>VZQC01007982.1:2155314-2755314 GCA_009823505.1 Rhizomys pruinosus
AGCCCTGGGTTCTGAGCTCCTCCCTCTGCTGCTGTCTATCACGTGGTAGAGCAGCCCTGGGTTCTGAGCTCCTCCCTCTGCTGGTGTCTATCACGTGGTGGAGCAGCCCTGGGTTCTGAGCTCCTCCCTCTGCTGGTGTCTATCACGTGGTAGAGCAGCCCTGGGTTCTGAGCTCCTCCCTGCACTGGTGTCTATCACGTGGTGGAGCAGCCCTGGGTTCTGAGCTCCTCCCTGCGCTGGTGTCTATCACGTGGTGGAGCAGCCCTGGGTTCTGAGCACCTCCCTCTGCTGCTGTCTATCACGTGGTGGAGCTGAAAGACCCCCAGAAACTGGAGTGACTCTCACTCAAATCTTGGGATAGAAGGATTCCCAAAACATCAGCTAAGACCATTCTTGCTGCAATTACATGAGGTTTATTTGGGAAAGAACCAGTGCACTGGGGTCAGACTCGTAACCCAAGCAGGGGCAGAGGAGACCGACCTCCAGGGACTGGAATAGGGAACTTTTATAAGCAGGGACCCCAAGGTATGGGGAAATGGAGGAAGGGATTGTGTAATAGTAAAAAATCATCTCGGCACGCAGGCCAGAGACACACAGGCGGGCGTGACTCAGTTAAGCACAAGGTATGAGGAAGCAGGGAGGGAAACCTTATCTCGACACACAGGTGGGCATGACTCAGTTTAAGCACCACGGGGTATGAGGAAGCCAGGAGGGAAACCTTATCTTAACACACAGGTAAGCATGACTCAGTTTAAGCACTAACGGGTATGAGGAAGCGGGGAGGGAAACCTTATAGCGTACGTGAATTGGAGGCCTTATGGGATGGCGGTACCATGGTTCCTAAAGACATATTTTAAGGGTGCATAAAACCTTGGAGCAGGGGTCCTTCAGAGCAGCCCTGGGTTCTGAGCTCCTCCCTGCGCTGCTGTCTATCATGTGGTGGAGCAGCCCTGGGTTCTGAGCTCCTCCCTCTGCTGGTGTCTATCACGTGGTGGAGCAGCCCTGGGTTCTGAGCTCCTCCCTCTGCTGCTGTCTATCACGTGATGGAGCAGCCCTGGGTTCTGAGCTCCTCCCTCTGCTGCTGTCTATCACGTGGTGGAGCAGCCCTGGGTTCTGAGCGCCTCCCTGCACTGGTGTTTGGAACTGGACCTCTCAACCATCTTCATACTCACATGTGTCCACATTACCCAGTGGGAGGACCCAAAGAGTTGCTGATGTGAAACTAATTAGGGAAACTGAGGCTCAGGAATACTGTGTGAAATGACAGGGGGTTAGAACTCAGTCACCAAGCACAGTACCTGGGTTCTGCCATCTGGAGCGGGCTGTTCTTTCTTGGATCTTCTGTCCATTGGAACCCTGAGCTTCACACTCCCTGACCTCATGCCAGGCGTCTGCATTAGAGGATCCTGAGCAGGAGAATTAGTGCAAGCAGGGAGGGTGGAGGCATGGAGTGCATAGATCTGCTTGCCTATCTTTTCTTCTTGGTAGGGACCTAGGTCCTCTCCGTCTCCAGACAATTTGTGGGAGGTTGGCATATTTTACTGGATGCAGTGGCTGCAGCAGTCAGTGTTCTCAGAGGGGACTGAAATTATTCTGCTTTACACAACTGAGGCCCGTGCAGCAGAGAGGGTGTGGGAACTCCGACTCCCTCTGTTTCTGTGTGTTCATGTGCATACAAGTGCATATGCATGCATGCTTGTATGTGAGCATGCATGAGAGTGTTATGCACATGTGTGTGCATGTATTAGTTACTTTTCTGTTGCTATGATAAAACTCTGTGACCAAGGTAACCTCTGGGTCCCTTCCAATCCTTCCTCTGTGCAGTAGGTTACACTGCAGTCTCCCTGAGGAGGAAGAGTTTATTAGGATTAAGGTTTCAGGGGGGATAAGAGTCCCTCATGGCGAGGAGGCATGGTGGCAGAAGCAGCTGGAGCAGAAAGCTGAGCATTCACATCTTCAAACAGGAACAGGAAGCAGAGAGAGGGACAAACTGGGAATAGACAGGGCCAAAGCCCACCCCCAGTGACATGCTTCCTGAATGTTCGATGAACTTCCCCAAACCGTACCGCCAACAGATCAAGGGCTCAAATATTTGGAGCCTATGGGGCCACTTATCAAGCCACCGTAGTGCATGTGTGTGGTGACGAAAGCACGCCAGTTTCCTCACAGAACAGAATAGTATGGAAGAGGGGAAAGCTGGCCTGCCAAGGGAAAGGGCAGTTTCCGAGTGGAGGGTTCTACTCTCTTAGGAAAGCCAGACGGTAGAACTGGAACTGCACCTCCCCTACATGGAGCCAGGTCCTGTTTAGAGCCAAATATAGGCCTGGAAGGGACATCAGGGAGCCCGCAGTGTAACTCAGTGCACAGAGGAGGGTCTGGGTGGGACCCACAGTGACAGATGACTGAGGTAGTCCTGGCTAACTGATGCCCCAGAGGCCAGTGTGCTGAAGTCAATTTCATAAAATCTGTAACTACATTTTATTCCCTGACCATGGCCCTGGGCTTTCTCTCTCTCTCTCTCTCTCTCTCTCTCTCTCTCTCTCTCTCTCTTGCTCTCTTGCTCTCTCGCTCTCTCTCTCCCCTCTACTTTTTTCTTATTCTCCTCTCTCTCTCTCCATCTGCCCCCTCTCTCCCCTCAGCCTCTCCTCTTTCCTCCCCTTCCTTCCCCTTCTTTTTCCTATTTATCGTTTTTTTCCTGAGGTAGGATCTCATGTATCCCAGGCTGGCCTCAAACTTCCTGTGTAGTCAAGAATGACCCTGAAGCTTTGAGCTTCCTGCCTCCACCTCCAAAATGCTGGGATTACAGGCACACATCTCTACACAAAGCTGGATTTTGCTATAGTAATAAAACATAGCCAACTCCAGCTGATTAGCTTAATATGTGACTATAGCAAAAATTTAATAGTGGTAACTTCGTATGGTGATTTCTGTGCTATTCGCTGTCCAATGGCTATTTCGTTTAGTATCTCCACACTTCTCGGATGTAGACGCCATTGTGATTCCCATTTTGTGGATGAGGAAACTGAGGTTTAGATGCTTGGTGCAGGTTCAAGGCTTTCTATTAAAACCTGGCTGTTCTCTGTGACTTCAAATCTCTGAAGAGAGAGATAGAATGAAGGTGAGGGGGCCTATGATGACTTTAGACTAATGTAAACTAAACAGGAAGAGAGTGGAATAGTCAGGACCAGAGTCTAGGTGGTCCAGTCCAAGTCCAGTCATAGGTTTTTGTCTCAATGTTCACTTCTCTCTGTTCCCCACATGCTAATATATCTCCTTGTAATTCCCTATATGGAATTTCATCTGTTTATATTTTACACTAAACCCATTAAACTCTCTAGGTAGTATTCAAGTCTAATAGTGTCTAAGGAATTTTCCTAACACATTTGTTTTCTAGAGCTATGGGTAAGGATGAGCAAGCAACCCTGACAGTTGATGGATATGGAATTCTTTTTTAAGGAATGAGAAAAAAAAAGGAGGATTGGAAATGGATTACTGTTTTATAAAGGTAAATGATCTTTTGAGTAAGTACCCCTGATGGTAAGAAAAAAAAAATACTGCTTCCTCCTGCAGTACCTGCAGTAAGTCATTCTCATGCCAAGAGCAATGGAACAAAGAACGGATGTCTCCTGTTAGAAGAAGTGCTTTTGTTGCTGTTTTCCCCGAATTTATGTAACGAGTTTTTGCTAAGATCTGGCTGTTCTGTAATGCATAAAGTGTCTGAAGTGCTGAGATGAGGTCAAATGGCCTGAGATGCTTTTCACTGTTGAGATGCAGCTGGAGCCTGGCGTCCTCCCGAAGAGGCTCTGCTGCCTCCAGTTGGCTGCTGGGGACCCTGGGTGGCCAAGGACCTTGGACAGTGGGTTTGGGATCAGTGGGGAGCCCTCGAAGGCTGTGATATCTACCAGTTCCTTCCACTGATGGGATTAGGGCCTGGTCTAGAGATGTGGTCAGGCACTGTCTGGTGGCAAGTTCTGTTTCTCCGTTACCTTTTCCTTAAGCTCAGCAGTCTCCACTCAGGACATCTGCTGTTTCCTCATCCTGGAACGCTCTTACCCTAGACAGCTCTATGAGTCCCTTCTCGCTTTCATCGGGTCTCTGTGCAGCCATCACTTTTGCCATAAGAGCTCTCACACCTCCTTAGTAACAATTGAGCACATCGACTTCTCCATCTTGTTTTCTCCACTGTGCTTTTTATAAATATTTATTTACTTGGCTTTTATCTCTGCTTGAATGTCAAGGGGAGGGATTTTTGTTCATTCTGCTCACAGCCATAGCTCCAACCTCTAGAAAGAGCCCTGGCACATCGTGGGTCTACAAAACATGTTTGTTGAGTGACTGCATGTATGTGAGCCCTTGGAGGCCAGGAGGAAGACAGACCCTATGGTGGAGGTATGAGAAGATTGGCCTTTAAAGTGTGGAGTCAGGAGCTCTTCGTCCTGATGGTGGTGGTCCATAGAGACAGGCGATGTAAGAGCCAGCCCCTCAACAGCAGGCAAGGAAGAGAGCCACTGTCAAGTTCGTATAGAGTGTGACAGGTGACTTCACCTCCCTGGACTTCATAGCATCAACTCAGATATGCTAGAGGGTCACGGCAGAGAAGTGCTTCCTAGACTCTGCCAACCCCTCCCCATCTCCTCCACTTCCACCCATAGCAGCCTGTCACCATCCTGCAAACACACTCCAAGTTCATTTCTGCCTCAGACTCTTCATGCTCCCTGTCTCCAGTGTCCCAGAGCACCATAGAGGGCTCATCACAAATGTCATCTTAGAGACGTTTTGACAACACTGTCTTTATGAGCATGGCTTGCTGCCACGACACACAAATCAGGTCCCTTCCCTCTACATTTGAACTCTCAATTCCCTCATCATTGAAAAGATCCATTTCCTTAAGTGGCTTGCTGCCTGTCATCCATTCTTTGGGAACGAGGACTTCACCTACCCTCCAGGTGTCCTCCTTGCTGGGAACAGCACCTGGCGCCTCCTGTGCCCCTTCCTAAGCATCTGCTAATGAAATGTGTGAATTAAATGAGATCCTGGTTGGGAATGGGTTTTGTGAGGCTCACAGGGCTCCGCAGGCAGCAAAGCCCATCATCTCTGGGGCTAACCTGCCCTGCCTCTGCAGCCGTCTCCCCGCCTAGGGAGCATATTCAGGGAACCGGTATTTATCTCTCATTTCAGGTCACAAGGTGAGGACAGGATAAGGATGAAGGAGATAAGGTAAGGTCACCCCAAAGAGGACCCATTTTTTTCTCAAGACTGATGAGAAAGCCAACCTTAGATCTGTCTTGTGGAGAGTGGGCGAGGTGCCACAGGGGACAGTGAGAGAGGCGCAAGAGGATCCAAGCCGGGAAGCCTCATGCCCAGAAGGATCCAGCACTGGCCAAACAGATCCGACGGCTCCTGAGAGAGGAAGGCCTCACAGAAAGCCTACTGCCTTGACCCCTGAGGTGACCACAAGCCCATGGATGGGCTCCCCGAGTCACCTCAGACATCCTGATGTCTGATCACATCATGATCACAGGTGATTTCACATTGGTGAGGCTGACTCCAACTCGGGCCCATTCCCTTTCCTTTACATTTTCCTCCTTGGCCTGGAATTTCTTGAGCCTAAGTTCGTAGGTACAGCGAATGTTGGCTTCCTTTGTGCTGTGCTCCTCTAAGACCCGGGGCAGTAATAAAGGCATAATGTGGCTGAGGGTATGAGGCTGTAGCAGCCTGAGCTGTGGGAGATGACAGGCTGTATTTGATATTACATGCTCTCTCGTTGATATCTATCTGTTCAGGGTCAGGACAGGGGACACATGTGTGTCCTGTTGTGTGCTCTCTTTTTGACATCTGTTCAGGGTCTTGGATGGGCCCCAGAGTGACACAATCTGCATCTGGTATCTAGGCACAGGGGAACATGATAACAAAATATCTGACAAAGGCTCTCCTAAGTTAGGAAGTTTATCTAGGCTTCCGTGTCCCTAGTATGCAGTTTCCTAAAGGCACCTCTGTCACAGTTCCCCTCCCCCTGCCACTTATCTGTTCCTCCCTCCCTTCCATTTTTCTTCCTTCATTCCACCTTCTTTCATTCTTTCCCAATTCAGGGCATACGCACTGAAAGGCATGAGGCCACTTGACTCTGGAGCTCCTTGCTGTCCACAAGTCAGCAGCCACCCCGTGTCCTCTGGCCTTCCACCCACTCCCTGGGATGTGGCCCCCTTGCCCTGCCCACTGCCAAGCCGTTTGCTGCTGTTAGCGACAATATTCCTCCATCTGTGTCTCCTCTGACTGAGGCTGGGTCTGGATTCCCTGGGGAGGAATTAGACAGTGTGGCCATAATGAATTTGTGGCATTATTTCTCTCTCAGCCCCTCTTGTAGGGATCAAAATGAAGCTGTCATTGCTCAGTGGCCAGAATGGTCCCCAGGAAAAAGAAATGCAAACAACCTTCCCCCAAGCGGAGGCATTCAGGGCTTAATTGTATTTCGCTAATCAGGAAAACAATTAATTTGCCGGCTGCCTCTTTGGTAGGGTGCTTTCTTTTCTTTTCTTTAAATATAGGAGATGCTGCTGAGATGATCCACGTGGTGTCCCTAGATTCAATTTCTCTCTCTCTCTCCCCAAGGCAAGGAATGACTCCTCTCTGTATCCATGACACCGGGAGACAGCAGGGCAAGCTGGTACAGCTTCTAAAGAAGGCTGACTGCTAGAACTTCAGGATGCTTCTCAGGATGTCTCCTCTCCTAGGATCTTGCATGGTCTCAGGAGTAGGCATGAGAACGGGGTACAAGAGTGACAGCCCCATTCCCAGAAGACTCTGGTTTCTGCCTATTTGCCTCGCCTCCACCTCCCCCTTAATAAGACAGAAATGGTGACACAGGGACCTGAGCCTGTGGGAGCCATGTGGCAGGTTTCAGAGGATTACCAGAGGCAGAGTTGAAAGGATGGGACAGGGCATGGTGTACATCCCTGTGTAAGGTCGTTTACTCCTAAATGTCCGTGAATGTCGAAGGCTTCATGTGGGGCATACTAGAATGCAGCCCCTAAACTGAGTGACTTTCAGAGTGGACATCAGATTGTGAGGCTTTATCACAGAACACTGCAGAGAAGCAGGAGTGGTCAAGTTGATAAAGCATGCCCTATGAGAGCAAGCTGTGATCTAGCCTGTGACACCCCAGTATGGTAGCCACTTAAATATGGGTTGCAAGATGGTGGCACAGCCCAGTTTAATACAGAAATCAGTAAGCCCCTTGGGTATGTTTGCCTGCCAGCCTGAATTTGAGCAGCTGGTGATACTGCTCTGTCTTCTAAGAATCAGCTGGATTGGGGAGATGCCTTCTGATGGGGGAAAAGGGCTATCTATGGAGCCATCAGTGACAAGGTCTTCAACTAGGAGGAAGGACATGGGACAAGTGCAAGTGTTCATTGGTGACTCACCAAGTGCCCAGCACAGCGCAGTGTTGGTGCTTTGCCGTGGATCCTAACTCTTTTATCTTTTAAGGTAATTGCTGGAGACATTTTTATAGTGGAAGAAACTATGGCTTAAGGAAGTTAAACGGCTGAGTCAGGACCACACAGCTGGAGGAGCCAGGCTTCCATGGCCGAAACCTATCTTCAAATCTTGGGTACTTCCTACCACCCCAAAGTTCTTTACGGATAGCACCTGATTAACACAGGTACTATGTTCTGTTTGGTGCACAGGGCTTCTTGAGGGTGGGGAGGGACTGAAACTGGAAGTACGTGACCCAGGTCCTCTTCCAAGTGCCCAGGCTCCTTGGTTTTGACTCTTGGCTCTCCTTTAGCAAACAAGGACCCTGGGAAAGCCGCTTAATTTCCTCAAGCCTCAGTTTCCACATTGGCAATTGCACGCTGCTATTAGTTTTCTGGGGGCAGGGTGAAGCCTGGCCCACCGTTTTATCTGTTAAAGCTCTTATGAGGATGAGTTCTGTTTTTACATGCCCTGTGTCATTGAGGGCCACCTATGTGCTCCACAACTGTGTTCTATATAACTGTTCATAAAAGCTCTGTCTCCAGGTGACCTCTTTAGGACATTCAAACTTCTAAGCAGGCTCTGAAAAAAAGGCTGATTATTTAACACCGGGGGAGCACAGCCTTATGATGTCTCTTTATAACCAGGACCGTGTTATCCTGCAGGCCCTTGCTACCTTGAGTAGAAACCTGCTGCTGCTGGAAGTTCACTGAGAATGGTGACTCCGTGCCCTAGAAGGGCTGTAGGGAGGGAACTGGGTCAGCACCGTGCTTCTGGAATGCAGTCTCGCCATAGTCATAGTGGTTTGCTTGTGGGTGACTGCAGAATTCCCTCCTGCCCCTCCTCTCTCCCTTCTCCCAGGGAAGAGTGGACAGAATTAGGGAATAGTGGGAAGGATCACAGAGTCCTAGAGTGGTGACGATGATTGATGCCCTGGGTAGAACCTGCAGTAATTGCTCAGGTTGGTGTCTGCTGTAGTGACAGTATCAAAGAAGTGACTTTTATGGGGTTTGTTGTTGCACGGACTTTGGAAGCTTTGGGGGACCTTTGGCTGATTCTTCCTGCCTTTGTCTGCTCAGGTCAGAACTCCTATCTTCTGGATTAGAATCCATCTTTGCAATGTAGGTGCAAGATAGAAAGCATCTCTTTGTCACAGATGGAGGAATGAAAGCTTCAGGAAGCTTTCTGCAGGCCCTCGCCAGACAAGAGGAGTCAGTCACAGAATCCAGCAGCATCCAGGAGGGCTAGGCCTTTGGCCTTCCTGCTAAATCAGTGGTTTTCTAGTTTTCTACCAAGTGCAACTATGCCTTCGAGTGCAGGCAGCCTGCCTGGAAACGATCTTGGTTGCCACAAGTGAATGGGCGGCACTGTCTGTTTCTAGTGAATAGAGACAGGTCAGGGGTGCTACTCCGTAGCCTTGATGTACAAGACAACTGCACAGGGAAAGCCAAGACACTGCTGTAAAGAGATCTTAGCACTAAAGACAACTTGGAAAGTGCTGAGATGGGACTCACCCTACTTGAGCCTGTGCCCTGCCTGGTTGAGCATCCCCATCCCAGAGCAATGGTTTGAAATATCAGTGTCCTCCAGAGACTGTTTAACACTTGGTCGCCAGCTGGTGGCACTGTTGGGAGACTGAGCAACCTTTAGGAGGTAGAGCCTTGCTGGAGGAAGTGGGTCACTGGGAGGGGCCTTGAAGTTGTATTGCCTTGAAGTTCTATTTCCTTTCTTCCTCTGCTTCCTGGCTGTGGACACAATGCGAGCAGCCACCTCATGTTCCTGCTGCCGTGCCTTCCCCACCATGATGGACTGTATCTCTGTAAACTGTAAGACAAGGTAAACCCTTCCTTCTGTAAGTTGCTCTTGTCAGGTATTTTGTGACAGCAACGTTCATGAAGCGATTCATTTATACAGTGAAGGTTTCTCATGTACCTGTTAAAGCTTTAGTGCCTCAATCTCTTCTGGAGATGCCATCAAACACTTTTTGGTTATTGGTGATGTTTCTTTTTCTAATTTCTAATTTAAAAATTTATTTATTTATTTTACATGTATGAGTATTTTGCCTACGTGTATGTAAGTGCACCCTTATGTGCAATGAAGGGCTAGAAGAGGGTGTCTTATTCCCTGGAACTGGAGCTACAGATGGTTGTTAGCTGCCATGTGGGTGCTGGGAACTGACCTGGGTCCTCTGCAAGAGCAGCCAGTGCTCTTAACCACTGAGCCATCTCTCCAACCTCTAATTTCTAACATTTTTAAAGACCTTGTAACTCTGGGTGTTTCTTTAAAGAGATCAGTGCTCATTAACTACTCTGGGCTTGGCTGGTCATCAGTCAGCTCTGCTCCTAACTGGACAGATGACTTCCTGTCTCCAGTTGCTTTGTCCCTCACAATGATGGAGAAGATGGGAATGATGGAGCACACTAAGAACCTGTTGAATTAATTAAGGCCTGCATGACTCATAGGCTCTACCCTCCTGGAGGTACATACTTGAGCATGGGAGACTTTCCTTTGGGTCTCCTCATTCTGTTTCTGCTAAGCAAAGACTTGTGATGAGGGTACTGCCTAGTAGAGCTCAGACCAGGATTGAGGTTCTAGAACTTATCTTAGGTAAAGACATTGCTTGCAATATGGTATATGGGTGACTTGAGTCTTAGCTTTCCTTTTCTTTTTTTTTTTTTTTTCTTTACTTTTTATTTATTTTACTTTTTTGGAGACAGGGTCTCCCTTTAGTCCCAGGTAGCCTGGAGCTTGCTATGTAGACCAGGCTGGCCTTGAACCCACAGAGATCCGCCTGCCTCTGCGTCCCAAGTGCTAGGATTAAAGGTGTGCGCCACCATGCCCGGCTTAACGATGGTTCTTAGCCGACATGTGGGTGCTGGGATTTGAACTTGGGTCCTCTGCAAGAGCAGTCAGTGCTCTTAACCGCTGAGCCATATCTCCAGCCCTGAGTCTTAGCTTTTCTATGCACAAATGAGGTCTAGTAATAGGTGTGTTACCTAACTTCCCGGGCAACTGTGATGAACAATAAACAGAGGGGGACTGGGACTTGTGTATTGGCTGGACATCAGAATTATCATGAGTCTTTTGACAACCACCCAGGCCTTTGTCATGTGCCAGATCTATTCACTCAGAGTCCGAGGAATTTTGAAAGTAGTGCTGCTGCCTGCTGCAGTGGTACATTCTGGAAGCTGAGACAGGAGGACTATGAGTTCCAGTCTAGCTATATAGCAAGATTGAGGATAGCTGGGCTATTTAGTGAATCCTTATCTCAAAAACCAAACAACTGAGCTGTAGTTCAGTGGTAGAGCTTTTGCCTAGCATAGGTAAGACCCCAAGTTCCATCTCCAGGTCTATAATTAAAAATAAAAGTGCTGGGGCTGGAGAGATGGCCTAGTGGTTAAGAGCACCGGCTGCTCTTGCAGAGGACCCAGGTTCGATCCCCAGCACCCACATGGTGGCTGAGAACCGTCTGTAACTCCAATTCCAGGAGAACTCCAGTACCAGGAATTAGATGCCCTCTTCTGACCTCTGAGGCATTGCATGACACGGGTACACAAACTGACATGCAGACAGTACATTCAAATAAATAAATAAATAAATAAATAAATAATAATAAAATTAAAAAAAATAAAAGTGCTTTACTGGCAATACTAAGTGGACTCAGTAGGTTTATCCCAGTTAGCTATTCTGTTGCTGTGATAAACACCATGACCAAAAGCTACTTGGAAGAAGAAAGGGTTTATTTAAGCTCACAGGTTATAGTTCATCACCACGGGAAGCCAGGGCAGGAGCGCAAGGCCAGACTAGAGGCAGGAACTGAAGGAGACATTGTGGAGGAATGCTGCTTCCGCTGGCTGCTCAGCTAGCTTTCCTATGCAGCCCAGGACCCCCTTTTAGGGCTAAGTCCTCCTGTGTCAATCAGCAATGAAGAAAATGCTTCACAGATATGACCGAGCACACACTGGCAATCCCTCAGTTGCTGGGTCCTCTCTTCAGGTGACCGCGTTGTCAAGTTGACAGCTGCAGCTAACTATGGCAGGGTTTAAATAAAGTACATGAAGTTGGGAGGGAACAGCGGTAGGAGGAAGGAAGAGGAATCACAGGAGAGGAATGGAGGTTAGATTTAATAAAGATCTTTTGTACCCCCATAGATGATCCCAGCCCCATAGGTGGTTCTATAGTGCTCTCCTGTCTGGCATTGTCAGATCCTCATACACAGTTAACTACCTAAGTGGATGATGCGATTTCTTGTGGATATTTTGAAAGAAAAAATAGGACAGGCTCCCATCTGCCTGTGAAGGTTCAAAGGCCACCTTCCTTTCCCAGAGTCAGGGGAGTGGCTGAATGTCCTCTGTGGATTCCTCTGGCCCCAGGGAGCCTCAACACTGTCTCCTTTAAGGATGAGGCCATTATAGGATAGGATGACGGAGCAGAAGGGAATGGTAACTCCAAGCTGAAGGCCACCAGCAGCAACGGGTGTGAACAGGGCCCAGACCCTGTGTGGCCACGGTAAAGCTGAGTCTGGAGAGATGTGGATGGAACTGGGGGATTTTCCTCTTTTCCTTGGCCAGCTACCCAGGAGCATGATGTGTGTGTGTATGTGTGTGTGTGTGTGTGTGTGTGTGTGTGTGAACATACAGGAAAGACCTGCTAGCAAGCTCCATCTATGTGGGAAGAACAATTATAATCACCTATGATGGCCCATGTGATTATGGGTTTGCCTCTTCTCCCACTGCATCAAGAGGAGGTTGGCTTGGCCCAGCTGACCTCTGGAGTTGCTATGGCCTCCTCTACCATGTCTGCATCCCTCAGCCTGGATGCAGGAGGTGGCTTGATGGCTAGGTTGATGTTCAGTGGGAGGAGATTAGATTTTGCAGGCTGGCACCCCACAGTGTTTCTCTTTTCCAGGAGACAGAGTGGTGTTCCTAGAGGTGAGGGGAGCATCCCAGAGCAGCCTGCAGCTGTCCTGACTTGAAGTGGACTCTACTCTAGCTTTGGATCAAATACCTTAGACCCTTGACCTTTGCCTGATAATACTGAAAGCTCATGGACCTGTCATCTCCTAGCTTTCCCTTCAGTTGACCTGTTAGCCACTGCTTCCCCCCAGCCTGCTTCTACCAGCCTTGTCTCTTGTCTCCACATGTCCCTCTCCCTGATTTTACTAAGGTTGTAATGTACTCCATTTATTTGGGACATCGTTTTTTTTTATTTTTTTACCTTAGCCCTTCAGTTTCGGGGTGGAAAGTCTCCCATTGTGATCTGGTTGTCTTCTCTGTGGGAGAAGCTTCAGTTTCAGTTCTTCTGGGGGTTGTGAACCCTTTACCAGGAAGGTCACATGTCTGGTCCCTTGCAAAATACTGAGCCAGGGGATTTTTCCTTCAGCATCCCGTGAAGCCAGATATTCCCTGCACTTGGACCACTGGCTGGTTACTACTCCAGCCCAGCTGGTCACTCCTGTCACCATCTCATGCTGTAACGGAGAACTGAGGGACCAAAAGGGACAAAGGCACTGGACTGGAGGGCTGGAGATGAATTTGATTAAATGCTAGCACACAGCTGACTCATTTTGGGTAGAAAGCCTAAGACTAAGAAAAAAAGATCAAAGGAAGAAATACAGTTCATTTGCAGCTAATTAAATATTTCTAGACCAAAACAATCAAACCCATTGAGTTCAGAAGAGAGGGGAAATGTTTACAAGTCGAGACTGTTGGCTAGTCCTGAATGCTATCTAATCTTTTTCTTACCTTCACTCTAACACATGCATGAATGCTCACACACATATGTACATACACACATGCCTGGTCTGTGGCATTCTGCTCAAAGGTGTATGTTCACACAGATGTGTGCCCAAAGTAATCTCCTAAAGATTTCAACGATGGCCACTCTGTCTGCCTATGGAGCATGAATCACCTTTCTTATCACCAGTGGTATCCAGAGTGAAACAGGGCCCTACTTCCTCATTGCCAAAGCCAGTTAGGCAGCTGTCACTGTGCAGAAGGGAAGTGTTGGAAGAGGCCCTCAACTGCATTGTACTCATCGTAGAGTCTCTATTGTCTAGGATAGTGCTTGATACACAGAGGGTGCTGATTGCCTGTTTATGGACCCTAGGTCTTTAGTCTAGGCAATAAAATATGGTGGAGTCTACCGCCTGCTCAAAGAGATCCTCCTTTCTTCCTGGGCTGGAATAATTCCCTGCTGGGAGCCAAAGCTGTCAGGCATACATGCTCACAGAAAATTACTAACTTACTTATCTCAGGAGTTTAGGAGCCAGCTTACTTACCTCAGGAATTTACAAGCCAGCTTACATACCTCAGGAGTTTATGAGTGGGCCTTGCTTATCTTAGAAATTTACTGCCATACCAACCCCAGACAAAATTAGTAAAATAGGAATTCCAGTTACAGTCATACATGGTAAAAAACATTACTTAAATAAAGGTAGATGGTGGGCTCCTTCTTTAGAAAAATACAGTAAAGAAAAAACCAAAAAGACCCTCCCTTCCTAAAAAGCCCTTACAAAGGTAAAATGGAAGGGAAGACATTGCACTGAGTGATATCATAGTCAGTTACAAGTAGCGGAAGTGTTTTTCCAGACTTAATAAAAGCTCAGTCCCTCGAGCAAGGAGCTGCACCTGATAGAATGAGTAAAATGGAAATCTTGGTTATAGTTATGCATGTTAAAATGCAATACTTGGTTAGAGGCACGTGGCGGGCTTCTCCTTTAAGAAAACAGAACTTGGGTTGTTCAAAAATTGGACATAGATACTTGCAAAATGCACCAATTACCTGATTGTATGACATAATGAGTGACATCAATGCTATCTGCAAACAACTGTGTCATTGTATTGTAGAATCCCTTTAAAAAAATAAATTTAAATAAAAAAAAAAAAAAGAAAACAGAACTAATTAAGAGATTCTCCCAGGCCACAGCTTGAATTGCAGCCTAGAGATAACAAGCGATGGATAGATCGGGTGCCAGGAAGAATGGGAAAGAACCAAACTGAAGCTTCAAAGGGAGACAATGTCTCACATCTCACAAACAAACTCTGTGGTTTTATGATCACTGTTTGTTCCTGGAGATGTGCTGATCTTGAGAAAAGTACCATTGTAAAGTGCTTCTGGTTAGTGCTTCTAATGTGTAAAACTTAAACTCTTTAATAAAGGGCTTAATTGTTCCTGGGGATGTATTAATCTTGATCTGTCTTTTCTGACATGTACTATATAAACAGTTGCTTGCTCTTAGTAAAATGTACCAGATTCAAGACCACTCTGGTGTCATGTCTAATATTCGCCGAACCCGTGCCCTCCTTCCAAGACCCTGGTTCCCGCAGATTGAGTGAAGCCCACCCCCCCCCCCCCCCCCCCCCCCCCCCCCCCCCCCCCCACGGCTGGGACGATCTGCGGCAATTCCCAATGCATGATGTGAGATTAGAGCTAGTGATGGAACTGGACGGAATGGCGAGGGTGCTTTTAGACCTGACCCTAGTCGAGGCTTTCTGTCCCTGTTTCACGGGGCCCTCTTTCCCTCTGGCTAACTGGAGTGACTGTGCACAGGGGAACCATAAGAGTCTCACGTGGGGGATGGCAGAACAGCTCCCAGTCTGGGATCTGAGTGGCCTGTGAGCAGTGCTTTGCCTTCCACTTAAAATCCCACCTGGAGTATGACACGAGTAAGAAATAGAATTCTTTCTCTTTGGGCCACTGAGCGACTTGAATCCATGCATCACTACAGGCATGTCTCCACTAATACCTGCCATGTGAATGTGACCCATGACTATCACCATTATGGTTCCAGGCTCACAAGAAGAGGCAGTGTGTTCCTGGGGGTGTGCTACTGGGTTGGGCAGAAAGCCCACCTACTCCTAGATGAATCCGCTTCACCTTTAGATCTCTGCTAACAAGACCCTGTTGCGGGGTTGGGCTCTGATTCTCAAAGACAAAGGAGAGGAAATGTCAAAGAATTTCCTCCCCAGTTCAGGATTAATGCTTTCTGCCCCAGAGTCCAACTTGGGCCCATGCTCTATCCTACCTGTTCTCCACTTAAAAAACTAGAATTATCAGGCTGAGTAAGTCCCTGTGGAAAAAGAAGGAAGGACTTATTAAGGACAGCATCTTCAAGACTTAAATAAACTATTTAGAGGAGAAAGACAGTGTGGAGTGGAGGGAAGGAGCCCTGGGGAGAAGGCAGAGGACTCTGCAGGAATGCTAATCCAGGGGCTGTCAGTCAGAGATGCCACAGACACCGCTCCCAGCCTCCAGACATGCATTTAGTTCAGTGACAGTATTTGGCCCCATCCCAAGACCCAGGGTCACCTCCATCCTGTCACTGTGCTCTAGAAGCTGCATGGTCAGTGGCAAGAATGGCCACCTCCCAGGGTCCTTGGATGCCAGGAGCAGCTTTCAGAGGGGCTCCATGGTGATAGTAGAAAATAGGAAAACTCAAATTCTTATAAAGAAGAAATAATCAAGTACTTCAATTCCATCCCAGATGTGACTGCTATTAATACTTTCTGATATGTTCTCTCCTCCCTACCCTCTTTCTATTTGATAGGCTTCATCATTTGCCTCGTCTGGCTATATTTAAACACCATGGGATTCTATTCTATGGCTTTCCTACTTCTGGTCAATTAGCATAGTCCCCAATGGTAAATGTAACATCATTTGAACAGCCAAGACATCCTCTGTTATGGGCTGAATGATAGATAAGGGCAGTATGTTTTTGCTTTCCCACCCCAGAAGCTCTGCATCCTCACTACTCAGACTATATAGTCTGTGAACTTGCACATTGGCACTTTGATGGAGATGCAGAACCTTGGGCCTCTCTCAGCTCCACTGAGACAGAAGTGTGTAGAAGTAAGATCCCCCCAGGTGACCCATGGCCATGTAAAGTTTGAGAGGTGCTGGCTTAGCCTCATCCAGGCACAATAAGCACAGGTGTCTGTGAGTACTGTCAGCAACTTCTACCCCCCTACAACAGTTTCTGTCTGGGACCAGTGTTAGCATCATCCCTGTTTTAGTCAAGAGGTAGGAAACTGAGTCACAGAGGGCTTCAGCCACTCACTCAAGATCATAAAGCTGATAGCTCAGATTTGAAATAGGTACCTGGAAGTCAGAACCTTTGTATTTCCAAAAGACTCTCTACCTCTCTTCAATCTTTGGCATGTTGAGAAATCAATGGACCCAGACCCTCTATCTGTCATGCTTGTAAACTTGGATGGGTCATGCAACATTTAGGTGATTCAAGGTTCTCTTCAATAGTACAGCACTGTCTCCTGTGAAGTAATATGTCAGAAAACACATTGCAAGTGTTCCTTCATTATCGTCTTGCATTTGGTCAGCCTTTCATAATCTCTTCCTCTCTTCCCTGTGAGACAGGGGTTAAGAAAAAATAATGGTGGGGCTAGAGAGATGGTTCAGCAGTCAAGAGCAATAGCTGCTCTTACAGAGGACCCAGGTTCAATTCTCAGCACCCACATGATGGCTAACAACCATCTGTAATTCCAGTTGCAGGGAATCTGATGCCCTCTTCTGGCCTCCATGGGCATTGCAAAATGAGTGCACTTTCATGCAGGAATAAACACTCATACACATAAAATAACAATAGAAAAAGTTTAAAAAAGAATAAATAATGACAACCATCTCCCTCTTGAAATTATATTACTGGGCTATCTTTCAGAATAAAGAGTCAGGATGAAGAAATATTTCTCAAGGAGGTAGCATCCTGGAAACCCAATGGTCACCAAATCCTCCTCAAGCCCATGGCTTTTGGGTTCTTGTCTCATGAATTGAAGAATAAAATTCATATACCACAGAGGGTAATGTTTAGAGAGATGTTTATTATAGATGAGAGAGAGAGAGAGACAGAGAGAGAGACAGAGAGAGACAGAGAGAGCCATGCCTTTTGAGTTAGTCATGAAGGTCCATCACCAGCTAGACAAGCAGCCGCATGGTGGGGAGGATGGTTCACAGTAAAGATGAGACGACTATGGTACCAGTAAAAGTATACTTAGGCTCCTAATCTTAGCACTTGGGAGGCAGAGGTAGGTGGATCTTTGTGAGTTCAAGGCCAGCCTGGTCTACAGAGTGAGTTCCAAGACAGCTGGGGCTACAGGGAGACCCTGTCTTGAAAAGACCAAAAAAAAAAAAAAAAAAAGTATACTTAGGCTCTAGCCAGCAGCCAAAAGAAGAAGATGAAAGGGGAATTCAGAGGAAAATTGTGCTTCTCCATGTCCTGACTAAGGAAAGTGTGCTGGATAGCTTTAGTGTCAACTTGACACACCTGGGTTGAGGGAGCCTCAATTGGCTCCATTGGATTGGCCTGTGGCCACATCTGTGGAGTATTGTCTTGATGGCTGAGCAGTGTGGGAGGGCCCAGCCCACAATGAGTGGTGCCACCCTGGGCAGGTGGTTGTGTATGGTATAAGAAGGCAGGCTGGGCATGAGCCAGAGGAGCGAGCAAGCCAGTGAACAGCATTCCTCCATGGCCTGTGCTTCAGCTCCTACCTCCGGGTTCCTGCCCTGAGTTCTTGCCTTGGGCTCCCTGAGTACTGTGACCCAGGAGATGTAAGCTGAATAAACCCTTTCCTCCCCAAGTTGGTGTTGGACAGAGTGTTTTGTCACAGCAATGGAAGACAAACTAGGACAGAAAGTGAGCAGACAGGTCTAACCCGACCTTATGGTGGCTTCTAAGAACTGCACTGGGGGTAGGAATTCTGGGAAGGAAAACCACATTATCTATTAAAGTGCTAATTATTCCTCCTATCTCTTTAATATGACTTAAGGCAAACTCACCTTCTTAGGGATGGTCCTCCCTCTAAGGAGGTTATTGACCTACCAAACTGGAAAGTTAGGTCTCCACTCAGGCCAGTTATTTCATTCTTTTGACTTAAAGGAAACAGTTTTTCCCTTAATGTGCTTTTACTGCTACTGTGACATTGCAGCACAGGTGTCCTGATCAGAAAGACACATATGAGATGATAAAAACTAAAATATGAGCAAAGTAGTCAAAAGTTGAGGTGCCAGTGATAGAAAACTAAAAGGGGAAATCCCTAAGGTCCCGGGTTAGTCATAGCAATGGGCTGAATGGGCCTGCTCCTCCTGAGCCCGGTTCATACACTGAAGTCTTAACCTCCAACGTGATAGTTGCAGGAGTAGGCCCCTGGGCAGTAGTAACTAGGTCTTAAAGACAGAGAGCATTCATGAAAAAAATTGGTGTCCTTGTAAAGCATACCACAGAGAGCTCCCTCACCCCTTTCACTTTGTGAATACACAGAAGTTCCTAGAAAAGGAACTTTCCATAGGAACTGAAACTGCTTTGATCTTGAGCTTCCCAGCCTGCAGAACTATGGGACATTTCTGCCAGGAACAAACCTTCTGGTCTATGGTGTTTTGTTATAGCAACCTGAATAGACTAAGACAGGTTTTTATTTTCAGGTATCCTGTTCAGAGAATAAGGAGTATTACTTCTGCCCCTCTAGTCCTTGTGGGGAAGGAGGTCTGGGACAGTCACAGGAGCTGATACTGTGCTTCCAACAGGTCACCTGACCAGGTTTAGGGCCAGCATCCAGAGACTGGGATGTCTTCCTGGCTATTGTCCCTCTGGGGAACAGTGGGCCAGCGATCCGGCCACCGAGAAGTTTCCTGTCATTCAACAGTAATTGATCAGCTAGCTGGTATGGTTCCAGACAGAGCCACTAAGCTGATCAGTATAAGCAAGGAGCAGTGACTCCTGGTTGTGTGACTTTCATTGGGGAGATGTGAACAGCGTCTACTCACCTGAGATAGGACACCAATGACAGACCAAGAAACAAGTCTACCCAAGTCTACCTTAGTGATCCAGTGACTTTCATGGGGTTATTTACAGGAGTATGAGTGAAAGGTTACATGCAGTGGCACAGGTGCATCAGAATCGACTGAATTATGGAAAAGCCCAGCATGGGTGATGACTCAAGAAAACTATATCTCTTGAGCTTCTTGCACAACTTGCAGGAACCTAGGAAGAATCTCCTTTTCTAAGTAATTGTTACTGCTTACATAACTCTGGGGGGAGGCCTTGTGATTCCTATAAGTTTTAGGAGCTTCTTGAGACTTGTAAATTTTGGTTACTTCCTGAGCCTTGGAAGTTAGGTGTACTTTCTGAATCCTAACAAGCCTCCTTCCAGGAGGAAGAAATCTCTGTAAATATCCTCATTAGTGGGGGTGTCCAGTTGGCTCAGCAGGACTTGTCTGTGCCTTTGGCCCGAGAAGGGCCATTTCTGCTTCCCATTCTGTCATTTGCTGACCATTTCTGTCTCTTTTGCACTGTGCAAACTTGTTCACAGGCATCTGCTTAAACCCACTCTTCCTTCCACATCACCCCTAGGCCTATAAGCCCTGTTACTTTTGAAGAGTAGTACTTCTGCTCCACTGAATTCAGGTCCTTATTCTGCGACCAGCACCGTGAGGTAATGTGGCAGACAGGGTGTAAAACTCATGGAGGAATTCCCTTTTAACATTGTGCAAGTTCCGGCCCCTCCTTTCCTCCTAAGTATTCTTCCTGTCAATCATCATGCCCTTCCCCAATACATTTACTTTATGGAAGATGGAATTTTCTGTAGTAAATCACATCTGACCATATTATTCTCTTTCTCTCTAGGTTCTGCTTTGCCTAAACCCTATGGACTATAGACAAGCCTTCACTGTCTGGCCTTTACGGTTTTATTATTTGCAGTAAGCATGGGTTGTTTTTAGAATAAGCCTGGTCTATGAGTTTTTCTGAAGTTTTTCTCAGTTCAAACCCCTTGGAGCATGTTGTCATTCGTTTTTCCCCTAGCTGGCAAACTCCTCCTTCTATACCCAGCCCTCATGGCACAGCACTTCTGTGATTCCTCACCAGAGTTTGTGCTGCTGTTTTCCCATGATTCTTTGCTGCACAGCTTCTAATGGGCTCTCTGGCCAGACCTCCACTGTTTATTCTTCTTCTTCCACCTCATTGAGTTATTTGGGAAAAGACAGATTTCAATGTTGACTTCTTGAGTAGATAGAGGCTGGTATTGGGGAAGATTCTGAAGTAAGAAGTGAAATGCGGTCTTCTACAGTTTCTGGATGAAGCAAAGTTTAGGAAAACAGATCTCATCTATTTGTAGTTCATTGTTGAGAGCCCAGCATAAGGTTTTGACCCAAGTTACTGCATGAGGACCCTGGGCTAGCCCTTTGCTCTTCTCTCATGAGGTAATGAGCACTTTTTAAGATCCTGTCATTTTTTATTTTGAAATTAAAACATGGATATTTTAAAAAGGGGAAGTACAAAGGCCCGTTTATGCTGCCTGTCCAGATTTCTTCATGGTTAGCATTTTAGTTCATTTGCAGTACACGTTCTCTCTAAAGATACATACACACCATGTATTTTCTAAACTTTTAGAGCATAAGCTGTATATATAATGTTTCTTTCAACTTTAATAACAACATATATTTCCTAAGAACAAGGGCAGTCTCTTCTATAATCTTGGCCTCAGTGCTGAATCAAGGCATCTTCTATAAGTATAATATACTAATATGGACATATTTCCATTTAATCTACCTCATTTTTTTATAAAATTATTTTATAAATTAGTGTGTGTGTTCGTGTGTGTGACTGAATGATGTGTGTGTGTATAGATATGCATGCCACAGTGCACATGTAGAGACCAGAGGACAATTTTGAGGGGTTGGTTCTCTCTTTCCACCTTTATGTGGGTTTCAGGGATCAAACTGAGTTTGAGAGGCTTGCACAGGAAGTGCCTTTACCTGCTGAGCCATCCTGCTGGCCCCATAGTCTAATTTTATTTATTTATTTATTTGTTTGTTTGTTTGTTTATGTGTATGAATGTACTGTCTGCATGTAGGTTTGTGCACCCGTGTCGTGCAATGCTGCAGAGGTCAGAAAGGGTGTCTGGTTGCCCTGGAACTGGAGTTTAAAGATGGTTCTCAGCTGCCATGTGGGTGCTGGGGATTGAACCCAGGTCCTCTGCAAGAGCAGTCGGTGCTCTTAACCACTGAGTCATCTCTCCAGCCCCCCATGTTCTAATTTTTATCAGTAATCCTGTATTTGCTACTGTTCTGTTGCTGCGCTAACACACCGTGATCAAGACAACTTATAAAAGTAAGAGTTTGTTTGGGTTTAAGATTCCAGAAGGTAAGAATGGCAGCAAGCGGCAGGCACAGAGGCAGGAAGCCAAGAGTGTGCATCTCTGATGGAAAACAGGAAGTGGAGAGTGCGAATGGAAAGTGGGACCAGGCTATGAGCTTCTACAGCCCACCTCCAGGGACATAGTCCTGCTAACAGGGGTGTGCATCCTAAACCTCCAGAAAGAGCGCCACCAACTGGGGACCACATGTTCACATCCATGACACCGTGGGAGATGTTTCTCATTCAAACCATGGGGAGTCCCAATAATATCTTTCAAAGCATGTGTTTTTCTGGCCCAGGATCACGCACGACTATTAGGAATGGTTTCTTTCCTTCCCTTAAGTTCCCCAGGCTTTCCTTGTTTTTTTTTTTTTTTTTTTTTTTTTTCTTCTCGACATTTATGAATAGCACAGACCACCTATGTCTGCAGAATGCTTCTGAATTTTGACTGGCCCATGTTTCTGTAAATCAAGAATGGTGCAGCTGTGGGGCTGTGCTCCATCTCCATGGGGCCTGGCCTCAAGAAGCAAATGACATGGGACTGTTCCAGTGTAGATGACATTGTTTTCAATCCCTTCATAAAGTTGGTATCAGCCAGGTTTCTGTATTTTAAAATGTTTTTCCTCCTTTTTTTCTTTTGTATTTGATAAGTAATTTGGGGGGATACATTGAAGCTATGAGTGTTTTGTTACTCAATCTCTCACCCTCAGATGCCTCTTCCATCTAGCAGATGAGCTCAGGTGGATCAGAGTGGTATGGCCATAGACTCCCTCATATGCTCTGTCCTCAGCGTCTGTCATCTTTTGAGCCATGTCATCACCCTACATCCTCAGCACTTTGCCTCACTGGAGGCTCTGGAGAAATCATCTTCTCTGGATGGTGGTAGTGCTGGTGGTGAGTCTGCACAACCCAGGATGTGGCCGTGGCCCCAGATTCTCTCAGAGTGGCAGGGGTCCTGGTTGTCCCTTGAGATTTGCAGCCCTCCTGGATCAGGTCCCCCGGAGCTGGCTTCCCTGAACCATGTGAACTGCTCACTTGGCTGCCATTGCAGAACTCAGAGCTCCCTGCCTAGAGGGCAGAACCACCTTGATCAAAGAAACACAATCTACTGTAGAGCTTTGTGGGATCAGAGAGAGGCTAGTATCCAATTGCACTTGCATCCCAGAATGCTGCCCCATGGACTGAGGCAGAGCCAGTTGTTGGGAGGTGGGCAGGAGTTTGTGGTGCAGAGAAGAGCACCTACATAAAGGAAGAGGTGCATGGAAAAGTAAAGCTTGGAGGGGTTCGGGCCACAGCCATGATGGGGAGAGTGAGTGGGTGGGCCAGAGTCTCCTCTGTGGAGGCAGAACTATTTGAGATGAGAGGGAGGGAGGGAGGGAGGGAGAGAGAGATATTGATTTATTCTTAGAGACCTTGCCTGTTACATGGAGAAGTGTTGGCATTGTCCTTCAGGATAGACAGAACTCAAACTCAGCAGAAGAGTATGGGTACCACAGACTTTGATCGTCACCAGTTTAGCCTGGTGACCATGACAAGTGTGGGACGATGGATGAAGAGGGGGGATGGGGATTTCATGGAAGTGGGGTTCTAAGACTCTGTGAAGTCAGTGATGGTCAGGATGCGGGGCTATGAGTGGGATAAAATGAACGGGGCTTGCTGACTAATTTGATGGGCTGTGAAGGTGAGGAGTGGCCAAGAGGCACCTGTCATGACCCTGGGCAGGTCCCACTCTAGGGAGTGAGCAGATGGTAGGCTGTGTTCTAGAGACCAGGGATGGGCGCAGGTTTAGAGAGGGGCTGGTGAGTCTAGTGATACTATCAGGCTCCTCCAGCCGTCATGATTTCTCCACTGTTCTGTGCTTGCCCGGGATACATGGCTCATATGTGTGGCCAGCCAGATACCAGGCTTCCTTCCTGGAACTATCTTCTGAAATCTCAGATGATCTGAGCTCGGTACATGCAAGCAACTGAAAACTGCCCAGATGCTAATCAGCTGGTACCTGGTTCTCTCGTCATGGGTGGTGATGAAGGAAGAAAAAGCTACCTCAGAATCCCCAAAGTATCTAATTATAATGGCAGTGGCGCCTGTGAGATGGCCCCATAGCCAGACCTCTCCACACAGTTCAAGCAAGGTTTCAACTCATATACATCCCCATTTGTGTACACACTGGGGTTTAATTGTGGCCTTCCTCATTCTCACAGCATCAAGTCTCTACAGGACTTAAGGCAAACGATGGGGTTCCAGGTCTCTGTTCTCCGGGCCTGCTGGGTATGCTTCCCAGCCTCACCCCCTCTTCTTATTCGTTATGCTTACTTGAATCTGCAGGCGCTTACTTCACTATGTATTTCTGGGTTCTGGTAGCCTGGCTGCTTGCTTTTACAAGGAAAGGGAACTTGGTAGAGGGAAGCTCGTGATCCCCCTGGAAGCATTCTTACCTTCCCTCCATGTTTTCTTAGGGGTGGGGTGGTCCATTGTCCCCCTCTTATCTGGTGTCCTCTGCTCTTCCTGTAGGTGGCCTCATCCTCTCTGGCTATGTCCAACATCTTGGCCACTGGCCTGGCCACCTGCATATCTTCAAATATAAATTTTAATTAACAAAATTGAATAAAGTTATAAATTCAGTTCTTCAGTTCCACTAGCTCTATTTCCAGTATTCTGCAGCCATGTATGACTGGTGGCCATGTCCTGGGTTGGAAGATAGGGGACATGTCTATCATATCAGAAAGCTCTGTTGGACAGAATTGTTTTATTCTTTAAAAAATTTGTTTAATTATTATTGTGTGTACATGTTTGGGTGGCAATGTGTGTAACAGTCAAAGGATAACTTCATGGAGTTAGTTCTCTCCTTCTACCATATGGGTTCTGGGGATAGAACTGGGGCAGTCAGGCTTTAGTGGTAAATGCTTTTGCCCACTGAGGTATCAGGTCGGCACAGAGCTCTGTTATCCTTGAAATTCACAAGAGCAAAGGAATGGGATCTGGGGACACATCCTTCTCAGAGGCTGGGAGTCCTCAGGGGATTAATAGAGGCCTGGGAGAAGGGAACAAAAGGCCCATGGCCCTTGATGACTCATGAATGCTTACGGGGGTCATACACAGAGCCAAGAGGACTCAGCTTAGATGAGCTGTCTAAGAAAGGTGATCTCTTTGTAAGGCTTGATCCCAGCATTCCTAGTTCCAAGGCAAGAAGACCCAGGGATGTTTGAGAGTACACATGTGACTTTAGCCAAGGTGTGGCTTGTCCACTAAAGAGAGAACAAGGCACCCACCCCTCCACTGTCCCATCTCCAAGGGGACATCACAGCTGCAGACAGGGCCTTCCAAGGTGCCTCACTGTGGGTTTGTGTGCAATCTGGTGTTGACTCTGGGTGCTGATCTTAGCTGCTCTGTGAGCATTATGGGACCTGCTGCAAAGCCCTTCTCACCTGCTCTGGGGTCTCTCCAATGGATGATTGGGGAGGATGCCCAGCAGTCAAGGCCGGTCCTGCCAGTTGCTTGAAGCCCAGCTGTTTTATAGGAATCAAATCTGCTGAAGGGAGGGAGTGTAGCTGAAGGCTGGAGAGCAGAAGCCTCTCTGGGGACAGGGCACTGAGATAAGCTGGCTGGATGATGTTGCAGGAAGAAACTTGACTTTAAGGTGAGTTATTGGAGTGATGGATGGGGAGATCTACCTTATTCCCTGAGCCTTCTGTCTCTTCTCCTATGGAGATTTAACGGTGGACAGAGGAACTGTGTCTCCTCCTTGCCGTCCTCCAGTCTCTTTGGCAATAACTCTGTCCCTGTCAATAAACCCAAATCCTCCAGTCTTATGAGGATGGCTATTCTCACCAGGGGCACTAGTGAGACTGAAACAGACTAAGACCCATAGTCAGTGTGTCTTTGTTTCCTGAGGCCATAGGTGTTCAGAAGGCTGCTGCATTTGTAAGCTGCTCTGTCTTGACTCAGCAGCCACAGGGCTGTGAAGAGCCCATTGCACAAGGCAGCCTCACCTTGTCATTCCTTATCCATTTGAGAGGTAGAGAAAAGATGAGTTTTATTCAGACTGAAGCCTTCTAATTCCCTTCTTTCCATCCCTTTACCAGTTTATACTCTTTGGAATAGGGAAACAATATCACACCCTAGCCAGCAGACCTGTGTTAGGACAGAGAGTGAGGAGAGGTTCCTGACAGCTGAGAGGGACAAAATCTTCTTGGCAAAAAAAGGGACTAAAGAGGCCGACGTCAAGCAGGGGAAATTGGTGGCAACCAAGACAGTGGAATTTTAGAAGTAGCATTCTGCTCTAAAATTGCTCCATCTGAAACTGATAAGATCCCCAAACCCCATTAGAGATAAATTACTTGGGCTACACAAATTGTCTTTTAAAATAATTTAAATAAAATATCTCAATTTAAGGATAGGCCCATCTGTTGAACATAAAATAGAGTAAAGAAAATAGGGCCTAGAGATGATGAAATGGTCCAGTGGGTAAAAGTCAGGCTTGCACTGTAAGCCTGATGACCTGAGTTAGATCTCAGTTTCCCACAGTGAAAGGAGAGAACTAACTTTGAAAGTTGTCATCTGACCTCTACATATGCACTGTGGCATGGGTCCATGAGTACATACGAAAGCACACACACATACATGCATGCACACACATTATATACAGATTCACAGACATATACACACACTAATGATAAATAAAAAAGAAACTATTGACATTCAGAAAATAGGGCCAAGGACAATGGTCTTGGGTACATTTGCCATTAAATAGTCTAACTGGGTACATTAAAGACTAATTTCTCTTATGCCCCAGTTTTGCATGGTCTGGTTCCAAGTAGGTGATCTAGATTGAGTTCCTTAATTTATGATACAGCCAAAGTCAAGTCTTTATTTCTAAATGCTTTATTTTCCTCCACCTCATCCTGCCAAAATCACAGTCAGGGACAGAATCAGAACTGGCCCACAGAAACCAAGACATTCTTCTATTCTTATTATTCCTGATAAGTAAACCAGTTATCTCAATTCTAAGAGCAGATTCTGCCTGCCTGTGCCTAATATTTGTTCAGAAAAACAAAAACCCCAGTAGACATACTGAATATAGGCAAATCCTTGTTTATCATTTAGGATAGTGTTTAGCCACAAAGAGCAGAAAACCTAAATAAATGAGTATTAAGTGACAATTTTTTTGAAAGTCATATATCAAGAATCTTAAAAGTAGGCTGAGTTGTTCTGGGTTGGCAGATATCTATTTGTCCACATCATGAAGGACTCAGATTCCTTTCAACACATCCACTGTCACCTTAACTTGTTGGTCTTGTTTGTCCCTTGGGGCCCCCGATGACTGGCACCATTATGGGATACAGATATGACACCACCCAACTAAAGAAAATGGATCATTTTCCCCCATGAGTCTCTTTGTATCAGTTAGAAATATATGTATGATGGTCTGGAGAGATGGCCTAGCAGTTAAGAGCACTGACTGCTCTTGCAGAGGACCCGGGTTCAATCCCCAGCACCCACATGGCGGCTGAGAACCGTCTGTAACTCCAATTCCAGGAGAACTCCAGTTCCAGGGGAATCCGACACCCTCTTCTGACCTCCGCGGCATTGCACGACACGGGTGCACAAACCTACATTCAGACGGTACATTCATGCACATAAAAAATAAATAAAACTTTAAAAATTCATTAAAAAAAAGAAATATGTATGCTTTTTAGAAATCACCCCAACATTATCCTTCCATTTCATTGGCTGAGACTCCATCACATGGTACTTCTTAAACCAATAGAGAATGGAATTATTGCAGTCCAATCAAACTCCAGGCTTCACATTCCAGGGAAGGGGATGGACAGAGGCTACTTTCCCAAAAAGATGGCCTCAGGGAAAAAAATGAAAATATCAAGCCAATGGGAGGGAGATGGAAGTGGTAGAGCTGAGGGCAACGAATGGCTCCTGCTTCGTCAGTGTAGTTACTTTTCTATTGTGATAAAACACCATGACCGGGGCTGCAGAGATGGCTCAGCATTAGGAGCACCAACTGCTCTTGCAGAGTACCCGGGTTCGATTTCCAGCACCCACATGGCGACTAAGAACCGTCTTTAACTCCAGTTCCAGGGGAATCTGATGCCCTCCTCTGACCTCCGAGGCATTGCATGACAGGGGTGCACCATGCAGACAGTACACTCATACTACATGCATACAGTACACTCATACTCATAAAAAATAAAATTAATAAAAAAAAAACAAAAAACAAACAAACAAAAAACCCCACCATGACCAAGGCAACTTATAGAAGGAAGAGTTTCTTGGAGCTTAAGGTTCCAGAGGAATAAGAATCTAACCTATCATGGAGGGGAGGCTTGGCAGGAGGAACCTAGAGCTCACATTTCAAGCACATGCAGGAAGGAGAGAGAGAGAGAGAGAGAGAGAGAGAGAGAGAGAGAGAGAGAGAATATGAGAATCTGTACTGTAAGTGGGACAAGGTTATGAACTTTCAAAGCCTACCCCCAGTGACAAGCTTCCTCCAGCAAGGCCATACCTCTTAGTGATTCCACAACTACCCTAAATAGTACCACCAACTGGGACAATATACCAAGTATTCAAATACTTGAGCCTATGGGGACACTTCTCATTCAAAACACCACTGTCAGAGACAGTGATAAGAGACAGAGGCAAACAGATGCTGGGTCTTTTTGAACTTACTCTGGAGTCAGGAAACATACCATCTTCATGATGTTTGAAGAACACAGTCCCTGGAAGATTTGAGTCCCCAGATGGGGGCAGCATAAAGGCAACCAAGAGGAGCATCAGGCAGCCGCTATCCAGAAAGACTCATGGTAGAAAGACTTTGATCTGGATTCTGGAGATCAGCTTGCTGGACACCAGGTGGCAGAAAAGGGGGAACAGTTGCTCCAAGTGGGATAACAGTCAGCTTCTAAAGCAGAATTAGTCCTTTCCACAACTGTGTGTGTGGATATGTGTCGCATCTGGATCTGATTTGCAGGGCAGCCATAAGAGCCATGAAGGGAGAGCCTCTTGTTTACTCGTGGGTCTCTGATACCTAGCATGGCCTGGAGAAGCAGTGCATCACTTGTTCTAGAAATAGACTGGTGATGTTTACCTTGAGAAATGGATAAATAGAGAGGGAAGCAGAGATGCATGGTATGGACAGCAGCTCCATGCTTCTTTCAATGGGATTATTGAGACCATGGACAGCTCTCTTCAATCCAACCAGAGTTGGAACACAAAAGTGATTTCCCCAATGAAAAGACCCACCTAGATGGAAATCTTCACGTATCTCTTCAAGAAAGAACCAGCCTGGATTATCAACTGGGTTCAAGAAGTAGGGTTCAACTGTATCCTGACTAATAAGATTGCCTTTTTCCAGGAGCCTTAGGAACCAAGAGTTCCAGGGTAGCTCTTAAGGACACTAGAGCAGAAAGTGACCAATAGACTCTTGGGAGCCTTTATTACATGGTATTGCTTTACCATCAGATAATATTCCAGCCAGACCTGACTCACAGAGAGAAGCATGCAGTTTTCAGGACTGAGTAGTCAATGTAATTGTGAGACGCCTGTTAAAATGATTGAGAAGTGCTAGATACTAACAGCAAAGCATTTAGTCAAGCATAGGGCCTTTCTCACTGCAATGCCCCATGATGGGCAGCTGGACAGGGGTACAGGTGGCACACTTATGAAGTCCAGAGAATAGCTCCCGCCACCCATTTAATGAAGGGTCCGAAAGATTCCTGGGGCTATCCCCATTAGGAGCTTTGTCTCTTTTCCTATGTCAAATTTATAAATGTATCAGACAGCACTGTGCTGCAAAAGTCACCATTTGGTGGATGACTGGGACTGATTCTTTTAGAGGAATGAGGGAAATAACAGGGAGCTTAAAAGCAATTAGTTGAAGCAACAAAAAGAACAAAGGGAACAACAAGGAGGCTATTATGCAAATGCCTGTGGCCATTCACTGCCTTCTGCCTTGGGAGCTTTGTAGTAGATCCAGAACTTTCTGCCTGTCTGAACTATTAGTCCCCTTTATATTTAACATCAAGCTTCAGTACAATTATTTATGGTGTTCCCCTCCTCCTCCGAGCACATTAGCAACTGGCCTCGCCCATCTCCTGGTCTCTTGTGAGCTGTTACCGTAACTTATAAAATGTAGCAATGGAAGGCTGGGAGTTCAGATGTTGCAGAGGGCTCAGGTAGACAGAGGCACTGATTTTCTGGTTCACCTTGGCTCTGTTCTGTTAGAGCCAGGAAGAGAAGCTGATGGAAGCCTTCTCCTGGGGTCTTGGGTATCAGGATTCAGAGGTAGAGTGGATGGAAGGGGGATGGGCTCTGTCTATGGTGCTGAAAAAGGTTTATGGGAGAGAGAGAGAGATCAGAGGCTGGTAAGGCAGCTCAACAGCAAAGGAGCATGCTGTCATTTCTGACAACCTGAGTTTGAACTCTGAGACTTACTGGCACAGGTCTGGGGATAGTCATCATCTAAGGGTCTTCACCATCTAAGGGTCTGTTTTGTTTTCTCAGCCAAGTAAAAAGTTAAAAGGCAAGAGAAATCTCAGACCAGCAAAGAGCAAGAAATAAACTTTTATTGAGAGATAAAGAATCACACATGCATACATACATTCACACAGAGAGAGGGGACTCCACAGGTGGAGAGGGGACTCAGAAAACTGAAATCCAACCTCCCCACCCCAGGAGGGTCTGTGTTTTTCAGGGTTTTGGGGGGGGTCTCTCCTGTAATTTTTGATTGGTAAACTTAAGAAAAAGAAAGCTGATATATTTATGGAGGTGTCTAGATCTAGCCTCAGTCTTTTCTGAACTGGTTTGAACTAGTTGGGGGGGAATCTTGATGGCTGGGGGTGAGAAGCCCGCAGGCCTTTGTCCCAGGACACAAATAAGACCTAAATATGTCATTGTATTACTTCTCAGTGACTCTGCTTAATTATGTAGTTGCTTACAGGACCCATCTGGTAGAAGGAGAGAACTGACTCCTGCAAGTTGCCCTCCCATAGTGCATGCACATATGTGTAACACACACACACTAAAAATTATTTTTTCTTGACTAATTTTTTTATGTGTATGTTTTGCCTGTATGTATGTAAGTGCACCATGTATGTTAAATGCCCACAGAAGCCAGAAGAGGGCATTGGAGTCACTAGAACTGGAGTTATAGACAGCCTCCATGAGAGTGCTGGGAACAATCCTCTTCAAGGAGCCAGCATTCTTAAATGATGAGCCATATCTCTAGCCCCTAATGTTCTTAAATTTTAAAAATATTTTTTATTTTTATTTTGTATATATGTATGAGTACCTGCATGTTTGCTTGTGTACCATGTGCATGCCTGGTATCCATGGAAACCAGAAGAGGACATTGGATCCCCTAGAACTGGAGTTACAGATGGTTGTCAGCCACCATGTGGGTGCTGGGAACTAAACCCAGATTCTGTGTGCTCTATAACTGTTGAACCATCTCTCCAGCCCTGTAATTTAAAAAATCTGAGGAAAAAGGAGATCATTTCAGACACAACCTAGATGGATATTATGGAAGTAGGTATCCCTAGTTCTTTCAGAGAGAAAGAAGGAAAGGGAGGGGGAAAATAGGAACAAGAAGAAGAGGAGGAAGAGTGGAAGCAATGAAAAAGGGGGTCTGGGGAGGAAATTGTAAAAGAGAGACTAATGTATACCTAACAAACATTGGGTTGCATTTGTGCTTATAATGAATACACTGATTATTTCTTCTTGCTATTTTTTACTAGATATTGTTTCAATTAAATGACAAAAGAGTAGAGTTTTGTTTCTAGTTTCTTCTTGGGAAGTTCAAGACACATAATGTCCTGCTCTGAGTCTTTGACCAGTTGAACTTCATCTCAGTCACTCCACACACATCTCTACCTGTCTTTAGTGAAACTCGGACCCAGCCAGTAACTTGCCCCACAACTGGGTGAACAGTCACTGAGGCCTTGGGGGAAGAGTCAAGATCACAGTATCAACTTTTTGCTGATATCTTTTCTGAATGAATAATAGAGGGTTCGGATGTCTACAAGTTGTAATGGTCTTGATGACTTGTTGGGATTTAGATGGTGTGAATAGCTCTTGTATAGTAAAGATTTGGCCTTTCCACTAAAAATAAAATGGCTCATTTTCCCCAGATTCTGCCTCTCACAAACCGGTGACCTTATCTCTATCACTTAGTGGTATATGGTCTCCTGGCTATGGTAAACTGGGGGCAACGATTGCCTCTATCACCATGAGGAGAAAACAGTTGTACATGGCAAAGTGCAACCTCTAAATTCAAGAGCCACTGTTGTCATCTTGAATGTCCATTTGCTTGTGTCTGCATTGTGGGTCTCCGTCCATCATTATACTAATAGAGGGGCTGGCAGGACAAGAGAGTGAGTCCACTGCAAGTTTTCTGCCGGTTTCTGGTGACGTGGTACTCTCACTCATGGTTGAAGGCTGAAGGTGTGTGTGTGTGTGTGTGTGTGTGTGTGTGTGTGTGTGTGTGTGAACATGCATGGGCTGCCTGCTCAAGTGCTCCAGAGTTGGTCCAACATGCTACAACAGCTTTTCCTGCCCTTCTTCCAGCTGAGTCAGGCTGAGTTTAGGAAAGACGGTCACTGACGGTTTCCGTGCTGCTATACTTCCAAAACCTCCCGTCTTTGTCCATCCTCCATCCCATCCCCATCCGCCATACCTCCTTGTTTTCCTGATCTGCTTAAAGCCCTGAGATTTTCCCATTCTCTCAGGGAGGCCAGCCTGTGCGACAGGTTAATCAGGAAGGAGTACTTGATGAGCAGCTCAGAGGTTGATTTGTAACCCCTCTTAAAAATGCATTTGCTTTCTGGCAGGGGTCTTCTGTAGGTATCACCAGGAGTGCCATGCAGGCACCTGTACAGAGCCCTCTGAGAGATGGCAAAGTTGGCCTGGGCATGGCCCTGTGGGGAGGCCACTGAAAGCAGCTGATTGCAGTTTGGAATCAGAAGCATTGGCTTCTACTCAGAGACAAATGTCTGCATGGGCTCCTGCTGGGAGGTCCCGTGGTCTTCCTCTGCATCCTTTGCCCTCTCTGCGTGAAAGCAGGCCTATGGCCCCTGTCTCAGCTCCAGGCCTTATGTCCTCAAAATATTCATTTACTCAGCTGCCTTGGCCTCTCCAGGAACTCTAGGAACCAGCCCCTAGTGTCTGATGGCCCCATTTAGAAGAAGGCACTGTTGAATGAATAGTCCCCCCCTGCTGCTCAGCCTCATCTCCTTAATGGATCCTAATTACCCTTGTCCTGCTTGTGGCTTCTCTCTAGGGCCCACCTGTCGAGATGATGGATGAGGTGAATGGGGGATGTGGCCATTCAGGGCTGGAGGCCTCCGCCTTCTCTAGTAAGGAGGGGTACAGGGATTTTAAATCAACCCCACCATTTCTGAGGAAAGGAAGGCTTGACACAGGATGAGCTTTTCTCTCCTGTGTCTCCAGACTGGGCCAGGCTGAGTGTTAGTTTGGAAGGAAGGTGATGGGGAACAGGCTGTGGAGAATTTGCTATTATGGTGTGAAGCCCTGGTAACATCGGATGATGCAGGGGGAGAAGGCTGGCAGCCCTGTGGAGGTTTCCAAGGCAGGCCCATGAGCTGTGTTTCATGACCCCAGTGCAAGGTCAATTATAAGTGCACATCCTGGGGAAGAAGGTGAGCAGTCCTCATAGCTAAGGGGCTGCTGCTAAGTTGGGGCTCTGCTGGCATGTGGCCTCAGGTCTATTCCATGTCTGAGAACTCAGTAAATAAATTGCAGATCATCCAGGGGCTCAACTCAGATCTTTGACCCTGAGGCCAACAGTAGCAGATGCTGGCTAGCATTGGCCATGATTCTGTGTTCTTATAAATCAGTCAGATCAGGGAGAAGGGTGGGCTTTAAAGTCACATCTGCTCACAACAAAGGACTGGAACTCCCTTCCTTTCTTCTGCTGTGACTAGAGTCCAATATGCTTTGTGAATCAATAGCCACACTCTAACGTGAGGGTATTTATTGTATGTACTGTTCCTACTCATATTACAAACTCCTTCCAAAGAGTAGATGTCATATTTGTCTGTGCTCACTTGGCCCTATGCTGGCCCAAGTCTTAGCTGAAGTTGCTGAATTGTGCGCGCGCACGCACACACACACACACACACACACACACACACACACACACACACACGTGACAGACTGGCAATCGGGACTGGAAGTGCAGTCTCTTCACAGCTGGGAGGTTCACAGCTTTCCATGGAAGGAATGGAACTTTGCCCTCAAAAGGATAGTGTGAGAAGTGTTTCCCCTCTGCCTCTTTCTTGGGAGCCACCCACCTAACTGCTGAGCCAGGGAGCTTTTGGGCACAGTGACTTTGTGCCCTCTGGATCTCTTCTAAGACTGTTCTGTAAGTGTGGGAGAGAGCTTGGCTTTGCTCACTTGTGGTAGCCAGTACCCACGGAACCCACTTGCCAGAATTCAGTTTTCTGTAGAGTTCTCCACACTGAACAGGGCTTGTCTGCACACCCAAGAGGCTAGATAGAACTGGTGTTGATCTCAGCCATAAAAAGACATTACAGCTTCCATCCTGGTCTCTTAGATCACTAATTCTAGGGGAAACCAGCTACCTTTTCATGAACATACGTGTTATGGGTTTAACTGTATATCCTCAAATTAGTATAATGTCCTAACTCCCAGAGTCTTATAATGTAACTGTAGTTAGAAATGGGATTTCTATGGGGCTGGAGAGATAGCCTAGCGGTTAAGAGCACCGACTGCTCTTGCAGAGGACCCGGGTTCAATCCCCAGCACCCACATGGCGGCTAAGAACCGTCTGTAACTCCAATTCCAGGAGAACTCCAGTTCCAGGGGAATCCGAGACCCTCTTCTGACCTCCGCGGCATTGCACGACACGGGTGCACAGACCTGCATGCAGACAGTACACTCATACACATACAAAAAAAAAATAAATAAATAAATAAAATAGAAATGGGATTTCTAAACAGTTAAGCTAAAGTGTGGTCTTAGGGATTGTTCCCTACTCCAATGTGATGAGCATTCTCATAAGAAGAGGAAGTCAGGATATACATACACACAGACAGAGTGAAGTCTATGAAAAGACACAGGGATAAGGTGGCCATCTGCAAGACTCGATGAGACCTCTCAGAAGACACCTTGGTTTGGGACTTCTAGCCTCCACACTCTTGAAAAAAATAAATTTCTCCTTAAACCATGTGATCTCTAGTGGTTTTCCATAGAAACATAATATATCACCAACAACCTGGTCAAGAGGTCCATGTGAACAGACTCTAAATTGGCTTCAGAACTTATTGGTTATATGAGTGAACCACCTTGAGACAGGTCTCCCAGCCTCAAGCCTCTGATGAACCATCTTCCCACCTTGTGCTGGATTGCCTCAGTTGCTCACTTTGACATATCTGGATGGAGGGAACCTCAACTGAGGAATTTCCATTGCATTGGCCTGCAGCCATGTCTTTGGGGGCATTTTCTTGATTATTGAATGATATGGGAGGGCCCAGCCCACTGCAGAGGAATGGGCCAGAGGAATAAGCCAGTAAGCAGCGTGCCTCCATGGTCTATGCTTCAGCTCCTGCCTCCACTTCCCTCAGCGATGAACTGCGATCTGGGAGATGTAAGATAAAACAGATCGACTCTTTCTTCCTCAAGTTCATTTAGTCAGTGTTTTAATCAGCAATAGAAAGTAAGTAAGACAGGAATTTGTAGCAGAGACTGAGATAGTGTGATGTACCTGACCATGTGTGTCTGGGAAGACTGTAGAAGTTTTTGGAGATTTGGGCTGGAAAAGTGATTGGAGACCAGTGAGTTGTTCTATAGGAACTTGAAAGATAATCCTGAAAGAGTTATAGACAACGGAGTCCTGACTTATAAAGCTTCAAAGAGAAGTAAAGACTCTATTGGGGTTGTTTGCATGGATATATTTTGAATTAAGAAATTTTGGAAGTAAGACATTTAGTGTTTCTTGGTATAATGGAGGCTGGTTATCTAGGTGGAAAAATCAGCTGTAACAAGAATTATCAATATTTATCATATGATGGAAAGGAGACTTAAGACCAATAAAATGAGAAACTTGTGCTCACATGTGTTGTTAATCAGCTGAACTATAATGAAATGACAAAAACAGACTACTTATGAAGTAACGAGGTCCTCATTTAGCTCACAGTTCAGGATGTTCTAGTCCAAGATGAGTGGTCCCACATCTCTGGTCCTCTGTTGAGGGTGTTGGATGGCTTGGCAGGGATCACATGAAGGCACCAAGCTGCTCACATCAGGAACCAGGAAGTGGGGGGCCTCAGAGACTGAGGTCTGATAATCCTGTTTGAAGTCTGACCCTCAGTGACCTAAGGATCTCTCATTATCTCTAAATTTTAAAGTCCATAGAGCATCTCCCAATACTTCTACCTTGAGAACCAAGCCTTTAACACACCAGCCTTTTGGAGACACTATCTGTATTTAAGCCACAGCAGCATCATGGATAACAGCAGCTGGATTCAAATCTTGGAACACCTCTCTAGAGCCCTGTTCCAGCTACAGGTAGACTAGGGAATCATGGGAGGTATCTCAGTAGAGTGACCATGATTCTGGACCTAGACAGCCAGTTCAAGCTCTGGCTTCCCTGTTTTTCAACCTTATGAACTTGGTCAAGTCTCTTCACCTCTATCTGGTTCAGTTTCTTCATCTCTGAGGTCAAGATGGTAGACCTACCTCAACAGTTACATACTGCAAGATTCCATGAGAATGGTGGTTTGAATGAGAATGTCCCCTCTGGGCTCCAAATGTTTGAACACCTAGTCAGTTGGTGGTGCTGTTTGAGGAAGGTCATGGAACCTTTAGGAGGTGTGGCCTTGCTGGAGGAAGTATATCACTGAGGGTGGGCTTTGAGAGTTCGTAGCCTTGCCCCACTTCCAATATCTCTCTGCTTCCTATGCATCCTTGAAGAAGTGAGCGCTCAGCTTTTTGCTCCAGCTGCCTCCAGCCATGCCTCCCTTGCCATGAAGGACTCTTATCTCTGTGGAACTATAAGCCAAATCAACCTTTCTTTCTATAGGTTGCCTTGGTTATGGTGTTTTATCACAACGACAGAGAAGCAATTAACACAAAGAGTAAGATGCATAGGGCTTAGAATAGTCAAGCACAAAAGAAGTAGTTTGTGAGTGCTGGCTTTCACTATCTTCTTGACTCTTTAGGATCTTTGAGGACAAGGAAATATGATTTTAAGAATCAGGTTGGACCTGACAGTACCCAGACTAGCTAGATAGGGACCATGGCTGGAGCTGTCAAGTTGTCATCAATGTGTTAGGTGCTTCCTCTTTCTCTTTCTCCAAAATCCAAATTTAAGCATTTCTAATTCATGAGCTGGCTGTTGGCTCCCAGTGGAACCAGAACACAGTGTCCCCTTAGTTCCTGTGGTTTTCCAAGCCAGAGTTTTCAGAACAAGAGCCCTGAAGATGGAGCATAACAGATTCTTCTGGGAAGTGGGGTCCTGGGCTGAGGATGGAGAATGAATAGTCGTCTGTGGACACATTGCTGGGAGTGACCAGGAGCTCATGAGAGTGGCTTGGGGCAGCAGAGCAGCTTCTCCCTGAGGGAAAGGTCCAGGCTGGGTTTCCTGCTGCCCGCCTGCCTGCCATACTGAAAAGGAGCAGCTAAGTGTTATTGACCCAGCTCCAGGGGGAGTGTTTGCTGGGAGGTTGCTGGCACCAGCTCATCACTTAGCTGGCATTCATTATTCAGTGGTGGGATGGGGAACGGAGAAGAGCTGGCATCCTGCCACCCTGTGAGCCTGGCCTCGCAGGAGAAGACGTGACGTGTGAACTGGGAGAGGCAGACAGCCCAGTAAACTCAAGGACAGGTAGCTCTAATCCTGGGTGAAATGGTATCTGTGAATGAAACCACTTCCCAGGCAGCCCAGGTCCTCTCAGGTCCTGTAGATGCTCCCCCTGAGCTACAGAAAGGGAAAATAATCTCTGGATCTTTCTAGGCCAGGTCACCCTGATGTGACTTACATGCTTCAATTTTCTCAAATACTCTCTGACCTAACATGCCCCATCTATTTTTAAAGGTGCATTGCAATATACCTTGCAGCAAGGTCCCACAGGGGATCAGAATAACACAGTAAACAAGATCTGTGGCAGGCATGTGTAATCTGTAGCCTGTGGGCTGCATGTTTCACAGAGTAGCTGTGGCTGCATCCCAACACATCTGCAGATGACAACATCATGTCACAACATCAAAGGTTTGGTACTCCTGAACAGGACGTTGATTAGGCCATGTCATAGTCCCGTGGTTGACCTACATCTGGCTAACTAGGTAATGTTCATAAAAAATGCTTCTGACAGTATTGTGTGGCTTTTCCTGGGAAAATATGAACAAATGTCTACTCACCTCAGATAGGGCACTGACAACAGAGTAAACAAATGATGTCACTAAAGTCTAGCTTAGTGAACCAGAGAGCTTAGTGGGGTTACAGATAGGAGTAGGGGTGAAAGGTTAGTTACAGTACCACGAAGGCATCAGAGGTGGTAACAGCAGAAAGCCCACCACAGCATGGCTGACACTCGTGAATGCTGTACCCCCAGAGATCTCTGCAGGATTTTCAGATAGCTTGGCCTGTTGGAGTGTCTCCTCCCCCAGAAATTGTTCCTGTTTATATAACCTTGCAGATAAGTCTTGTGAATCTTGTAATTCTGGGAGCTTTGGGAAACTTGTGTGTTTTACTTCCCGGACACTGCATATTGTATTTACTTCCTGAGTCTTCTGCACCTCTCTTCTTCCAGGAGTGAATGTTTCAATTCGGAAGTTCTAGCTTCACAACAGACCAGTGATGCATTAGACAAATATCACCATCACAAGGTTTTAGTTATTGTTATCACTTTTCTAAAATACATATCCAGAGACATAACATGCTGCTTACAAAAGCTTCAAGATGTGACGAGCCTTAGATAATCAACAAGACTGTTAGGAAACAGCCCAAAAGTCCATGGGAGAGAAGACCAGGTCAATAAATAATGATTATCCACCAAATGGAATATTTTACAGCAGGAGAAGACAAGCTTGGACAGGAATGAACTACATGTGACAACTTGAGTGCACCTTGGAATATAATGAATGGAAAAGAAGTCCTAGAGTGTGTGCACTCACGGCCCCAATTAAAACTACAAAATATGCAGCATAAGCATACATTATAGGTGATCCGGCTGGAAGGTAAAGCAAAGTGAAGAAGAGGAAAGGTTTAGCACAGTGATCACCTCTGGCAGAGGAGAGTGGCTCAGAGCACACAGGTCATCCAAATCTTTCTAGCGTTTGAGCTGATGACAAATACAAATGAATGAATAATCAATGATGAACAAACAGCCCATACAATGTTAGCAGTGCATCACATCCAAGAATTAGGAGATATCCAATGCTGAGCACTAGAATCCAGTGTACAACTTTTTTCTTTAACTTTTTTTTTTTTTTTTTTTTTTCTGTATGTGTATGAATGTACTGTCTGCATGCTGGTTTGTACACCCGTGTCGTGCAATGCCGCGGTGTCGGATTCCCTGGAACTGGAGTTCTCCTGGAATTGGAGTTNGGATTAAAGATGTGTGCCACCACACCTGGCTTAAAGACGGTTCTTAGCCGCCATATGGGTGCTGGGAATTGAACCCAGGACCTGTGCAAGAGTAGTTGGTGCTCTTAACTGCTGAGCCATCTCTCCAGGCCAACTTTTCTCTTTAAATAAAACACAGTTATTATGTAGATATTTATGTTCTCAAGTTAACATTTTGGAGGAAAAATACCTTTTTTACGGAAAGTGGGAAAGTGGGAGTGTCTTTCTAGCACCCACCGAATCCAGAAGGAGCCTTGCCATGTGCCCTGAGGTGGGGTCTCTCCTATAGTATAATGTGGATATGCTAAGGGGGATCTCTCTCTCTCTCTCTCTCTCTCTCTCTCTCTATATATATATATATATATATATATATTTAACATATGTAGGAGGTGTGCGTATGTATGTACAAATACTGTGTTATTTCATAGAAAGATCACAAATATACATAGGATTTGGTATCTGTTGGGGGTTTGGATACAAACCCTTATGTATACTAAGGGGAAACTTTCCACTCTTGAAGCAGATTTGATTATTTATTTTTATGCCTGTCTTCTAGGGTAGACACAATACCTTCCTTTGGTTGCATATCTATTAGTAGAATTGTTAGAGCACATGTTTATGTAAGTTCAACTTGAATAAGTAATTCCTGTTTTCTGAAGTAATTTTACCAATTTATACTTTACTAGTATAATTAATAGTTCAAGTTTCTCTATTTTAACAAAGTTTAATATTTCAAGTCACTTTAAGCTTGTATTTTTTTTTTTTCAGTGCTGGGAGTCAAACTCAGGAGCTTGACCATGCTCGGTAAGCATTTTACCAGTGAGCTAAATCCTCAGCCCAATAATTCTCATTTTTACCATTGTGTTGGATTAGGTTGTAGTTCATAATACTTCTACTTTGCATGTTGAGTATATTTACATATATTTATTATCTGCTTGGATTTTTAATGAAATGTTTGAATTTTTCCATTCCTTATTGGATAATTTTTCTTTTTACTGAAATTATATGTTCTTTATATATACGGTGTGTCCTTTTTTGAAAATATGTATGTGAAAAAATATAATGTTGGTTACTCTTGAGTTTAATTTTTTTTAAACAGCCAGGCATGGTGGAGCATGCTTTTAATCTAGAGGCAGAGGCAGGCAGATCTCTGTGAAATTGGGGCCATCCTGGTCTACATAGTGAGTTCCAGGCCAGCTGGGGCTACAGGCAGACTGTCTCAAAAATCTTTTAAAATAAATTTTACTTATTAATGAAAGCAATCTAAATACTCCTTAACAAAAATGTAGATGAATAAACTGTTACATAGTCATGCAGGGGAAAATGAATGAAACTCAGGGACATGTAGTGAAAGCATAGTTATACTAAGTGAAGGAGAAAAAGAATTAGCATGTAAACCCAGTAAAGTATCCTCTCCTTAATGACGAAAGCACCTAAAACAAAAATCTTTACTGTCTAGCATGCAAAAGGCCCTTGGTTTGACCCCTAGCATCACAAACAACAATAGGAATACTAACCAATCAACAACAGCAACAAAACAAAAACAAACCCCATAAATGTTTAAAGGTATATAACAAATTAAGACCATATTAAAATGGAGTCAGGAGAACAATAGACCCATACTTCAGAATGGTGGTTACCTAGGATGGCGGAGCCAGAGGACGAGATGGAGTGTACCGTTGGAGATCATTGTCAAGACTCTAGCCTTTGGTGTGGGTGGTCGTTTGATGAGCACTTACCACACTCTGAAAAGCATACACATAAATGAACAATAGACTAATGATAAGATCTATTTTGAGTCAAGGATTATGATTAATCTGATCTAGTGCTGCTGAGGTTTGCTCATAAAAAAGCTGAGCTGAGCTGAAAAATGGAACGAGGGTACCATGCCGAAGTCCTTGACTTGGGGACTCCTTCCCCTCCTCCCTCCATGCCCCCTGGCTGACCAGTATTACTAACATCAAGATGCAGATTACATATTAATTAAGCTCAATTTATTTTGCATTAGATTTTGGGGAAAGTCATTAGGAATGCAAGTTGTATTTTTAATTCCTATTCCATTGTGCATTCCTAGGTTGTAGACATGCCAATTTAGAGACTTCTCTCATAGGAAAATGGTGTCTTAGATAGACCTTAATTTTAGATAGGCCACTTGCTTACAAGTGGAAGAGGAGCTGGAAGGAGTGATATCTAAGCAAAGATCACTTGGAAGGTCGGTGGCAGCCTCCCAGTCAGGGAGAACAAGAGGTGAAGGAAGGCTTTGGAAAGGAGGACAGAAGTCGTTTTAGATGTAGAAATGAGCTACTGGGATTTGGCTTCCCTCACAGCAGAGTGTCCAGGAGCTAAAGGAACCATGGATTTATCCTAACCCTCTCTCAGCTGCCTTATCTGTCTCTCAGAGCCAGGATTTGATTGCCCCCAGCTTATAGGTTCCTCACCTTCCCATAGCATGCTGATACCTTTATCTAAGTCCCAGGGAAGTTCCAACCACAAGTCTGAATTCTCACTGATGCCTAATTAGTAGCATCCTCCCTGTTGACAACATTGATAGGTACCAATATTGCTGAAATCTGGAGCTGGGGGTGGGGAGGAAGGTTTGAATTACAGGGAATGGTGGGCTCAGCTGTGGTTCAGATGCCTCAGCTCAGTTTGCTCTGACAACAGCCCATCTACCAGTCACCTTGGCTCTTTTCTTCATCATGACTTAGTTGAAAGCATCAGATGCATTGTAGAGTGGTCTCAGAGGAGCCGAGGTCCTAGAGGGTAATTTGGCAACAGGGGAACCTTAAATCTTTATATATTTAGAGAAAAATCACACTTTAGGATGGAGATCTCAAATGGCTGACATATTCAAGGCAGGAAGATCCCACACTCCATTGGGCAGCCTAGAGGCTTGATCAGTTTAGGCACCAAGCCAGTCACTGGCTTCTCCTTTCTAAGCCTTTCCTTGCTTATAACATGGAGCTGTAGTCACCAGAATGCAAATGCTGCTGGGAAGAAAGCTTGTCACAGTAGAGCTGGGCAGCCTGTCACTGCCACCCTGGGTGATTTCTAAACTGCAGAGAAGCCTGGTCTCCTGTCTTCCAGCAGTTCTGCCTAGGTGGGAGGTTGTATACATGAATGTATGGCATTGCCTGATGAGCAAGAGATCATTAGAGAACCTCTGCTTTCTTCACTGTTTGTGACAGACAAAAGAAATAAGGGCCTGGACTGGATATGGGTGAATTGCAGGACAATTCAGACCATGCTTTGTGGTCCTCAAGAACTGTTTGTTTCCAGTTAAGGATGAGAAAGGTTGATAACAAGAAAGATGATGATAAAAAGGGAAGTCTAGGGCACTGGAGCCAGACAAGATGGCAGGTTATTTATCTCTCAAAGTTTCAGCTTCCCTACATATAAAACTAATCATCGCCTTCTGTTACTGTAACAAAATACCCAAGATAAACAGTGTAAAGGATGTGAGGGTTGGTTCTAAATGTCAACTTGTCAAAACTTAGTATCATCTGAGCAGGGAGCCTCAATTGAGGAACTGTCTGCATCAGGCTAGACTGTTGGGCACATGGTGAGTGACTGTCTTGACTGCTGTAGGGAGACCCTCCCTCAAATGTAGTTGCTTATGGAGGCAGCCCAGATCAAAAGGACCAGGAAGAAGGGAGATTTTTCACCTTTCGCTTGTTTGGCCTTCCCTCGTACCACTGAGCTCATTTATCCCGTTGCTGCTGCTGACTCCTTTGGCCATAAGAAACGACTTCTGCAGGCTTTGACTGTGGACCGAGGACTGCTGAGGCATCCAGCCTTGTGCACTGAGCAGCTACCAGGTTCTGAGCTTCTCCAGTATGAGACAGACACTGTGGGACTACTCTGACTGCTGAGATACCCACCAGCCTCAAGGACTAGCAACTACTGGGTTCCTAGCCTTTCAGGTAGGAGACAACTGTTGTTACAATTTCAGTATAAGCTGCTAATTATATAATATTATATATTATATAATTATATATTTTTATATATATATATTATTATATATATAAATATTAAATTATATAATTATAATTATTATAATTATATATATATATATATATATATATAAAATTTTCTCAGTTCTGCCCGAGTAGTACAAAGGAAGTTTTCAGTTCTTGGTTGTTTGTGTTGTTTGGTTCCATCACTTTGGATCCCTGAAGCAGAGCACCTGGTGGAGGGTGTGATAGCGCAAATCTGTTTACCTCATGGTAGCCAAGAAGTAAAAAAGAGAAAGGAGGGGCCAAGGTCCCGATACCTTCTTCAGGGGCTCATCCCAAGGACCCGACTTCTTCCATGAGGCCCCAGCTCCTGAAAGCTCTGCCAGCTCCCGAAGGCTCCATCATAGGAGACCAAGCCTTTTACACAAGCCTTTAGGAGACACTCGAGATGCTCCCCAGAATGCTGCTGGGGGGCTTGCTGTGAAGAGTGTGACACTGAATAGATGTAACTTCTGGAATACAGCAGGTAGCACCCAAATGTGAAGTGGCTTCTTCTCCATTGGAAAAGACTAGAATTTTCTGAACTTTTCAGAGGCGTGAGTCCACGTGTGGTTCTGGGCACCCGAGCCTTGAGGAAGTTCACTAAAGATCAACTCATAGTTCATTCATTCATTTTGTCAAATGGTGATTGTGTTTCCTATCAGTTGACTATTAGCAAAATTGCTTTTGGCAAGTAAGCCTCCCTCCCAGAGGAGTTTTCTAGAGGGACTGGGCTGATTTGGAGTGCAGATTTCTTGAGGTCCTTGGTCAGAGGAAGTGAAGGGCAGACCGTTGCCTGCCCTCAGTTGTGGATTCGAGAGTGGCTTATTTACCTTTTTTCTTGTATGACTGCCTCTACTGTGGCAACAGCCAGAATTCTCGATTGACCAAGTTTCTAATACACATGGCCTTGCGGGATGACCCATACTCAAGCCATAAACCTGTGATGTCATTTCCTGGATTGTTGCCACTGATTCTCTCTCCAGCTTCTCAGTTCTACATATGGAATGACCTGGGTGATAAATAAAAAAAAAATCCCTACCTCTTCCAGACAATGAAACAACGCATGACACAACCACGCCATAGGGGGTCCCTCTTGGGCATTTGAATCTTGAGCATAGGGACAGAGACCAAAATCATTGGTTTCAGTGGCCTGTGACTGGGTACCTTCTGGCTGAACACCAGCAGATGTCCAGTTAGACACTTCCAGGCTGCTGGCCTGCCTAGGTTCTTACCTAACTCCCAGTCTCCAGCCTCTCTTCCACCCTGGGAGCTTCCTTTAGGTGCATTTGTTTCCTCTATTCGTAATTCAAGCATCTTGACCCACATGGGAGGCCCTGAGGGTCAACCTCTCCATGGTCCTGGTCCCGCCCCACCACCTTCTGTTCCATCACCTTCACTCTCTGACTCCATGTGCGATCTGGAGCATTTTTCTTTCCTGAAGAGAGGGGGTGAGGAAGAAGGGGAAACACCGAGAACATGAAGAAGCTGTCCCTCTTTTGAGGCTTTGTGGATTCTTGCTGCTCCTGGGCTCAAGGGCTGGTGATCTGCTGAGGACAATGGGGGAAAGGAGGCGACCCCGAGATTATTCAACAAGCAAAGAGAAGGACTTTACATAGATTTAACAAAAGGGGAACCGCAGGGATAGTTGATTGACTTGCAGAGAGTTGTTAAAGACAGTTTACTATACCAAGAGTAGAGCTTGATGGAGACCCTGGCAGAGGACTCAGCCATCAAACTTGAAGGCCAGTGATAGATACCCCAAGGGAAAAATGAGTGTCCACAGTTGAGCTTACTCTCAAGAACTTACTAGGGCCCTCCGTTCGCCACAGCTCCCAGAGCTGAGGCTAGCTCAGACACCGGAGGGTGGAAAATACTATGCTTATTCCACCCCTTGCCTGCCATAACCTGGCTCTTGGTCCCATGGGGAGCCTCAAGGGTGGAATTGCTCAGACTTTAAGGTAGAAATAAGATCACCAGACAGTAGCATGCTGGTTCTAGTAAATGTGATGGTGTTCCCAAGCTCTCTTCCAAGCCATCAAGTGATGCTTGGCTTTAAGGGTAGTGGAGCTTAGAGAGAAGCCTACAGCTCTCAGTGGCCTTCTCATCATAGCTTGGCCTTGTATAATTGTGTGTGGAGGGAATTCGGGGGACACTCAGGGAACTCAGAGAAGGAAGACAGACTCATGGGGAAGGGAATGATGAGCATGAGATTGGCTCAGGCTGCCCTGGAACTAACACTACTCAAGTCTCTCCTGTCAGAAAAGTACTGAGGGAGGTAGAAGGCCTAGTGTTCTCAGGCTCTAGACGTAGAAAAGTAGTAAAACAGGGCATGGTGGCTCACTTGTAATCTTGGCATTGTGGCTCATTGGCCAGTCGACCTAGCCTACTTGGTGAGTTCCAGGCCAGTGAGAGACTCTATCTCAAAAAACAAGGTGGGTGGTGCTCGAAGAATGACATCTGAGGTTGTTCTTTGGCCTCTACATACATGCACATACATGTACACACATGTGGGCATTCACTCACAACCACACACACCTCTCCCCATGAACATGCACACACATACAATGTAAGCATTTACCCACATCCACAAATGCACCCCCATGATGTATATCCCCATGCCCATACATCTACATACATAACACACACTGAGACAGAGAGAGAGAGAGAGAGAGAGAGAGAGAGAGAGAGAGAGAGAGAAAGATGGAAGGAGGGTCTGGGCTTGTAGTAAGTCCATCTAGAAGGCCCTCATTCCCTCTTACACTGTGCTCCCTGTTCCCCCTCCTAAATCTGTGTGTGTGTGTGTGTGTGTGTGTGTGTGTGTGTGTGTGTGTTCCGGGGTCTGGCTCAGTGTTTGAATCACCCTTCCCCTTCCCCCCATCCTACAGCTAACCCTGGGTCTTTAGAGTTCTGAAGGCTCCTTCCCCACTTAGTCCCCTCTTTGTTCCAGCTACATCTGTAAGCGGCAATGGACAACGATGAGTTCAGTTCCATAACTCCTCTCTCCCAATTAGCCACACCCCTGGGGGGGTGTAGATAAGATTCTTATTCAAAGGACTTCTTAAATGATTCATCTTAGACATCTATTACCCTGTACTCTGGGGAGAAGCATTGAAAACCCTTCCTAGCCTGCTTCCTTTTCTTCCATCCCTCCTTCCCAGACAGGTCTTACACCCCATGGTCTCTTCTGCACTGCACCCAGACTCCACAGCCTCTGGTCTTCCTTGGATGGAGCATGAGTGAAAAGGGAGTCTTTGGTTTAGCAAAGGACTTGAAGGTGACCTTCCATTGAGCCCTAAAAGAGATAACAATCTCTGTAATCAACAAGCCTGACTCCTCTGGATACTAAAATAACAATTGTGGTATAAACTTGGCCCGCTCTGCTCTTTTTCTTCAAGACAACGCAAAGAAACTCTAGGGATGAACTGGGAGATCACAGTATCTTTTAACAGCCTGAATGCCTAAAAAAGAAAGTTCCTGTATGTGTGGCTGCAGCTCGTCAGCACAGAAAAGCTAATTATCCTAGCAGGCCACTACCACCTTGCATCCAGCCGTCTCTGTCCTTTCTCTTATAGTCTTATTTGACCCACTGATAACCCTAGTTCAGGGAGGGCCACTTAATAATGCGTCCCAGTTTAGATAGCCGAATACTAAGATCCAAGGAAGGAAGGTTCCCACTCAAGGTCAGTCAGAGATAGAGTGAGCAGAATCAGAAAAACCTCTCTGTATCTGTACCTATGGGCTCTCCACTTGATTTCCTTCAGGAGTGACGTGTATTCTCAGGGCTTATATTTCCGGGTCATTTGAGCATTTGATATTGAGGTTATTATTTCATAGAAACTTTAGCAGCCTCTGCTGGCTCCAACTTTACTCCACCTCTCCTAGGGCTGGGCCCTAAGCTCTGACTCGTGTATGGGAAGCTGCCAAAGCAAGAACAGACGGGGACGGGGAAGGAAAGTTCCTTCACTCCGTGGCATTTGGGGAGAGGAATGAAGACTGAATTTTTCAGGTTGGAGTTAATTAGGGATAATGGAACATGCGTGGGGGCAAATTGTTGATTTGAAAGAAGAACCTGGCAAATAGAATCACACACACACACACACACACACACACACACACACACACACACACTGACACTCTTGCCTTCTGAAGAAGCAAAATACAGGGTGGTCTAGAAAGATAATGCTTTGCATTCAACTCATCTGAGAACATGGAAGACGGACATCCCACTGAGGGGCCATTCCCCCACACCCCCAGCTGGGAGACTCAGCAGAGAACTGATGCTGGTGCTGTTCAGAATCGGCACAGGCAAGACAGGTGCATAACCTAGCCATGAGGAAAAGGGGATGCGCAGAGGCCAAAGATCAGGGTTACTTTGTAGAGAGAGTTGAGGAACTGCTAAAATTAGTAAGAGATTTAAAGGTCATATACTTCCGCCTCCACAGTGTTCAGATGAGAGGACTGAGTTCAGGGGCATGGCCAATAAGCATTGCTTCTAATAAGCAGGATGGAAAGTAGAATCCAACTACATGCGAACTAACAAATAACCCTTCAAGTGCAAAGACAAATGTCGGTTAAGAGTAAGAGTTGAGAAAGATACTCTCTGTGCTACAAGTAATGGAGAGAAAGTGCAGTTGCCTTCATTAGCATCGGACAATTTGGGGTCCAGGGTAAGGAAAATTACCACAGTGAAGGACCAAAAACACCAATTCATCAGGAAGACATAAAAATCCTCAGTGCACATACACCTAGCCAAACAGCTTCAAAATTCGTGAAAAAAAAAAAAAACTGAAAGGGAGGGGCCTGGAGTGATGGCTCAGTGGTTAGAGCACTGGCTGCTCTGGTAGAGGACCTGGAGTGATGGCTCAGTGGTTAAGAGCACTGGCTGCTCTGGCAGAGGACCTGCGTTTTGTTCCTAGTACCCACATGGCGGCTAACAACTGTCGGTAAGTCTAGTTCCAGGGGATCTAGCACCTCCCTCTGACCTCCGTGAGCATTGCATAGCATTGGTGCACTTACACACATGCAGGCAATGGACTCATACACATAAAACAAAAGAATAAAAATAAAATATTAAAAAATACCTGAAAGGGAAACTAGAAAATCCCACATTACAATCAGAGATTTCAATAAGCCTGTCTCAAACATTTATAGGACAATCAGGCCAAAATCTGTAGAAGTCCTGAACACTATTAACAAACTTGACCTCATTAATATTTATTAGGCATTCTGCCCAATGAGAACAGACTGCATATTCTTTTGAAATGCACATGGAATATGTACGAAGTCAGGCTACATGCTGAGACATCAAATAAGACTCAATAAATTTGAGATTAAACTTACACAAAATCTGCTCTTTGACCATGACCAAATTAAACCAGAAACTTGCAAAAGAAATATATCTGGAAAATCCTCAAGTATTTGGAAATTAATGAAATACTTTAAACCATGGGTCAGATAAGGAATCACAAGAGATGCTAGGAAATACTTTGAGAACAATAAAAAGGAAGTATGTGGTGAGCAGCTGAAGGTGTTCTTAGAGGGACATTGGTAGGACTGAATACTAGTGGAAGAAAAGCAATAGCTTTCAAAACAGTGATCTAACCTTCCATCTTAAGAAAGCAGAAGGGGCTGGAGAGATGGCCTAGCGGTTAAGAGCACTGACTGCTCTTGCAGAGGACCCGGGTTCAATCCCCAGCACCCACATGGCAGCTGAGAAACGCCTGTAACTCCAATTCCAGGAGAACTCCAGTTCCAGGGGAATCTGACATCCTCTTCTGACCTCTGCGGCATTGCACGACAAGGGTGCACAAACTTGCATGCAGACAGTACATTCATACACATAGAAAAAAAAGAAAAGAAACAGAAGTACTTAAAAAAAAAAAGCAGAAAAGAAATGCAAATTAGTAGTCAAACTGTCTTCCAAATATCCGTGATTCTATCCTTAGACTAATGCTGTTCAACAGAGGTGGAAGAGAAATGAGACCTTAGTCACAATGCATTGTACTACAGGCATGAAATTGTCAAAAAATTAAATAAAAAGGAAGTGAAAATTAAGTCCAAAGTAAGCAGAAAGAAGAAAATAAAGTTAGGAAACAAAAGGGGGCTAGGAAACAAAAACAGGAGAGTCAACAAAGGGCAAAGATAAATGGGCTGGGGGGCTGGGGAAACCTTGCGGAGGTTAAGAACAATGGCTGCTTTTGCACAGGACCTGGGATAGATTCCCAACACCCACATGGTGGCTAACAACCCTCTATAACTAGAGTTCCAAGGGATCCAACACCCTCTTCTGACCACAATGGGCACTGCATGACATGGGGGCATTTACATACATGCAGACAATACATTCATACATATAAAATAAAAAAAGAAATACAAATATATATAAAAAATGAATAGGCTGATGAGCCTCTAGTCTGATTGGGTAAAATAGAGAAAAGAGACAGGTTTCCAGTAGTCTGAACAAAAGATCTTGCCGAAAGGAGCAACTTTGTAATAGCAAAGTTTACTTAACAGTGGTCAGATTAATAACTTGGATGAAATGAACCAAGGCCTGGAAAGATCCAAACAGCCTAAGCTCATTGAAGCAGAAACCAATAAACCAAGCAAGCCTGTGCTTATTAAGGAGATGATTCAGGGTGACAAATCTTTTTTTTTTTAATTTTATTTATTTCTGTATGTGTATGAATGTACTGTCTGCATGTAGGTTTGTGCACCTGTGTCGTGCGATGCCGCGGAGGTCAGAAGAGGGCGTCGCATTCCCCTGGAACTGGAGTTCTCCTGGAATTGGAGTTTCAGACGGTTCTCAGCAGCCATGTGGGCGCTGGGGATCGAACCCGGGTCCTCTGCAAGAGCGGTAGGCGCTCTTAACCGCTAGGCCATCTCTCCAGCTCCGACAAATCTTCTAAGAACAAAATAAAATTCAATTAAACAACAACATCAACATCAACAACAACAACAAACCAAACCTTGAGGCCTCAATGTTCTAATGAATTCTACTGAGTATCAGAAAGAGAAGTGACATCAGGTTTTCCAGGAAAAGAGGAAACAACACATTTTATGAGGCTAACACTACCGTGGGACTCAAACACTGCAAGAAAAAGAAAATGGACCATTCCAAATCAATGCACATACACTCTCCCTAGCAAAATTTTTATCAACGTAAAGCATCCAATAATGTACATAAAAAGTGTAATATATCATGACCAAATAAAGCTTATTCAAAGAGTGCTAGGTCAGTTTAACATTGGACACTCAATCCATTTAAAAAGGAAAATCTGAAAGACCATCATCTCAATCAATGGAAGAAATTATAAAATACTTATGTAAATTTAAAAACATGTGTCTGACCTCCACATTGAAGACTATAAAGCAATACTGCATTCATCACATTTCTGTTGCTGTGACAAAACACCAGGAACAAGGGAACTTATAAGAGGAAGTGTTTATTCGAGCTTATGATTCCAGAGCAATCAGAGCCCAGCATAGCAGGAAGGTATGGTGGCAAGGAGTGGCCGGAGCAGAAGAGAGCTCACATCTTCCAGCAGGCAAGGGAAGCAAGCAGAGAAAACTGGAAATCCTGCAAGGCTTAAGAACTCTAAGTCCGGGAGATGGAGCGTGTGATCCCAGCACTCAAGATGCCAAGGTGGAGCCCATGATTCCAGCACTCAAGATATCGAGATGGTGCCCGTGATCCCAGCAACTCAAGATGCTAAGATGGAGCCCATGATCCCAGCAACTCAAGACGCTGAGATGGAGCTGGTGATCCCAGCACTCAAGATACTGAGATGAAACCTGTGATCCCAGCACTCAAGATGCTGAGACAGAGCTGGTGATCCCAGAGCTTTTAGTAGAAAAAAAATTAAAGGGGACAACAGCAACAAAAAGACTTGCTCAAAGAACTTACCCAAACAGTAAACTTCTGCATCAAAAAGTTAAAAAAAAAAAAAAAAGACTTGTGAGAAAAAGATACAAGACAGGACTCAACATGTAAGGCATTGCCGGGCGTGGTGGTGCACGCCTTTAATCCTAGCACTTGGGAGGCAGAGGCAGGCGGATCTCTGTGAGTTCAAGGCCAGCCTGGTCTACAGAGTGAGCTCCAGGCCAGCTGGGACTAAAGGGAGACCCTGTCTCAAAACACCCCCCCCAAAAAAATGTAAGGCAGAATGTGTGAGTAGGGGGGTGGGGCATGGATAGGGGTCATGGATGGGGGAAGAGGATAAACTCAATTAAGAAATATTGTATGAAATGCACAAAAGCTCAATAAAAAATTAAGGAAAAAAAAACAACTCTAAGTCCACCCCCAGTGACACGCTTCCTCCAATAAAGCCACAGGTATAAGAGCTCCCAAAACTGTGCCACCAACTTGGGACAAAATGTTCAAATACTTGGAGCTGTGGGAGACATTCTCTTTTATTTAATTTTTTTATTTATTTCTGTCTGTGTATGAATGTACTGTCTGCATGCAGGTCTGTGCACCCGTGTCGTGCAATGCTGTGGAGGTCAGAAGAGGGCGTCAGACTCCCCTGGAACTGGAGTTCTCCTGGAATTGGAGTTTTGGATGGTTCTCGGCCACCATGTGGGTGCTGGTGATCGAACCCAGGTCCTCTGTAAGAGCGGTCGGCGCTCTTAACTGCTAGGCCATCTCTCCAGCTCCCACACATTCTCATTCAAACCACCACAAATACTAAAAGAAATTAAGGAATACTTATATAAATAGAGGGAAACTGAGGCATCTCTGGCAGTAGTGTTAGAGCTTTGAGAACGCTTGCTGTGGTGTCCTCTGCTAGAATATGCCCAATTAGCTGGGTAAGACATCTTGGACGTGGCCCCTTGTGACAGCTTTTACACTGTGACAGTCAGCTTTAGAAGGCCGCATTTCAAATGCAGGGCCCCAGAACTGGAGGCTGCTGGCAGTCCCTTGACAGGTCTGCTGTAACTTCTACAGACCTGTATCAAAGTTCTAACCCCTGGTCCCCTGAAACCTTAGGTAGAGAGGGTAGCTGCAGGTGCAGCTAAGATGACAACAGAGTAGAACAGGGTGTGCATACCAAAGGAAGACTGAAGAGGCCCAGGGAGATGCTTCAGCTATCAGAATGCTCGCTTCGCAAGCATGAGGACCTGAGTTCAGTCCTTAGAACCCATGTCAACAAAAGGCTGGGTGGGGTGGCACACACTGATAGTGCCAGTGCTGGAAGGAGTGGAGAGACAGCGGATATCTGGGGCTCGCTTGTCAGCCAACCGAATGTAATTGGCAAATCCAGGCCAATGGAAGCCCTTGTCTCAGAAAATGAAGGCATGATACCCAGGTTGGCCTCTTTTCTCCACATGCTCCCACACACATCTGCTCGTGTCCTGCCACTATTGCACACACACATACTCACATGGACCCTCCCCTACCCCACTGAACGTTTGCTACAACAGGCTGAGGATCTATGAGTTGCTGGGAGAAAGCTGGATGCCTTCCCACCCACTTCTCTAAAGCATTCACAGAACTGGACCCTGCAAATACTGTGAGCTCAAATTTCTGGCTTCCAGAATGGTACAACAACACATTTCCATTGTTCTGAGCTCCAGAAACCAGTACAGCCTGCCTCTGACCCCAGCGTCCTTTCCTGTGCAGAAACTCTTTATCCTGGCAGTGCGGAGGCCCAGGCAATTGTCTATGGAATAGTTATTTGGGTGACTATTTGCTGGTCATTTCTCAGAGAGCAAACAAGATATATTGTGAGTCACAACAGTATCTGGGGACGCTGGCTGTGATGAGACAGCTCAGAAGGCCCAAGACTTTACCCTCAGGGAACACCCTGAGCTTACAAGATGCTTCTCCTCAAAAGTAGAGTGTCAAAAATAAGAATGAAAAATCGTGAAGCACACGGAACTGGTTGGCACACAGTACAATGTAAGGATCACTCCCAGACCGTCTAAGGGATGGCTTCTTGAGTGACAGCTTTCCATTCACACACTAAACCCTGGTCCAGCTATCACCTGTGAGTTCTTCTCTATAAGAAGTATCCCTACAAATGTGGGCAGAAAAGAAAGTGTGCAAGCACAGCTAGACTACTTTAAAAGTATTTAACATTTAAAATTAATTATTTGAGAATTTCAAACATGTATGTTGTATTTTGATCATGTTAATCCACCACTCTTCTGCCTAACTCTTCCCAGATTTCCACCCTTGTCCCCCTCTCAATTTCATGTCATTTTAAAAATAAATAATCCATCGAGTTGAATTTGTGCTATGCTTGTATGTTTATAGGTGTGGGGATATCCATTAGAGCATGTTAACTCTTTTCTTAATTGGGTACTGTGCCTATGACCATCAGGAAAGCCTTGTGGATTTGTCAACAAATATATATATATATATAAACACATCAAATCTGTGAAAGAAACTCCAGATGGATGGGTGGATGGATGGATGGGTGGATGGATGGATGGATGGATGGGTGGATGGATGGATGGATGGATGGGTGGATGGATGGATGGATGGATGGGTGGATGGGTGGATGCATGGATGGATGGATGGGTGGATGGATGGGTGGATGGATGGGTGGATGGATGGGTGGATGGATGGATGGGTGGATGGATGGATAGATGGATGGATGGATGGGCGGATGGATGGGTGGATGGATGGGTGGATGGATGGGTGGATGGATGGGTAGATGGATGAATGGGTGGATGGATGGATGGGTGGATGGATGGATTAGTGGATGAGTGGATGGATGGTTGGATGGATGGATGGATAGATGGGTGGATGGATGGGTGAATGGATGGATGGGTGGATGGATGGATGGGTGGATGGATGGGTGGATGGATGGGTAGATGGATGGATGGATGGATGGATGTGTGGATGGATGGATGGATGGGTGGATGGATGGATGGATGGACGGAAGGAGTGGGTAGAAGGATAGATGGGTACATTGGTGTATGGATAGATGAATGGGTAGTGGATGAATGGGTGGTGGGTGAATGGATGGGTGGGTAAATAGATGGACTGAAGAGCAAGTTAACATTTGGGTAGAAGAATTTGCCTCGACTCAGACAAGAAGGTAGAAGGATGGGTGAGTTGCACGAAAGGTGTGTGCATGTCTAGAGAGAGGAAATTTTGGAGGATGTAAGTGTATGTTTGTGTGTCCTTTGATCCTCCTAGAATAAGGACTGCACGATAGACTGAGCTTTTATAAGTTTAATATTTCCTCTCAACTCTGGGTACTTTACATCTGGATAAAAGGAGCTATAAATCTCTCCAGGCAGAACGGGATTCAGCCCTGCCTTTCTACCTGCTCAGTGAGATCTTACTTGGAAATGTAGCTCAACAGTCAACAATGAATCATAGCATCTGTGGAACAGTCCAGATAAGGAATTATTTGCATTTTCATGTGATAATTTGCTACTCTTGGGGTTTTCAAGTTCCTTTAGAGCCACATTAATTCAGTCGCCATCCATTGCCACTCTGTGCCCAAGTGACCAGTGAGGGGGATTCAAGTGGCAGGTTTGTTTGGTTTTCCAGGCGTGTGGAGGACTCCCCTTGGGAATCATGAGGCATATGGAAAGAGAGCAGCCCGTGCAGTGAGCCAGGGGCAATTCTCTCCCAAAGGTGGCAGCTTCCAATGTACCTTGCCTTTTATTCTCCATGTCTCTGTGTTAGTTGCTTAGAAGTAAACTAAACACAAATCCCCCCACCCTCCGCCCATGCTCCACCTCACACTGTGGAGGAGCTGTCCCCTGAGGAGGAGCTGTCCCCTGTGGAGGAGCTGTCCCCTGTGGAGGAGCTGTCCCCTGTGGAGGAGCTGCCCCCCGAAGGTAGACAGTGGCTTCTCTCTCTCTGCTGAGGGAAGCGTGTGTACTGGGAGAGGCCGATGGCAGCTTGCACCGTATGGCTGCCATGGAAGCAGTGTTCTGGGGAGAAAGGAAATAGTGCAGTTGTCCTGCAGACTGGATGGAGCTCCCCAGCCCCGTGTGGCACTTGCCTACAGCCCTCTCACTAGTCACTGCTCCTTCAAAGAGATGCCCTGTGGCTAAGAGGAGAGTCTATCACAGGGCCACACAGATACTGTCAGAAAGGAGAGAACGAGCTGAAGACAGAATTATTCCTGATGCATCCAGGTAGGAATTCTTCATTAAAATACCTCCAGACAGAAATTTCCCAGTGTAATGCAATCCCCTCTCCAATGTTTCCCCTAACCTTCACAATGCAGGAAGTTCTTAACACTCTTGAGCAGTAACTCTTGCTAACACAGAAATCTATTTCCTTGCCTGGAAGCAGACTATGAGTCTCCAACCCTGCATTCCTTAAACAAATTCCCAGGATGCCATCCCATAAATTAATGAGCAGCCTTTTAAAAATGAGAATTAATTTCTGCTTCTCTAGCTTAATTTACATTTGTCCATTTCCTGAGGATCCATTCCACTAGCCTTTCATTTGTTCTCTTCTCTTCCAACCCTACCTGAAGTCTTATATTGCAGTCTTTCCCAGAATCTCTTGGTGTGGGGCAAGTTCTTATGAAAGAAAGACATGCATTTGGGTGATGAGAAAGCTTCAGTTCTTACTTTTAAAAGTTCTGTTTGTTCTTGACACTGGGGAGATAGCTCAGTTAGTAAAGTGGTTCTATGCAAGCGAGGGCTTGAGTTCAGATTTTCGGGATCGACATGAAAAGACGGGCATGGGGAATACAGCTGGAATCCAGGGGCTGGGAAGTGGAGACGGGAGGGTTCCTTGAGCTTGCTGCCAGCCAGTCTCCGTCCTTCTTTTCAAGGTTAAATAGGACAGTATTGTGTGGCTCCACACTGGTTTCTGTGTCCATTTAATTGTTGATAGATATTTGGTTGTTTCCATATCTTGGCTATTTGCAGATCATGTGTCAGTGAGCACAGAAGAGCTCTGAGATCTTGATTTCAATTCCTCTAGATAAATACTCAGTAGTAAACTTGCTGAATCCCAAGACAGTCCTATTGTTTCTCGAGGAACCTCCCTCCTGCTTTCCACAGCAGCACACCATGCTCCATTCCCACCAACACGTCTGGCCTTTCTCTGTCTTCACTGGGCCTTGTTCTTCTGACAGGTCATCCTGGTAGGTGTGAGGAGATGTCTCATTGTGATCTTGAGTCTATGTTTTCTGATGATCTTTGACTTTGGGTATTCTCTGTGTGTCTGTGGCAGTTACATGTGTTCTTTGGAGGACTGTATATCTAAGTCTCTACCTCATGCTTTTGAATTGTGTAATTAGTATTTTTACTGTTGAGTTGTAGGAATTCCTAACAGATTTGGGAGATTAACTGCTTATCAGCCATACAGGTGCGTTTGTTCTCCTTGGTGGCCTTTCTACGTCCCACATTCCCCGGGGTGCCTCTCCATTCTGTTCATTGTTGCATTCCTATTCTCTAATAAGGAAAAGAAAATTTAGGAACGAATATAAATGAAAAGACTTCCTGAATCACACAAGGCAGCCTATGGGTTCAATATAATTCTTATCAAAATCCCAGTGTCATGTTTTTAAAAAAATATTTGATTTATTATTTTTTTATGTGTATGAGTGTATTGCCCACATGTATGTAAAGTGCACCTATGTCATGCGGTGCCTGAGGAGGTCAGAAGAGGGTGTTGAATCTCTTAGGCCTTGAGTTATGGATGGTTGTTACCCATCATGTGGGTGCTGAGACTTGAATCCTGGTCGTCTGCAAGAGCAGGTAGTGCTCATAGCTGCTGCGCCATCTCTCAAGCCCCTCATCGTAATGTTTTTAAAGAAATGAGAAAATGATAATTCTGTAATTCATATGGATCTAGGTATGGTGGGTGGGGCACAGCTATAATATCAGCACACAGGAGACTGAAGTAGAAGGCTTGGGAATTACACTGGGCATGGTGGCACATGCCTTTGATCCCAGCACTCAGGAGGCAGAGGCAGGCAGATCTCTGTGAATTCAAGGCCAGCCTGGTCTAATAAGTGAGTAACGTAACACAATCTGACGTAGTCCTAGACCAACACAAAGAGGCTACTGCGCGCGCGAATAGGCAACATGAGAGTACTATGGCAAGACCACTGATCTACCATATATGCTAGAAAAAAAAAAAAAAAAGGAAGAAAAAGAAGAAAAGGAAGCTTGGGAATTTGAAGGCAGCCTTAGTTACAAAGCAAGTCTCTATCTTACAGATTTAAGGCAGCCTGGCTTAGTTACATAGCAAGTCTCTATTTTACAGAATACATACCAGGCTACTGAATGGTTCAGTGGGTGAAAGCACTTGCCAGGCAAGACTAACAACTGGAGTTCAATCCCAAGTACTCACAGTGGAAGGAGAGAAAATGATACTCTTAAATTCCACTTGTGCATGGTGATATGGACACGCCCTAACTCTCTGTTACACACACTGTAATAAGTAAAATTAAAAGATTAAAAAACAAGACAAAACCCACCAAGGAACTTGAACAACAAAACAAACAAAACAGTAACAAACCCCACCCACCCAAAACCCAGCCCCACCACCCCAAAAAGTCAGATCAGTATTGAGAAAGAGAAAAGTTAGAGGCATCCCATTTCTGATTTCAAAACATGCTATGAAGTTCTAACAATCTTAGCAGCATGTTTGTGCTATGAAGGCAGAGAAGTTGACCAGGAGAAGAGGGAAAACAGTCCGGAAGCAACACTGTACACACACCACAAACTGACATTCGGTCTGGGTATCAAGAGCACAACCAGGGGAAAAAGCACTCTGAATATTCAACAAAGAGTACTGGGAAAGCTGGGTGGCCACCTACAAAACAGAGGACAGCCCATCATGATGCTCTGGACACCAAAGTGCAGTCCACAAAACCAAAGGGAGTCAGAACTGCACCAAACAGCCGGCTCAGCAGAGCAGGGAACAGCCCTGCTCGATGACTTTCTTCTCCTGTTAAGCTGTGCAGCAGTTTCCCAGTTGGTGACCCAAGGGCCAGGTGCTGGGGACCGGGGCTTAAGCCCACTCTCCTGTGTTTATCCTCAGTAATACAGAGAAGCAGGATGATGTGGAATGCTTTTAGTCCCTTGGAAAGGGTGGCCAGAGAGGAGACATGGAACATTATTGGATCCTAACTTGTCTTTTTTTTTTTTTTTTTTGAATAAAAAATAGTTGAATATCACCATTTACAGTTGAATCTAATTTGCTCAAATCTCATTTAGACTAATTTGGGGAAGTTTGAATTAGTAAATATCTGAGTCACACTATCACTTGGTATATACTTAGATTTTACAACTTCCATACAGGTATGTATAGTATGTTTAGCATAGTCTCCCCATATGCCTCCCTCCCCACCTCCCTCCTTACCTCCCTCCTCACCTCCCTCCCCACCTCCTTCCCCACCTCCCTCCCCACCTCCCACCGGTTTGTACCCTTTATTGCCCTGGAAAATTTGGTTTGTACTTTCATTTTATATATACATACATAATTTTATGTGACTCCATGAATGAGAGAACACATATAATTGAGGTATCATTTTTCAAAGATGCAACTTTATTACATGCAAGTGCATTTCACAGGAAATAGGTGAACTAAGGAAGGGTTGGTGCAGGTCTGTGAGGGAAGGATGTTCAAGCAGTTTCTAATGGACCTACAAATATCCTGGGTAAAATTAAGCCTTAATTCAATCCATCCTCAAGATGACTTAAGTACTGTGTTCTTTTGTTTCTAATATTTGTTTATTCTTTGACAATTTCATTCACTGAATATAGTGAATTTGTGGTCGTTTCCACCCCTCCATTATTTTCTCTCATCTTCTTCTGCTGATGAAATCCTTATCCATCCTAACACGCCCCTCATGGTGTCACTTTTTTAAAAACTTACTGAGTTTAATTGCAGTTACTTCCTATAAGCATGGACAGGGGAGTATTCACAAGAACATGGGAAGATTATAAGTGGGTATACCACTGAAGAAACTAACATCCCTAGTACTCATTAACTGCCTATAGTCCCTCACTGAAGGTTAGGACCTCGTGAGCCCTTCCCTCACCCATGCTGGAGTTAACCAGCTTGATCCCTGTGCTTTTGCCCATAGCTGCTGTGAGTTCATGAACATAATGGCCAAGCCGTGTCCAAAAGACAGTGCTTCCCAGCCTTACATTCGTTCTACCCTCTCTGCTATACTATTCCTTCAGACTTAGAAGGAGTGTTATATGTGGGAGTTGCCAGTTCCACGGTGGAATGGGCTGAAGAGAGTAAGCATGCGTGACTGCTACAGAACATCTCGGGGACACACATCAGAGGGTGCAGGTCTGATTTATTCTATACAACAGGCAGCTTATGTAGGTTTGGGACAGACAGCCTCCACACTGCATGACATCACCTACCAGTAGCCAATGCCAGACCTACCCAGCTTGTGGGGCATACCTAGAACAGGACATGAACAAGTCAGATAATGGTGCCAAACATGTGCTAGCCTGCATGTGCACAGTGCACCAGCCTGAATCCAGGACTGCTGTCCCATAGATGTCTAATTTAGAGTCTAGTGCTCAAATCACTTATTCTCCACACTTCGGTCATTTGTGAGTGTCTGCATTGGTTAATGCACCACCTACTGTGAGCAGTGCATACTTCTAAGCAGCTTTAAATAATTTCCATGTTTGCCTTGGATATATGATTAGTTTCTCCCCCAAAAAACCCCTTCCTTCAAAGAGGGCAGATGTATGAGCAAAGTCGACCTGTCTGAATTATTTCCTGTTCTGAAAGAATAGAGTCCAAATTAAGGATGCTGGCTGTTCTGTTCCCAGGACTCAAGGTCAGTCACTAGGTTGACAAAAATCAATGGAGATCAACCCTCACAAGTGTCAGAGAAGGGCAAATGTGTTTAACAAAAATACATGAAGCTTAAAAAAAAATGAGGCTGGTTTGCATCTACCACTCACATATTGATTAGGAAGGCAGTTTCAGAGGCCAAGTTCAAACACAGTTTCCAGTAACAGTGGGCCTGGAATGAGTGGCCCATGTCCCACAGAGCTGCCACGGAAATAGCCAAATGAAAATGTGTCAGTTAAAAAGGCTTGATTATGCTCATCTGCCTGAAAAATACAGAAGGGCCTCAATGTTTAGTTTGACAGGAGTTTGCACTGTGACGATGGCGCAGGAGTGCTGTGCTATGCACTGAGCAGTGCTCACGTTTGGAATACTGAATCCTCATCTTTTCCTAAGCTGGTGATGTGAGCTGTGGTCCTCTGTTGTGTTGCTGGGCGGTGACAAGGAGCTGCGGTTTCCAGTCAGCCATGTGACCCTTCCCTGGAACCTTGCTGCCTAGGAATCGTGGTAGACAGTTCCCAGGATCCTCTCAAAGTTCTGTCATGGACATCACTCTGGTTGCAGCACCGGAGGTGTTGTTCTTTCACTTGCTATGATGCTCATTAAGACAAGGCTGCCTTCCTGACACAGGCCCTGTACTGAAAGGAGCTTCCCAGATGTTGTCCTAGATGTTACAATTTTTTTTTTGTCTTTTTGAGACAGGGTCTCCATGTAGCCCCAGCTGTCCTGGAACTCACTCTGTAGACCAGGCTGGCCTTGAACTCACAAAGATCCACTTGCCTCTGCCTCCCAAGTGCTAGGATTAAAGGCACGTGCCACCATGCCAGGCCTAGATGTTATAATTTTTAGAAAGCCTTGACAGAATCATTTGCCTAGAAAAACAGAAGCTCTTATCTCAACTTATCATGGTTTGACTTACGATTTTTTTCCAACTTTCTAACAGCACAAAAGCAATATGTATCAAAAAGAAATTTCGTTTTGAATTTTGTATTGTCATCTTTTCCCAGGCTGGTAATATGAGGTATGGTCTCCTCTTGTAAAGATGGAAAGTGACATTTGCCCAGGGAGGTTTGATTTTGCATACTGCTATTCTACATTGAAACTCTCTGACTTCATCATTCATTGAGATGCATTTGTTCAGGAAATACTACTACTACTACTATTATTATTATTATTATTATTATTATGTGTATGAGTGTACTGTCTGCATGTAAGTTGGTGCACCCGTGTCATACAATGCTGCGGAGGTCAGAAGAGGGTGTCGGATTCCCCTGGAACTGGAGTTAAAGACGATTCACAGCTGCCATGTGGGTGCTGGGGATCGAACCTGGGTCCTCTGCAAGAGCAGTTGGCACTCTTAACCACTGAGCCATCTCTCCAGCCTCAGGAAATACTTTCTGAACCCCTACTATGGGTCAAAGATCGTGCTGGGAATCAGGATGCAGGATCAAGCTATACTCCCTGCACACAAGCTGCTCTAGTGGGAGAGAGCCAGACATGTAAACAAATAATTAGAGCACAATGTAATTAGTGTTAATAGAGGCGTGTGCAAAGAACTCTGGGGCACAGCAGAGGGGTGACTGCCTCAGCTTCACTTGCAAGCCTCCAGCTGCACCAAGATTCTTCATGCCACTGTCGTATTGCAAAAAAGGAGGCTTTGCCCAACAAGAGCGAGGCCACACCAGTCTGAGGTACTGTGGCCCACACAGACATCCCCTCCATCCTGGATAAGACCATTCCTGCTCTCAGAGGCTCTTTCTTAGAACACGACTAAAAGAGTTTGGGCATGGTTTGACTTGTTTATACCTATGGTGGGCTGGATAATGGCTGTGGGCAAATGCCTGAATCTCGCTAGGATCCTTACTGGTGCCTTTCCTTCACAGCCTGCAGCAGTCTAGGCTGCCTGACTGTTACCATAGCAACGAGAGTCTCTTCTTATCTTCCACAAGTGCATGGTGCTTCTTTGCTTCGGAGCGCGGGTCCTTGACCAGCACCCCAGCCCAGCCACAGGCTCCGGGATAGCTTCTCTGGACGGTTTTAAGGTCCTCATTTATTCCAGACGTGGACAGCATGCTAGGAGCAAGTGAAGTTGCACTTGTTCAGGCCTAGCCCCCTCCCCTCCATTAGCCATGGATTTTAAAGAGCTGTATCCTGTAACTTCCCAGGCTGTCAGCTGCCAAGGACAAGGTGGTCACACAGGAGTGGTAAGTTGGGAGTTGGTTCTGGATAGATTAGAACATGGTGATTGTGGAGTAGCTGGAATAACAAAGAGGCTTGTCTAGTGAGGCGTGAATGAAACTAGAGATGTATAGACTGAGGAGAGAGGTATAGAGACCAGATGGGGTGACCAGTACTATGCAGAAGAGGGAGCAAATGGTCTGCATGGTTCCTTTGCCCTCATTTGGACCAATGAGTAGAAGTAAAAAGACTACCCTCTTGTTTCTGCAAGCCTCCTTATTGCCTAAGCCTTCCTGAAGATGAAGGGGTGGTTGCCTCCGAGGAGGTGAGCTCCCTGCCAATAAAGATAATCAAGCAACAGCCAGATGGTCCTTAGGTAGGCATTCAAGGATGGGCTGGGTCTTCTGATATCCCATCCATACCTCACTAGCAAGTCACTGTGTGGTGAGTAACTGCTATACTGACACCATGAACCCTCTCCTGCCTGCAAAGGAGGAGAGCTAGAGCATGTCCCAGAGCTCCATCTTCAGACTCCTTTTCTATACTTTCTCTGAGCTGCCTCATGACTTGGTCTGGGTTTTAGGTATTTAGTCTTTTCATAGCCACTCTGTGAATTAAATGGAATAGGCTGGATTACAGAGGTAGAGGCTTGTAAAGGGAGTTTCCAAAGGTTTCTGGGGAGTTAGAGGCAGAGACAAGCTGGATCACACTGCCAGTACACCGTGTGTTCATGCTGGATCACACTGCCAGTACACTGTGTGTTCATGCTGGATCGTACTGCCGGTACACTGTGTGTTCATGCTGGATCGCACTGCCGGTACACTGTGTGTTCATGCTGGATCACACTGCCGGTACACTGTGTGTTCATGCTGGATCACACTGCCAGTACACTGTGTGTTCATGCTGGATTGCACTGCCAGTTCACTGTGTATTCATGCTGCTCCTTGTCCAGCTGCTTCACCAGGAGAGATGGATGATGTCCAGATTGAGGGTGTCAGTTAGCAATACAAGGCACTGCAGAATACCACATAGCTAAAGTAAGCAGAGTTTCCAGAAATTAACCAAAAAAAAAAGTGTGGCTGTCAGCTGTTCTCAGCTTTGGGTTTTGCTGTTCAATAAACACTGAGGCTCTAAAAGCAAGTTGCTAATGACAGGTGACATAATCACATAGGTCCTGAAAAAGTGATTTGTTCAATCTGGGTGGGGTATGAGCTGGGTAATAAAAATGTCTAATAAATCTTAGCCTGGCCTCCTTAAAAAGTCTTAGGGGGAGTGTGGCGATGAGAGGGCCTGGGCATTGAATGCAAGCTGCAAATCAGGCATACAGAATGTTTCTGGAGGAAACAAACATCCAATGTGAAGTAAGATTTTGCTGCTCTAAGTCTTTTTTTAAAAAGACATTTTGTGCCGGGTGTGGTGGCCCATGCCTTTAATCCTAGCACCTGGGAGGCAGAGGCAGGTGGATCTTTGTGAGTTCAAGGCCAGCCTGGTCTACAGAGCAAGTTCCAGGATATCTGGGGCTACAGGGAGACCCTGTCTTGAAAAGACCAAAAAAAATTTATATATATATAAAAAAAGAAATTCTCAACACCCACATGGCAGCTAACAACCACCCATAATTCCAGTTCCAAAGTGATCCAATACCTTTTTCTGGGTTCTGGTATTGCATGACGCAGATGGACTTATATATATGCAGGCAATACACTCATACATATAAGATAAAAATAATAAATTAAAAAAATTAAAAATAACAAAGAAGTACAGGCTAAAAAAATTTTTTTTTATTTTATGTGTATGAGTGTATTGCCAGAATGTATGTAAGTGCACCTGTGTTGTGCAGTGCCCACAGAAGTCAGAAGAAGATGTAGAATCCCCTGTAATGGAGTTATGGATGGTTTTTAGCCACCATGTGGGTGCTGAGAATTGATCCCATGTCTTCAAGAGCAGCTAGTGCCCATAACCACTGAGCCATCTCTCCAGCACCATGCTCTAATTCTTTACTCAGGCTCCGGGGGTCTAATGTATCCAACATGACAACCCCATAAGCCCTACCATTGGTCATCTATCGAAAGTCCATTATCTGCTTTCTTACAGTCAGCATGTCTTCTCTGATTAAATTCAATGGAAACAATGGTTCCGAATTTGAAATCATACTGTGCATAATATGTGGTGCGCTCTGCAATGGATTGCAGCATTCTGCGTGAAAAGTCCAAGATTCTCCATGCTTGCACAATCTTTGTCTCCAAGTGAACCATGATGGTGACAGAACTCGTAGCATTTTACTATGTCTCTTTAGGGGCTGAGGTGAATTTGTGTCTTCAACTCACGGCTGAGTGGGAAGGAGAACACGGCTTCTTTTGTCCCCATTAGGAATGGTAACATGAAATCTGATCCTTGTTCATCTGTGTGATGAGAAAACTATGGAGCATTAGTGACTGGAGAAACTGATCATGGAAAAGTTCATCAGGCACCTGACCTGCCTTGCCTCTGGGAGAAGCCAAAGGCCACAACTGAGTGTCTATGAGGCTGCTGCAACAGTGACCTCTTCAGAGTTAGGATTCTAGCTTAGAATAGCCTATCCTAACATGAATCAGTCCTAAACCTCTAAGGAAACAGCCAGAGTCAGTGAGCAGAATAATGATAGACATTCCTGGGCTTTGATTTGACAGCAGGACAGTTCCCCAAACCCAGAGTAGCTCTTTTCCCAAGCAGTACACCGTCTGTGCCTCTAGCCCAAATTCTGTCCAGTATGAATAAGTGCAACAGAAGTCTCTGGGAGCTGATGGGACTATTGCCCAAGTTGGACATAGTGGACACCTCAGTAGTGGTGGTGGGTATTTGAGGCTCTGGAATGTCCTGGTCCTGTCTCAGAACGCTGACCCACTATTAACACTGCATCCATCATGTGATCTTAGAACACACAGGGCACCCGGCCATCTTGGATAAATCCAGTATCAGAAAGCTCCTTCTTTATATAGAAATGAACTCCATCTCGTTTCATGTCGTACCGCCGGGTCTGGTCTTAGATCTTGAGCTATAGAACATAACTCTAATATCCTCCAAGGGCCACTACCTCAATAGTAAAGGCAGATGCCCCATCTTACCTGAGTCTTTTCTTCTTGTGACATGGTTTTCAGATGTGTACCCCCATCAACCACATTCTCCTGGGTACATATTGCATTCTCCTTGCTGTGTTTACAAATACTGTGGTGACAGATGGGAACTCAGAGTGACTTCAAAAGAGGCCTTCTGTCCTCAGTATGCAGGAGCTCAGACCCCTGAGAGGACGCCTCCCTTTTCAGTATCTGTTCTGATTGAACTGTTCTCCCCTGAACTTTCAGGAGGAGAAGGAGGGGGCAGAGGAGGAAGCCTATCATAGTAGAGTCAGAGAGGGCAGCATGCTGTGAGGGCCAGACCTGGGCTGGGAAGCCAGGAAGTGGCTATCACACTTAAGTGCTTGATGGCTCATATGACAGGTGTCGCATTCTCAAATGCAGCAGTCCAAACCCCTCTCCAAATAATGCAGGGTTCCAGAAGGACACAGCACCCACCATCTCCTGCTCAGTCCTTTCTTGCTCAGGATACTCAATATGGCCGTCACGACTGCGATGACCTCACCATGTGGGGTGAGGCTGACTCACCCAGTCTGTGAGCACGATGAGCTCACCGGGAGTCTGGCCAGGTGAGGCTGGCTGGGGGAGACAGGGCTTTTGCTGGCTCTCATTGCTCTAGTTTCTTAAGTGGTTATAATCTCGATCATTTAGAAAGGCCACAAACAGGGGACAAAAGGCTCTCATTTTGCTGGAACTGTTTTGGATTTTGTGGCTCGTGTGATGCTTACTGCTTACTAACACTTTAGAAAACAAGGATGTGCTCCACAGGGCTAGAGGCAGGAAGTGATTCATCACCAGCAGCAGGTCCCTTTAGGCTTTCCCAGTTGCCCTCCGTGATGCTTACAGCAAGAGCTACAGCCACGACCACATGTCTGCAGTTACCATGCCCTGGCACCCTCCTTCTAGAACTCCTCAGCCTTCCCTTAATTCCTAAGACTTCAAAGTTTGGAGGACCACCTGCCAACTATCTCCTTTCCTTCCTTTGTTACCCCATGTATGCCTGGTGTGCTATGCATGGTCACGTTTGTGGGCTCTTGTGTGCACCTGCGTATGGGATGCCAGAAGTTGAAGTCAGATATCTTCTTCAATCATGCTGTGCTTTATTTATTGAGGCAAGGTCTCTCATTGAACCTTGGTGTGTAGTAATTTCTGCTGGTCTAGCTAGTGTATTGTATCAGGGATCCCCTGCCTCTACCTTCCCAGCATTTACATGGACTCCAGGGATCCAAACTCCAGTCTTCAAGCTTGCCTAGCAAGTGCTTTATCCACTGAGCTATCTCCAGATCACTTCATATGTGTGTGTGTGTGTGTGTATGTGTTCATGTCAGTGTGCACACTTATGCATGCATGTGCATGTGGAGACCAGAAGTCTATCTTGGGTGTCTTCCCCCATCGCTTGCCATGTTAGTTTTTGAGACAGGACCCCTCACTGAACATGGAGCTCACCCATATGGCTACACTGTTTGGCCAGGGAGCTCCAGATGTCCACTGTCTCTGCCTCCTGAGTCCTGGGATTACAGATAATGTGTTGCCATGCTTGGCTTTTTATGCAAGTGCTGGGGATCTGAACTCAGGTTTTCACGATTATGCAGTAAACAGTTTAGCTGATGAACCTCAACTCCTGAATAGCTATCTTTTTAAAAAATATATTTATATTTTATGAATATATGACTCTTTTGCCTGCATGTGTGTAAGTCTAGACCTGTGTGCAATGCCCACAGAGGCCAGAAGAGGGTGTCAGATACCATGGAACTGGAATTATGGATAGTTGTTAGCCTTGTGGGTGCTGGAAATGGAACTCAGGTCCTCTGTAAGAGCAGCCAGTGCTCTTAACCACTTAGCTATCTGTCCGATGTCCTGGTCAACTATCTTGATGAATGCCTTTTGGGTTGAGATTGTTTGATGTTGCCTCGTTATTAAAATCAGACTGTACATCTTTGGTTGAAGCTTTATAGAAACCTTTTGTTGCTTATCAGATGCACAGGATTCGATGCAGAGCTGGTGATGCTGGCTTTGACTACTTGTTTGCTGAGGTGTCTGCTGGACATCTCCCCTATGAAGTTACTCTCTTCTCTTTTGTCAGAACTACATGGAGATATTTTGCAATTATGGTTTTTTATGTCTTTTGCTCTATCATGATGAACCGGTGGCTTTATTTCTTATCTGTAAGTTGCAGTCTATTACTGTGATGCCCAAATTTCCTCTGTGGGAGTGTGGGAGTCCCGCCATGCCACCCTTCTGGGTCCCTTTCACATCTCCATCATTCCTTAAGCACCTTTTTTTCCTTTTTTTTCTTGGTCTTTTTTTGAGACAGGGTCTCCCTGTAGCCCCAGCTTTCTTGGAACTCACTCTGTAGACCAGGCTGGCCTTGAACTCACAGAGATCCGCCTGCCTCTGCCTCCCGAGTGCTAGGATTAAAGGTGTGTACCACCACGCCTGGCTTTTCCTTAAGCACTTTCTTATTTTTGACACAGTAGGACATTCAGGCTCATCAGAGCCTCCCTGTGCTGAGCCATATCCATCCACTCTCTAGGGAGTCTTGACTACCTTCAGTGGAGGATGATTAGAAATCAAGATCTGGGGTGGGGTGCACATCTTGGAATAGGGATGGCTCCAGGCCCTCCTGATGGACAGAGTGAAGAAGTATGTGCATGCATGCTTACAGACAGAATGTACCCACATAAAATAGGTGTATTCTATCAACCTATCATTCATGTATCCGTGTAATCCATGTACCTGAGATTACAGGCGGGCTTCCATGTGGCACCGGGGACGCAAAGCCTAGTCCTTGTGCTTGCCCAGTAAGCACTTTACCCACTCCCCAACCTTAATGTATTTTCTCAGCTGATCAATCTTCCTGTGTGTAACCAATTTTCCACTATTGCCACCACCCCTCCGTGAGTGGATGCCCCTCTCATGTGACTTGGCACCCGAGCTGTCCCAGACTATTACTCCAAGATGCATAATCCCTCCCCTCCTCAGCACTGCTACCCTGGGGGACCATGTGGACTACCCCTCATTAAGCTTCTCACCCTTCTGGGGATGCACACTCTAGGCTAGGCTCTCTTCCTTGGCCACCCTGTCATGCAGAGACGCTCTCACAGGTTCAGGCTTGGTACCTTGGACTGAGCTTGAAGGAAAGCCTTTCCTTCCCCACTTGGATGCCAGCATCTGTTGGGGGCCACTGACTCTGCTCTGACCCAGGCGTTCACCCTTCTTATCTTCTTATAAGGCTTTAGGACTGAATAGTTCAGGAAGGGGAGGGACATGAAGGAAGAAGTAGAGATAGGCTACGGAGATAGAAGGGAAGAGACACAGGAAGAAGAGGAGGGAAGAGGAGGAGGGAGAAGAGGAGAAGAAAGAGGAAGAAGAGGAGGAGCAGCAGGAAGATGAAGAGGAGGAGAAGGAAGAGCAGGAGCAGAGGTAAAAGGAAGAGAAGGGGAGGAGGAGGAAGAGGGAAGAGGAGGGGAGAGAGGAGGAGGGAAGAGGAGGAGGGAGAAGAGGAGAAGAAAGAGGAAGAAGAGGAGGAGCAGCAGGAAGATGAAGAGGAGGAGAAGGAAGAGCAGGAGCAGAGGTAAAAGGAAGAGAAGGGGAGGAGGAGGAAGAGGAGGTGGAAGAGAAGGAGGAGAGGGGGGGAGGAGGCTTTCTGGGATCCCAACTGAAGAGGCAGGTCCTTCTTCCTCCATTTAAAAGAAGGGGTAGGGCCTGCTGCCTGGCAAATGCTGGGCTTTGCAAAGGTCCTGTCAGCCAGACAACCTGAACGATGGCACATTAAGGTAGACTGCAGAGGGGGCCGAGGCCACCTTTGGGTAATATGTAGATTATCCCATTCTGAGCTGCATTAACCAAGTGCTAATTGTGCTTTCTGAATGCAGTCTGGTGCCAGTTGCAGGAATAACTCTGGCACCTGCTTGGACTTCAGACTTGCAGATTAGCTCACATGGGAAGAGTGGCAAAACAGGGAATAATGTGTTCTCTAATAAGCCACTTGGAAGCCAACTCATTTCCACAGTTGGTGTGAGCAAAGTGCAGCTCAGTCAGAACAGGAGGCTGTGGATCCAGTACTCAGAGTTCTGTGCTGTTTCACCAGTCCTTGCTGAGCACTCCACCTTGGTTTGGATATGTTGGCCTCCATTCACAGCCCACCTACTAGAGATAAGACTTGTTTCATACCCTGTGGATAGACTGGATTTGAAAAGCCCAGTTTTTCTGCATTTGTCCCTTGGACAGCTCTGATCAATCAGACCAGAAAGTAGAAAGGCAGGAAATGTGTATCTGCCTTTGTGAAAAGTTCCCAGGGATGTGGTTATCAAAGTGGGGTCCTGGGGCTAGCAGCATCACCATTACCTGGGTCATTGTTGGAAGTATGAATCTACTGAGTCCACAGGCCACCCTAGAAATACTTTATCAGAAATGGGTGGCGTGGTGGTGGCGGTGGCCCAGGAGTGTGACAAGGTACTTGTTCATGATGAAGTGTGAGAGGCACTCAATGCTTTACAAAATAGGTTCACTGCCCCAGAGTATGACTGAGCATTAAGTAACTCAACAAATGGTTCCTGAGACCAGCCTGAGCCTGACGAGGGTGTAAGCCCTGAGGGTTGAATTCAGAACAAGATGGCTCCTGTGTGCATCGGACAAGAACACATGGAGAGCTGGGAAGAAACAGGAAGGTGCTGAAGAAGAGTCACAGAAAGTATCTTCTTAGGTAGGGAAGTCTAGAAGGCCACTGTGAGGCAGTGACATGGACCTTAGTCTCCCCACCAGGGAGGTCAGGGAGAGCTGGCTGGACAGAGATGTGGGAAGGGGAAGGGATGTTTTGGACCCTTCTTCCCTTATCTGCTAAAGGGAGAGGAAGAAGATGCAGAAGCTCAGATGACTGAGCCTCCTCTATTCCTTCCCTGTGTCTGCTGTCGGCTTGTGAAGGCTCCCTGGCACAGGATGTCTGTTTGTGATCCAGGCGGGTGGAGATAGCATCATCATCATTTTCCAGAGGCCAGATATGTGCAATATTAAAAAAGAAAGCATGCGATATGCTGACAGAACTTAATGGGGAATTCAAGGGGCCTTATTATTCCCATTCATCACGTCTGGCTGGCAAGGTGCTGAGCTCCCTGGCACACTGGCAGAACTCACGTACTTTCATTTGGGGTTTTCCTTCCTCTTGGAGGTGACAACTGGTGGCCAAGCCCCTGCTTGGGTGACTAATTGTTATTCCTGGTGCTGAACACCAGTAAGGCTATAGTAGAAGGGCTCTCTGCAGGTAGGGGGCTGGCCCATGGCTCTTCTGGGACTAAATATTGCTACAGCCTTTGGTCTCTGTCAGCAAAAGCAGCTGGAAATATATACTCAACACAGACATGGGATGATGGGTGTCTCTAGTTCTATAAGAGGTAGGTCAGAGATTCTGTAGTACAGTTTTGAGATAAGAACAGATCTTCATCATTGAACAGTATTTTTCAGTGTGTTTGTGTGTGTGTGTATGTGTGTGTGTGTGTACACATACTCATGTGCACACACATTCCATCACCCATTGGGCAGACATTGTTCACCTAGAATATAAAGTCAGATATAAACATACTCTGAATTAAACAGAAAACTACAATTATTTTTATGCCAACAGAGTGTCGATGTAATAACTCAGAACTGTTGAGTGTGAAATCTGGTTATGTTCTAGGACGTTTGGGGAAAATAATGATTTTTATAATTGAATGCCCCATGCATTAATTTGACACACAGTGACTGAGCAGCTATTCAATGAGTAGCACTGTCTGAGAAACAGAGAGGGATGTGGATGTCGCTTGCCCTGAAAGATGCCTTTTCCCCTGCAGGGGCAGCACAGGCTAAAGCTCCAGACCAGGCAGCATCTGAGGAAGATGAAGGGCGTGGCTGAGATACGCTAACTGAACACTCAGGGTCGAGAACTGTCCCTTAAGAAAATATTTGATGGACAGTTTAACCAAAGAGTCAATATCAATTTCTCTGCCTCAAATCCCACAGATTCCTAATCTCTCAGCCTCCATCTGGGCACCTGCATCCAGAGGTTCAGCCTGCAGCACCAGCTTCAGCTCTGTCCTGCGTATCATCTCTGCCATCACGAGGCACCACTGTCTCCAAGCAGGACCTTCCTTATCCCCTTGACGGAATAAGTAAAAGGTTCCTAGATTTATTTTTCTCCTTTCCCCTCCTCTTCTCTTTTTCTCCCCCTCCCTTCTTCCTTCCTTTCTTCCTCTCTCTTTCTTCCTCTCTCTTTCTTTCCTTCCTTCCTTCCTTCCTTCCTTCCTTCCTTCCTTCCTTCCTTCCTTCCTTCCTGCTTTCTTTCTCTTTCTTTTCTTTCTTTCTTTCTTTCTTTTTCTTTCTTTCTTTCTTTCTTTCTTTCTTTCTTTCTTTCTTTCTTTCTTTCCTTCCTTCCTTCCTTCCTTCCTTCCTTCCTTCTTCCTTCCTTCCTTCCTTCCTTCCTTCCTTCCTTCCTTCCTTCCTTCCTTCTTTCTTTCTTTCTTTCTTTCTTTCTTTCTTTCTTTCTTTCTTTCTCTCTCTCTCTCTTTCTTTCTCTTTCTTCCTTCCTTCCTTCCTTCCTTCCTTCCTTCCTTCCTTCCTTCCTTCCTTCCTTCCTTTCTTTCTTTCTTTCTTTCTTTCTTTCTTTCTGTCTTTCTTTCTTTCTTTCTTTCCTTGTTATAGTCCACACTGGCCTGGAACTCCACAGTGAACTTGAGTCAGACCTTGAACTCCTGATTCTCTTACCTCCGTGAGTTTTGGGATTACAGCCATGCACTACCATGCCTGCTCTATGCAGTACATAAACCCAGAGCTTCATACATGCTGGCCAAGTACTCTAACCCCTGAACTATACACCAGACCCTGGCTTAGTTTCTTACGACTGAAAATTGGCCCACTTAAACCAATACAAACATGTTGCCCTATATTTCTGAAGACCAGAAGTTTAAGATCAGAGTGTCTACAGGGTTGTACACTACCCTAAAACCTTCAGGGGCGATCCCTAGAAAATCTTCTATTTCTTTTACTCACAGATGCATGCTTCCGTCTTTGCCTCCATCATCACATGTCCATCATGGTATGGCTGCTGTGTGTGTGTGTGTGTGTGTGTGTGTGTGTGTGTGTGTATTTGGCTGCTGTGTGTTTTATAAGGCTATCAGTTATATTGGGCACCCTACTTCAATATAGCCTCATTTTAATTCACTACATCAACAGTCTCTCTATTTCCAAATAAGGACACATTCTAAAGTATGGGAGTGAACTTTGACATACCCTTTATAGGGGAAGATGTAATTCAACCTCAAACAAACACCCAGAAAATATATCAGTTATCTCCCCTAAAACAGGCTGGAGCAGGGTGTGTCTGATGTTGGGATGTCTTTTCCTGAGTGAATGCATAGGGGTTGTCATGACTCAGAGTCCATGAGGCACTAGTATCTGTGGGGTTCACCAGCCATTCACACTCAAAGCCAGTTAGCTAGGGAGAGGGATAATGAGATTAAGCACATTTGGGGCACTTGTGACTTTCAGACAAGGATGCTACATGCGGGAATGCTTGACTGAGCTATCATTGACTCTGGTCAAGGTGGATAGCTATCATAATTAAGCACTGTCTGTAGAGAGCTGAGGTCCAGCCAGGGGCAGGTGCAATGGGCAGCTTCTCCTTTGCATCTGCTGTGTGTATTTTCTAAACTTTATTTTTCAGCCTCTCTCTCTCTCTCTCTCTCTCTCTCTCTCTCTCTCCCTCTCTCTCCTTCTCTCTCTAGTTGTTGGTGTGTGAAGTAGAAGGAAACACAAACACAGAGAAGACACCTTACATCTGGTTTGAAAATGATCACCCGTGAAAAGAGCAATACAGGGGGGATCACTCTACCAGACATCAAACTATACTAAAGGGTTATAGTCATAACAACAGCTTGGTACTGGCACAAAAACAGACCAGTTGACCAATGGAATAAAACAGAAGATCCAAATCTGAGCACATACAATTTCGGCCACCTCATATTTGACAAGGGGGCCAAGAAGACACAATGGAGGAAAGACAGCATCTTCAACAAGTGGTGTTGGCAAAACTGGATCACCACCTGTAGAAGAATGAAACTAAACCCCTACCTCTCGCCCTGTACAAAAGTCAATTCCAGATGGATCAAAGACCTCAACGTGAAACCCAAAACTCTGGAGGTGATAGAAGAGAAACTTGGTAGCAGACTGCAAGACATAGGCGTAGGAAAAGACTTCCTAAATCAGACAGCAGCTGCACAAGAAATAAGATCGACAGTTGACAAATGGGACCTCATTAAACTCAAAAGCTTCTGTACATCAAAAGAAACAATAAAGGAAATGAAGAGAAAATCCACAGAGTGGGAGGAAACCTTCACTGCAGATACATCTGACAAAGCATTAATTTCCAGAGTATACAAGCTACTCAAAAAACAAAGAAGAAAGAAAACAAATGAATCACTCAAAAGATGGAGCAAAGATCTGAATAGAGACTTCACAGAGGAGGAGTTAGAGATGGCCGAGAAACATCTTAAGAAGTGTTCAACATCTCTGATAATTAAGGAAATGCAAATTAAAACCACTCTGAGATATCACCTTACTCCAATAAGACTGGCTAGGATCAGGAACATGAATGATACCAAGTGCTGGAGAGGTTGTGGGGAAAGGGGAACACTCATCCATTGCTGGTGGGAATGTAAACTTGTACAGCCACTATGGAAAGCAGTGTGGAGAACCCTTAGAAGACTCAAAATGAGCCTTCCATTTGACCCAGTCATACCACTCCTGGGTATATACCCACAAGACACAACTTACTGCAAAGATACATGCACAGCTATGTTTATTGCAGCTCTGTTCACAATAGCAAAAAGCTGGAACCAGCCCAGGTGCCCTTCAACTGACGAGTGGATAGAGAAAATGTGGTACATGTATACAATGGAATACTATGCAGCAGTAAAGAGGGACAACATCATGAAATTTGCAGGTAAATGGATGGAGCTGGAAGACATTATGTTAAGTGAAGTAACACAGTCCCAGAAAAACAAACGACAAATGGTGTCCCTCATATGTGGATGCTAGTACCAACAACCCAGATATAAATATTTCTCATGGAGAGGGAGGCATAGTAAAAGAACAACAGAAAGACTGCATCAGAAAATGGACTGAAATGGTGAATTGGAAAGGGGGGATGGGTGGGAGAGGGACACGGGTGTATATTCGATTAAGGCATATTTAATTGACGTGAGCTCAGCAAGTACCCAGTTTCGCCTAGACACTGTCTACAGGACACATGGTGTTTTAGGACTTAGTAAAAGTAAAAGTAAACATGTGTATATTAAACAACATTGGTTTACAGAATCTGATAAAAATGGTAATGCATCTGAATTAAATGGAGATATAATTCGCTGTTGCCCACATTTGCTTTACATAAAATCTGTAGAGCAAGAACTTTGGGATTGACACATACAAATGTTCTCTATAATTTCTCTGTTGTACAGTATCACCTTGTAGCATTCTCTTTAAGATGATTTAACGTAAAAATTAAGTTTGCTTCCCAAGTTAATCATATATAGTCACCCAAAACAACATGGGTGAATTTGATGAAATCTGTGCCTTGACTCCACCCTATAGTCATGTATAATACAACTGTCTTCTGGAGACTCATACGCTAAAAAAAAAGGGGGGGGGATACAGAAAGACATGAAACCTTTTCATCAAACCCTTGCAATTCAAATCTTAAAACTAACTATGGGAAAAGATTTGTTTGTTCCAACAGGACAAAACGTCACCAACTTAACGGCTGAGAAAGAAAAGATACAGGTTTGCATTGAGTAGGATGTACCAAAAAGTGGCAACGGAAAGGCTGACCCGTCTGAACATTCAAAGGAAGAAAAGCCTCAGATTGCCATAAACATCGAACCCCTCTGTGGATCCTACATGTAACAACTAGTTATAATGAGTCCTAATGAAACTTACCTTCTAGGTGCCACAAAGGTTCTGATATGAGAGACTTTCTTGCCTTCCCCCCCATAGAACAAGGAGAAATATGACGATGATGAGGTCGTTCCCCAACTGTAAATTGGAGACAACTATTGTAGAGGTAATCTCTTATAAAACCGGTAAAACTGCTTTCTTTAATTGACTACTAGACATGGGAACTGTGGAAGGGATTACTCTCTGTTCAGAACCAAATATAATACTAAAGTCCTAGGGCTATGCACTCAGGCAAAATATATTAATACAGGAGCTCTGACATCAGCAATGGATTGTTCTACCAGGTGGATGTTGGCCAGGGGATCCAAGGCCCCACAAAAGGTAAGGGCTCCTTGCCTCTAAGTTGGGATACCTACAGGAGGAGAGGCAATAAGACCCTGCTGCCGAAGACCTGACGTTAACATGGGAGGGATGTATTGAGACCACACATGCAAGTGTACAGATGGCCTCTGGAATGCCAGAGAGTGTTACCAAAGGCCACTAAACCAATAAAGCAAATATGGGTCTCCTTGAGTCAAGCAAGACTCCTCCGTCAGCACCAGCTACACCTCACCTGCCTGGAAATACTGTGCAGCAGAGGCAGCCATATGCCTGTATATCCCAAATCTAATTGGCTATTAGCTCTCCCCTTGGAGAAATAACCCATGGCTGATGCCACAAGCTTACATCCTCTAGTGGTTAGGAGATGTTATAAGCCACAGTAAGACCCTGTCATATTTAACAGAAAAAATGTAATTCATGGATTAACATACCATTCAAACATCTGTGTCTATACCAAAGTAACCTACCGTAACAATTAGTACTGTTTAAATACCTATATATCTAATTGCTTGTGCTACATTAGTAGGATTGAAAGGTTATTCCTGGACAAACTGTCAGCCCATGAAAGGAAACAGCCAGAATTGACCAGAGTCCAAGACAACAGCTTCAGAGAAAGTAGACTATTTTGCTTCTCATTCACTTGTGCCCCTTTTCTAAGCCTAGGGAACATTCTGCGGAAGAGGGGGCATGGTAGAATGTAAGGGCTGCGATTGGGGTGAATGGTGAAACTACAGCAATATAGTCTGGACACTCATTTGATCAACTTGATTGAACATACAAGCCCCCCTTCTGGATGGTGGGACCCATGGGCTGTGTGGGTTTGGGCACGACTGCTTGCAAATTGGTTTTACATGAAGGATGCTTGTACTCATAAATTATTACTTATTGTTAAAAAATGAAAAAAAAGTAAAAATTAAAAAAAGAAAAATTGTGTATGAAACACACAAAATTCAATTAAAATAAAAAAACAATAAAATAAAATAAAAAAGAAAATGATCACTCAAACCATGGAAGCCTGTGGGAACTCTGCATGTCACAGAAAACACACGATGATGGCTGTGCAGAGACAAGCCACTTCAGTCCCATGGCTGTGCTCCTTGACCCTGGCAATGATACAAATGACCTCTTCTCTTCCTGGGCCCCTCTCTAGGAAGTGCCTTGTCTTTTCCTGGGAGATGCTCTGGGTCAAGGGCATTTTTCAGTGCGGAACTTTCAGCTTCCTCCTCAAGTTCTTTCTGGTCTAGTTGCTAAGCAATGATGGTGTTCACCAGAGGGGCTGCTCCTGCGCAGGGCAGCCTGTTCACTATCTCATCTGCAATTTAAATTCCCTGACAGGCAGAGGCAGCCAAGCTGTTCACTTGAGATTGCAAAAAGTTAGATTGGAATACAAGGAATATCCAATGCCTGGAGCCCCTCATAAATGTTTCTTTGATAGTAACTGGGAGAGATCGTGAGAGAAGGAGCCAGAAAGTGTGGGGGGGGGGCTTGCAGTTTAGACCTTTGCAGTCAATTTACATCTGATCAGTGCATTCTATTCCCCCCTTAGCCCCCAGTGTGCATCTATTCTCCATCCTTACTCTTGTCTTTCTGGTACTTTCTACACATCTCTTTCCTTCCACCATTTGGTTAGTCTACTTCTGAGATGAGAATTAGGAGGAATGCAGTCTTGGATGTTCACTTGGACCACACAGACTCCATAGCAGCCATGGCCCTATGCCCTCCTCTCTCAGAACAGCCTACAACCCTCTAAGGGCCTGGCAGTGACAAGGTCCCTTGGCAATTTTGCCAGAGCCACACCTCTGTTAACACCAGCTGAACAGTGTGCTGGGGCCCCAACTGGATTTTATGGGATGCCCAAGGCCACTCTGTATCCCAGAAGGACCCCCAGGTTCCCCTTAGCCTCCCCGGGCTGCTGGTGGCTACGGTGTCAGGGAGCTCGACAACATTTCTCCAGCTCCAGTCCACAAGGCAACAGAAAGCAGTGTAAATAAAGAAGGAGCTTGCAGCTTCTGCCTCTCTTGAGATTTGACTCTGTGACTAGTGTGCTCCTTTGGTCTCCTCTCTCATCACCTTTGGGACCTTCCTTTTTAGTTTCATGGTTCATAAATTTTAAAAATTTCTTCTCTCATTTCTTCTACTCCTATGTTTTTTTTTTTTTTTTCTTTTGAGAAAGGATCTCAGTAAGTAACCCTGTCTGGCCTGGAACTTGCTATGTAGACCAGGCTGACCTTGGCCTCACAGATATCCATCTTCCTCTGCCTCCTGAGTGCTTGGAGAAAAGGCATGCACTATCAGGCCTACTGCTTTTCTGGTCTTGTCAACAGGAAGGACTGATACAGCTGGACTGGGGACCTTACAGTCTAAAGCAGACAATAGTGACCACCGCAAGTTCATACAGACAGAGTAGCCTCTGTGGATACCCACAAGTGGCAGGTAGAGATGAAATCACAGGACTCAGGAGAACAACAGGTATACAGTTCCTGCCTTCTATGAACTTTGGTCTTAAGATGCATTTGTTGTACCCAATGTGCTGTCAGGTTAGGACAGCCAGCACAAGGACCCTAGGAGTAGGGGGGAGTCAAGAGTGATATGAAGCCACTTCGTGTCTATGGGGATAGTAATAATAATAATCATCATCATAATAACAATGATAATAAGATAAATAATAAGTATTGGCCAGGATGTAGAGAAACCAGAGCTTTACACTGCTGGTTGAAATGTAAATGGTATAACCTCCTTGGAAAACACTTTGGCAGCACGTCAAACACAAACACAGAGATAACAGATGCCCAGTACTTCTACTCTTAAGTACCCTGAGAGCAGAGGCTGGAGTAGACATCTATGTCCCTATGCTCACCGCAACATTATTCATCACAACTAAAAGCTGGGGACAGTCCAAGCACTCATTGGTGTTTGAATGGAGAAGTGTGGTTTATTACAGAATCTTAACCAGCTATAAAAAGGAAAGAAAATTTGATATGTGGTACAGCACGGATAGAGCTGAGAAGCAAGATGCTAAGTGCAATAAGCCAGACACAGCGTAATAAACCTGGTGTATTTAAACGAGGTTCCTTGAGTAGTTGAGTCCACAGAGGCAGAATGCAAAGTACCAGTGACCAGTGGATAACAGAAAGGGGATGGGAAGTTATTGTTTAATGGCTTTTGAATGTGTAATAGGTAATGAAAAGCCTTTGGGCGTAGACAGTGATGATGTTCGAACAACACTGGGGATGTGTTTAATGCCACTGTGCAGTGCGTGAATGGTTGGCATGATTATGATTATATGGTGAATAATTTCCCATAATCTAAAAATAAAAATTGAGGAGTCTGGCAAGATGGTTTAGTGGGTAAGGGTGCTGCCAAGCCTGACAACCTGAGTTCTAGTCCCAGAACCCATATGGAAGGAGAGAGCTGAGGCCCATACGTTGTCCTCTGCGTGCGTTCACTGTGGTCTACAAGCATGTGGGCAAAGACACACATAAATAAATAAAGGATCATTAAAGAAAAATAATGAAACAAAGCAGCAAGTGCAGTCAGGATGGGTTGAGAGGACTTCCCCAGGAGATGTGATGGGACAGGGAAGGGGCAGAGGCAAAGCGGCCGTTGGAGCAGCACAGGCCTGGCAAGCAAGGGAACTCCATGTTTGCAAGGGGGCTGTGCGTGAGTGTGGTTGCAGGCATTGGGTGCTACTGAGAAGAGCGCAGGTTAGATGCTCATAGGGCCTTGAAGGCACCAACTCCTGCTCTTATTTTCACAGATGACAAAACCAAGGTCCAAAAATTTTCCCAGGGTCCAAAGCACAATAAAAAAGAGGAGGAGTTTCCATTGTAGATGTGCCGCCTAGGGCTGGGCATCTCATAGATAGTTATTCTCTGTGTGTGACCCAGTTTGTGGGACTTTGATGTCCCTGAATTGGACTCCTGTATTAAACTTAATTCACTCAGGGGTCAGGGAACCATTGTGGAAGGCATGGGGGAGATCGTAAGAGTCAAGGGTCGTGAATGACCACAAGCAAATGGAGTCTTCCAGGCTTCTGGGAATTTGTTCATATGAGCTTACAGCAATTGCAAGAGCCTGTGAAAGCCCCATGTGAACTCCATCAGACAAAACCCCAGCATATAACTAGGGGGATGGGCAGGGGGTCCGACCTTAGCTGAGGAACTATTGGTAACTGATTGCTGCTGGGTGAGGGAGAGTTGATCTTCTTTAAAGCAGAGGCTCTAGATAAGCTGCACAAGCTCCAGAGGATGAACTCAATACTGAGGGATAGCTCGGTCCAAAATTTGACTCGATAGGCCTCACCATATGTAACAGAATGCATGAGATATGGTAAGTAGAGTTAGGCCAATGGAGGGTAAGGACCTGGCATCCCATAGGGTATTAGAGAGTTAGGCCAAAGGCAGGTAAGGACCTGGCATCCCATAGGGTATTAGAGAGTTAGGCCAAAGGAAGGTAAGGACTTGGCATCCCATAGGGTATTAGTGAGTTAGGTCAGGGTAAGGACCTGGCATCCCATAGGGTATTAGAGAGTTAGGCCAAAGGTAGGTAAGGACCTGGCCATCCCATAGGATATTAGAGAGTTAGGCCAAAGGAAGGTAAGGGCCTGGCATCTCATAGGGTATTAGAGAGTTAGGCCAAAGGAGGGTAAGGACCTGGAATCCCATAGGGTATTAGAGAGTTAGGCCAATGGAGGGTAAGGACCTGGCATTCCATAGGGTATTAGGGAGTTAGGTCAATGGAGGGTAAGGACCTGGCATCCCATAGGGTATTAGAGAGTTAGGCCAAAGGAAGGTAAGGACCTGGCCATTCCATAGGGTATTAGAGAGTTAGGCCAAAGGAAGGTAAGGACTTGGCATCCCATAGGGTATTAGAGAGTTAGGCCAATGCAGGGTAAGGACCTGGCATCCCATAGGGTATTAGAGAGTTAGGCCAATGCAGGGTAAGGACCTGGCATCCCATAGGGTATTAGAGAGTTAGGCGGAAGGACACTCATTCTGCTCTGTCCCAATATCCCAAAGAACATCAAAGGGGAAGTAGGCAGGGCCCCGACCACAAAGGGATTCCTAGGGGAAGGTTTAATGTCCTAAAACACAGGGCTGGCTTTGAGGCATGGTAACAAGCATGTGGTCCTTCCTGTCCTGTTTCCATCTCCTGCCACCTCTTAAATCCCCCTCCAGAGTGTCAGTGGTCCCTCCGAGCCCCACCTCCATCCCAAGTAGAGCTTGGAGACCGGCTGCCTTTATATCTTCTGTCCCTGCTCACCTGAGCACCTTGAGCCAGGATCTTAATCTGAGAGGCTGAAGAGGCTCAACAATGGGCAGAGGGTGCCTCAGAGAACAGTCTCTGGAGGGGTACAAGAAGCCAGCGCCTGGAGGCAGAGCTATGGCTGGACCCCAGGCTCTTGGTGTTCAGAGATGGCTTGTCTCTTTATCCCACCTTCTCTCAGCAACTCACTCCTGTCTCCCCAGCCCTCCCCACAGGAAGCCCAGGGCAGTGGTTCCTGAGGCAGGTGGTGGTGGATCGATGCCAATCATGTTCAAAGCTGTCTCAGGTGAGGCAGAGGAGAGGCCCTCGCCATTTGATCTTCATGCTGCTCAGGCATCTCGTGGTTACAAATAGCTCTGCCTCGCGCATGTTGACGGCAGCACTGGGACGTTACAGTAATGCACCCATTCAAATCAACTGGATGCCAAGATTGCTACAGCAGCTTTTAGCCACGGAACATTTAGCCTTCAATAATAGCATTTTGGGTCCCTCTGGAAGCTTTCTCGCAGATGCACCTGGGATACTTCCCTCCCCCCACTTCACTATACCCTGGGACCTTCGGAGGGACAAAGCGGTCTCATTTATAAGGGGGAATCATGCAGAAAATAAGAGCAAGGACTGATAGATGATGACGATTTTTTTTTTTTTTGAGACAGGGTCTCCCTGTAGCCCCAGCTATCCTGGAACTCACTCTGTAGACCAGGCTGGCCTCGAACTCACAGAGATCCACCTGCCTCTGCCTCCCGAGTGCTGGGATTAAAGGCGGGTGCCACCATGCCGGTGATGGTGACGATCTTAATAACAATTGTGTGGAAGTCCTGGTGCTGTTCAGGGATGAGGTCAGTGAGACTGGGAGGTAGCTCAGCTGTCCCAGGCTAAGAGTGGAACTGCACCTTACAATGCCTTCTCCCCAAGGGCATGCTCTTAACTCCTCAGCAAGCAAAGTCAACTCAAGGCTGGCCCCAGGGAAATTCTAGGTCTAGAGGAATCTGGCCTTCTCCTGGCCTATCCAGGCTCAGGTCTTAGGGCTGTTGTGCTGTCCCAGGACCTCTTCTCTGTCTTCCCACTGTCCTGTGCATCACACCTCTGCTAGTTCCTTGGCATCCTGCTTCAACTGGAATCAACCCAGAGATTGTCCTGTGGGCATTCAGGCAGAGGCAAAAAGTGGGAAGACACCCTGGGTTCTGTTTACACCTTCCATTGCTACTGCCCATTTTATGGAAAAGAAAATGGAGGTGGCCTAAACCAGGCGGCCTAAACCTCACCATGGCTTGGTTGAGCCGCATCATCTGTTGCCTAAGTGAATTCTCCAGGACGCAGACAACCCATTGTACAGATGAGAAGACTGAGGAATAGAAGACTGAGGCAAGTAGGAAATCAGACATGGAAGAGGGTTCCAGAGTCCTAGTCCTGTGTTCTTCCTTCTCTGTGGCCATGCTTTGACTCAGGATCAGGGAGCCCTGGAGTAAAGTCCCTGCATGGTCTACAGCTCCTTGGCTGGTTATTGCACATGTTGGATTTTGTTAAAATGAGAGGAGGTCCTGCCTGGAAAGGGCAAGACTGGGAAGGGGGCTTGCTTTTTTAAGACCCACATACAAGAATTCTTTCTCCTTCCTGATTTCAGTTCCTCCCCATCTGTGTTCTCACTGCAGGATCCCGAAGGGCTTCTTGCATCATTTCCATTGGCCTTTTCTTTTCATCCTTCTCAGCTGTCTCCTTCAAAGTCATGCAGGTCGGCCGGAACGCGCAATTCACATTTGAACAGCAGAGGGCGCTCCTGTCCGTGGAGAATGAATCACGTCTTTTCAACCCGTCCTCATCCATCACCAAAGTCCTTGCTTCTTTGGACCTGGTGCAGGTTATGGGAGGACAATGCTTTGGAGAGGGACTCCTAGGCCTGGCAGCCACAGAGCCTGCCACATCTGGTTGTTACCAATCCTGTGTCTTCTTCATCTACTGTCTCCAAGGAAGCAGAGGAGAATGGGGTTTGAAAGAACAAGAGTTGGCTGGGCTTGGGAGACCCTACTGACTACATGAGTCAGTCATTTTGGAATTAGAGCCCTCATCAGAGCACAGGTCAAAACTGGTCTCATAGGTGTGTCAGAAGGTCCAGTTCCAAATAGGTGTGTCAGAGGGGAAGGGTTTGTCAACTTGGCCATCTCTCTATGTGACTTTGGGCAGGTCACCAAGCTTCTGTGTGTCGGATTTCTATATACCAAGAGGAAATTATTAAAATAGGGTCGGCTCTGAAGCCCCTTCCAGGGCCCAAGCTAGGGTTCCTGATCTGCACCTTCTCATCATTTCTCTCTGGGGAACGTCCTGATCCCAGCACTCTGACATGTCAGAGACAGTGGCCCAGGGAACTCAAGAGACAAGCTTGTGGGGGAGAAGCAGAGACACTCCTTCCTCTCCTTCCTGGCCCTATGTCCTAGAGAGGGCCAGTGTGAGCATCAGAGTGATGCTGAGACCACCTCACTGACTGGCCATGCCCATCAGCACACTCTGCACTTAGCTTTTACATGAGTGGAGAAAGGGTTTCCTCCCTTAAGGACAGAGTGATGGGTCAGAGTGAGGAGAACTGAGCTGTGGTGTGTTCTCTGCTGGGACCTCTCTGAGCATGTGGGAGAAGACTGTTGGTGTTTCCGAGCCTCAGTGCACCATCTATGGAATGAGTGGCCTGAGTTGGTTTCTAGGCCTTTCCTGTTCTGATGGGTGCATCCTCTGCATAACCCTACATCTGTCCCTGTCAAGAAACGGGAAGAAGAGAGAAGACGAAGACAGCTGATTCTGAAAGAGATCAAAGAAGGACTGAGAAGGTGGATGGAAGGAGGCCTAGGACGCAGTGGCGTTCAGAGCATAAGCCTCCCTCCTGCAGGTGTGTGTGGGGGGTCTTGGATATTGGAACACATCTTGTCAGTCATTTGAGTGTGCTCTCTGCCCATTCATCTACATAGAATGGAGGAATTCAAGACATTCACAAATTGAAAATGATGCACAAGACACTACAGAAGAAATAAAGCCCCGTGTGTGTGTGTGTGTGAGAGAGAGAGAGAGAGAGAGAGAGAGAGAGAGAGATAAAAATGCAAACCTGACACTTGTGCGGGTGGTGTCATTGCTATACATTGGTTCAGCATGTCCCCACATGGACCCACATATAAACTCATGCACTTTGGCAAGCTAGGGTCCCCTGCTACATACTCAGACACAGTATCACAACCATCCCTAAGGCAGAGAACCATTTACTTGAAGAAGCATGTTTTACAAGGTATTAATAAAAGATGTGTCACATTTTAACTTAAAGAAATCTGGAGAAGGAGGGAAGGGGATGAGGGAGGGGCAGACAGGAAAGGCAGGCCTGAGGTAAAAGTAGTTTCCATGCCTGGGGTAATATATAAGCACCATACTTCAGGACACATTCAGCCTGATTTTCCAACTCATTGAAAACACTTGCCAGCTGCTGCAGAGAAACTCCATTGATCATGTATGGAGCTTGCTCTGATAGGTCCTGGGGAAGAAGGCCCCCAAGAGAGCTAACCATGGATACCAAGCTGGAGCACACGGAGGTGTTGAGAGTTTGGGGTTTTGACTAGGAGAAGGCCATTCTAGCTGCTTTCTATTGCTGGGATGAAACACTCACAGCCGGGCGTGGTAGCGCACACCTTTAATCCTAGCACTTGGGAGGCAGAAGCAGGTGGATCTTTGTGAGTTCAAGGCCAGCCTGGTCTACAGAGTGAATTCCAGGACAGCTGGGGCTACAGGGAGACCCTGTCTCAAAAAAAGACCAACGAACAAAAAAAAAAAAAAAAAAAAAAAAAAAGAAAAAAGAAAAAAATAAACACTCACCAAAACCAATTTGGGGAGGAAAGGGTTTATTTCAGTTTACAGTCCAGTTCTTTATCTAGAGAAGCCAGGGCAGGAACTCAGGGCAGGAACCTGGAGGCAGGCACTGAAGACCAGAGGAAAGTAGCTTACTAGCTTGCTCCTATGGCTGGTGCTCAGCCTGCTTTCTAATACAATCCAGGATCAGCTGCCCAGGGGGAGTGCCACACACAGGGACGGGTCCTCCTATTATCATTTAACCATGGAGAAAATGCCTCAGACACAGGCCCGCAGGCAAGTTGGATAGAGGAAATTCCCCAATTCTTGTTTCTTCTTCTCAGGTGTGTCAGTTGATAACTGAAGCTAGCCAGTGTTAGATCTATGTCAGCGCAAACCCCAGATAAAAGACAGGCTTAAGGTCACTCTGGGAACATATTTACTTCAGGAATTGTCAGGGCTCACATGGCAGCTGGCAACATGGCACCTGAGGCCCACCCCTTTATAGCCAGTAGGCGGGACCTCAGGTGAAGGGGAAGTGGTCATAAGATTGACAGCGTCTGGAGGAAGTGGCTATCTGTGTGTCCCTTGGGATTCTGGGAAACTCAGACCTAACAACCAGCACACTTCAAGCACCTAGGCTGGCTGGGCAGGATGGGAAGGGCTCTGCACGTTTCCCTGGGCGCATCTTGGATGAGCATTCTTGGTAGTGGGCAGTGCGAACTTTCTTCCGCCTGTATAAACCCAGGCTCAAGCTCACATGTTCAAACATGAAATGACACACAAGGATCTGTCATCTCCCAGGGTAGCTCTCTGAACTTCCCCCTGGTTGTGGGAGGATCAGGAGTCTACTCTGCAAAGCCCCTCTGTCTCCATACACTCCCCATGCATCTACCATAGTCACCTCTCCTTTCTTCATTCCGCCTCAGCACTGGGTCCTTAACGTGACAAGCTGTTCCTCTTCCACTGCATCTTCTCCTTTTCTCTGTCCTCCTGTGCCTCAGACAGAAGCTTCTAGAATGAATGACCCCACATGAGCGCAGTCATCTGAGTGGATGGGTCTGGCAGGTATTAAGTAGAACTCCCATAAGGCCCTGAGCCAGGAACAGCTACAATGGTCAGAAGAGAGGAAATGATTTTCAGAAGAACCGAGGCCTGCCCGGCTGGACCTGGTCAACCACACGTCTGACACTAAGCTCCTGAGGCTGGTTCTCCTGGCCCATTCTCACTATGACCTGTAGTCAGTCCAACATCGGTTATAAAATTGACTAGTGGTCCGTAATCTTTCCCAAAGACAAAGGGACTTGAGAGTCCCCAGCCTGCTTACTGAAAACCTTCAGCCTCAAAGCTGCACCTAGATCTGTGAGAGCCAAGAACACGCTAGGGAGAAAACTGTCTGTCCTAGCCGTCCCAGTCTCCAACCAGAGCTGGGCTTCGCTAGGTCTGGGCCCTGTCTAGCTCTGTGGGGACCCCATTATACAAACTGAGCTGCAGTACAGGGGGCACAAGCTCTGGATAAGCCAGGCAGAGAAGAGGCGCCTTTGCTGAAGCACTCGTCCACTGCCACCTCTCCTATGTGCTGGTTTCTGAGTCCCCTTCCTTACTCCATTGGCTTCTCTGGTGGCTCCCACAGGTGGGAGACAGATAATCTATTGCAGTTGCCCTGGGGAAGGGACTTGGCCCGAAGCCTCCCAGTGAGTCAGAGGGGCTGACTATCTGTCTCTGTGTCCTCTCACCAAGGACCCCTCAGGTGACTGATCGGAGGCTGGCTCGGGAAGGGCTAGAGTGAGGGAATTGTTATCGTCGTTTACAGTGCCTGCACCCTCTGCTGAGATGCTTTGAAATATTTTAGTGAGTGATCATGAAGAAGAGTGTCTCTGGAAGCCATAGGTTTGGGGCTTGCTGTGTAAGCATGAGGACCTGAATCTGGATCCCAAAAACCTATGTAAAAGCCTGGGGTGGTAACATGTGCCTGTAACTCTAGCGCTTGACCACAGGAGAGGTGAGGGGATCCCTGAGGCTCACTGGCCAGCCAGCCTAGGGAGCACCAGGCTCTGTGAGTGACCTTGTCTCAAAAAATAAAGACACCGGACCTCAACCTCTGCCCTATAGACACACATACACATACACACAGACATTCACATGCATGGGAGAGCACATGGGTACACACAGAGAGGCTTCTGAGTCAGGTCTGGACCAAGTGGGAAATGGCTTATGGATGCTCTTGGCTTCGGCATTGAAATAAATTGGTTGTCTTGAGAGGTACAGGTAGTCACACACATGTACATCCCCCCTACACACACAGAAGGGGGGAGAAGCATAGTAGCATAAGTTTGACCCCCTGATCCATCCAGAGATATTTGGGGAAGCTAGCTACTGGGCTAAGGTGAAGACTATGAGTCATAAGAGACATCGAGGCTCAGTCAAGCATATTTTTCCAAATATCTTTGTTTCTAGAAAGTCCCGGGTCTCTGTAAGAGTGGACCTCCGGAAGTCTTACTTCCACCCAGGCCAGGTAACCTCGGTGCCTGTTTCTTTTGGTGGAAACCCCATCAAATGTGCCTGCTGCTTTGTGCCCATCTGTGAGGAGCAATTTGAACACTGGGTGGCTTCATAGATGAAGCCAGCCGGGCTGAGTTAGCAAGGCCTTTCACACACCGGAACCATCTCACTATAAAGTAACCAGGTCTTTTGGAAAAACATTAAAGGTAGAGTGCTTTTCATTGCTGCTAGAGGATGGTCTTCCATGACAACACTTTAAGTTAGACATAAGGAAGAACTTTCAGCTATCAATATTTCTAGGGTAGGATTCGTTTGGGCTTTCTTCTCATAATCTTTACTTACAGCATCGATGAAGGGTGAGATCATTCCTGGGTAAATTTTACATAAAGGCTTAGTGGTACTGAATATTTTAATATCCTGTCAATGTTGTTTTCCCAGATCTTTCCTGCTTTCCAGGACCATGCTAATGCATGGACTTCATTTAAATGTCTCCCTCACTCCAAGCACACACCTGGAGCTGGCACCTCTGGCCGTCAGTGGCTGTCGAACCTAAGAGGATGGAGGTGACCTCTGAGGCAGCCCTGGGTGCAGAAATGCAGTTCTGTGAGTTCTCACAAAGCCTCCTGTCCCTGCTGGGGCCCCTCATTGCCACAGTGAGTCAGGATTCCCAGCTCCAGTGAATTCAGAAGGGGATTGACCTACTTTCCAGAGTCTAAAGGATGACAAAACTCCTGTAAGTGGGCAATAAACAGTGTCTATTAGGAAGAAATAAATGGCATCCCAAAGGCCAGTAGGCCTCTATGCCCTGTCTTCTTAGAGACAGAGCTGCTCTGAGAAGGCTCCAGGGGGAAGCCCTGCCTGGATGGCTCCCTGCAGAGTGGGCCGGAGCTGCCTGCAGGTGCCAAAGGACAGCTGTGCCCATGGGAGCCCAAGACAGGCTGGGGTGAGGCCTGGACCACTTGGGATATGGCTCCTGGCTATCTTGGGAGGCACAGGTATATACCGAGCCACCTGCCCACATGCCTTCCCTTAGAGTAGCTGTCACCATATAGGGAAACTGAGGCTGAAAGCAGTGAAAGGACTCACCTATGTTTGCCTGGCATTCAGTAGTGTCCTGATTGGCTTCCTTTGCCAGCTTGACACACCTTGGAAGAGGGAACATCAGCTGGGAATTATGTCTGATTGGCCTGTGGGCATGTCTCTGGGCATTTTCTTGATCGTTGAGTGATGTGGGAGGACCCAGCCCACTGTGGGTGGTGCCACGCTGGCCAGGTCATCCTGGGTTGTATAAGCAAGCAGGCTGAACATAGGCCAGAGGAGCAAGCCAGGAAGCAGCCGTTCCTCGTGGTCTGTGCTTCAGTCCCTGCCTCCAGGTTCCTGCTCTGGCTTTGTTCAGTGATGAACTGTGGTCAGGGCAGGTCAGCCAAATAAAGCTTTCTCCCCAAGTCGCTTTTGGTTTGAGTTTTATCACAGTAGAGAGCAAAAAGGAACAAATGGGCAAGCCGTACTTGAACCTAGTAGTACTCTTTTTCTTTCCTTTTCTTCTTTTTTCTTTATTATTATACAGGATTACATAGGCCATTTTCATACACATACATAATGCACTTTGAGCATATCCCCCCTGTATCCCACCTCCCACTCTCTTCTTCCCCTCCCAACCCTTTTGTTGCCCCCTCATCTACTTTTGTATCATCAGTACATACATGATTTTTATGCATCTGTAATGTCTTAGGACCACAAATAAGAGAAAACATGAGGTATTTGTCTTTCTGAGCCAAGTCAACTCAACATGACTATCTCCAGATACATCTATTTCCCAGCAAAGGACACAACCTCACTCTTCTTTATGGCTGAGTAAAATGCTATTGTGTATATAAATTGCATTCTCTTCTCTGTTCCTCTATTGTTGGACACCAACAATTCCTTTTCAGGCAAGTTCTTTCTCCCTTTGAAGGTCCCCTTCCACTGCAGCTTTAACTAGTAGGAGAGTCAAGGGGGTGTGGAGGGGGAGGGGAAACTGAGGCTCTGCTAGGACTCAGACCATGAGTGCCCAGAGCTTGCCAAGCTGAAGCCAAGCTGAGCAGGTGGTGGAGGTATCCTGCAGAGACCTCCAGTAGGCTGCCTCTGGGGAAAGCTGCTCTTAAAATGGCACACCCTCATCAGGAGGAGCTGTAAGGACAAGGTCAGCTCAGGACAGAAGGAGGCGTGGGCGGGGCACCTATGCCGACCTCTCCAGAAGCCAGGGATGACGTTTGCCGGATCCCGCCCCTCTTGTCAAATGCAACTCTCCAGCTTCTTCATTTTGTGACTCATTGAGATCCTCCCAAAAGGCTGCAATGACACCTTCTACTGCACTTGATCTCTTTGCAGTTGGACGTCCTGGATAGGGACTTTGTGCTTCCTCTCAGGGCATCTGAGGGGACAGGCAATGGAGGCGATCTATGCAAGGAGGCTTCACACTGCTGTGAGGAAGCTCCAGCAGTCACCACAGAGGCAGGTGTCTGGTCAACAGTCCCAGGCAAGGCCAGTGCCAGGCACAGAAAGGAACAGGTGACCTCGGCCTTCAGTCTCCTCCCCCAGAGTGAAACTTGAGGCCCGCAGTCTCCTGGAGCAGCCTCCTGACTATCTGGACCTATGAGACAATGCAGAGCTGTCCTCAAAGCTAGTGCATCTGTGGCCTCTTGCTACACAGCGACAGCAAGCAGAATGGGCCTCAGCGCAGGGCAGCTGAGACAGTATGGTGACAAGGTTCTGTGAGATTTATGACAAGAATACCAGCTCGTTGGTTCACATGCTGTTTTAGTTACTTCCTGTTGCTATGAAAACATTCCCTGACAAAATCAATTTAAGGAAGAAAGGGTCTATTTTGGCCTACTGTTCCAGAGGAGTAGAGTCCATCATGGTTGGAACAGCATGGCATGGCGTCAGGAGCAGGAAGCTGATTGATCACACGTTCACCCACACACTGAAGTAGACGTGTGGGAACAGGAAGTGGGGCAGGGCTATAAACCCTCAAAGCCCATCCTCAGTGATATACTTCCCCCATCAAGGCTCCACCTCTTTAAGGTTCCATGATCTTCCCAGATCCACTACCAACTGGGTACTACAGGAGCCTACAGGGGACATTTCTCATGTAAACCCACAAACATGAACCTCATACTTCACAAGTAATTTTTCTGTGCTTTTGACCTCTCCGCAATTCTCATTTAACAGATGGAAAACCTCATTCTCAGATAATTGCATGGAGATTTATGGAGGCAAAATACTGGCCCAAGGTCACACAGAGGCTGAGGCGATGCTGAGGTGACCCAGGCCTGCGCCCAGGATCCAAACATTTCCTTGAGAGCTGGGCTGCCTCAGTCCCACCTAGCTTTGCCTGGCCTCACTCAGGCCTTGGGAAATAAAATGTTACTCACCACCTGGTACTGAGCCACGGGTGGCTGGCAGCATCCCCTCTGCATGATTGATTTGAGTTTTGTGATTTTAGTACCCATCATGTGAGAAGAAAAATCTCGAGCGGTGTTTAATAAACAGAGTCGGAGGAAAGCTGGAGACGCAGGTATGATTTATCAAATATGGGGAAGTTCATCAAGAAACATCAACCCTGGGTGGCTCTTTCAGGGGAGGCTGAGGACAAGTGTGGGGGCTCAGCTAATCCAGGACTTGAGGGGCTGTCGGTGTGGGGGTCTTTGATTGTATGGGGCAGCAGAATGCTTTTGCATCTTCTCAGTATCTGTAGGAACATCTTAGGAGCACAAACATGCCCAGGTCATCAGCAGCTCCGGGCAAAGTGACAGACAGATGGGCCCCCAGCTGACTCGAGACTCAGACGCATTATTAGATGCTTCTGGACAAAGTGTCCCAGACCAGATTTCCTCCTGGCCCATGCGCATTTCATCCCTGGCTCTGGGAGCCATCTGAATCCTTGTGTCCATGATGTGAGCCCACCTTTTCCCTAGCACAGGAGGCTTCTGCACACAGTTGGCTGCAACTGGCACCAGAGGACGTGGCTGTGAGGGAGCAGCCCTGTGTGGAGGAGCAGCCCTGTGTGAGGGAGCAGCCCTGTGTGAGGGAGCAGGGCTGTGTGAGGGAGCAGGGCTGTGTGAGGGAGCAGGGCTGTGTGAGGGAGCAGTGCTGTGTGAAGGAGCAGGGCTGTGTGAGGGAGCAGCCTTGTGTGAGGGAGCAGCCCTGTGTGGAGGAGCAGCCCTGTGTGAGGGAGCAGTGCTGTGTGAGGGAGCAGGGCTGTGTGAGGGAGCAGGGCTGTGTGAGGGAGCAGGGCTGTGTGAGGGAGCAGGGCTGTGTGAGGGAGCAGGGCTGTGTGAGGGAGCAGGGCTGTGTGAGGGAGCAGGGCTGTGTGAGGGAGCAGGGCTGTGTGAGGGAGCAGGGCTGTGTGAGGGAGCAGGGCTGTGTGAGGGAGCAGGGCTGTGTGAGGGAGCAGGGCTGTGTGAGGGAGCAGGGCTGTGTGAGGGAGCAGGGCTGTGTGAGGGAGCAGGGCTGTGTGAGGGAGCAGGGCTGTGTGAGGGAGCAGGGCTGTGTGAGGGAGCAGGGCTGTGTGAGGGAGCAGGGCTGTGTGAGGGAGCAGGGCTGTGTGAGGGAGCAGGGCTGTGTGAGGGAGCAGGGCTGTGTGAGGGAGCAGGGCTGTGTGAGGGAGCAGGGCTGTGTGAGGGAGCAGGGCTGTGTGAGGGAGCAGGGCTGTGTGAGGGAGCAGGGCTGTGTGAGGGAGCAGGGCTGTGTGAGGGAGCAGGGCTGTGTGAGGGAGCAGGGCTGTGTGAGGGAGCAGGGCTGTGTGAGGGAGCAGGGCTGTGTGAGGGAGCAGGGCTGTGTGAGGGAGCAGGGCTGTGTGAGGGAGCAGGGCTGTGGGAGGGAGCAGCCCTGTGTGAGGGAGCAGGGCTGTGCTGGGGCCAGGAAGTTTCTCCAGACCCCCCCATCACAGAAGTGTATCTTCCAAATTCTTGGTGGGGTTCCAGGGGAATCCGACACCCTCTTCTGACCTCCGCGGTGTTGCACAACACGGGTGCACAGACTTGCATGCAGACAGTACATTTATACACATACAAAAATAAATTAAAAAAAATGTTAAATTTAAATACCAAATTCCTGGTGGGAGGCCACCAGGAATTACCCTTTCCCTGAATTGCAAGAGGATGCTCCTTTTGGGAGTCATCCATCTTTGGGTTTCTGCTGAGGAGGGGTGTCTTCATCTCCCTAGAGCCCCCCTGCTTTGTACCTTCTAGTCCATGGACTATCATTTGCCATGCTTTCATGGTCAGTTTCGGGTTTTGTTGTCTAGGCTCTGATAGCAAAAGCTAAGGAGTTCTCAAGGTGGTATTTTATAGATATGGTTACCATCTACAATAGTTGCCTCTAAGTAATAGGGTCCATTTCTACCTGACATTCTAGCTATGGACTTCACAAATCGAAATCCTGAATGTGGCATATTCATTCTCCATGACAACTCCTTGATATGGTTACATGAGCGGAAGGTAAGGCCTACCCAAGAATACACACACTTTCTGAACCCGTGTCCTATGGACACCATCTGCTGTGTGAAATAACTGGGGAGTGTTCTAATGGAAAGAGCCAAAGGATGAGGGTCAAAGGCCAAAGGCCAAAGTTCAGGCTTGGTGGATGACTTCTTACTAGTCTTCTGTAAAATGGGGAGAGCTCTAAGAGCCATGAGGGAAATTCATTAATACTCGAAAGTTAAAGCATTTTGTAAAGCAACCAGACATCTTCCATTTGGTGTATTGCGTTTTTCTTTAGAAGTATGGATTCATTCCATGCATTATCTTATTTTTTTTATTAATTTTATTTATTTCCGTATGTGTATCAATGTACTGTCTGCATGTAGGTTTGTGCACCCGTGTTGTGCAATGCCACGGAGGTCAGAAGAGGGTGTCGGATTCCCCTGGAACTGGAGTTCTCCTGGAATTGGAGTTTCAGATGGTTCTCGGCTGCCATGTGGGTGCTGGGGATCGAACCCGGGTTCTCTGTAAGAGCGGTAGTTGCTCTGAACCACTAGGCCATCTCTCCAGCCCCTCATCCCATGCATTATCTAGAACAACCATTGTTTATTGTTTAGGAGAGAATATAGCCAAGGGGTAGAGATAAGCTTGATTCTCCTTCCTCCTAATGATAGTTCAGCACAGTCAAACAGAAGACAAAACCTTCAAGGCCATTCGTCAAAACCAATTAAAATTCAGCAGATTTAAAAAAGAGAGCTACCAGGAACATTAGTATAGGGTTGCTGAACTTGTTATTAGGCAGAGAATCTCTGGAAAGGGGATTTGCCAAAGCATTTGGGGTACCAGGGAGTTAAAGGGACAGTGAAAGATCTTCAGCTCTTGAGGTCCTGCTGCCTGCCTGCAGGTGCCCCTTTGTCTTATTGACTTGACTTTTTGGAGTCAATGAGCCTGGAGATCTGGAGGCTTTGGGCTTCACAATGGCCCCTGGACATTGACCCTGACCAGCAGAGGAGGGAGCTGCAGGCAGAAGGGAGGTAAAGGCTTCTAATACTGCCTTAGGGGTTCTTGGGCATCCTGTTTTGTTATTTCTTACTTGTGAGAAAGACTAGGCTAAGAATTTGTATGGTCAAAGGGAGAAAGATTAGGCTAAGAATTTGTATGGTCAAAGGCCAGCATGTCCTCTTTGTTGGTACATACTGTGTAATGAACTGATAGAGTCTCAGGGACACTCAGTCCACCAGTCTGCATTTACTGTGGTCACACAGCCACGCACACTACATCAAAGTCTCCATGAGAAATTGAAGGAGGAAGGAGGGCAATGTAAAGGAAAAGGAAGAGAGAAGGAAAGATGAGACAGCAGTAACTGGAAAAATAGGAGAAAGAATTTCTATTCTCCATGGTCTGCAACCTCTGCTTGAGGAGGTGAAATGTACTGGCCTGATGTTACCAGTTTACTCCCAGTAATCATGGCAAGCTTCATCCTGCAGCATCTCGTTGATGAAAATCCAGTGGCCAACCTGCATGCAACATGAAGCAGCCTCTAAGCAGCAAGCTTGTGGGCACGAGGTGAGCGGGAGCCCAGGTTGGCCTTGGATGAAGTGTGGTCGTGTGAACGAGGGCCATTTTGCAGTGATAGTGATTGGAAGCAGCTCCCAAGTGGGATATGCTGGATGTGCTCTGATCCTAGACAACCTAGGCAAACTGGTGGGTGGGGGGGGAGGTGCTCCTCAATCCGGCCAAGATTGATGCCTCAGATCCAGCCCACCTCAAGCTGTCAGGGCCCCTCTTCCTTAGAGCACATTCGGCAGCACAGTCTTGCATTAATTTAGAGCTAATTGTCAGGTAATGAATTCGATTTGGCTCACCATATTGAAGTCCCTTCTGCTCCCAGCTGAACACCAGTAAATCATTTGCATCACAAATCTTCTCCTCCCTGGATGCTCAGCTTACTCAAGCTGTTGTTTAGACCCTTCCTGCCTCCTGGTGCTCCTTGGTCTTGAAAATTACTGAATCTCCTTGTTACAGCCTCAAAGCTGAAACTCCTGCAAGAAAACAAAGTTTGGAAAAAAATCTCTTTGAAGTCCAGTAGGACAAGCTGTCCCCTCAAAATGTGATCCCCTAAGCAGGAGCATCCTGGTGACTGTGGAGGTGTGTCTATTGAAAGAATCAGAAACTTGGGGGTGGGGCCTGGCACTCTGCATTTGAACAGGCTCTTCATGGTGACCCAACACACAGCCAAGTTCTAAAGCCTTCAGTCTGGGTAAATACAGTCTTGCATTACTTTAGAGCTAATTGTCAGGTAAGGAACTGTATTCACTAGATCCTCCCACAATTCCGTGTTTCTTCTCAACTACCTGGAAAGCTAGGTTCCCTTCTAGGTTTTTTGGATTTTTCTTAGAACTTCAGAATTCATTTTCTTTTACTTTTGTATTATCTTAGAATTAGGGTCAGTTAAGGAAGAAAATATACAGCTTTAACAAAACAGACATTTATATCTCTAGTGTAAAGAAATTGGGAGTAGACTGTTCAGACTTGATGTTGTGGATCATGACCATGCCATCTTTTTGCTCTGACCACCTCATGACCCGAGATGTCTGCTTAGGATTCAACCATTAGGTCTGCATTCAAGAAGACAGAAAAGATGAAAAAGAGAAGGATGCATCCATTTCCCCAAAGACCCTTCTTGAGAGCTGCACATAACACTTCCCCCTCAGAGCTCAACCAAGAAAACTGAGTTACTTGGCAGTACTTGGCTGGAAGGAAAGGTGCAAGATGTGACTCTTATTCAGGGTATTCACGTCCCCTGTGACAAGTCAGGAAATCCATTTTTGAGACAGAGAGATCAACTCTTGATAGAAATTAGCCACACACAGCAGCCTGTACCACTGAGATCTATTTCTGCTCTAGAGCCTCCATCCTTGTTCTAGACATCTTCAGCTTTGGCTCTCCAGCATGTTTATTTCAGAAAGCATTTCAGTCACTGTGAGTGATCTTGCCCTGACTCCTGCCATGCCTGCAGCCTTCCATTTCCCATCTTGCTGCCTGGGGCCTCCGCTAGGACCTGTGGACTTTTGGTATACGGTTGGACTGTAAATAATGTGGAATCCCGGAGGTGCTTTGCTGGTGGTAGCTGGTGGACTTGGGGTGAACCTCAGCTCTCCTGGGCTGTCTCCTGCCTGCAGGAGCGGGAATGGCAGGTGATCCCGTGGGAGTCTTTGCTCTCATAAGCTTTTCTCATTGGCTGCTCTCCCCATATATCATGGGGTTGGTGACTGCCCTTGGGGTAGCAAGGCAGTGAGGGCTGACCAGAATTGGAGTGCTATTAAAAGCAGCCATGGCCTGGAGGGAAGTCTAATCAGGGGCTTGATTTGGATGGTGGCTTTAGAGAAACTGACTCTGAAAATGAGACATGTGATTTGTATTCTGTTTTTTTTTTTTTTTTTTTAAATTTTTATTAATTTTATTTATTTCTGTATGTGTATGAATGTACTGCCTGCATGCAAGTTTGTGCGCCCGTGTCGTGAAATGCCGCGGAGGTCAGAAGAGGGTGTCGGATTCCCCTGGAACTGGAGTTCTCCTGGAATTGGAGTTTCAGACGGTTCTCAGCCGCCATGTGGGTGCTGGGGATCGAACCCGGGTCCTCTGTAAGAGCGGTCAGCGCTCTTAACCGCTAGGCCATCTCTCCAGGAGATGGCCTGGAGAATTCACTAAAGCTGGGCTGATTGGGAGATCTTCCATCTACTGTTGTCTCTTTGCCCCCAGCTCTACCCCATTGTGTTCATCCTGGCAATCTCACCAATTAAAACCCAGCAAGTCAGCAAACATGCAAGCCACAGAAAGAGATCATCTGCCCAAATCTTGATCAACAAGTGAAATGACAGAATTGATTATTACTCCCCCAGTGTATAACCCGCAGCTCAGGCTCATTGAAAATCCTCCAGTGGGGTGTGCACAGTGAACCTGAATGTAGTGACTACCTTGAACTTTCTGCACTTGGAGAAATCCCTATTCACTTGTGAGCCCTTGAATGGGACTCTTGACCTCAGCTTCCTCATCTGCTAAATGGCCATAATAACTATTTGCATGATTCTGAGATGATTAGACCAAAACACTGCCATGAAGTTCTTGATGGTCTGCAGCTGGGCCTCCTTTCTGGAGGCCTGTGCTTTAGTGGCTTCTTGGTGTATGATGGTTCACTGAGAAGGGTCCCAGCAGTTAAGCCCTCAGTAGACCTTGCTTTGATTGACTGTGCTTCCCTGAAGTTGCTTCCAGGACAGCCAGCTCAGCAAACTCTGAGCCAAGCTCCAAGATAAACGAGCCTGAGCCTTGAACCTCAGGTCTGAGGTCCGGCAAGACAAGGGACCAATAATGACAGATGGCACTGCCACCAGTGTAGGCTGGGCTTTATCGCATCACCCTGACACAGTTCCCTTCATCCAGAACAAATCAGCCATTGGGCTTAGGGACAGGATTTGAGCCAGGGTAAGGCTTGCTGGAATCATGGTGCAATCTCTGAGTTGTTCACATGGGATGGAGATCAGAGGCTTGAGCTCAGAGCCTGACTCAGTAGGCTATAGAAAGGGGAGTTTGGTATGGGCAGGGATGATGAAAAGAGGGGGTTCAAGGGGCTAGGAAAGAATGGTCTCCTCACTGTAAGGTTATAGCGAGAAGGTGGGAGTGGGATTCAGTGAGGGTGGGGTGGGTCGAAAGGCAAGCTGGAAGATTCCTGAGTAATTGGTGGTGGCCTGCTTTAGCATAGCCAAAGGCTAGCCTGGTAGAGTGGGTTCTTGGGCAACATGGATCTTAGATGTCTCTGCATTCCAATGGGCTTCTGGAGCTCACACCCTGACATTCACCATCCTCTCTCTAATCAGAAAAGCTCCTAGCAGGTCCATGCAGTGTGACCTGGAGTCTCCCTGGAGCCTGCTCCACTAACTGAGGCCATTCTGCTCTGTTGCTGGCTGGCTATGCCTGTCTCCATCCTAAGGATGGGCTCTGTTCCCCCCCCCCCCGTGAATTCCTATTGTCTGAAACTCAATTGGGTATTTGTGAAGTTAAATTTAATCAATTATTTTACAATTATCTCATATGTAATTTATCAATCATGAGCCAGGTCCTGGGAAGAGCGATACTGGTGATGTGTAAGGTGACGTGCTTCTCTCTCCTCTAGGTATACTGTAGACTCTCTCGGGGACTGAGGGTGATTCGGGTTGGCCTGGAGAATAAGGAGGACGATCTGACCAAACAAAGTGGAGCAGCCCGAACCTCTGCTTCCTGGATATTTTGTAGCAACTCACAGCAGCTGGAGCTGGTAGGCACATGGCATTTTAGGAGCTGATTGGATTTAGTTAGGAGATGAGGAACAAAAGAGGGGACGGAGGGAGTGGCCTGCAGGAGGGGCTGCGGGGATGGAATGAATTTGGTAGTGAAGAAAAAGGGGGGGGGCGGTGTCACACTGGGAGAGTGCAAAGGCTTGAAAACCAGGAAAGGGGGCTAGTGAGGTGGTTCAGTGGCTAAGAGTACCTCTTACAGAGGTCCCGGGTTCAGTTCCCAGCACCCACTTGGTGATTCATAATCATCTAGAAGTCCAGTTCCAGGGGATCTGACACCCTCTTTTGGCCTCTACAGGAATTATATTCAAGTAGTGCACTTACCTACATGCAGGCAACTGCTCATATACATAAAATAAAAGTAAATAAATCTTTAAAAATACCAAAAAACCAGGAGAGAATCTGGATGTTGTGAGAAATAGGGAGCCTTCCCCACGCAGGGGAAGCAGAGTATAGTGAGTGTGACAAGAGGGGCAGAGAAGATGAGTCCTGGGAGGCAGGAAAGGAGCCACGGAAGAGAAGAGACAGCTTCCCTGCTCCCCTTCTCCACGTTTGCTCCGACTCTGGCTTCTTCAAGGCTCCGCAGCTTGGACACAACCCACTGTGTGCTGCACTGACTCCTCCTTTTGATGCTTTCACTCTTTCTCTCAGAAACATGGTTGTTGGTACTTACTGTGTTTCAGTTACTGTGGTAGAGTAGGGGCTGCAGAGGACCACAAGGCACAGCTCTGGCCCCCAGAGATCTCCGTCACTGATGATAGGCACCTCATAAGATACAGTTTCTCAACCATGCCTTGCATCTGCACGGCATCACATAAAAATTGTTTTGTTGTACGAGTTCAAGTTCTCTGATCCTCTCCACTCCCACCAAGGGGGATGAATGAGGACATTGCTCCCTGTCCTGCCAAGGAAGGGGGTACAACCAGAGTGTGGGGCTTCACATGCCTCCAGGGCCTGTGGGGCTCAATGCCCAACACCCTTCCACTTCCACTAGCTGGAGCTGTTCGGAGGGCAAGAGTCTGTTTAGAGCCCCCTTCAGCCTCAGGTCCACATGCTTAAGGCCAATCCTTGCTATTTCCTGTGGGGCATAGGAACTCTTTCTTCAGCTTGTTTCTCCTTTAGGTCTAGTTCCTGGGACTAAGGAAAGAATCAAAGTGCAGAGAAAGGTGCTCAGCATCTCTGGGGCTTGGTCAGACATTCGTGTTCTGCCCCCAGATGGCTCTCCCCTCTGGGCGGGGCTTTAGGGAGGGGTGGAGCCAGTGGCCAGGCCTGTTGCTGTCTCCAGGGGGTGTCTGCCTTCTTCAAACAGCCAAACAGCAGCTTGCCAGAAACCACTTGCACCAGGAAGAGCCGCACATGCTCTGCAGGCTCCCTGTGGCAGCTCCATCTTCCCACTCAATCATCCAGATTTCTGTTCCCCATCCTGTCCAGAGGTAAGTGGGAACAAGGCTTAGGGTACAAGCCAGTCAGTCTCCTCTACCAGTATTGCCAGCAAGCAAAGCTGTTCCCATAACTTCCCTGGATCCCTGGAGGCTGAGACCCCAGTTGGGTTGGATCTAGCCCCTTGGGAAGTGGGATTCCTCACCGTGTCACTGCCCAGCTGAGGTGCATCCTCAGGCCTGCCCGTGCTTTCCCTAGCCTCCCCAGGGCTCCTCAGCCTCTGAGCACCCTTCCTGTGTGCAGCCACCTCAGGTCTCCAGAGCTTTCTGTGCTGGTGATGTGCTGAAAGTCTCTCTTTTCTATACACTGCAATGGAAAATATTGCAGAGCAAACACGATCTGAGAGAGTCACCAGGGGGTTCACTAGGTTGGTATCAATTTTGCTAACCTCCTGCTGAAATATTTTCCAACCTGGTCAAGATTTTGAGCTGCCTGCAGGCCAGGAAACACCTCCGTTATTTCATGCTGCCCTTGAATGAGAACACATTTCCAAAGTCTGCGGAGATCTCTGTTCATGGCATGGTTCTGATGACCTTGACTTTGGAACTGAAACATGTTTCCATGCTTTGCTTAATGCTTAGTCATCCATCGTGCCTTTCCAGCCGAAAAGAAGTGTAAAGTTGGGGTGCTCCACAAGCCAGAAGTGTTCTATCCTCATGTCTAAGCATTTTGGACCAGAGCCTCCTCTGGGCCGTGTCTTTGCCGTGTCTTTGCCTGGTGTCCTGGCTGCTGTCATTTGTGGGGTGGTTTCTTATAGATCCCATGGGATGTAAACTAGTTTGCTACCTCTGGCCATATGTGGACATGCTAGTTTCCAAGGTCATGTACACCTCTAGCAAGACCTGAATTCTTCCCTCTGTAACCCCATCAGCTGCCTTCATATGCAGGACCCCGCTTCTGCACTGGCTGCCCACACTCGTGAATAGACTCTTGGAAGTAGTGCATCTGACCCTGAAGTGCACGAATCTCATCGTAGCCCCCTGTTCTTTCCGTGGCCATGCCCTGACTCATTTCACCGCCTTCTAAGACCAGGATCCCCAGTGCTGCCCACTGACTGGCCATCCTGTTGTTAGAGGACACCTGCTATCCCCCCTCCGCTCAGAACTCCCCTCCCCTGCTTTCCCTTGTCAAGCCTAACCAGCCATGTTTCTCCATATCCCTGAGTCTTGCTAAAGCCCAGATAAAATGATTTATTGAGTGGATCTTATTTAACCACAACCCCATTCTCCTCTTGGCAGGGAGTGGTGGACTAGACTGATATAGGCAAACATCCTTGAGTCCTATGCAGCTATTCACCAGCTTCGTTCTAACCACTTCTACCCTGTGAATGTCTCATGACATATTTGTCCTTCCTCTTTACTTCTTCTCTCTGTCTTGGGAAGCCCTGGGCAACCTTAGCTTTGTGAATGATTGCATGAGAATGTGTTTATGGCATTCTAAATGGATGCCTGGGTCCAAGGTTGAAAAGTAAGCCAGAGAGAAGCTGGAGAGATGGTTCAGCAGTTAAGAGCAGGCTGATCTTGCAGAAGACCCAGGTTCAGTTCCCAGTACGCATATGGTGGCTAACAACCATCCTTAACTCCAGTTCCAGGGGATCTGGCACCCTCTTCTGACCTCTGTGAGCATTGCATAACACAGGTGTACTTACATACATGCCAGCAATATACTCACACATAAAATGAAAAAAATAAATTATTAAAAAAAAAAAAAAAGAAGCCAGAGAATAGAGCTTATATATTTAGACCTATAGGCTGGTTTTGTCTCTATTGGCCCAGACAAGCAGTGGTATAGTCTGGTTAGAGCAGTCAGGCTGGGCCCAGAATGTGTCAGTTTGAAACTGGGCTCTGCTGTTGTTAATCACTGGCTATGTGATCCTGTGCAAGTTATTCATGCTCTCTGTAACTAATAGCTAAATTGGGGGAACTCTAGTACCTATTATACAGCTAATGTGAGGGATAAATAATTTAATGCATATAAAGCCCTTAGAATAGTGTCCGGCATATAGAAAATTCTCAATGCATCCTTGACAAAAGTGGGCTAATGTTGTAATTCCTCTTGCTATTGCAATTCTTGGCTGCCTTGAGGTGTGTTGGGTGTTCCTCAGTTTAAATAGCACTAATTCACTGTCTCATGTTGTATTAGTCAGTTTTCTGTTGCTGTGATAGAAACACCATGACCAAGGGAACTTATAAAATGAAGTTTTATTTGAGCTGTGGTTCCAGGAGAATTAGAGCCCATCATGGCGGGGAGGTGTGGTGTTAGGAGCTGTCAGAGCAGGAGCTGTCAGAGCAGGAGCAGAGAGCAGAGGCTCACACCTTCAAGCAGGCACAGGAAACCAAGAGTGACAAGATTGGCAAGGCTGTTTGAACTCTCTAAGCCCACCTCCCACTGCTTCCTCCAGTCTGACCACACCTTCTAAGATCTCCCAAAACAGCGCCACCAACTGAGGACAAAATTTCTGAATACTTGGAGCCTATGGGGGACATTCTCACTCAATGCCCCACACATGTACTTCTGCAGGGTCAGTAAGGTTGTGGGCTAAGGCAGTGACAGTAAATTTTACATATCCATTGACCCAGTCAAAGGGTGCTCAGATATTTAGTTGAATATTATTAGGGGTGTGCTTGCGATGTAGTTCCAGAAGAAAATAAAATTTTAACTGATAAGCTGAGTAAAAAAGATAGCCCTCCCTAGTGGGAATGGGCTTTGCACTGGATAGCTTTAGTGTCAACTTGATACACCTGGGTTGAGGGAGCCTCAACTGGGGAATTGGCTCCATTGGATTGGCCTGTGGCCACATCTGTGGAGTATTGTCTTGATTGTTGAGCAGTGTGGGAGGGCCCAGCCCACAATGAGTGGTGCCACCTGGGCAGGTTGTTGTGTACCGTATAAGAGGGCAGGCTGGGCATGAGCCAGGAGAGCAAGCCAGTGGGCAGCATTCCTCCATGGCCTGTGCTTCAGCTCCTGCCTCCAGGTTCCTGCCCTGAGTTCCTGCCTTGGGCTCCCTGAGTGAGAACTGTGACCCCAGAAGATGTAAGCTGAATAAACCCTTTCCTCCCCAAGTTGGTGTCGGTCAGAGTGTTTTGTTACAGCAATGGAAGACAAACTAGAACAGGCTTCATCCAGTTGGCTAGGAGAGGACTACTCCCTCTGCCCATTTTTGAGTGGAACATCAGTCTTTTGCCTGTAGACTTGGGCTAAGGACGGAACTATACCATGGGGTCTCCTGGTTCTCGGGCTTTAGGATTCAGACTGGAACAACACCATCTTCTGTCTCCAGCTCGGATCCTGAGACTTCTCACTTCTCAGCTTCCCCATCTGTGTTAGCCAATGCCTCCTAATAAACATAGACAGCCTGGAGAATACCAAGAACTATAGTGGCCCGGGCCAGAAAGACAGAGAGGTGGCAGAGTTTGGTTTGAAATTTGGTCCTATTGTTTTTAATATCCTTTATCTTCCTATAAAATGAATGGAGAAACTACGGATGACTCAGTGTAGCCATTCATAATTACTGGGAGGAAGAAAAATGCTTCCGAAGATAGTTCTTTTTTGATGATACTGTGTTTGAAGAAAGAATAATTACAAATGAAATCCAAAGCTCATCCCGGATCCAGCTGCAATTCTATGCCAGCCTCCAGGGTTCAAAGAGGGAGACTTCAGGCAGGTCCTGAGGAGAATTACTTAATTTAGAGCATCAGAAACCCAACAATTATTTGCTTAAAAATAGAATTTGCTGAAACAACTCCAGCTTCTTATTCTTCTCACTGCATAATAAAGTAATTAGTAATTTGTGTCACTCTGGTAATTTTTCTTCTTCCAATAATCGCCAGCAGTGACACTGTTGCCAGGGTGGGGTTCCAATACACACACACACACACACGCACACACACACACGAGCATGTGAATGCACGCATGCATGCACGTGTGCGCATGCACACACATGCACACACGTGCACACACATTAATGTCTGACCTCTGGAAGAAGGCAGATATCACAGTTTCTGTTGTGGCTATTTAAATGTAAAGTTCCGTGATCCCTATTATTTATTCATCACTGTACTTATAAGATAATCTATGTGTAGCTATCATAAGAGGTAGAAATTGGTGTGGAGAAATATACTCTTATGAGAATAGTGGTTATCTATATTTTGCCAACTATAAATTAAGATGTTACCTAACAAAGTATTTGTTCTGAATATGGGTTATATTGCTGTTTAATTTCATAGATCTTACAAAAAGGTGCTGTGATGGTTGGTTTTCATTGTCAACCAGATTGGATTTAGAATCTCTTGGAAGACAAAATTCTGGGCATGTTTTTTTAAGGGTATTTTCAGAGAGGTTTAATGAGGAGGGAAGATCTATTTGAATGTGGGAGGGAGCCACCATTTTGTCCTTTGGGGTCCTGGACTGAATAAAAGGAGAGCTAAGAACCAGCATTCATCTCTCTGGTCCTCACTGGGGATGTAATGTGACTAGCTGCCTCCAATTCTTGCCACCATGCCTTCCCTAGCCTCATGTTCTATACCCTCGACTTGAGCCAAAATAAATCCTTCCTTCCTTAATTTGCTTCTGGTCAGGTATTTTGTCATAGCAACTAGAAAAGGAACTAATGTAAGAATAAAAAGTAAATCAAAACCATAGTTATTAGACAAAAAAGAGGTTTGTAAAAGGTGGATTATTTAAGAAAATGGGAGCTCCAGGCATGATGGCACAAGCCTTTAATCCCAGCACTTGGGAGGCAGAGGCAGGCTGATCTCTGTGAGTTCAAGGGCAGTCTGGTCTACATAGTGAGTTCCAGGACAGCTGGGGCTACAATGGAGATGCCATCTCAAAAACAAACTAACAACAAACAAACAAGAAAACGGAAGCATAATTATACAGAAAATTTACACATGCTTTAAAAAACCTACTATGTGGGGGCTTGAGAGGTAGCTCAGCAGTTAAGAGCACTGATTGGTCTTGCAAAGGACCCTGGTTCAATTCCAGCACCCACATGGTGGCTAACAACCATCCATAACTCCAGTTCCAGGGCACCTGATACCCTCTTCTGATGGCCCAAGGGCATTGCAAGACACAGGTGCATTTACATACATGCAGGCAGTACACTCATACATATTAAATAAAAAAATATAAAAAACTTACTATGTACCATAATTATAAGCATCTGTTAACTATAAAACAAATATTCAGCTATTTGAAACAAAGCACTAACATTGGAGAATGCATCACTAAGTTTATCACATTTTAGCCAAGCTTATCCCATAAGGCACTGTGCAGCAGGTAGGAGACTAGAGAAAGGAGGTCAAAGGGACTATGTCTCCCCATCTTGCTGGCTGAATATTTGCTCTATGCCACGCGTGTTTTGAGAGCGTGACCTGAGCTGTTCCCTTTCATTCTTGTGTCTACTCTGTCACTTCAGTTTTGGTATTATTTCCATTTTAAAAAATATTTTATTTAGGGGGGTGTGCTGGATAGCTTTAGTGTCAACTTGACACACCTGGGTTGAGGGAGCCTCAATTGGGGAATTGGCTCCATTGGATTGGCCTGTGGCCACATCTGTGGAGTATTGTCTTGATTGTCAAGCAGTGTGGGAGGGCCCAGCCCACAATGAGTGGTGCCACTCTGGGCAGGTTGTTGTGTACGGTATAAGAGGGCAGGCTGGGAATGGGCCAGGGGAGCAAGCCAGTGAACCGCATTCCTCCATGGTTTGTGCTTCAGCTCCTGCCTCCAGGTTCCTGCCCTGAGTTCCTGCCTTGGGCTCCCTAAGTGATGAACTGTGACCCAGGAGATGTAAGCTGAATAAACCCTTTCCTCCCCAAGTTGATGTCGGTCAGAGTGTTTTGTCACAGCAATGGAACACAAACTAGAACAGAAATCGGTACCAGAAGAGTGGGGTATTGCTGTGACAGACCTGACCTTGGTGTTTTGGGGAAGGATTGTGGAGGCGTTTGGAACTTTGGGCTGGGAAGATCATTGAATGCCTAAAGATCGTTGCTGTGGAGCTTGGAGAAGTTTTGCTGAAGGAGTTGTAGAAGATGGAGGCCTTGCTTGTGAAGTTTCTAGTTTCAAAGGGGAACAGAGATCATCAGGACTGTGTAATCTGTGGGTTCTGGTCAGCTGGGGCTGAAGAATCAGCTGTAAGTAACAAGAGACCAGAACCTGAAGTGAAATCTTTGTTGTATTGGGGCAATTGATGCTGGTTAGCTGGGGCTGAAAAATCAGCTGTAAGTAACAAGAGACCAGCATCACTGTGGTGAAATATTCTGGGAAGAATTTCTTCAGGGTCAGCACACAGAAGCTATGATCCAGAAGGGGCCTGAGCCTCCATCTCGAGCCAGAAGCAGGACTTGGTAATGTGTAAGAGTCTCCTATATGGTTCCAGTGTTGAAATTTGAGGGGGTCACAGAGAGCAGCCGAGGCTTGGCACTGTGAGAGGTCAGGAAAGACCATTGGTGGAAGTGCACCTCGGTTGCAGTGAAGACCCCAGGATTGCAGGGGTCATGGAGAGAAGCTGAGGCTTTGCACCAGGAGAGGTCAGAAGAGACCATTGGTGAAGGTGCTGCCTCAGTTTCAGTGGCGACCCCAGCTTTTTGGAGATGCCGGGACCCTGGGATGACCACCAAGAGCAGCGGCAGGTGTGGAATGGAGTCGGCCTGGGCCTGTGAGATGAGCTGTGTGTGCCACGGACGGCAGAGTCAGAGAGGGGGAGCTGCCAAGACCCTTTGGAGCCCAGAAGATCGTGAGTGAATCCCAGGTGTCCAGCCTTGAGCTACTTTGCTGGACTTAGGTTTTGTTTGAGAGTGCCTGATTCTTCCCTTTGAAATAAGACAGTACTTGTTTTGGATTTTACAGCAGCCCACAGTTAAGAGACTTTTAATAGACTGTGAACTTTTAAGTGTTTGGACATTTTAAGGACTGTGGGGCTTTTAAGGTTGTACTGTCTTAGGTTGTGATTAATGTTAACATCATACTTTGGGGATAAGAACTGGAAAGGTGGTGGTTTAATAGTGATGTGTTTTGTGTGTCAAGTTGACAAGGGGTCAATTGTGCTGGATAGCTTTAGTGTCAACTTGACACACCTGGGTTGAGGGAGCCTCAATTGGGGAATTGGCTCCATTGGATTGGCCTGTGGCCACATCTGTGGAGTATTGTCTTGATGGTCGAGCAGTGTGGGAGGGCCCAGCCCACAATGAGTGGTGCCACCCTGGGCAGGTTGTTGTGTACCGTATAAGAAGGCAGGCTGGGCATGAGCCAGGGGAGCAAGCCAGTGAACAGCATTCCTCCATGGCTTGTGCTTCAGCTCCTGCCTCCAGGTTCCTGCCCTGAGTTCCTGCCATGGGCTCCCTAAGTGATGAACTGTGACCCAGGAGATGTGAGCTGAATAAACCCTTTCCTCCCCAAGTTGGTGTCGGTCAGAGTGTTTTGTCACAGCAATGGAACACAAACTAGAACAGGGGGCAAAAAAGGAGGAATGGGTCTAGACTTGATTGGAAATTTTGTATAAAATGCACAAGGCTTCAATAAAAATTTGCTTTAAAAAATAAAACTATTTTATTGTTTTTATTTTATGTGTATGAGTATATTGCCTACATGTATATAATGCAGCCATGTCTTGTAGTGCTCTTAGAGGTCAGAAGAGGGTGCTGGATGTCCTTGAACTGGAGTTATGGGAGGTTGTTAGCTTCCATGTGGGTGCTGAGAATTGAACACAAATCCTCTGCAAGAGTAACCAGTGCTCTTAACCACTGAGCCATCTCTCCAGCCCCATTATTTCCATTTTTATAGCTGTGTGGCAGAGACTGTTGCTTAGCCAACATCCATTCTTCTTTTTCTTTTTCTTTTTCTTTTAAATTTTATTTATTTTTGTATGTGTATGAATGTACTGTCTACATGCAGGTTTGTGTACCCGTGTTGTGCAATACTGCGGAGGTCAGAAGAGGGTGTCAGATTCCTCCATTCTTCTTTTTCAAAGCAATAAAACCAGGTTTAGTTAAGTTAGCAATATATCATGTGGAAGGCTGTCGTATTCTAGTCTCCCTTGAAGTCATATGTGGCCATGTGAATAATTCCTGGCCAAGAAGATGCAAGGGGTGCTGTGTGGACTCTCAGAGAAGTTCACCCACAGCTCCTGACTTAGCTGGGATGTGCACCCCTTCTTGGCCTGTCTCTTGATTTGTGTCCCCTGCAGATGTGACAGCCAATGCAATGCTGTTGCTAGCGGACATGGCAATGAAAAGATAAACTGTGTTTGAAAAAAATCTTTCTGAGACTATCAGGGAAATCAGAAGTCAGCGAAAAATCACTGGGCCAAGTTCTAGCAGAAAAGAAGGAAGTGAGCCGGGTGGGCCTGACTTCCGCTTAGAGCGAGCGCCAGTTCAGAAGGTTTGGTGAAGAGTGAGGACGCTGAGCAGAGCTCAGCAGATACAGGGGGGTAGCTGCCTGTCAAGGATGGAGACTCTGAGAAAACCCCATGGTGAGGGCACAGGCACAGGCATGAGTAGCTACCACAGTGGAACAGGGGCAAACCAGAATTTGGGGGCAGGGGACACATAGTGGGAGTTCTCTAGGTCCCTGGAAGGGACTGTTGCCTTGCTCCAGAGCATACTGATCCTGGACTGCATCACACTCATGGAAGCTTGGTGGTGCCCCCAGCTTCCTTCCAGAAGCAAACGCTAAAAAGGCAGCATTATCAAAAGCCTCTTCAGTTAAAATTCTCAACGAGAGTGGAGAAAAGTATTACCTGGCAATTCCATCCTTAATAATTTAGTCTACTAAAAAAATCTCCCCAGGTGCACATGAAGTTTTATGTAGGGGAAATGTTCATCATAAAGGCACTTATAATATTGTTTCTAAATTTTTCAGAAACAAAGATTTGTTAAATGTGTGATAACAATTTTGTTGGAACATTTCAGCCATTATCATGAAGCAGCATCTCTAATAGCACATGGAGCGTTTAGATGTCCACAAAGCCATCCTGTATGTTACATGTTCTGCTCTGTAGCTGTGTGGCTTCTCATGAGGAGTGGAGTGTATTGGTCCATTTCCTTATATGTAATTTGGCCCCTGAACCCAAAAATCATAGGAAAAATATAATTATTATCTTTTATTTATTTTTAAATTATTTGTATGCATGTGTGTCTGTGTGTGTATGAACAAGTGATTGCAGGTGCCTATGGAGGGCAGACCCATGGAACTGAAGTTACAGGCTGTAAGCCACCCAGTGGGTGCTGGGAACCAAATCTAGGTCTCCTCTGCAAGAGCAGCAAGTGCTCTGAACTGGCCGCTGAGCCATCTCTCCAGCCCCACAATTCTTACCTTAAACCAGAAAGTTTTAATGTGGTTTCCTTTACCACAGTTGATAAGTTGGAAAATTTGTAAAGATGTTTTAGAAACAAATGAAAAGCATGTTCCAAAACAATGTATACTGTGTAATTCCATCACAGAAAAATGTGTGCCTGTAACAAAGATGCCAAGATTTCTGCCCAGATGTGACACTGGTTACACTGGGTAGCAGGCAGGACTACTGGACTTCTCATTGCCTTCTGGTAGCTTGCCTCATTTTCAGACTCCTGTAATGGCTATGAATTGTTTTATATTAGGAAGAAATAAAATCATGCTTTTGAAGATGTTTTCAGGACACACAGGCACTCACACTACCACATCATCACCTAAAAAGAACAAGTACGCTTTCTGCGAAGGGCTTTCCTGTTCCTGGATCTTGTGTTTCTACAGTTTCTAAGAAGAGAATGTTGTTGGCAAGACAACCCAGCAATTTATCTTTTTATTTTTTCTAACTTACTATTTTGCAAAGAAAGAATGGTTTTCTTGGCTGGTGAGATACTGTGATTGAAGCCCCTCCTTGGGAGTGGACAGGCCTCTAGACCAGGGCAAGGCCTCTAGACCAGGGCAAGGCCTTTAGCTAGGGAGTCTCTGCTGCTGCCTCCAGGCCTGAGCTCATCAAGTGAGGCCAGACCTGCCTCCTGCTCTATCCCCGCCTGGGGATCAGGACTGATTCATCCGCAGACACCCCCCTTTCGGTTGGTCTGTGCAGGGAAGAACTCTATTCTGAGAACTGAATTGGGGATACATTAGCAAATGAAAAATCTATTTGCCCACAAACCTCTGACCATATCCCTCAAGCTTCTCACATTAAAGCGGGTAGAAGTACCCGCTTTATCTGAAGTCTGTGCTTATTTATCTATTGATTCAAATAGTTTAAACAGGGAGAATGAAAGCAATTTAAACAGGAGGAAAAACAGTAATTGATAATTGTCTTCAAAGTGTAGCGGCATCTATGTAAATTCATGGTGCTCATGTGGAAGCATACCTTTGTAGACAAACATGAACTGTTTATATTGCATATCACAAGAATTATGGAAAACAATATATCAAAATATTCATGGTGATATTCTCCGCATGATGGGATTATATGTCTATTTAAAATCTTTGCACTACATTACCTGAGTGGGGATTGCTTTTGTAATCAACAAAGAAGTCATTATAATTCATTTACATCAGTAAGCTTTTTTTTTTTTAATGAAGTGTTATTCTCTGAGTGCTGTATGAGCACAGATCTCCACACACACCTGCTCTCTCTGTTCCTTCTAGGACCAGCATAAGCTCTGCTTCAGCAGTTTTTTTTTGTTTGTTTGTTTGTTTGTTTGTTTTGTTTTGTTTTGTTTTGTTTTTTCGAGGGAGGAATCCCAATTTTCCAAAATAAATCCCCAGGAAAATCAGAAAAAGAATATAATTCCGCTGGACTTTTTGTTGTTTGGGGAAATGGAAACAATGCTCTCTATTTTGACCATCATGTGAGCCCCAAGCATCATTTAGACAACACTGTTATCGGTCAGGGTGCAGTCAGGAGAACAGAAAGGACTCACAGAGAGAATTGAATGGAAGGATTTACTTAGACACTGGAGAGTCAAAAATGCAAAAGTAGGTGGTGAGGATAGAAGCTGCGGTGGTCAGCCCAGCCTGGGGTTCAGGGAGCAAAGGAAGAAGCTGGAAATGCAGAAGTGGGACGAGTAGCTTGGAAATCGTCTCCACATAGCAGGATGGCAGGAGTCTAGCACAGGGTAAGAAAACACCCAAGTCGTAGTTTTGAGTATTCATTGACCTTTTTGTTTGCTTTGGTGGTGCTGGGGATTGAATCTAGAGCCTCTTAAATACTAAGCACATGTTTACCATTGAGCTCCTTCTCAAGCTCTTTTGTTGGTTAAAAAAAATAAAAGATTTAGAAGGAGAAGTGCTCCTGATGCTCCTGTCCCCAACATCCAGCTGCCCAGCAGTGACATTTGTACATTATCAAAACCAGGAAAGAGATGGTGCAATCCAATTAGTTTGAGTGATTATGGACTTGGATTTTACCAGCTTTTGCATATACTCATTTTTTATGTCATAGTTCTATGACATATACCACAGTCCAGACAAAGGATGCCTACTACTGCAAAAGAACACTCTCCTTTATAGCTCTTCCTCCTCTTCTTCCTTAGCCCAGAGTGGTCATTGCTCTCCATCTCTAGAATTTTGATATATAATTTGTTTAATTTTAAGGACTATGGAGTGAATTATGTTCCTAAGGAAGGTATGTTGGAATCCTCAGCCTGGTGCCTCAGCAGGTGCCTTTATTTGGAGATAGGGACTCTACTGGATAGGTGGTGAAGTTAAAGTGCGGTCAGCAGGATGAGCTATATCAAAATATAGCTGGTATCCTATTAGAAGGAGAAATTTGGCCGGGTGTGGTGGCGCATGCCTTTAATCCTAGCACTTGGGAGGCAGAGCCAGGTGGATCTCTTCTGAGTTCAAGTCCAGCCTGGTCTACAGAGTGAGCTCCAGGCCAGCTTTGACTAAAGGGAGACCCGTTCTCAAAAACACCAAGAAAAAAAGAAAAAAAGGAGAAATTTGGACACACAACACAGAGCGGCATAGGAACATAAAGCAAAGATGTTCAGGGTTATGCTTCACAAGCCAAAGCACCAAGATCTCCAGCAATCCTTCAGAAGTCAAAAGAGAGGCATGGGATAGAGCCTCAGGATTCCTCTGCTGACACCTGCATCTTGGACCTCTGGTTTCCCAAACCGTGAGACAGTAAATTTCTGTTGTTTCATCTACCCTGCCTAGTGTATTTTGTTGTCGCAACCCTAACAGTGTTTTTGTATAAGTTTATTTTAAATAAGTACCAAAAATTAGCTCAGAAATTTCCTGAATTTCTCTTGAGCTGTGTGCTCCAACCTGCTATTGCAAATAAGGGCCATTCTGGAAGTATGGAAACTAGAACCTTTTCTTCCCACGTGCTGAGTGGAGGCCCATTGTTAGGGTGACACTGACGGGTATAGGAGCCAAGGAAGAGGGCTAGAGCTCCGTTTCTTCTCCAGACCCTGCCGCCCCCACCCCCAGCCTCTCTATAGCTCTCCCTATTCTCTGATATAATCAGAAGCTGGGGAAACAGAAAGGAGGTTTTACAAACTCTGAACAACAAAAGGGTGGGTTTGGACCTAAGACAACTCAGCATTCAAACTCACTGGACTTTATAGAGACCTTCTCGGTTTTTTTTTTGTTTGTTTTTTTGTTTGTTTGTTTTGGGTTTTTTTTGGTATCTGTCCTAGTTGGCTTTCTGTTGCTGAGCTAACATATGAACCAAAATCAATTCAGGGAGGAAAGGATTTATTCAGGATCACACACAGTCCATCAATGTGGCAGTCTGGAGAGGAACTCAAGGCAGGAACTAAACCAGAGACCATGGAGGAATGCTGGTTCCTGGTCTGCTTACCTGGCTTGCTCAGCTACCTTTCATATATATATAGCCTAGGTCTAACTGCCTAGGAATGGTACTGCACGCAGAGAGCTGGCCCTTCCCACATAATTTATTGATTAAAAAGAAAAGCCTCACAGACATGGTGTTGCAGAGAAACTTTCCTTCCAGGGTAGCAGATGCTCCCTGCCCAGCAATTGCTTGTGGGCGAGGCTTCCCACACCAACCAACCTCCGCTGCTTTCTGGTTCCTCCAGTACTTAAGGCAATGCAAGTAGAGAGTTCTCCAATCTCAGTTAAAACTAGAGAATTTTAATGGGGTTGCTTACAAAATAATGGCAAAGAAACACACACTCACTTAAGCCCCCCACACAGCCAGGTCTCCGTCCAACATGGCCATCTGGAGTTCTCCAGCCACCCCTGTGCCCTCTGTTCCTCATGCTGGTTAAAATGCAGAGAGTGAGACTCGTATATTGTATCCCCCGGAAGTCCCGTGTTCCAAAATCTCATGCACCTCCCTTGGGACCATTGGGTGCAGGCACGTCTAGGGAACCTGGTGGGCTGGGTGTTGCCCCAGGCTCCTCCCCTAAGTACACAGTCTGTCAGGTGGTTTCAAAGAAGAGACAACCTGTCCTATCTATGGTCACAGGCCTATCCTATGGAGAAAATTCCTCAACTGAGGTTCCCTTTTCCCAGGTGACTGCTTTGTGTCAGGTTGACAAAAGTAAACAGAATAACATTCAAGTCGAGTATCGTGGGGTGTCCTATGACCTGTGAAGCTTTTTTGCCATGGAGATACATTTCTGGTTCCTGATATTTTATAAACTGAGTTTTGAGGGATTTATGCTTATATGCCTTGTTTTGACAGTCTTACCTTTTTAAAAATTGCATAATATTAAAAACCAGCTTGCTGCATTTTGCGAGTGGTATATTCTCACAAGTGGGCTGACTGTGCTCTCTCAAGAAGGATTCTACATTTGATAATAAAAATATATAGGAAAATGGGATTTGGGATATGAAAACTTAATTTACCAAAAGCAACTTTTCAGGCACATATATGTTCTTTAAATACAATAAGTTTCCCTTGTGATAATCTCAAAATCCCCCACTCCCCTTCAAAGGAGAAGCAGCTTCTTAACTGGGCTTTGAGAGCCAGGGAAGGATTAATTCTCTCAATCATATGCTGGCTCCCCATGTGGGTTAATTCTCTTCTTGATAAGAAGCTGGAGATGAGTGAAATGGCTCTCCCCAGCTCCCTGAACCAGCCCAATTTCTTCTCTCTCCTGAAACCTCTGCACGCGTCGCAATCCCCCAGCACCTCCCACTAATGATCCAAATTGCTACCACAGCATCTGCACTTATGACTCTTGGGCCACTGGCTAGAGGAATTCCAACCTGAGCCAGACATTTCTGCAGGAGCCACGTCCTTCTTACTGCACGCTGACCATACTCCACTGCTATCTTGGGAGATCTTATTTCTAGCTTGTCTCTTAAAAACAAATGAAAATGGGATTCCATCCCACCCCAATGATAAATGTAATACATGCATGTACCGCAGAATATTCCCAAAGTACCACAAGCAAAGTATACTTGGAGGCCATGTGGCCTAAATTTACCAGGTAAATGGTTTACATATAAAAGGTCCCTCATGAGTTCATGTATTGGACATTTAGTTCCCAGCTGGGGGCGCTGTTTAGGGATTGTGAAATGCTTTTAGGAGGCGGAGCTTACTGAAGAAATGAAAAAAGTAGGTTATCGAGAAGTGGAGCGTGAGGTTTATAGCTCTGCAGTATTTCTTTCGGAGTATATTGTCTGCCTCCTGGTCCGCTGTGAGGAGCCTCAGACACACGCTCCAACCAATGTTAACTCTGCCCGGCCGACCCCGCTGAGATGACTGTACCCTCTTAAACTGTGGGCCCAAACCAAATCTTCCCTCCATAAAGCTGCTTTAGACAGATATTTTATCACAGTCATGAGAAAAGTTAACTAATTCACCCGGAAAAGAGATCAAATGTATGTGTTTACTTAAACAATGACCCCCTCATCTCATTTTCTAATGAAAAGTATACTGGAAAAAGTAAGCAAATTGACTTCCCTCCTTGCCTGGGTTCCAAAAAGACTCTAGAATTGCCTCAATGGAATCCAGAGTTAGAGTGCAGGGCTCTCTGAAGTTCTACCAAGGAAGCTTATATTTTCCCCTCTGTTCTGAGTCCTAGTCTTTATCAGTTTTCAGTCTTACCTTGTAGCTATTCAGTGAAGACTGGTCCAGGTGACCATCAAACCAAGGTGACAACACGCAGCGGAAGTGGAATCCCATGTGAAAGCAAGGGTGGCAATCAGATCTCAGCCGGCGGGCACTAGGTAGATCACTGCACACGTAGCCAATCCTACACATTTTAAGATCGTAGATTCTCCTTCTGTTTTTCCTACTCCCTCATGATGATGCTGGACATAAGTAGCTCGACCATGGTACGCAGGAAAGGGGGTCCTGACATCCCTCCCCCCCTTCCTCTCCCCAGTCCCACCCATGTCAGGCACATTAGCATTTCCAGCAGTTATCTCCAGCCATGCCCTGCCATTCATATGCAAATCTTTTCTCCTCCTGTCAAAACTGGATTGAGACATCCCTTTAGAGGAAGCTGGCTCAGCCGTCAATCCAGAGAGGCAGAGAGGATAATTAATATGAGTTGAATTTTTTAGCTTATAAATTGCTTTTCTTCTGCTCAACCAGAAGCTGAGAGATGGTGTATGGATTAGCAGTTGAAGCAAAGACTTTGGACTGGATTGTGGGTTCCAGTCTCAACCTTTCCAGTTACTTGTGGTCTGACCTTGAGCAATTATAATCTCCCCATGAATCCATTCCTTTCTGTGTAAAATATGGGTAGATACACTCTTATTATTATTTTTTTTTTGCAGTGTTTTCATTGTAGAAGAATAAAAGGTGCCAGAGGCATGGTGTGTAACACAGAGCCTGGACACTATAGTGATCACTAGATTTAAAAGTCAGACATGGTAGGATATGAGTCCAGGGAAGGAATGGATGTCACTAATCACCTATACCTGGATGGAAGTGAGGCATCAGGGTGGGTGCCCCAGGGCACTTTCTAAGAAACTCTATTTACAAAGAATGAATTGGGATTGGCAGGGTTCAAAGATGTTGGTTTACACACACATTTCCTGTCAGTTCTTCAACCCTATTGTGGAGTTATTACAGTTTGAATCAGAAACGGTTATAGGTTTGTGTGTTTGAACATTTGGTCCCTAGCTGGTGGTGCTGTTCGAGGAAGATGCAGCAAGTTTAGCAGGTGGATCACTGAAGGTTCGAAAGTTATCTTGGGGCTGGAGAGATAGCCTAGCAGTTAAGAGCACCGACTGCTCTTGCAGAGGACCTGGGTTCGATCCCAGCACCCACATGGTGGCTAAGAACCGTCTGTAACTCCAATTCTAGGAGAACTCCAGTTCCAGGGGAATCCAATGCCCTCTTCTGATCTCCGCAGCATTGCACAACACGGGTGCACAAACCTACATGCAGACAGTACTTTCATACGCATACAAAAATAAATAAAATTTAAAAAAATCTTTAGAAAGTTATCTTCAGACTTGCTTTCAGTCTCATTCTGTTTCCTGCCTGCCACCACATGAAGAAGCAGCAGACTCACACTCCTGCTTCCCCCAGCTGCTCTGCCATGCTTCCTCATGTGATGGACTGCGTACCCTGAAACTGTGAGCCAAAATGAATCTTTCTTATCTTCTATCAGGTGGTTTTAGCACAGTGAAGACCAAAGTACCCAGGACAGATCTATGGTGAGGTGTTGAATTTTCTAAGCTTTATAATAATAAAGCTTGAGCTTGTTATGAGAAGAGAGCTTATATAGGCTGACACCAGAGGAGCAGCTAAAATTTAAAAGGCAAAATCATGTAAAATTTCCAGTTCAACAGCTCAGGGTGCACAGCCTGGATAAGAGACAGAAAATGCCATTGTGCCTTGCAATCCCTATCTAGTCCTATAGTGCAGGAAATCCCTGAATTGCTGCTCCCCTTCCCTTTAAAGTGGACATGATAGTGGCTCTCAGAATTATTCTAAAGATGAGAGTGCTTATAAAAAAAAAAACTTGGAAAAGTGAAGAGCCTTAATAAAGTATCGAAAATAGTTCTCCTTTCCTATGATTTTGATAAGTATATTCAGTGCTTTGACTATTTCTTTTCCTTTTTTTTTTTTTTTTTGTTAGTTTTCTGTGTTCTGAGTTTGAGACCAGTGTCCATCCGCTAGTAGCCTCCAGGGGCATGTGCCTTGGGATGCTACACCTCTGTAGAGCAGGCTGACCTTGAACTCACAGAGATCTGCCTGCCTCTGCCTCCCGAGTGCTAGGATTAAAAGCAAACTTTTCTAAGAAACTGATATTATCATTCATAAATGATTCACATTGCTGGGTCTTTGGTTTAAGTAACTTGGAAGAACCTTTGGAGAAGATTAAGGACAAAGAGCTGTTGGGAAGAGAAAAGGGCAGATGGCACTATATTAATACTTTGTCCTTGAAAAAATTTTGTGCCACGTGTAATGGTGCATGCCTTTAATCCCATCACTCAGGAGGCAGAGGCAGGTGGATCTCTGTGAGTTCAAGGCCAGCCTGGTCTACATAGTGAATTCCAGGACAGCTGGAGTTACAGGGTGACCCTGTCTCAAAAAGACCAAAAAAAATTTTTGTGTATGGTGTCAAGTGTTTATAGAACACTTGTTTGGTGAACACCTGGTATAGGTAATATTCAAAATTGTAAAAAGAGAGAGAAAACATAAATAAGTAAAAATGTAATTAATATCTAACGAGCTCCTTTATTCCATCTGCATCAGCCTTTCTCATAAGCACAGGCTGGACTCTGCTACTACTTGAATGTGGCCCTTCTTCATGATAACTGACTTATTTATTCGTTATGTGTGTGCTATATGCATGTGGGTGCACCTGCTTGTGTGGGTGAGCATGGGAGTGGGTATACCTGTGGAATCCAGAGATTGACCTTGGGTATCTTTTTCATAAACATTTATTTTATTTGTTTATATTTTACATGTATAAGTGTTATGCCTGCATATATGTAAGTGTACCTATGTTGTGCAATACCAACAGAGGCCAGTAGAGGGCAGGGCATTGGAGCCCCTGGAACTGGCATTATGGATGGTTGTTAGCTGCCACGTGGGTGCAGGGAATCAAATCCAGGTCTTCTACAAGAGCAGCCAGTGCTCTTAACCACTGAGCCATCTCTCCTCTCTCCAGCCCTGACCTTGGATATCTTTCTCAATCACTTTCTCTCATTTATTTTTTGAGACAGAGTCTGTCACTAAATCTGGAGACCACTGACTGGCTAGACTAGCCATCTTCATTTTTTCTCATGTTGCCACAGAAGTAGTACATGGCTTACTTTGTGTGTCTCCCACTACCTAGAATACTGCAGTTTCTGACTCTCTATTCATGGTTACATTTCCAGGACTCAGAACTTACATGACAAATATGAATTAACAGATGCCCTGCCCCTCACCCCAGAGTATCCATCCTCCCTCTCTTCCTCTTTGCCATTCAATTTGTTTTACAATCACTTCTCATCTTCATTGTAGCCATTAATTATGTATTTTCTTTTTTAAAATTTTATTTATTTCTGTATGTGAATGAATGCACTGTCTGCATGCAAGTTTGTGCACCCGTATCGTGCAATGCCGCGGAGGTCAGAAGAGGGTGTCGGATTCCCCTGGAACTGGAGTTTTCCTGGAATTGGAGTTTCAGACGGTTCTTGGCCACCATGTGGGTGCTGGGGATCGAATCCGGGTCCTCTGCAAGAGCAGTCGGCACACTTAACTGCTAGGCCATCTCTCCAGCCCTAATTATGTATTTTCAACCACATATCCTCTTTGTTTATATTATCTTTTTTCCCTCCCTCCCTCCCTCCCTCCCTCCCTCCCTCCCTCNCCTCCCTTCCTTCCTTCCTTCCTTCCTTCCTTCCTTCCTTCCTTCCTTCCTTCCTTCCTTTGTAAGTGTACTAATGTGTGCACATGTGTGTGGAAGGCAGAGGACAACTTCAGACGTTGTTCCTCAGATACCATCCATCTTTTACCTTTACTGAGACTCGGTCTCTCACTGCCCTGGAATTCTCCAGGTAGGGGAGGCTAACTGGCCAGTTGCCCCGGGATCCACCTGTGTTTATCTCCTCAGTGGTGGAGTTACAAGCACATACTGCCATGCCTGGGATTTTTCTACTTGGGTTCCTCATGCTTGCAAGGCAAATACTTACTGACTGAGCTATCTTTCCAGCTCTCCTTTTCATTAATTTTTAAATTAAGATGCAAAATAAATTTGGATATGGTGGCTCACATATTTAATTCCAGTGCTATGGAGAGGCAGAGGCAGGAGGACCTCTGTGAAATTGAGGTCAGCTGGGTCTATATTTGGAGATCCAGGCCAGCTGGGGATACAGAGAAACCCTGTCTCAAAACAAACAAACAAACAAATGAACAAACAAACAAACACCAAAACAAAAGATACAAAATAACAGGTTTCCCTGTGGAATTTTCAGCCATTGTTTGTGTTGATTCCCCTTCTCCCTCTCCACTTGTTCCTTTCCACTGAGTGTTCTCTTTCCAGGTTCACGGCACATCTGTTCTGTTGCTCTCTCCATTACCTTGTTTTTTAAAAACCTCTTTGTCCCCTCTTCCCCACCTCATAGTTTCCTGGTCTACACACACACACACACACACACACACACACACACACACGCACACACACACTCAAAGTTAGGATCTGCAAATGAGAGAGAATATAATGTTTATTTTTAAAAAATATTTTTATTTATTTACTCCATTTTTTGTGTGTGTAAAAGCATATTGCTTGCATATATGTAAGTGTACCCATGTCATGCAATGCTCACAGAGATCAGAAGATGGTGTTGGATCCCCTGGAACTGGAGTTATTGACAGTTATCAGCCCCCACGTAGGTGCTGAGAATCAAACCTGGGTCTTCTTCAAGAGCAGCCAGTGCTTTTTACCACTGAGCCATCTCTCCAGCCCCCAGTGTTTGTCTTTTCGAGCCAGGGCTATATCACTGAATATTGTATTTTTCCAGCTCTATCCATTTCCCCAAAATTTCATTTTTCTTCACAGATAAAGTTTCATTCTGTATTTGTTGTGACAGCCTGGGCTGGCCTAGAACTTTCTGTCTTCCTGTTGGGATTATACTCATGTGCTGCCACACTTGACTAGATCCTCTTTTTTTTTTTTTGGTCTTTTTGAGACAGGGTCTTCCTGTAGCCCCAGCTGGCCTGGAACTCACTCTGTAGACCAGGCTGGACTTGATCCTCTTTTTTTACTGGCTTGTCTGGTTTGGTTTCAAGTCTATGTTTTCAAAAACATTCTTATCAAAAAATGGAGTAAACTTCTGCCTTTTCATTATCTCAGTTAGAAAAGAAAGCCCTGCATGACCTTCCTTGTTCATTTTAAAAACTGCATTCACAGGCCTTTAATCCTAGCACTTGGGAGGCAGAGGCAGGCAGATCTTTGTGAGTTCAAGGCCAGCGTGGTCTATAGAGTAAGTTCCAGAACAGCTGGGGCTACAGGGAGATCCTGTCTTGAAGACCAAAACAACAACAAAAACAACAACAACAACAAAAAATGACCCCCCGCCCCCCGCATTTGTGACATAGCAAATGAATGGGTCTGGAGAAAGTTAAGCCGAGAGAGCAGGTCTCAGTCACCATAAACTCATCACCAGAGATGGAAAGGAGGTGCCACTTTGCTCTGGAATTCTCCTGTATCTTGTTCTCACTTTCTGTGGTGACCAATCCCAGTACTTTCTATTCTCCTGTCCTGTCCCACCTGGCAGCTGCTCCAGCACCTGAGCCGTCTAGCACCTATGCTGTACAGCATGGCAGCCGTTACAATGTGCACCTGTTTGTATTCATACTCATTAAAATAAGAGAACATTTACTGTTTAGTCCCTTATTCTATCAGCTCCATATCAAGGGTTCAGCAGGCGTGGGTGGGGAGGGGGCTGATATATTGGTCAATACAGAACTGGAACGTGTCCATCATAGCATCAAATTCTCCTGGATGGTAATGGTCTAGAATCATCATTCATGGAGAAAACTGGAGCTATCAAAAAAGAACTTGTTCAGTCTCATCAAAGAGCCACTCGCTCCTAAATCTTGCTTCCTAAGATGATGTCTCTTGCCCTGGTGATGCCACCTTTTGCCCCTTTATCCACTCCTTTTCCAGGAAGTGTGACTATGTGGAATATTCTTTCTTTATCCTGCCATTTAAAGTTTTGTTTCTGTTAGGTCATGTGGTGGTTTGAATGAGAATGTTCTCCGTAGGCTGACATATTTGAACACTTGATTTCTCTTTGGTAGTGCTGTTTGGAGAGGTTTAGGAGCTACAGGCTTGCTAGAGGAAGTAGGCCATTGTGGGTGGGCTTTGAGAGTTCATAGCCTGGTCCTACTTCCTGTGTGTGCTTGAAGATGTGAGCTCTCAGCATCTAGCCCCAAAAGTCTCCTGCCATGCTGTCTCTGCCACTGTAGAATCCTCCTCTGGATTTTGTCACAGCAACAGAAAAGTAACTAACACAGGTCACTGATTCTAGTCTTGAAAAGTTATCAAAAGTTTCCAACTAAAATTAATAAAATATGTAGAACAACAAAACCCAAAAGACCTAGTAGAGATTGATTGTGCTCCACACGTTCCCATCGCTCCGCTAGTTTTCTCCTCTGCCTTCACCACTAAGTTCTTATAAAGCAATTATCTGTGTTCCTAGCTTTACTGACTTATTTTCTATCCCTCAAGCCATGTTGATCTGTCTTCCATCCTCTTAACTCTGCTAAATGGCTTTTCCTAAGGTAGCTATGATATAATCAAAGTTTCCCAGTTTGTTATCTTACTTGACTTCTTTATAGCTATTGTGGCTAATTATCACTGCTTCCTTACAGAACATTCTCTTCCTGATACAGGGATACTGCCCTCTCTACCCACACCTACAGCCTCAGCCTCCAGGTCTATCAGTTGCATTCATGCTGCGTTTTCCTTTGCGACTGCCTGTAGAAAGGCAGGTATTTACACAGAGACCCGGTGCATGCAGACCTTCTTTAATAAGCCAAATTAAAAGCAGGGACTGGGAAGAGGCCTCTACAGGAGAAGTGCTTTCTGGGCAAGGTTGAGGACTGTGGTTCAGATCTCCTGGACTCATGGAGAAAGCTGTGAGTGACACATGCTTATAATCCCGATGCTGGAAGGTGGAGACAGGAGGATCTATTGGGCTCACTGGCCAGATAATCTAGCCAATTGGTGAGCTCCAGGTACAATGAGAGAGCTGTCTCAAAAAAAAAAAAAATAATAACGTGGAATGGGATAGAGGAACATATGAAGATTGATTCTGCTCTCTCTCTCTCTCTCTCTCTCTCTCTCTCTTTCTCTCTCACACACACACACAAAATACAACACACACATTGGTGCATACACATGCACATCACAAACATGCAAAGTAAATAATATACTTGCACATTTATTCAGATTCTGCTGATGAGAACCTTTTAAGTTTGTTCTGAGATACACCCATGCCTTGGTCTACAGAGTTAAATAAATAATTGATGTATACATATCAATGACCTCCCAACTATTATCTTTTTCTCATACCTCCTTCATGGATTCTCTTTTAAAATTGTGTCTGTACTCATGTATGTGGGTGCAGGCATGCCTGTGCCACAGGTTGTCTGAAGCACACCCAACTTTGGGTGCAAATCCTCAGCATGCACTTTATTTGAGGCAGGTCTCCTTTTCCCTCCACTGCTGCATTCACCAGGCAAGCTGGCCCACAGACGGCAGAGGACTCCCCTGTCTGAGCCTCTCCTCTGTCCACAGAAGTGATGGGACTACAGACACCTGCACTTCCATGCCCAGCTTTTATGTGGATTCTGGAGATTCAAACTTGGGTCCTCAGGTGCCTTATCTCCTGAGCATTCTCCCCAAACCCTTTGCAGGGTTCCTGACCCAAAGACACTGTACCACTGTGTCATGAATCCTACTATATATGGTTCCATTTACATTTCTCAAAGTCAACACGTCTGAGGCTAAACTTCTGACCCTCCTCTTGAAGCCAGGCTTTGCCTAGCTCATGTATAGTGTTCAAATTTTCTTTTTAAAATTTATCCCTATTTCAATGAGTATCACTATAATCTAGTCAGTTACCTCATAAGAAAAATTGAAGTTATCCTTGAAACTTCCTTTCCTTCATAACCTGCATTGGATCAATGACAAATTTCTATTGATCTGATTTCTAGATATCTTCCAATCCACTTCCAGTCTCCACCGCCGCCCTTCTGGTACATACCTCCATCATTAGCATGCCCCTCCCAAGACCACCATAAATCATACTTCTCTTGTCTTGTCTTTGTCCTTTACACACTGAAAATGGACTCAATTTCCACAAGAATCACTTCAGGAGTATGCCTGGGGCTGGAGAGAGGGCTCAGTAGTTAAGAGGATGTATCACTATTATAGAGGTCCCACTTTAAGTTCCCAGCACCCATGTAGGGCAGCTCTCAACTGCCTATAACTCCAGCTTTAGGGAATCCACTGCCTTTTTGTAGCTTCTGAAGGCAGCTGTATTTGTATACACAGCCTTCTCCCCTACAGACACATAGTTTAAAAAGTTAATCTTTAAGAAAAAAATCACTTTGAATCATGTAATTCCTGACCACAAACTCACCTCCTACTTTCAACTCTTGAGAGGTTACATTTCTCTTTGTAAGTAAACCAAGTTCATTGCCATGGTCAGGAGGCCTGGCATGGCTCTCTGGGCTCAGCTGCCCAGGCTCATGCTCCACCATCCACTGAGGTTTTGTATCAGGAGAGGTCAGAAGCAACCTCAGTTTCAGTGGTGACCCCAGCTTTTTGGAGATGCCGGGACCACCAATGGGCAGGTTGTCGTGAACCGTATAAGAAGGTGGGCTGAGCATGAGCCAGGGGAGCAAGCCAGTAAGCAGCACTCCTCCATGGCCTGTGCTTCAGCTCCTGCCTCCAGGTTCCTGCCCTGAGTTCCTGCCTTGGGCTCCCTAAGTGATGAACCCAGGAGATGTAAGCTGAATAAACCCCTTCCTCCCCAAGTTGGTGTTAGTCAGTGTCTCATCACAGCAATGGAAGACAAACTAGAACACCCCATTATAGACTTTTAAGGACAGATGGCTCGATATCTGATTTTTGCTGCCATCATAGTGTGGATAAACACAAAAAGAAGAAGCTTGGCCATCCAGCAAGGAGGCCATTGTAGTTATCCAGTTAAAGGATTGAATAGTGGGGCTCAAAGTGATTGGAAGAGAATAAGAGAGAAGTGGGTGGAGTCAAGGATTATTCTGGACACAAACAACAATCTGGTATCATTACATTAGAGGCAGAGAGGGGAATGAAATAGAGCCTGGTTTTCTTGTTAAGCAATCATATGTCTAAAGAGGTTCCAATTATAGAGATCAAAAAGACATCAACTTTATTGATGTCCAATTACTTTGGGGTGCTAATGAGATATCCACTGGAGACATTTCAATAGCATCTTTATATGAGGGTCTGGAACTTTGGGGAGCAGCGAAGATTGTAGAATTAAATTTGGGCCTCATCAAATGTGGATGGTATTTCACACAGTGGGTATAGATATAAGTACCCAAAGAGAGAGGGTAGAGAGAGAAGAGTAGGGGATGAAGTCCTGAGAGATGCTAGCATTTGGAGATCTGGTGAAGAGGAGTATCTGTAAAGAAGAGTGAGGAGTGGCTAGAGTAGCAGAAGGAAGCCCAGGGGAAGGCAGGCTTGTATCAGTTCTCAAATTGAATGAGACCAAATACTAAAGACACAGTGGTAGACTATGGCTGTTGCCACATAACTGCACAAACTGGACAAGAACAGGTGTACTGGGAATGGGGCAACCAACTGGGTTGAACTGGTTTGAGGAGTGGTATCATGGTTGGCTTTGGTTGTCCACTTGGCACACCTGCAAACAGGGAACCTCAATTGAGGAATTTCATTTATCAGTTTGGCCTGCAGGCATGTCTGTGAGGCATGTTCTTGATTGTTGAGTGATGTGGGAGGGCCCAGCAAGCTGAACCCTGGCCATAGGAGCAAGCCAGTAAGTGGAATTCTTTATGGTCACTGTTTCAGTTACTGCTTGCAGGTTCCTGCCAGGAGTTCCTGCCTGACTTCTCTCAAATATGGACAGTCATTAGGAAGTGTAAGGTGCAATAAACCCTTTTCCCAAACCCCAAGTTGCTTTGGGTCATAGCATTTCATCACAGCCACAGAAATCAAACTAAAACAAATGGAAATAATAAATGAGGCAGTGAACAGTGTGAAGGACACTGGTGTAGGAGACAGTGGCATGATGGTCAACAATAACAAGCAGGAAGTGGCCCCCAAGAAGAAAGAGGTGGATGAGACAGGCTGGCATTGACAAAACTCCTGGCAGATACTTGGAGTGATTCTGGGTTATATTGTGAGGACCAAGAAGGAAATGACCTCCAGATCAGACTATCTGCTTTCTGTTAGAGTAAAAGGCAGTTTTGTTACATACAAGTAAAATAACAATTTGTTTTGTATGGCAAACAATCCCATGGAAAGATGCCCAATACCACTAATCATTAGCGATAAGCCAGTCGAAACCACAATGAGCTACCTATATGCAACCACTTGGATGGTCAGCATACAAAAAGAAGAAAATAAGGGTTGGCAAAGATGTGGGGAGATTGAAGGCCATATACATGGCCAGTGGGAAGATAAAATTGTACAGCTGTTATGGAGAAGAGCATAGAGATTCTACACAAAGTTAAACATAGAGTTGCTGTATGATCCACCAGTCGACTCTTAGATATATGCCCCAAAAGAACTGAAAGCAAGGATTTGAACAAGTATTTGAATGTCTGTACTAATAAAAGCATCATTTATATTAGTCAAATGGTAGAAAGAACCCAAGTGTCTATTAAATGATAAAAGTGTTTCCTTATATATGTGTACATACATATGTGTGCATTTATGCATGTATGTGTATGTATATATGTATGTGTGTGTGTTACTAGTTACTTTTCTGTTGTTCCTATAGAATACCCTGACCAAAAGCAAGTTCGGGAAGGAAGAGCTTATTTTGACTTACAGTTCCAGAGGGATAGAGTCCCTCACGGTGAGGAAGGCAAGGCATGGAAGCAGGAAGATAAGGCTGGCCTGGAAGCAAAGACTTCAAATTTTATCTACAACAAGAAGCAGGGAGAGAGAGAGAGAGAGAGAGAGAGAGAGAGAGAGAGAGAGAGAGAGAGAGAGAGGAACAGGCTACAAAAACTCAAAGCCCGCCCCATGATGTACTTCCTCTAGAAAAGCTGCACCTCTTAAAGGTTTCCTAACTTCTCTAAACAGTGCCACCAACTGGGGATCAAGTGTTCAGAGACATGAGCTAATGGGGGATATTTATTGTTCAACTTACTAGAGTGTGCAGGAAGGTGTGTGTGTGTGTGTGTGTGTGTGTGTTAGTGGTTTCTTAGGAGCTGGGAAAGGAAAGAATGGGAGATTAGTGTTCAGTCTATTTAGAGCTTCAATGTCTTGTAATGAAAGAGCCCTGGAGGGACAGCAGGACCCCAGCACAGCAGCCAGGTGAGCCAAACCTGCCCGGAGCACCCCACCACCCCCTATGGTGGCATGGAAACACCTAGAAAGCCCCTACCTGGGGTACCAGCATGGAAAGCAGCATGGGCAGAGCTAGACAGGCAGGCAGCAGGACCACAGGGTATGGTGTGCAGGCTAGGGAGCAACACCAGCACCCATCCCCCAGCCCTGCTCAAGCTGGTGGTGCTGTGGTGCAGATGATCTGGTGGGCTCAGTGTTAGTGATTCTAGAGGAGCAGCAAGAAGCACAGTGAGTGACCGGCCAGTCCTCCATATTAACATTTGAGATTAGAACCAGAATCCAGGCAACAAAACAAACCCACATGCCAAAAACACTACAAAAAACCAACAACATGGGAAAAGCTCATAATAAATCCACATCAACCTCTACCAGTCCTATAGAAGATCCCTACAATGAGATCTCCCTGGAGGAAATCAAGACATGGACCCTAGAAGAACAATCGTAGACATATTCAAAGAAACCAAAGAATATAAAGAACAAATGAGAGAGCTAAGGGGAGAGAATGAAAAAACTCAAGAAGGAACTAGAAAGAGAGAATGAAAAACTCTGGAAAGTACTAGAGGGAGAGAATGATAAAATCTGGAAGGAAGTGGAAACACTGAAAATATCCCACACCGAAATAAAAAAAAAAAAAAACTGGCCAGCAAAGCAAAGAGCTACAAGAAAAGAATGATGAGCTCCAAAAGGAAGAGGAATAGTAAAGAATCACAAGCTGAAATGAAATGAACACTCATCCAATCAACAAGAAAGGATGGGAAAAAGCCTCAGAAGCAGAATGGATGAAGCAGAAAAAAGAATATCAGACCTGCAGGATAACACGGAACAACTAGAATGCTCAAGTAAAGATTATAAAAAACAAAAAAAAAACAAAAAAAAAAAAAAAACAAAAAAAAATAAAAAAAACCAAGATGCGGGAACAACCAGGAAATGTGGGACACTATGAAAAGACCAAATCTCCACATCATAGGGATAGAGGAAGGAAAAGAATCCCAAGGAATGGTGTTGATCAGATCTTCAACAGAATAATAGAAGAAAATTTCCCAAAACTGAAAAAAGACAAATCCATACAAATACAAGAAGCACATAAACATCAAATAGACAAGACCAGAAAAGAAATTCCACCTGGACCAACAGGGAGGTCTCAAAAAGACTGAAAAAAAAAGTTATTGTGAAGTCTAGTTATCCACACTGCTGCTTTTTAAAAAATATTTTATTTTTATTTTTTGTCTTTTTTGAGGCGGGGTCTCCATGTAGCCCCACCTGTCCTGGGGTTCCCTTTGTGGATCAGGCTGGCCTTGAACCCAGAGATCTGCCTGCCTCTACCTCCTGAGTGTTGGGATTCAAGGCATGTAGTACCATTCCGGCTTTATTTTTTATTTTTATACATATAGTGTTTGGCCTACATCTATGTAAGTATACTAGGTATGTGCCTGGTGCCTGTGGAGGCCAGAAGAGGGTATCAGATGCCTTAGAACTGGAGTTTTAGCCACCATGTGGGTGCTGAGAACTGAACCTGGGTCCTCTGCAAGAGGAGCCAGTGTTCTTGATCACTGAACCATCTCTAGTTTTGCACTGCTACTTTTATTGCCATTTTGTTTTAAAAAGAATTTTATTTGCCAGGCATGGTGGTGCACACCTTGAATCCCAGCACTTAGGAGGGAGAGTCAGGCAGCTCTCTGTGAGTTCAAAGCCAGCTTGGTTTACATAGCTAGTTCCAGGACAGCTGGGGCTACAAAAAAAAAAAAAAGAATTTTCATATGACATATCATAGTTAAAACACTAGATACCCAAAACAAAGACAAAATACTGAAAACCACAAAAGAAAAATAGCAAGTTACATATAAGGGGAACCCATCAGAATTATAGCTGACTTCTCAGTGCAAATGATGAAAGCTAGAAGAATATGGACCAAAGTATTCCCAGTGCTAAACGACTTTAGATGCCAACCCAGATTACTATAACCAAGAAAAATGTCAATTATAGTTGAAGGAGATAGAAAAATCTTTCATGACATAAACAAACTGAAAGAATACATGTCAAAAAACCCAACACTTCAGAAAACACTTGAAGTAATTAAAACAACAGAGGAAAGAATCAGCAACTATCCCCAAGCAATTAAAGAGAGAAATTAATAAAAGCACAACAGAGTAAATAAAAATCTAGACCAAGAATGCAAACAAAAAATAAGATGAAAGAAAGCAACACACATCTCTCAGTAATAACCTTAAATATTAATAGTCTAAACTCCCAAATCAAGAGACATAGACTGGGAGAATGGATTAGGAAACAGAATCCATCTTGTCTACAAGAAACCCATCTGACCCTTAAGGACAGACACCACCTTAGAGTGAAAGGATGGGAAAAAATATTCCAAGCAAATGATAACAAAAAGCAAGCAGGAGTTGCTATTCTAATATCAGTCAAAATAGAACTCAGAGTAAAATTAATCAGAAGAGACAAAAAGGGCCATTACATTCTTATCAAAGGAACAATTAACCAGGAAGATTTCACAATCCTAAATGTTTATACACCAAAGTCAGGTGCACTGAACTTTATAAACAATTCTACATGACCTCAAGACATAGATTAATTCCAGCACACTAATAGTGGGGGACCTCAGTACCCCACTGAGCCCCTTAGATAGATCAACTGGACAAAAAATAAACATAGAGACATTGGAACTGAATAATACAATACACCAAATGGACCTCACAGACATCTACCAAATATTCCACCCAAACACCAGAGAATATACTTTCTACTCAGTGCCCCACAGAACATTCTCCAAAATCGACCACATACTGGGACACAAGAGAAATCTCAACAAATAGAAAAGGATCTAAATTATTTCATGCATTCTGTCAGACCACAGTATAATAAAGCTCAATATCAACACCAGAATAAGCCCTACTAACTAGAAGAACACATGGAAACTAAACAATATACTCCTGAATAATGAATGGGTCAGGAAAGAAATAAAGAACAAAATAAAAGTATTCATGGAACTAAATGAAAAAGACAATAAAACACAACAACACTGGTGGGATACTTTAAAAGCAGTCCTAAGAGGGAAATTTATAGCCCTAAATACCTACATTAAAAAAATCAGAAAGGGAACAAATAAATGATCTAACACTGCATCTAAAAACACGTGAAAGACAACAAGAAATGAACCCTAAACCCAAGAGACAGGAAGAAATAACAAAAATCAGAGCAAAAATCATTGAAATAGAAACAAACAAACAAACAAACAAAAAAACACAAAGAATCAATGTATCCAGAAGCTGGTTCTTTAAAAGGATAAATAAGACATCTAGCCCAGTTAACCAAAAGAAAGAGTCATTAAAATCAACAGTATTCGTGATGAAAAGGGAAACATCACAACAGACAAAGAAAAGATCCAATCATATGAGAATACTTCAAAACCTATACTCTACTAAATTTGAAAACCTAAGAGAAATCGATGACTATCTGAAATCCTGGGAATCAACAAAGCTTAATCAGGAAGAGACTGACAGCTTAAACAGACTCACAATATTTGAGGAAATTGAAAATGCAACAAAAATCCCTCCAAACTATAAAAAGCCCAGGCCCAGATGGGTTCACAGCAGAATTCTATAAAACATTTAAAGAGCTCTTACAACCATTACTACTCAAACTGTTCAGAAAGTTACAAACAGAGGGAACTCTCCCAAATTTCTTCATGAAGCCAGCATCATTCTAATACCAAAACCAGGCAAAGACACAACCAAAAAAGAAAACTATAGATCCATCTCTTAATGAACATATATGCAAAAATTCTCAACAAAATACTTGCAAATTGCATACAGTCCCACATCAAAAAGATCATCCATATCATGTCCAAGTTGGATTCATACCATAGATGCAGGGATGGTTCAACACACATAAATCAATAAATATCATAAAACACATAAATGGACTGAAAGACAACAATCACATGATCATCTCAATTGATGAAGAAAAAGCCTTTGACAAGATCCAGCATTCCTTCATGTTTAAAATTCTAGAGGGAACTAGACTCAAGGAACATTCCTCAACATAATCAAAGCCATATACAACAAACCCACTGCCAGCATCATCCTAAATGAAGAAAAATTAGAAGCATTGCTCTTAAAGGCAGGAACCTAGCACAGCTGCCCCCTATCAACTCTCCTCTTCAATATAGTGCTTGAAACACTTGCTTGGGCAATAAGGCAAGAAAGGGAAATTAAATGAGTACTAATTGGAAAAGAGGAAGTCAAACTATCCCTCTTTGCAGATAATATGATAGTTTACCTAAGGGATGCTAAAAACTCCACCAGAAAACTCCTAGAAAAGATTAAGATTTTCAGTAAAGTGGTGGGATACAAAATTACCCTAGAAAAATCAGTAGCCTTCCTTTTACCAACAATAAGCAACTGGATAAGGAATATAAAGAGACCATCCCACTCAAATAGCCTCAAAAAATATGTGGGAACAAACCTAACCAAAGATACCAAAGAGCTCTACAACAAATATTTTAAACCCCTGAAGAAGGAGATTGAAGATGACATCAAAAGATGGAAAGACCTCCCATGCTCATGGATTGGAAAAATTAATATAGTAAAAATGTCCATTATGCCCAAATTAATATACAGATCCAATGCAATCCCAGTTAAAATCCCCATGAGTTTCTTCACAGACTTGGGAAAAAATCCTTAAATTCATATGGGAAAACAAAAGACCCTGAATAACTAAAGCAACCCTGAGCAAAAAGTGCAATACAGGGAAATCACTTTACCAGACTTCAAATTATATTACAGGGCTACAGTCATAAAGACTGCCTGGTACTGACACAAAAACAGACCCACTGACCAATGGAACAAAATTGAAGATCTAAACTTGGGCTCATACAATTTCAGCAAATGGTGCTGGCAAAACTGGATCACCATTTGTAGAAGAACAACATTAATACACTACCTCTCTCCCTGTACAAAAATCAACTCCAAATGGATCAAGGACATCAATGAGAAACCCAAAACGCTGAAGATGATAGAAGTAAACATTGGCAGCAACCTACAAGACATAGGTGTAGGAAAAGTCTTTCTAAATCAAACACCAGCTGTGCAGGAAATAAGGTCAACAATTGACAAACTGGACCTCATTAAACTCATAAGCTTCTGTACAGTGAAAGAAACAATCAATCAAGTGAAGAGAAAACCCACAGAGTGGGAGGAAACCTTCACCAGTGATACATCTGACAGAGTATTAACATCCAGACTATATAAACTCCTCAAAAAAACAAAGAAGTAAGAAAACAAATGATTTCAGGGCTGGAGAGATGGCTTAGCAGTTAAGAGCACCCACTGCTCTTGCAGAGGACCTGGGTTCCATCCCCAGCACCCACATGGCGGCTGAGAACCATCTTTAACTCCAGTTCCAGGGGAATCCGACACCCTCTTCTGACCTCTGTGGCATTGCACAACATGGGTGCACAGACCTACATGCAGACAGTACATTCATACACATAATAAAATAAAATTAAAAAAAGAAAACAAATGATTTACTCAAAAGATGGAGTAAAGAGCTAAACAAAGACTTTACCAGTGAGGAAGTGAAGATAGCTGAGAAACATCTTAAAAAGTGTTCAACATGGGGCTGGAGAAATGGCTTAGGGGTTAGGAGCGCCAACTGCTCTCGCAGAGGACCTGGGTTCGATTCCCGGCACCCACATGGTAGCTGAGAACCATCTTTAACTCCAGTTCCAGGGGAATCCGACGCCCTCTTCTGACAGTTGCAGCATTGCATGATATGGGTACACCAACATACATGCAGACAGTACATTCATACACATAAAAAATAGTATATTTTAAAAAATTAAAGGTTGGTCTGTGCCCTGTAGGCCCATCAGCGGGTGGCCCAACTCCACAGACACCACCTAACCCTAGGACCATGGAGAGGACCTGCATGCGTGACCAGGAGGCCAGCCAGGAGTGCACACTCTCCACACCCAACTCCTCAGGTCGGTCTGTGCCCTGCAGGCCCATCGGCTGGCCCTACTCCACAGGTGCCACCCAACCCTAGGACCATAGACAGGATCTGCGTGCATGGGTAGAAGGCCAGCCAGGGGTGCACACTCTCTGTGCCCTACTGCTCAGGTGGAGACCGGTGTCCGGACCAAAAGATTCAAATCCCCCCCCCCCACCGTCAAGCTACTGATACTGAGGTGGAAAGTATAAACTGCTGGTGCTGTGGTTTAATGCTGTTGGGAGGATCCAGCAGTGTCAGTGATTGGAGGCTGCATAGCCAAAACTGAGGAAGAAACCAACAGGAAGCAAACTGAGTGACCAACCAGTCCTCCATATTAACATTTGAGATTAGCAACTTAAGGCAAACAAATAAACAAAGGGGGGAAAACAACAATAACAACAAAAATACACATGCTCAAAACACAACGGAAAGACAACAATATGGGAAAAGCTAAAAATAAATCCCCACAGAACTCAACCAATCCTGTAGAAGATCCCAACAATGAGATCTCTCTGGAAGGGAACCAAGATACCGACCTTAGAAGAACAATTATAGACATATTCAAAGAGTATAAAGAACAAATCAGAGAACTAAAGGGAGAGAACGAAAAACTCATGAAGGAACTAGAAGGAAAGAATGATAAACTCCAGAAAGAACTAAAAGGAGAGATTGAAAAACCCAGAAAAGAACTAGAGGATGAGAAATACAAACTCCAAAAGAACCAGAGGGAGAGAATGACAAACTCTAGAAGGAAGTGGAAACATTGAAAAGATCTCAGGCTGAAAGGAAAAAAGAAACTGACTGGCAAAGAAAGGAGCTACAAGAAAAGAATGAAAAGCTCCAAAAGGAAGTGGAAATACTGAAGAAATCACAGGATGAAATAAAAAAGGAAATTGAACATTCATCCAATCAGCAGGAAAGTATGGGAAAAAGCCTCAGAAGCAGAATGGAAGAAGCAGAAAAAAGAATATTGGACCTTCAGGATAACACTGCACAGCTAGAAACATCAAGTAAAGATTATGAAAAATTTAAAACAACACGAGAGTGGAACAACCAGGAAATGTGGGACACTATGAAAAGACCAAACCTCTGCATCATAGGGATAAAGGAAGGAGAATAATCCCAAGAGAATGGTATTGAACAGATCTTCAACATAATAATAGAAGAAAACTTCCCCAAACTGAAAAAATACAAACCCATAGAAATAAAAGAAGCACATAGAACACCAAATAGACAAGACCAGAAAAGAAATTTCCCATGTCATATCATAGTTAAAACACTAGACACTCAAAACAAGGACAAAACACTGAAAGTCACAAGAGAAAAACAAGTTACATATAAAGGGGAAACCCATCAGAATCACACCTGACTTCTCAGTGCCAACCATGAAAGCCAGAAGAACATGGACCAAAGTATTCCCAGTACTAAATGACTTTAGAAACCAACTCAGATTACTATACCCAGCAAAAATGTCAATCATAGTTGAAGGAGAAAGAAACTTCTTTCATGACATAAACAAAATGAAAGAACACGTCAAAAAAGCCAACACTTCAGAAAATACTCGAAGCAATTCAAAGAACAGAGGAAAGGAGCAACTATCCTTAAGCAATCCAAGAGAGAAATTACCAAAAGCATAACAGTAAATAAACACCTAGACCAAGAATGCAAATGAAAAATAACTTGAAAGGAAACAACACACATCTTTGAATAATAACCTTAAATATCAATGGTCTAAACTCCCCAATCAAAAGACATAGACTGGGAGAATGGATTAGGAAACAGAATCCATCTATATGCTGCCTCCAAGAAACCCATCTCACACTCAAGGACAGCACCGTAGAGTGAAAGGATGGAAAAAAAAATATTCCAAGCAAATGGTACCAAAAAGCAAGCAGGAGTGGCTATTCTAATATCAGACAAAATTGACCTCAGAGTAAAATTAATCAGAAAAGACAAAGAGGGTCATTATATACTTATCAATGGAACAATTAACCAAGAAGATCTCACAATCTTAAATATTTATGCACCAAACTCTGGTGCACCGAACTTTATAAACACAATCCTTCAGGACCTCAAGACACAGATTAGTCCCAGTATGCTAATAGTGGGGGACTTCAATACCCCATTGAGCCACCTGGGTAGGTCAACTGGACAAAAAATAAACAGAGACATCAGAACTGAACAACACAATACACCAAATGGATTTCACAGATATCTACAGAATATTCCATCCAAACACCAGAGAATATACTTTCTATTCAGTGCCCCATGAATATTCTCCCAAATTGACCACATACTGGGACACAAAAGAAACCTCAACAAATACAAAAGGATTGAAATTATTCCATGCATTCTATCAGACCACAGTGCAATAAAGCTCAATATTAACACCAGGGTAAACCCTACTAAATATAAGAACACATGGAGACTAAACAACACAATACTGAACAATGAGTGGGTCAGAGAAGAAATAAATAATGAAATAAAAGCATTCCTGGAACTAAACGAAAATGACAATACAACACAACAAAACCTGTGAGATACATTAAAGTCAGTCCTAAGAGGGAAATTTATAGCCCTAAATGCCCACATTAAAAAAACAGGAAGAGAACAAGTAACCAATCTAACACAGCAGCTAAAAACACTTGAAAGACAACAACAAATGAACCTTAAACCCAATAGACAAGAAGAAATTACAAAAATCAGAGCAGAAATCAATGAAATAGAAGCACAGAAAACAATACAAAAAAAAAAATCAATGAATCCAAAAGCTGGTTCCTTTGAAAAGATAAACAAAATAGAGAGACCTCTAGCCCAGTTAACCAAAAGAAAGAAAAAGCAACTCCAAATCAATAGCATTTGTGATGAAAGGGGAAACATCACAACAGATAAAGAAAAGATTCAGACAATCATATGAGAATACTTCAAAAACCTATACTCTACTAAATTTGAAAACCTAAGAGAAATCGATAAATATCTGAAATCCTGGGATTTGCCAAAGCGTAACCAAGAAGAGATTGACAGCTTAAACAGACCCATAACACTTGAGGAAATTGAAGATGTAATAAAAAGCCTCCCAACTAAAAAAATCTCAGGCCCAGATGATTTCACAGCAGAATTCTAGAAAACATTTAAAGAGGTCTTACAACCATTATTACTCAAACTTTTCAGAAGGATACAGACAGAGGGAATTATCCCAAATTCCTTCTATGAAGCCAGCATCACTCTAATACCAAAACCAGGCAAAGACACAAACAAGAAAGAAAACTATAGACCCATATCATTGATGAACACAGATGCAAAAATTCTCAACAAAATACTTGCAAATCGCATACAGACCCTCATCAAAAAGATCATCCATCATGACCAGGTTGGATTCATACCAGAGATTCAGGGATGGTTCAACACATGTAAATCAATAAATATCACAAAACACATAAATGGACTTAAAGACAAAAACCACACAATCATCTCAATTGATGCAGAAAATGCTTTTGACAAAATCCAGTATCCCTTCATGCTTAAAGTCTTAGAGGGAATTAGACTGGAAAGATCATTCCTCAATGTAATCAAAGCCATATACGAGAAACCCACAGCCAACATCATCCTAAATGGAGAAAAAGTTGGAAGCATTCCCCTTAAAGGCAGGAACACAACAAGGCTGTCCACTATCGCCACTCCTCTTCAATATAGTGCTGGAAATGCTTGCTAGGCAATAAGGCAAGAAAAAGAAACTAAAGGAGTACTAATTGGAAAGAGGAAGTCAAACTATCCTTTTTTGCAGATGATATGATACTTTACATAAGGGATGCTAAAAACTCCACCAGAAAACTCTTAGAAATGACCAAAAGTTTCAGTAAAGTGGCAGGATACAAAATAAACCTTGAAAAATCACCAACAATAAGCAACTGGAGAAAGAATATAAGGAGACCTTCCCAATCACAATAGCCTAAAAAAAAAAAAAAAACCTAGGAATAACCCTAACCAAAGACACCAAAGACCTCTACAACAAAAATTTTAAAACCCTAAAGAAGGAGATTGAAAATGACATCAAAAGATGGAAAGACCTCTCATGCTCATGGATTGGAAAAATTAATACAGTAAAAATGTCCATTCTACCCAAATTAATATACAGATTCAATGCAATCCTAATCAAAATCCCCATGAGCTTTTTCACAGACTTAAAAAGCCTTAAATTCATATGGAAAAACAAAAGACCCCAAATAGCTAACGCAACCTTGAGTGAAAAGTGCAATACTAGGGCGATTACATTACCAGACTTCAAGCTATATTACAGACCCATTGACCAATGGAACAAAATTGAAGACCCACCCTTGAGCTCATACAACTTCAGCCACCTCATATTTGACAAAGGGACCAAAAAATCCTCAATGGAGGAAAGATAGCATCTTCAGCAAATGGTGTTGGCAAAACTGGATCACCATTTGTAGAAGAACAAAATTAAACCCTTACCTCTCACCCTGTACAAAAATAAACTCCAAGGGGATCAAAGATCTCAACCTAAGACCTGAAACCCTGAAGGTGATAGAAGAAAAAGTTGGCAGCAACCTACAAGACAAAGGTGTTGGAAAATACTTTCTAAATCAAACAGCAGCTGCCCAGGAAATAAGGACAACAGCTGACAAGTGGGACCTCATCAAACTCAAAAGCTTTTGTACAGCAAAAGAAACAATCAAGGAAGTGAAGAGAATATATAAGCTACTTAAAAAGTAAAGAAGTGGGGCTGGAGAGATGGCCTAGCGGTTAAGAGCACCGACTGCTCTTGCAGAGAACCCGGGTTCGATCCCCAGCACCCACATGGTGGCTGAGAACCGTCTTTAACTCCAGTTCCAGGGGAATCCGACACCCTCTTCTGACCTCCACGGCATTGCATCACACGGGTGCACAGACCTACATGCAGACAGTACATTCATACACATAAAAAAAAAAAAAAAAGTAAAGAAGAAAACAAATGACCTACTCAAAAGATGGAGTAAAGAGCTGAACAGAGACTTCACCAGTAAGGAAGTAAAGATGGCTGAGAAACATCTTTAAAAGTGTTCAACATCATTAATAATTGAGGAAATGCAAATTAAAACCCACACTAAGGTATCATCTCACTCCAATAAGACTGGCCAAGATCAAGAAAGCAAAAGAGGCCAAATGCTGGAGAGGTTGTGGGGAAAGGGGAACACTTATCCACTGCTGGTAGGAATGTAAACTTGTACAACCACTGTGGAAAGCAGTATAGAGAACACTTAGAAAACTCAAAATGAGCCTACCACCTGACCCAGCCATACCACTTCTGGGTATATACTCACAAGACGCATCCTACCACAAAGATACATGCACAGCTATGTTTATTGCAGCTCTCTTCACAATAGCGAAGCCCTGGAACCAACCCAAATGCCCCTCAACAGATGACTGGATAACAAAAATGTGGTACATTTACACAGTAGAGATCTATGCAGCAGTAAAGAAAGATGACATCATGAGCTTTGCTGGTAAATGGATGGAACTTGAAGCAATTATACTAAGTGAAGTAACACAGTCCCAGAAAAAAAAAAGGTGAATGTTTTCCCTCATTTGTGGATGCTAACACCAAATCCCCAGTTGGCAGGCAAACTGAGCAACTTTATTATTATTATATTTCATTGTATCTGAAAACAACTGTGCTATTCCAATGTGAATCTCTTAATGGGCTCTAGAATTGTCCTACCACTTGTCTTCATATATTGTAATTACCATGTATGAATGGAATATATGTATTCATATTCTATTCATATTCTTTTTACCTGCATGTAACTTTGCTGGTAAAATGCAAATCTCTAAATGTGCTTAGGAATCAACCACTGTAGATTGGATCAAACCAACTACAGTTTATTTTCAGAATTTTTAATTTTGACATATATGTGGAGTGTATATATGCATATTTTGGAATAATATAGAATGAAAAAAGCATTGATAGCTTTATAGAATAAAAAAATTGAAAAACAACAAAAGACCTGAAAAAAAGAACTCTGGAAAGACTCGGAAAAAGATGCATGTATGGCAGAGTGCAGGAACTCGGGTGGGGTGGGGGACATGGAAAGGGAAGCAATTCTAGATTTGATTGAAAAATGATGTATGACCTATGGAAAAAGTTTAATAACAATAATATATATATATATATATGAAGTTTATATTTCTTCTTCATGTACCCATGTAAATAATAATTACTTCGTATAGATTTTTCAATAATGTCCTTTAAAATTTTCTAACATTGAACTTCAAAAATCATTTCATGTATGGTCATTTCTTTAGTAGCACTAAATTTGAAATATATGATGGCTGTTGTTAATATTTATTTCACATATCATATATTTTGTGATATTTCAGTTCAATTTTTTACTTAATAATTTCTAGTTTCTTCATTATGTGAATACTGTAAGTATAATACTTGAATTTGATAAAAACATTTATGAGATAGTAAACTTATTCATTCGGTTTCAGATGAAATAATCCAGCATACCATTAGAATGCATTTACCATTAATAGTTACTTTTGTACTTTTGTTGTAGGTAAAGACATTAACTGAAGAATGTTCCAACAAGAAGGTGTTAGTTGATTCACTAAAGCAAAGACTTAATGTTGCTGTAAAAGAAAAGTCACAGTATGAACAGATGTACCAGAAAAGTAAGGAGGAACTAGAAAAAAAGGTATGCTTTAGAATCAATTCTTTTGTGTCTCTTTCATTTTTCATACTGTCATTATTCTCCCTAAATGACTATGAACTACTTAATAATATCCTATAACTACAAAGAATATTGTATCACAGGAAATACTAAGAATTCAGTTTGCATTAATGGTGGCAAAATTAAAGCCATTATTACCTTTATCCAAATAAAAATAAATTGCATATACATAATAATGAAATCCTTCTTGTCTGATATGTATAACTCACTTTTCCAATTGTTTATGAAATACCTTTTNCACACACACACACACACACATATATATATATATATATATATATATATATATATGCCTCGAGAGACACCATGTCCTTAAGATTAGACATGTTAATATTGTTAATTCTCATGATGCTCCTTAGTATATACCCAAAGATTTCATCCTATAGCAGAGATACTGCACAATCATGTTTATTGCAGCTCTTTTCACAATAGTGAAGAGATGGAAACAACCCAAGTGTCCCTCAACTGATGAGTGGACAATGAAAATGTGGTACATCTACACAACTTGAGTTCTATGCAGTGGTAAAGAAAGATGACAATCATGAAATTGTCAGGTAAATGGATGGATTTAGGAGCTGTTATGCTAAATGAAGTAACACAGTCTCATCTATGGATCCCAGCACCAAATCTTTATATGTAATTCAAGATGGGTAACTTGTTAGAAAAAAATAATACCACATTGACTAATAATACTATAGATACAGCTTGAAGCTTATTTCTGTTTTCCTAAGTTCTAAAGTTTATAAGAACAAATAAATCTCTTCCTTAAAATTACATTAAAATATACAACTTGCTATGTAATTTAGAATGTAAAGATATTTCTTTTTTACCTGCATACAACTTTACTGTTAAAATGTGAATTGCTAAACATGTTCTGGAATTAACTTATAGTTTATTTTCAGACTTCGTAATTTGGGTATATGTGTGGAATGTATATATGCATATTTTGGACTAATATAAAATTAAAGGGAACAACAAAAACAGACTTGATCAAAGAACTTACAAAAACAGTAAACTTCTACATGGAAAAAGTTTTAAAAATGACTGAGGAAATGATGCAAGATAGGACATAACATGTTATGTCAGAATGCATGAGTTCTTGGGGTGAGGCATGGGTGGGAGAATTGGCATAAACTTGATTAAGAAATGTATGAAATGCACAAAAGCTCAATAAAAAATTAAGAAAAAAATTAAAAAGTGTTCAACATCGTTAATAATTATGGAAATGCAAATTAAAACCACTCTGAAGATACCATCTCACTCCGATAATGCTGCCTATGATCAAGAAAACAAAAAGACACCAAATGCTGGAGAGGTTGTATGGAAAGGGAAACACTCATCCACTGCTGGTGGGAATGTAAATTCCTACAACCACTATGGAAAGCAGTGTGGTGAATCCTTAAAAGACTCAAAATGAGCCTATCACCTGACCCAGTCATACCACTCCTGGGTATATACCCACAAGGTTCACCCTACCACAAAGATACATGCACATCTATGTTTATTGCAGCTCTCTTCACAATAGTAAAGAGCTGGAATCAACCCAAATGCCCCTCAAATGATGAGTAGATAACAAAAAATGTGGTACATCTACACAATGGAGGTCTATGCAGGGGTAAAGAAAGATGACATCATTAACTTTGAGGGTAAATTGATGGAACTCAAAGCCATTATGCTAAATGAAGTACCACAGTCCTAGAAAAAAACAACAACGAACAGTACCCCTCATTTGTGGATTCTAGCACCAAATCCCTAGTTGAAAGACAAACTGAGCAATGTTATTGTTATATTTATTTTTATCTGAAAGCAACTGTGCTGTTATAATATGAATCCCTTAACCAGCTCTAGAATTAAGTTGCACTTATTTTCAGACATTGTAATTGCAGTATGTGTGGAAGGTTGTGGGGCAATGAGGTTCCCAGTGTCCGCAAGGGACACAGGCCTGTCAGTGCATATAAAGCAGCTGTGCTCATGCACCGAGCTGCAGGCGGGGGAGGAGGAAGAGAAAGGACACAGAGGCAGGTAAACCTGGCAGGTCAACGACCTGGAAGTTGGCCCCGATGGACCAAAACTTATTTATTTGCAGATGACTAGGGTCTTTTATAGTAGTTTCTGGTGGGCTTGAGGTGAGGGTGGGGCTGGGAGGTGCAGGAAGAATTTACAGTGCAAAAGCCTTGTTTATGCTAGCCAGCAGAGGCTCCAGTTGGCTTCCCAAAACCAAGATGGGCTCTTTAGATAATGGGTTCAGGAATGTGACACCTTCTCCCCAAAGGGATGGGAGTTGATTGTTCATCCAGGAGCAGCGGCAAGCTCAACCCCTGGCATTTTGCAGATAATAGGGCAAAAAGTCTCCTCCCTATTATTCAGCTAGATGGTGTATCGGACCCCATAGCTCCCCCTTTGTTTTTATTAAGTGGGGAAGGTGTCTGTCATATTCCTCAAGTGGGCATGGAGGAATGGCTTGATACTGAACCAGGACATTTTGGGTTGTAACCTCAGTGAAATTATTAATTTGGTTTATGCCAAACTGGAGCACTGCTAGGGCAAAAATCAGTCCCAGAAAAGGGGGCAACTAGGTGGGCAGAGGGTTGGGGAACCAGGAGACAGATAATAGACAGGTTTTGCCATTAACCCAGACTCATTGACATAAAAGCAACATTTCCCCTCTCCCCAAATATATAAGTATAATTTGTACCCAATTTAACACAGATGGTGATTTCAATTGTACTCCCAAAACCTGAAGTCTGGCTGGAAAGGCCTGTACATATAACTATGTTGATGGAATAAAGTCCAGTTACTATCTCCTAAGTCTTTGATGTGCTTCCTCTTTAGCGAGTAGCCCCTAGGCTTTGGAAAGGAGAGGGGAGGAGTGGGTGGAAAGTAGAACAGTCCATTCTTTTCTTGAAGTTACACCTTGGACTTTCTGGTCCATTCCAGCTTTCCTCCCAACAGGTTGGCAGCTCATCCAGGGGTATCTTTTGTAATTCTACTGATGAGCTATAAATAGTAAAAGCAGGGCTGGAGCGATGGCCTAGCAGTTAAGAGCGCCGACCGCTCTTGCAGAGGACCCGGGTTCGATCCCCAGCACCCACATGGTGGCCGAGAGCTGTCTGAAACTCCAATTCCAGGAGAACTCCAGTTCCAGGGGAGTCCGACACGTCACGGGTGCACAGACTTGCATGCACACAATACATTCATACACGTACGGAAATAAAAAAAAATAAATAAATAAATAGTAAAAGCATAGACACTTAAGCAAACATTGATTATTATAATAGGTTGTGTTGTGAGCACAGGCATAGATGTTTAGAAATACCATTGCTTTTTACAAGAGAGTGTTTTTGTAGAAATAACACTGTTTATCATAAATGAATTTTAGTAGATAAACAGATGAAGACTAATTCTCCATCTCCAAGGCTATACACACTTAAAATGATTCAAAGGGTAAACTATATTATAGTTATTTTACTACACAGAGAAAGGAACAATGTGAGTGACTTAAGGTGATGTCTTAGAAGAGTATGTTGCTGATGGCTCAAGAGGATGAAGGGCCCTGAGCGGGCAGGAGCTAAGGCCAGTCTGCTGAAGTCTTTCGAAGTGGAGAACCCATACCAAGTCTGAGAATGATGTCCAGATGGAGTGGAAGAATCAGGCACTTTGGTTGCAAGCCCAGAGGGGAAACAGGAAACCCTGTCAATGGTTTCTTTCTGTCCTATTACAGTGGGCTCTCCTGACTCTAGGGAAAGATCTTTTGGCTGTCACCAACCCTGGCTTCCCCAAGGCCATGGCTACAATCTGCATGACTAGCCTCTGGGACCAGTGACTGTGACTATGAGCTATGAACTCAGAGCATTTAACAAGCAGGGACTTTTCTGGCAATCTGCTCCATAATGGGTCACATGACTTTCCATAAATATATACTGCTGGTGCCCAGAGCTAGGGGCACTTGCGGAGTTAGTGGAGACAGAGCTTCAGTTTGGAATGATGGTAGAGTTCTCAGTAGATGATAATGGGTGTCTAACCAGGCGAATGTATCTCACACTCCTGAGCAATATGCTTAATATGGTGAAGATGGAGGCTGGAGATAGAGATCAGGGGGTACGTGAGAGCCAATGTGAGGGAGCTGACTCTGTTCTAACATGCTGGGGCTTGCTCGTAGGGGATGGGCTTCACTTAATTTGTTTGGAATTGCTCCCTCCAGTTGCCCTGTGTAGACTTACTACAGGAAGGTAGGAATTGAATAAGAAGGAGACATAATCAAAGATATCAGTGATGAAGAGTGACAAGAACTAGTCCTCTTTTGGCATATTATAATTTGCATGTAGAAAAAGCAAGGTTAATGAACTTTACTGAACCATGCCTTGTACCAGTTGCTACCCTCCAAGCATCTCCTGCATTACCTATTGGAATCCCCACAATGGATCCTCACTCCCAGTTCACCCTTGAGGAACCTGAGGCTTTTAATATTCCTCCATATAACCTGGGTCACATAGTTTACAAGCATTTGTCCTTGAGACACCAGTTGTTTGGCTTTCAAACATGTGGCCTTGTCCTCTCTGCGTGACACCATGATACCAGGTACTCTTGACTGGTCAGTGCATAGTTGAGTGCGTAGTGGAGCTGGGACAAGGAGCCAGATCAGCTAAAGTGGAATAGGTAGGTGGGGAGCAAGAGCCAGAGAGGAAGAGAAGGCTGCAGACAGCTCAATGTCTTACTTCTTGGCTGCAGTTTTTATCCCATGGAAGACGGAGTTTAGCCAGAAGCTCAGGAGCACATTTTGAAAGGACCCGCCAGGTCAGGGACACACCTCGTCTTGTGTGGTCCCCACCAGTCAGATCACCAAAGAATGGCTCTGGAGCATTCTTTCCAGAAAGACCTGGGGACACTGTCAGCATTCTGAGCATTCTATAGAAGCTCCGGCCTGTGATCTTTCAGTCTTTACTGGTTTGATCTCACCAACCAGAATCCAAAATCTCTACCAGTGATTGGCCATGGTAGCTTCAGACATGCAAAGCCTCATCAAATTCTCGAATTGGAGTGCCTGGGGACACCTCTGAAATTCCCAAATCTCTTCCACAGCATCAGAGCGGCCAGTCAGGCAGGCAGATTGTCTGTAGGCCAGGAGCTCTGTAATCATCCAGTCAGGCCGGCAGATCGTCTGTAGGTCAGGAGCACTGTAATCATCCTGACCACTGGAGAGGCTGTCAATGGTATTCTCTACCTCTACTGTAGAAATCCAGAAATATCTTGGACTGTCTGGGGAGCACAAGGCAACTCTCATCTCTCTGCCTTTGTGAATTATGCAAATGAGTCTCTTTTTAAAAGTCCCACATCCCTAGTAAAAGACAAAGTCCTGTGCTTCACCAAGAGCCTTTGGCTTGCATGGAGCCCGCAGTGTGCTCCCGTTCCACCTGTGTCATATGCTCCTTCCACCAACTCCTGAAAAAAACAGGTAACTTATCCTTATCTTTTGGATGGGAAGAAATAGCTCTGAAAATATTCTCATTTTCCACAAGGGAAATTATAATCAACATCAGGAGATGCTGCTTATACCTGCTGGGGTGACGGTAAAGTAGCAACCAGACTTCAGGTAATAGCAAATGTGGACAAAATCAAGAAGAAACTGGAGACCCTGTGTATTATGGATATGCAAAGCAGTGTAAGCTGCTAGGGAAAACAGCCTGGCAATTCCACTTCCAATGAATGGAAGCAGGGACTTCAGCACACGTTTATACAACAGCAGTCATAGCAGAATTGCTCATAATTACTGAACGTCATTCACAATCCAGGTGTCTATTGATAAATAAATGGATAAACAGAGTATGCTATGTACATCAGTGGAATATTATCTCCCCATAAAGGCATAAGTCTTAGGTATGTGCTATAGTGGATATGTTTTGAAACTGTTAAGTGGACTAGGCTAGACACAGGAGGACATATATTATCTATTCATATATTTTTAATTATATATATATATATATATATATATATATATATATATATGTGTGTGTGTGTGTGTGTTTTGCCTGCATGTATATAGGTGCACCATGTGCAGATAATGCCTGTGGAGGCCAGGAGAAGGTGTTAGATCCCTCTGAAACTGGAGTTGAGAATGGTTGTTAGCTGCCTGATGTGGGTGCTGGGAACTGAATTTGATTCCTTAACAAGAGTAGCCAGTGTTCTTAGCTGCTGAGCCATCTATCCAATCCCTCCATTTATATTTCTATGAGGTGCCTGGAATAGGAAAATTCTCACATAGAGATAACAGGGCAGGACTTAGGAAGCCATTGTTCAGTAAGCGTGGAGGTTTTGTTGGAAATGATTAAAGAAATTAAAGTACAGATATGGGTGATAAATTGTGAATATATTTAAATGTTTCTGACTTGTATGGCTCTAAGTAGTTAAAATGAGAACAATATGCTATTGGGAGCTGGTGGGATGGCTCAGGGGGTAAAGGACATTGATGCCAAATCTAATGACTTGAGTTCAATCCTTAGAGCTCACATGGTGACAGAAGAGAACCAACTCCTACAAGTTGTCGTCTGCTCTCCACACACTTTGGCACGTACATGTGCATTTGCACATGTACACAAAATACACATAATAAAACATTTAAAAAACATGTTAGCTAGCTTACCTTAAAACAAAACACCAAAAAAACCCCTTGGGACTCTGAGTTTAGTGTAGGTGAAGGTGATTGATGGCTTCAGAACTGGGTGGATCCAGCATTTGCACTGTGCACTGCCTACTGTCAGCTATAATGATGCCCTTGTTGGAACCAAACAATGTGGGCAGGAGGAGTAGGAACCACAGAATAAAGGGGTCCTTGGTGGCCTTAGCTGGTGACTCCTCGGGAAAAGGACTCCAGGGTGACATAATTTCATATAGAAATCAGTATCATGATGAGATTTCAATTTACAAACTACCTCTACATACAAGGATAGAAGGTACAGCTTACAAATTATTCCACCTAGTTTAGTCAACTCAGAATTTTATTTTAAAAGAGGAAGCAACCTACATGATGGAAGGCTGTATCCTTTCTTTCTCAGCCATTGAGTTGGTGACGTTTTGACCTGTGGGAACATAAAAATCTTTTCCCATAGTTAGTTTTAAGATTAAATTGAAAGTTTTTGACAGAAAGGTTTAATATGTAACTGTATCCCTCCTTTTTTGTATTTTAGTTTTTTTTTTTTTAATTTTTGACCCATGAGTCTCAAAAAGGCAGTTGTAGTACACATACCTATAGGCAGGAATCAAGGTGTAAATTTCATTAAATTTATCCATTCTTTTTTGGGTGACTGTATGTTGTTAATTTGGGAAGCAAACTTAATTCCTTAAGTTAAATTATCCTACAGGTAAAAGAGAATGTTACAAGATGATACTGACATAGTAACCAAAAAAAATTATAGGAGAAATTTCATATTAGTTTAATCTCCCAAAGTTATTGTTATATAAATTTTGCAGTAATAATGCCATCGTATATTTTAAATTAAAATATACATAAATCTAGGGAATATATACCAGCCCCGGTGTCCCTTTCCTGCGCTCCTCACACCCCCTCCGTCCGGTTCAACCAATTTCAGTCAGTTATCTGATCAGTCATCTCTTCTGTTGCTTGTTCTTTCTACATTGCATCACCGTCTCCACAAGAAATATTAACAATGGGTTATTGTGAAGCTAGCACTCCACACAGATAAGGGATAAAGCATATGTCGTTTGTTTTTCTGGGATTGTGGTTACTTACTTAATATAATATTCCTCCACCCATCACCTATTTACCTGCAAAAGTTTCGATGACTATCGTCTTTCTTTTATTGCTGCATGAGAACTCCATTGGTCTATGTACCACATTTTTTTCCTATCCACTCGTCAGTACTTAGGGCATGTTGGGTTGGTTTCCAGCTCTTTTTCGCATATTGTGAACAGAGCTGCAATAAAAATTATAGCTGTGCATGTTTTCTGCAGTAAGATGAGTCTCTTCGTGGGTATATACCCAGGAGTGGTATGACTGGGTCAAATGGCAAGCTCACTTTGAGTCTTCCAAGGGTTCTCCACCACTTGCCTTTCCAAAGTGGCTGTACAAGTTTATACATTCCCACCAGCACTGGATGAGTGTTCCCCTTTCCCCACAACCTCTCCAGCACTTGGTCATTTTTGTTCTTGATCCTGGCCAGTCTTTTTTTTTTTTTAATTTTTTTTAAATTTTATTTATTTTCTTGGTATTGTGTATTGATATTTTGTACTGTCTGCATGAGGTTTGACCTCATGTTCGTGCAATGCTGGGAGGTCAGAAGAGGGTGTTGGATTCCCCTGGAAACTGGAGTTCTCCTGGAATTGGAGTTTCTTTAGTAGACGGTTCTTGGCCGCCATTGTGGGTGCTGGGGTTCGATACCGGGTCCTCTGTAAGAGGTGGTCGCGCTCTAACACACTAGGCCATCTTCTCCACCGCCCAATCCTGGCCAGTCTTATCGGAGTGATTGCGGTGATATCTTTAGAGTGGTTTCTTTATATTTGCAATTTCCCTAATTATTAGTGACATTGAACAGTTTTTAAGAGGTTTCTCAGCCATCTATGATTCCTCCTCTGTGAAGTCTGATTCAGTTCTTTGCTCCATCTTTTGAGTGATTCATTTTGTTTTCTTTTCTTCTTTGTTTTTGAGTAGTTTGCAACGCGGAAATTAATGCTTTGTCAGATGTATCTGCTGCAGAGGTTTCCTCCCAAAGTCTGGGTTTTCTCTTCACTTCCTTTATTGTTCTTTTGATGTAACAGAAGCTTTTGAGTTTAATGAGGGCATTTGTCAATTGTTGATCTTATTTCTTGGTGCAGCTGCTGTCTGAGTTTAGGAAGTCTTTCCTATGCCTATGTCTTGTAGTCTGCTGCCAAGTTTTTCTTCTATTACTTCCAGAGTTTTGGGTTTCACGTTAGGTCTTTAATCCATTGGATTGACTTTTGGTGCAGGGTGAGAGGTCAGGGTTTAATTCATTTCTTCTCACAAGTGGTGATGCATTTTGCCAACCACCTTTGTTGAAGATTGCTGTCTTTCCTCCATTGTGTCTTCTTGGCCCCTTTATCAAATATGAAATGGCTGAAATGTATGTGTGCTCAGGTTTGCATCTTCAGTTTTATTCCATTGGTCACATGGTCTGTTTTGTGTGACTATAGCCCTGTAGTATAGAGTTTGAAGTCTGGTATAAAGATCCCCCCTGTATGTTCTTCTTTTTGCTCGGTTTGCTTTGGCTATTCGGGGTCTTTTGTTTTTCCAATGAAATTGAGGATTTTTTTTCCAAACCTGTGGAAAGCTCTTGGGATTTTGATTGGGATGCATTAATCTGTATATGAGTTTTGGTACGAATGGCCATTTTTACTATATTATTTTCCCAATCCATGAGCATGGGAGGGTTTTTGTCACCTTTCTGATGTCTTCTTTCAATTTCCTTCTTCAGAGGTTTAAATTTTTGTGTAGAGATCCTGTGGTAGTTTGGTTAGGTTGTTCCTAGCGTAGTTTTATTGTTTTGAGGCTATTGTGAGTGGAAGGTCTCTGTGAATTCCTTCTTCAGTTGCTTACTGTTTGGTTTAGAGAAAGGCTACTGATTTTTCTAGATTTATTTTGTATCCTGCCACTTTACTTGAAGTTCTTAATCTTTCTAGGAGTTTTCTGGTGGAGTTCTTAGGATCCCTAAGTAGAATCATATCATCACAAAAAAGGGATAGCTTGACATCTTCCTCTTTTTCAATTAGAACTCCTTTAATTTCCTTTCCTGCCTTATTGCCCTAGCAACGTTTCAAGCAACTATATTGAAGAGGAAGTGTGACAGGGCAGCCTTGCTGAGTTCCTACCCTTAAGGGGAATGCTGCTGTTGTTTCCCCATTTAGATGATATTGGCTGTGGGGTTCCTGGATATGGCTTGATTACATTAAGGAATGATCCTCTAGTCCAATTTCCTCTATAGACTTTAAACTGAAAGGATGCTGGATTTTGCATAAGGCTTTCTCTGCATCATTGAGATGATGGTGTGGTTTGTTGTCTTTCAGTCATTCTATATGTTTGATGATGTTTGATTATTTTTTGATGTTTAACCATCCCTGCGATCTCTGGTATGAATCCAACTTGGTCCTGATGGGATCTTCTTGTGTTCGGGTCTGTATGTGATTTGCCAGTACATATTTATTAGAATTTGGCATCTGTGTTCATTAGGGAGATGGGTCTTATTAGTTCTCCTTTTTGGGTTGTATCTTTGTCTGGTTTTTGGTAATAGTGTGTGATGCTGGCTTCATAGAAAGGAATCTGGGAGAACTCCGTCTGTTTGTATCCTTCTCAAAAATTTTGAGTATAGATAATGGTTGGAAGTCTTTTTTTTAATATTTTATAGAATTACTGCCTGAACCATCGGCCCTCCTGGGCTGGGCATGTTTTTGGTTGGGAGGCTGCTGATTACATCTTCAATTTCTTACATTATCTTTAACTGTTGATCTCTCTTGGTTGAGCTTTGGTGATTTCAGGATTTCAGATATTGATCCATTTCTTCTAGGTTTTCAAACATTGTTAGAGTATAGGTTTTTGAAGTATATCTTATGATTGTCTGGTCTTTTCATTGTCTGTTTGATATATTCCCCTTTCATCACAGATCTCTATTGATTTGGAGTTGTTCCTTCTTTCTTTTGGTTAACTGGCTAGAGGTCTGTTTTTCTTGTTTTTCTCTTCAAGAACCAACCTTTTGGATTCATTGATTTTTTTTGTATGTTTTTTTTGTTTCTTTTCATGATCTCTGCTCTGAGTTTTTTATTTCTTCATACTGCTGCATTGTTAGGGTGTCCACTGTGTTGTTGCTCTCAAGTATTTATTAGCTGCCATGTTAGATTCATTCACTTGTGGCTCTGTTTTTTTTATTTTTTTTTTAATTATTTTTATTTTTTATTTTTCTGTTGTGTATGATGTACTGTCTGCATGAAGGTCTGTGCACCCATGTAGCTGCAATGCCGCGGAGTGTCAGAAGAGGGTCTCGGATTACCCTGGAACTGGAGTTCTCCTTGAATTGGAGTTAGTTACAGTTCTTGGCCGCCATGTGGGTGCTGGGAATCGAACCCGGGTCCTCTGTAAGAGCGGTCGGCGCTTTTAACCACTAGGCCAATCTCCAGCCCATCTTTTTGTTTTTTTAATGTAGCACTTAGAGCTATATAACGTCCCTTTAGGACTGCTTTTAGTGTCCATATGTTTTGCTGTGTTTTATTTATCACTGTCATTCAGTTCCAGAAATTTTTTATTTCTTTATTTCTTCCTGACCCATCATTATTCGCGAGAGTGTTGTAGTCTCCAGGTGTTTTGTAGGTTGTAGGGTTTATTCTGGTTTTGATATGAGTTTTATTGACTTGTGTCTGATAGAATGCATGAGATTTATTTCAATCTTTTTGTATTGTGATGTTTTCCCTGTGTCCCATTATATGGTCTATTTTGGGGAGAATGTTCTGTGGGGTGTGAGTAGAAAGTGTGTTCTCCAGTGTTGGGTGAAATAATTTGATAGATGTCTGTAGGTCCATTGGTGTATTGATCATTCAGTTCAGATGTCTCTTCTGTTTATTCTTTGTCTCTGTTGATCTGTCTAAAGGACTTCAGTGGGGTACTGAATCCCCTACTATTAGTGTGTTGGGGTTAATCTGAGCCGTGAGATCCTGAAGACTTGTCTTTACAAAGTTTGGTGCGCCAGGGTTTTTGGTGCGTATATATTCATATTTGTTGAGATCTTCATTCATCAATTGTTCCTGTTTAATAAAGATGTAATGGACCTCTTTGTCTCTTTTGATTTCTGTTGCTTGAAGTCTATTTTGTCTGATATTAGAATAGCAACATCTGCTTTCTTTTGGTACCATTTGCTTGGATATTTTCTCCATCCCTTCACCTTAAGTTTGGTGCCTACAGAGGAAGGTGGCCCATCTAAAAACACTAAAAGGAAGAAAAGCCTCAGATTTTCTACAGGCATCAAACATTCTCTGAGGCCCATAGGATGTAACAACTTTTATAGTGAGTCCTAATGAACTTTACCTTCTAGGTGCAGCACAGTTTCAATATGAAGACCTCCTTACTCTTTTTTCATAGAACAAAGAAAAACATGTGGTAATAAGTCATCCTCTAACTGTAAATTAAAGCTGACTGTTATAGAAGTAATCTCTTATAAAACTGGTAAAACTGCTTTTTTAATTGACTAATAAGACATAGGAACTGTAAAAGGATTATTCTCTATTCAGAACCAAATATAATACTAAAAGTCTCTTTAAGTTGTGCATATAAGCAAAATATATTAATACAGGAGGAGCACTGATACAGCAGCATGGATATTTTGCCAAGGAGATGTTGGCCAGGGGATCCAAGCCCCCCCCCCAAAGGTAAAGGCTTCTTGGCTGTAAACTGGGATACCTGCAAGAACGAAGGGTAAGGCCCACCCTGCTGTCAATGACTTGATGTAAGCATGAAAGGTAGTATTGAGACCACAATTGCAAGTTAAAGTTGGTCTCTGGATTCCAGAGATGTTACAAAGGCCACTGAATCAATAAAGCAAATGTTGTCTCCTTGAGTCAAACAAGACTCCTACCACCAACATCAGCTACACCTCACCTGCTTGGAGATACTGTGCAGCAGTTGGCAACCATATGTCTGTATATCCCAAATCTATTTGGCTATAGCTCTCTCCTTGGAGGAATAACTCAGGATGTTGCCACAAGACTCCTATACTTAGTGGTTAGGAGATTTATACGCCACAGTAAGACCTTGTCATCTTTCACAGGAAAAAAAAGTAATTCATGGATTAAACACACCATTCCAAACATCTTGTGTCTATGACAAGTAACCTACCATAAATTAAATTGTATGTCAACTAATTGTTTATTAAATACCTATATATCTAATCACTTGTGGCTTCATTAGTAGGAACGAAAGTTATTCCACTCGACAGACTGGTCAGACCCATGAAAGGTAACAGCCTGAACTGATCAGAAGTCCAAAACGACATCTATTCAGAGAAAGTAGACTGTTGTTTCTCTTCTCGTCCACCGTGCCCCTTTTCTAAGGCCTAAGGAACAATCTGCGGAAGCGAGGTGGAGTGGTAGAATGTAAGGGCTGTAATTGGGGTGAATGTGAAAATTACACGTACAATATTGTATGTCTGGTACACTACGTAATTTGATCAATCTTGATGAACATATTCATCAAGCCCCTCCAGCTGGATGGTGGGAGCCTTGGGTTGTGGGGCTGGGGCACAACGCTTGAAATTGGTTTTATATGAAGGACTGCTTGTCTAACAAACACACAAAAGCAAGACTATCGAGACAAGTCTTTAAAGCTCGGTTTTCATGGCCAGGCCTGAGGCATCCAAGAGCTTGGAGGAAGTAGTAATTAAATCCACTCTCGGAAGATTGCAGTTTAATTTCAAAGGGTTACTTAGACCATCATTTATTGCATCTAGAACGTTATTTCAGTAAAATTTATACACGAAATACAAATAAACACCATCCCAGCTAACGTTGAAATATACCGACTTTGGCTATTTTCCCCTGAAGTCACTAAGTCCACGTCTACGGCTTTCCCGAAACGAGCAAACGTGTTATTGGGTAAACACTTTTTGGAAACGTATTCACACTCTGCCACGCTCACGAGCTTTCTCCCTTCGCATAGGACTGTTACGGGCTTCGTATGTTTACGATTAGTTACATTTGGTTTTCGGTTTTATGGTGAACCTGGTATACATTTGAACTACGTGCGGACCTACCATGTTACATGTATATTTGCACTATTCTGCTATTACTTCCAACTTCCCGGCCTTTTGGGGTTAACCAGTCACCTGGTCCTCTACTTTTGTGACAATCTCTATCCACCCCTCCACTTGTACACATTTTCTTTCACCCTCGTGGACAACCCCTTTACAGGACACGCTTCCCGAACTTAACACTTCCTCTTCTCCCTCCCATAGCCGCTTGGTGCATCCGGACAGCCCCACTTTGTTAGTCCTTCTTATGATCTATGCCTATGGCTCCATATTTGATGGGTAGTGTGTAATACCAAGCTTTACGGTTCTTGGATCCAACACCTAAACCACTTACACACCCCCACCGGAGGGCCGGTGGGCGGTGGGGTAGTACTCCCTTCTGGGGCATCAACCTGGAACAACCGGTCGTATGCCAATCCTACTTGTAAATTTTATCTTTTGAGGTCTTGATTAGCACGCCATGGGAGGACGATATGTGTTACCACAGGTAAAAATCACCAATCTAGTGCCTGACAACGTACAACTTTTGGCTGTGCAGGATGGACTGGGGAAAATGCCAGCAGAGAGGCTGCCCATCTGAAACAGTTAAGAAACGGAACCTCAGACGCCTGATCACAGACCCTGAGCATCTCTCTGGAATTATCTGGGTTAACTGTTACAATGGCCCTAATGAAGTTTGCCTCTTCCAGATGTGAGAAACTTGTCCTACCTCTCCTCCTTTATAGGAAAAGAAAAACATGATGTAATGTAAAGGCATTCCCCAACTGTAAATTAAGCCAACGTGTTATAGGTGGCATTTTTATAAAACAGGTGTAACTACCCTTTTTTATTGATGACCTGATAGGCATAGGGAACTGTGAAAGATTAATCTCTATCTAGAGCCAATTCAATATTTAAAAAGTCTTTTATAGGCTGTGTAATAACGTAAATATTAAGTACAGGAAAAGCTCGGACATCAGCAATGTGAACTATTCTGCCTAGGGGAGGGTTGTGCTAGGGAATTCAAAAACCCGCCCCCACAATTATTAAAGGCCTTTTGTAAAATGGGGATATTATACAAGGAGAAAGGCTGTAAGTCCCTGCTGTCAAGCCTGGTGTAGCCATCCTGAAAAAATGTTGGATGTCACTTGTAGGTACAACTGGCCTCTGAAATGCGAGAGTGTTACCAAAGGCCACTAAAGGATAAGCACACAATATTGGTCTCCTTTGAGTGAAGCAAGATTTCCTCTGTCAGTATCAGCTAACACCTCAATGCCTGGAGATTACTGTGCAATAGTAGCAGCCAAGTGTCTATATATATCCAAATTAATTGGCTATTAGCGCTCTCCCTTGGAGGAATAACTCACAGTGGATGCCACAAGGCTTATGTCCTCTAGTAGTTAGAGATGTGATAAGCCACAATAAGAACTTGTCACCCTTTATAGAGAAACCACAGTTTGTGGATTAGCATACCATCCAAGCATCTGTGTCTATGCTCACAGCTTAGCTTGCCATAATAATTAGTACTGCTTAAATGCCTGTACATCCAATTGATTGTGCTTTGTTAGTATGACTAAAAAGGTATCACTGGAAAAGCTGTCAACCCATGAAGGGAAACAACCTGAACAGACTAGAGTCCAAAATGACAACTCCAAAGAAAGTAGACTGTTTTCTCCTCACCCACTTATGCCCCTTTCCCAAAGCCTAGGGAACAAATTGCAGAAGAGGAGGCATGGTAGAATGTAAGGGCTGTGGAGAGATAGGGGTGAATCATGAGACTACAGCAATATAGACTGGATTCCTAATTGATCAACATGCCTGCGCATACAAGCATCACCAACTCGACTATGGGAACCTTGGGTTGTTCAAAATTTGGACATAGATACTTGCAAAATGCACCAATTACCTAATTGTACAGCAAACTAAGTAACATCAATGTTATCTGAAAACAACTGTGTTATTATACTGTAGAATCCCTTAAAAATAAACAAATAAAAAAAGAAGTAAAAGCTAAAAAATAAAATAAATAAAAGAGGAAGCAAAAACACTAGTGACAAATAACAAAGCCCATACCAGCTTCCACACTTTCCACCCCTCTTCAGAAAACTTGCCTTTTTGATTGTTCTTCCTCAACAGGCCTCCTCAGAAAAACAAGGCACAAGTTACTGATGGTTAGGCAACACTTTGCAGGATGCTAAGCTTGTGCATTATTAGAAAATTTGGAAGGTTGGAAAATTAATCAGAGATAGACGGCCTCCTAATTAAAAGAATTGGAAAGACTACAATGTAATTTAGCAGCGTTGTTTCCTGATGTCTAGAGAGGTCTCTGACATATGTCAGAGGTGGTATCTTGGGGTGAAGGACTTGGCAGTCACCCTAGGGTGTTAGGTTATTTCCTCAGAATTGGAATATTCCCTCCTGAAGGGAAAAGGAAGGCTCCTCAGAAGCAGAAAGCTGAGGAAACCTACCAAGCTTGGGAAGATCAGACAGCTATAGGACTTCACACCTCCCTCACAGTTTTCTATTAAGAGTGACCAATGGCTGGGGGAGGAGACTGTCCAGTGAAACTGCCCGCAAGGTGGGCAGGGAGCTTCAGGGGTTCAGCTTTCATGAGGTGTTGCCCACTGCTGAGTGACTTTTTCCAGTGATGCAGCTGCCTTTGGGTCATGCTCCTGAAAGTAACCTCTGAATTCATCAGTTCACTAAACTAGACATGGGTGGAATTGCTTCTCTTTTCTATCGTCAGTGTTCTAACTGGGGTGAATAAATGTTTATTCATGTTTTTCCAGGAGAAAACACAGACACACCACTGGATCGGGAGTGTAATAAAGGTGTCCACAGTGGCCCTGCCCCAGGGTACTGTGTCCTCGCATGGCAGCGCCTTCATCTCCTTTCTTTTTCTTAATTTCTCATGTCTCATCTTTACGTCTCGCACATTCTCTTCTGACTGTATTTTGTATCCTTGTACTGCTCACCAGGACCAACTGCTGGGCCAGGATGCATGCTCTCATGTTACCCGGTAGTGCCCCTATTTCCATACTCTTTCTGAAATTCACTTTCATCCATTTTCAGTAGGCTTTGCATCTAAGCCTGTCTGTGAAGTGCCTATCGGGGACCCGGGTGGGTCTAAATGCAGAGACTACATTGCCTTCAGCCACCACTCTCCCTCGTCCCTAAGCATCCTCATTTGTGTAGACCAGCATGTGGACAGAACATCTTTACCTGACTTCACCTCACATCTTGCTGGGCTTGTTTGAGCTGCTTCTCTGGGCCCTCCTTTCAGTCTCCTCCATCTTTCCTTTTCTCTGGTGTTCTGGTTTGTCTTCCATTGCTGTGACAAAACACTCTGATCGACACCAACTTGGGGAGGAAAGGGTTTATTCAGCTCACATCTTCTGGGTCACAGTTCATCACTCAGGGAGCCCAAGGCAGAAACTCAGGGCAGGAACCTGGAGGCAGGAGCTGAAGCACAGGCCACGGAGGAATGCTGTTCACTGGCTTGCTCCCCTGGCTCATGCCCAGCCTGCCTTCTTATACTGTACACAACAACCTGCCCAGGGTGGCACCACTCATTGTGGGCTGGGCCCTCCCACACTACTCGACAATCAGACAATATTCCACAGATGTGGCCACAGGCCAATCCAACGGAGCCAATTCCCCAGTTGAGGCTCCCTCAACCCAGGTGTGTCAAGTTGACACTAAAGCTATCCAGCACATCTAGCTTCTGCAAGCTCGACTGTCTGTGGCTCAAAGCTTAGCTCTCCTCCCTCTCCACACACTTGCCTGGGGATGGAATTCCCAGCTGCTTGCTTTCAGCTGCCATATTCCCATCTCCAACTGGACTCTTCTGAAACCCAGGCTCATCATGAGTGGCCACCCATACAAGTACTTCTAACTTTTTTTTTTTTTTTTTTGGTCTTTTTGAGACAGGTTCTCCCTGTAGCTCCAGCTGTCCTGGAACTCACTAGGTAGACCAGGCTGGCCTTGAACTCACAAAGATCTGCCTGCCTCTGCCTCCCAAGTGCTAGGATTAAAGGTGTGCGCCACCGCGTCTGGCCAACTTCTAACTTTTTAATGCTAACCCCCTCTGTGGTTATTCTGATTTTCAGTTGCTCACCCCAACCTTCGGCTCTCTCCTCTGTCCACCCCTCACCTAGACCATCAAGATTGCACATTGGTTCTATATATACTTCAAACATACCCCAAGCCAGATCATTTCTTAGCCCTGATTCATTTCTCTGTTACTTTGGTCCAACTATCTTTTCTTATCTGAACCATAGCAATAGCCTCTCAATATATTCTCAACAGAGCCACCAAAACCATCCCCTTAAAGCACAAATCAGACTCCCCTGCTCCTCTGGTCAGAGTCCTCCAGTGGCTTCCCACTTCCCATATTCAACAGGCCTTCCATCAGCCACTTGTCCTTAAGTCGTCTCCCTCTTTTCATGGCTCACTTTACCCCAGCCCCACCTGTCTCCTTGCTGTTCATGACATAGGATAGGACCTTTCTTTTTATGTGTATGAGTGTACTGTCTGCATGTAGGTTGGTGCACCCGTGTCATGCAATGCCACAGAGGTCAGAAGAGGGCATCAGATTCCCCTGGAACTGGAGTTAAAGACGGTTCTTAGCCACCATGCCATGTGGGTGCTGGGAATCGAACCCAGGTCCTCTGCAAGAGCAGCTGGTCCTCTTAACCATTAGGATAGGACTTTTAATTCATGCTTCTTATGTAAAGGGCCAGCTAGTGAATATTCTCAGCTTTGTGGTCTCTGTGACAGCTTCTCATCTCAGTGATTACAGTGTGAAAGTGGACAGAGATAATACTTATGTCTAAGTAGGACTGTGTTCCAATAGAATTTTATTTCTGAACATTGAAATTTGAATCCCATGCATCATAAAATATTGTTATTTTTATCTTTTATTCATCACCACTTCAAGCCAGAAGACATGGCCTTAGCTCTGATAGTTATTGATTACTCAGCTTTCTGTTACTGTTAAAAATACCTAAGACACTCAGCTTATAAAGAAAGAAAGTTTGTTTGGGCTCATAGGTTTGGAGGTTCTAGTCTACAACTGGTTGGTTTTGTTGCTTTTGGCCCTAGGTCATGAGCATATGCCTGATGCAGCAAGGTCACTCTCCTCATGGCCAAGAAGCAAAAGGAAGAAAGAGGAAGTTGCCAGGGTTCCTCTGCCCACTTTGGGCATCCCAGTGAACTAGGGACCCTGAAGCCTCCTGTGAGGCCCTAATTTGTAATTTTCTACTACCTTCCATTAGTGCCATTCAGGAAATCAGTCCTATAACCCAGGGTCAAGGGCAAGGAGGGTAATGAGGGGGAAGCTGGGAACATACTTGAGGATTAAAAAAGCCTGGTGTGTGGTTTAACTTGATTACACAGGAGCCCAAGGCCCATTCAGATTATTTACATTGTTTTCTTAAAGGCTAGTTACATTTAAACAAGCTGATGACACAGTAGGAAGGCAGATTGAATAGACTGTTAAATGATCTCAAAACATATGATTAACTTGGTTACAAGGTAAAAGTTCCATTTGTAACAGGATATTTCAGAAAAGGCTTTCCACACCTCTCAACATCCAACTACAGCAGTCTTTAAAAATAAATGGCAGGTAAGCTCTGGTTCCCAGGCCACAGTCTGCTGCCACCTGCTCTGTTTCATTAGGAATATCCTCTGACAGGACTCTCCTTGATTCCTCTGTTATCTCTTAGTCTGGTTGAATCTTACCTGGACACAATCCATCCTGATCTCCGTCTAGAACTCTGCCCACCCTCTCTGTCTCCTCCCTCCGCACTCCTTATTCACTTTACCTTGCTTTTCTTTCCCTTTGTTACACATGCTTATCAGTGCTTAGCACATCATGTAGTTTACTTACTGTTGTGTTTATTGTGTATTGATGTCCCTTCTTCCTGTCTCCCCAGGATGGAAGCACCGCAGGCCTGGGGTGCTTATCTCCTTGGTTGCTTTTTGTACTCCAAATGGGCCCTGTGCCAAATGGGTTCTCAGTACTTAACTGTTGCTTGGTTATTATGAGTGAATACTAGGAAAATGAGGATACTTGGAACCCAGGCAGAGCTTCATGGGAAAGGTCGCATGTGAGCTTAGGGAGGGCTGCTCCTGGGAGAGGGAGCAGGGGGCGAGCGCAGGGTGGTCCAGGCTGAACACACTGTGTGCACCAGTTTTGGGTTTGGCAAAGGTGAGAGACCTAGGTTTGGTACTAGTTTAGTGTGGCTGGGAGGGCACTGATGGGCAGGGGTGGGAGAGCTATAAGTCATGAGGGTGGATTGCTGTGAGCAAGACTACTGGGTCCAGATGCCCGTGGTTCCAGAGATGGCCTTCCTGCACAGGACGGCTGCATTTAGTCCTGTTGTCCTGTGGACAATCCAGGATTGCTCTTCAATGCTTCCCTCAAAACTATCTATCGTAGGGGCCGGAAAGATGGCTCAATGGTTAAGAGCATTGTCTGCTCTTGCAGAGAATCCGGCATGCATATGGTGGCTAACAGCCACCTATAACTCCAGTTCCAGGGGATCCAACACCCTCTTCTGACCTCCTTGGGCACTGCATGACATGGGTGCACTTATACACATGCAGGCAATATACTCATACATATAAATAAAAAATAATAAGCATATATTTTAAAAAGCCCATCTACCATAAAACACATGAGTAGTCCAAGGCTCAGGGAACCTGACTGAAGTATCCTGGGCAGCTCAGTCCCTGGGGACCCTGATGATGGCCATTTGCACATGTCCTCCTTGGCTACCGGACCTCTTGTATGGACAACCACAGACGAGATATGGATGTGCAGAACGGCTCTCAAGCACAGGAAGGTAATGCCCCCCTTCCTTCCTCCGCCTTGGTAAATGGCAGAGACTCAAGGAACCCACAGAGGCTTGGCCTCTTCTCTCTGCTTATCCTTATATGGGTGGAGTAATCATGTGATAAGGTGCTTCAGGGCCAGAGAGAAAAGCCAGAAGAAGGGATCGCTCCGTGAGTAGCAGTGAGTAGTGAGAACTTCCCTTCTGAGAGAAGCAGGAGACTGGAAGAGAGAGACAGAGGCTATTTCCGGGTGGAGAGGTCTAGGCAGACTTCCTGGAAGTGGTGGCTCTTTGTGCCCCTCTTCGTAATGGCAGCAGATAGGGAGGAAACGGCACCCCAGGAACCTGAGGACATTTGTGCAAATCTCCTGCAGAGTAGCATCATCTCAAGCACTTCACTAATTACGCTGATAATGATCATTCCAGAACCAGCCAAAAAAATCCAGGCCCTGGCAGATGTTGTCAAATGTATCTACTTTGTCCTATAATCTTTAAACAATCTTTCCATAAAGTCCTATCTGAAGGGAAGACCTAATCCATCCACCCCCCCACCCCCATTTAGGAGGAGAATTCTCTCTCTGATGGTATGAAATAATCCTTTTATGTGCTATGACACCGGCTTTCAGACTAAATCCCTTTTTCTTCCTCCCCCTCAGGTGCCACCATTGCTGTTAAGGAAAGCATTTAAGAAATAAGTGGGTGGCTGGAAGAACTGTGCTCGGGCTCAGTAGTGTTAGGTTGAAACCGGCGGCTTTGACTTACAGTTTCCAGCTAGGAGGGAGTCTCATTTCCCAGGGAAGAGGGAGTCCTGGCATGCCCACTGGAAGAGGCTGTCAGAAGCCTCCGTGGAATTGTGAGAGGCAAGGAGGAACAGGGAAAGTCAGCCCAGGTGGAGCAGATGCAGGAAGGCAAGGGAATTGTGTGGGGAAGCAGGGATAATCTTATAAGATCCCTTCCTCCAGCTGGAGGAAGGGGTGCCAGGCTCAGAAGTGAGGTGTCCATACCATACCATTAATAGAGTCCTCCTTGGAAAGCCCTGTCTTCATATACAGGTGGGGGAAGGCTAGATGAGTGGTAGGGCCTGGGCCAGAGAGGTCACAGAAGTTGGGGACTACAGAGCTCCTTAAATCCTGGATCCGATCCCTGCTGTTCTAGGTGAGTGTCTGTGTGCAAACTTGTGCTCTGCTTGTAACATGATTACCCACCCAGTGTATTCTCTTTACATGGAATGCCATCTACTCAAGCTACCGACTTCCTAGAGCAGAATTTATTAGATCTGTATTATCAAGTGCTGTGTGACCTACTGGAGACTGGAACCGAAGTTGAATGAGATTAAGGAACTTGCAGACTTATGGGATAGAAAACCTTGAGCCCCCAAAGCACACACAACAGCACATGACATGCCTTAGAATAGCAGCTTCCCTAAGTGTGAAGAGTGGAGGAAGGCTGGTGCTCATAATTAGAGTTATTTGCATTTTCACAGGAGGAGGACAGGGAGGAGACAGGAGAGGCTGCCCAGAGGACGTGAGGAAGATTGAGATAACTCAGCATGCAGTGGCGATGGCTTGCAAAATGGTGTGTGTGTGTGTGTGTGTGTGTGTGTGTGTGTGTGTGTGAGTGTGCGTGCGCGCAGATGGGGTGGCTGGTTGACAGGAGAAAGGGCAAGGAGCCTGTTCCCACCTCCCGGCTGCTGCCCCTTTCTGCCGGTCTGGATGGGATGAGGACCCAGCCAGTGGCAGAAAGCTGGGAACGGCAGGAGCCTGACAGCAAAGGTACCCCAAGGCCTTGAAGGAGTTAAGCTTTATCCTGAAGCTCTTTTGAAATCTTTCTAAACAGGGGAGTGACATGAACAGATTTCAGAAAGATAATTCTGGTGGCAGTGTGTAGCCCAGATGGGGGCGGGGGGAGATGGAAAGAGGGGAGCCCTGCTCTGCAAAGATTGTGATAATCCAGGGAAGGATGATGAGGGTCTGAATGAGGGCAGGTGCATGGGAATGAGGGTGAAGTGGATTAGGGAGAGATTTAAAGAAGACAATCAGTTTGGAGACTGATTAGAGGTTTGGGAAAGGAGGGAGCATAGTGCAAAGCTACCCCCGGGCTTCTGCTTTGGGTGATGGGGTGTGTGGTGTGGTGCTAATCAGGGATCAGAGGATGAAGGTTGAATTAAAAATCCTGCTTTGGATCTATTACATTTGAATATTTCCAGGAAGAGGGGTCCAACCGAAGGCAGGAAATGGGTTTGAAGCTTAAGAGAGAAGCGCACTGTCACTATGCAAATACAAAGTGCTGATATGATGGACCGTTTTCAATTGGTGAGTGCAAGGGTCCAGGTCTCTAGTCTTGTGCAGTGTCACAATGGGGGGAAACAATAAAAGCAAAACAAAACTGGAGCACAAGAGAGGACTTCTGGAAAAGTGTTCTTCGAATGGAAGCATTTGAAACCAGTATGTGAATAATGACAAAGGGCCAGCCAGGGAAATGCATTTCAGGCAGAGGGAAGAGCACCTGTGAAGGCCTTGTGGGGGAGCAAGCTTGGAATAATGGAAGGGGAGAAGGGTCCAGTGTCTTCTGCGTGGGCAGGGATGGGAGGTACATGGTCGGAGGCTGGAGGTCAGGGCTTGCATCACCTGGTAGAATGCATCATTCAAAAGAGGCTGCCCTCACAGCTCCTTAGCTGTGCCCTCACACCTCCTTAGTACACCAAAGAGGTTGTCTATAACTCGCATCATACGTCCATCGTGGTCTGATTGCACTCCTCTATTCTAGGACTGGTGTAGATGGCAGCTCCTCTCTCGGACATCTCAGGTGTCCTGGAGGAGGGTAAAGAGAAAGCTGATCGCTTTGGAGTTTCTGCCCAGAGAGGGATGTGCCCCTTCCACTGGCCAGAAGAAATAACATAGCGGAAGGTGATGCCATCCCCGCATAGAGAGAAGCAGCAGTGCTTACAGCAGTCCAACTTCCTACAGGCTGTATGAGGAGATCAAGTTTGGTTTTAAACACCAGGGGAAACAATTAAGGAGTGTTTCTTTTCTTTTCTTCTTTTTAACAAAGGACCATTAATGCTGATCACTGAAAATAGGAGACATGAGAGGTGCACTAACCTAGAAAAATATTCTTTGACTATCGTCTCCCGGCAAGATCCTCATTAGCGTAGATTCTTTTTTTTTTTTATTAATTTTATTTATTTCTGTATGTGTATGAATGTACTGTCTGCATGCAAGTCTGTGCACCCGTGTCGTGCAATGCCGCGGAGGTCAGAAGAGGGTCTCGGATTCCCCTGGAACTGGAGTTCTCCTGGAATTGGAGCTTCAGACGGTTCTCAGCCGCCATGTGGGTGCTGGGGATCGAACCCGGGTCCTCTGTAAGAGCGGTCGGCGCTCTTAACCGCTAGGCCATCTCTCCAGCCCTAGCGTAGATTCTTGAAAGGACTCTCAGGCCAGGACCCTCTGCAGGAGGCATCCTGGGTGGATAAATTGGCCTCGCTTGGTTTCCTCATCTCTCCTCTCCTTCTGAAGAGCATATCAGGAAATCTTGGAAGGTCTTGGAGAGACAGGAGATTCTGTAATGCCTTCTCTTAAGTCTCCAGAGAAAGATGTCTAAGGGGAAAATTGGAAACAGAAAATAAAGTGGCATTTTACTGTGAAGAGAGTAGACTCTGGATTCTATCCAGAGAAGCTGGGCTGGAGGAAGCAAAGACAACGGCGGCCTGCGTTTTCCTCCCCGTTTCTACACTAACCATCATAAGAAAAAACCAGAGTCACACAGTCGAACTAGCAACCTCAGCACTCAGGAGGCTGAAGCAGGAGGATCAGAGTTCAAGGCTAGCCTAGGCTACTCTAGTAGTCAATTTTTGTTGCTGTGATAAAATATCATAACCGAAGGCAACTTACGGAAGCAAGAGGTAGTTTGGTCTATGGTTCCAGAGGGTGAGTTTGTAATGGCAGGGGAGGTATCGCAGCAGGTGACTGGAGCAGGAAGCTGAGCCATCACATCATTACCAGCCAACACAAAGCATAGAGTGAACTGAAAGTGGGACAAGGCTATAAACTCAATGCCTGTCCCCAGTGACATATTTCCTCCAGTATGACTCTATCTTCTAAGGTTCCATCACCTCCCCAACCAGTGCCACCCACTGAGAACCAAGTGTTCAAATTCCTGAGCATATGGGGCACATTTCCCATTCAAACTACCACCCTTAGAAAGCAAGAGCCTGTCTCAAGAAAAAAGAAAAAAGTCAATCCTAGTCATGAATGTTTTTCCTGTGTGGAAGGAAGAAAGAAAAGAGAGGAAGTATGCAAGACTGACACAGAGGCTCAGGACAGGGGCTCCTGGAGCCATATGAGCTAAGGACAAAAGAGAAGGAAGCACACCGTACCTGCACGTGCCCAGTGCAGTTTAGACCAGAGTAGACCTCAGTACAGGTTAGGGTCAGTGGCTCTGCTCACTGCTTCGCAGTCGAAACTATCTGAGCATTCTGGGTCTTCCTGCTGCTTCTGTGTGATCGACTGGGCTCTCTCCTTCCATCCCTGTCTTCTACTCCCTTCCTGCCCATTCCAGACCTAGGTTGAGTACTTGGACAGAGGATGAAAACTTGGACTTTTCCCCTTTTCCAAAACTCCACTTGTGCCTAAGAGCATGCTTGAAATATGCCGGAGAGTTCCAGAATCAATGGCAAGGAGACATGGCCTTGATGCCCAGAATCAAGATACCTAGAGCTTTTGGGGGAAACACCAAATCTCGATCTTTCTTTCTTTCTTTCTTTCTTTCTTTCTTTCTTTCTTTCTTTCTTTCTTTCCTCGATCCCCCTCTCTTTTCTTTTTCAGTGCTAGCAACTGAACCTAGGGGCTCCCACATATTAGGTAAGCATTCTGTCACTGAGCTGTACAATCCCCTGGCTCTGATTTCTATGAGAGAATTGTCATATCCCTTCAACTGAAGTCACAGATGTGTTATGAGTAGGAGCCATCATTCATACTTCCTTGGATCTCATCCTTCCCCCAAGGAGTCTAGCACACAGTCCACTCAAAAACAAGTAGAGTGCCTCTGTGATTGAATAAGTGAATGAACAAATGATTTCCCAGGAGGCTCATCCAGAAACAAAACTGATGATCCATCTCTCGCCCTGGTCACAGTCTCCATGAAGGGTTTCCTATACATGTGGGAATGTGGAAGGGAATTTATTATGCTGTCAGAAAGAACAGCAACGATCCAGATTTTCAGACTTTCTTCCTGCTGGCTGAGCCTGGTGGCCACTGGTGAGAAAATTACAGTGTGTCTCAGTGACCCTCAAGGGGCCAAGTTGGGCTCAGGCCATTACCCAGGGAACTGGCCAGGGAGAACCTACCTGTCAAGCTGGCTGGAACCCAGAGTGATAAACTCCTGGTGAGTCCTTCTGTGGCACCCTGGGGCTTTGGTGACAGAGTTAATCAAGACACCAGTGTCAAAATTAAAGTGAGAGGGAAAGTCAATTAGTGATTGAATAGCAGCGAGGAGACATATTCTAATGATTCTAATCTGAGCTATTATTGCCCCTCCTTTGGGCACTCTTTTTTCTGAGTGTTGCTAAGGGTAGAAGGAAGTCCGGACTGGTTCTCATCTCCATCTCTAATGCATACTCTAGGGTGGATAGAGACAGCAAGTCCTCTGCTGTCTGCAATATGCCAAGGCCCTGCAAAGCTATTTATCATCACTCTGAGTTCTTTTCAGTAGAACGTTCATTTCAATTTACAGCCACCTCTTTAGCTCCTCTTCAGCCAGCTTGGCCAGACTCCTGAGAGAAGATCTGATCCGAGAAGGGGAGACACAGACAAGAGAGGAAGGCTGGCGGGAGCTGGGCTCTCCAGGGATGTATCTGCCACGTCTCTACCCTCCATAGCATTTTCTAATTCTATTTGCTACTATGGAAACGAGAGAGATTATGATGTTGCACAGGCTTTCCAAATGCTGTCAAGGCTAATAAAGGTCTGGAAGGAACCTGAGCAATGCAGCGGCCTCTTGATGCCGAGGAGGAGGGAAGGTAGGTATAAGTTGCTAGTTATGCGCAGGTAGAGACAGCAGAGCCCAGGGACTAAGAGAGAGGCCACTCTGAGGTCTGTGCGTCCCATGCTTGTTCCACAGACTAACGGATCCCACAGTGGCTGTGTACTTAAGACATTGGGTAAAATATTGGGTAAGAAGAGGAAGTCCTGTAGCATGGAGTTATTCATGTCAAGAAACAGGCACTTGGGAGGCAGAGGCAGGCGGATCTTTGTGAGTTCAAGGCCAGCCTGGTCTACAGAGCGAATTCCAGGACAGCTGGGGCTACGGGAGACTCTGTCTCGAAAAAGACCAAAAAAAAAAAAAAGAGTGAAAATAGGGAGCCCAGTTACATGGCTCTTAGCTAGGTGAGAGGATATGGTGGTTTGGAGTAGGATGGTTGCAGTGGAGGTAGCACAATGGTGGTGAACAGAATTTCCAGATGGATTAGACCCGTGGTCTGAAAGAAGGAGGAAATCAAGTAGAGAATTACAAGATGAACCAGGGAATGAGCACTGGCTATTCTTGTAGAGGACCTGGATTCAGTTCCCAGTATCCATGTGGTGGCTAACAACCGTCCCTAACTCCATTTCCAGGGAATCTGATACCCTCTTCTGACCTCCATGGGCGCTGCATGACATGGATGCTGTTGCATACATGCAGGCAATACATTCATTCATACACATTAAAAAAAAACATAACAAAGCCAGGAGTGGTGGCACACGCCTTTAATCTTATCACTCGGGAGGCAGAGGCAAGGCAGATCTTTGTGAGTTCAAGGCCAGCCTGGTCTACAGAGTGAGTTCCAGGACAGCTGGGGATACAGGGAGACCCTGTCTCGAAAAGACCAAAAAAATAAAATAAATAAATAAATAAATAAATAATAAGAGATGACCCAATAGCTTTGGCTTGAGGTCTGTGGTAGAGTAGAGCTTCTGACAGAGATGTGGAAAACTGGTGAAGGAAAAAATTTCATAAGGCCCTGGGAACAGGAGTTCAGTTCTGTTCAAGGTTGTTAAATTAGAGGTGTCTGTTTGATATCCAAAATAAGATGCAGTTGGATATGTGAGCCTAAAATGTAGAAGGGAAAAATCTGACCCGAGAGGTGACAATATGTAGATTTTATATATATATNTGTGGGCACCAATGCACACAGAAGAAATGAGGCAACTTATACCAGTGTGTCTCAGTGACCCTCAAGGGGCCAAGTTGGGCTCAGGCCATTACCCAGGGAACTGGCCAGGGAGAACCTACCTGTCAAGCTGGCTGGAACCCAGAGTGATAAACCTCCTGGTGAGTCATCTGTGGCCACTGCGCTTGTGGGTGTTGTGTTGACGCAGTCTATTCAGGTATGACAGAGTGAGCGTTAATTCAAGACACCTAGTGTCAAAATCTAAAGTGAGAGTGGAAAGTCAATAGGGTGATTGAATACCTCGAGGACGACCAGCATATAAGCAGCGAGGAGACATATTCTAATGATTCTAATCTGAGCTATTATTGCCCCTCCTTTGGGCACTCTTTTTTCTGAGTGTTGCTAAGGGTAGAAGGAAGTCCGGACTGGTTCTCATCTCCATCTCTAATGCATACTCTAGGGTGGATAGAGACAGCAAGTCCTCTGCTGTCTGCAATATGCCAAGGCCCTGCAAAGCTATTTATCATCACTCTGAGTTCTTTTCAGTAGAACGTTCATTTCAATTTACAGCCACCTCTTTAGCTCCTCTTCAGCCAGCTTGGCCAGACTCCTGAGAGAAGATCTGATCCGAGAAGGGGAGACACAGACAAGAGAGGAAGGCTGGCGGGAGCTGGGCTCTCCCAGGGAGTATCTGCCAGTCTCTACCCTCCAGGCATTTTTACATTCTATTTGCTACTATGGAAACGAGAGAGATTATGATGTTGCACAGGCTTTCCAAATGCTGTCAAGGCTAATAAAGGTCTGGAAGGAACCTGAGCAATGCAGCGGCCTCTTGATGCCGAGGAGGAGGGAAGGTAGGTATAAGTTGCTAGTTATGCGCAGGTAGAGACAGCAGAGCCCAGGGACTAAGAGAGAGGCCACTCTGAGGTCTGTGCGTCCCATGCTTGTTCCACAGACTAACGGATCCCACAGTGGCTGTGTACTTAAGACATTGGGTAAAATATTGGGTAAGAAGAGGAAGTCCTGTAGCATGGAGTTATTCATGTCAAGAAACAGGCACTGGGAGGCAGAGGCAGGCGGATCTTTGTGAGTTCAAGGCCCGGCTGGACAGAGCGAATTCCAGGACAGCTGGCGGCTACGGGAGACTCCTGTATGCAAAAAAAAAAAAAAAAAAAAAGAAAAAAAAAAAAAAAGAAAAGAAAAGGAAAAGAAGAAAAGAAGGAAGGAAGGAGGGAAGAAAGGAAAGAAAGAAGGAAAGAAAGGAAAAAAAAAGTAAGAAGAAAGAAAAAGAAAGTAAGAAGAAAAAAAAAAGAAGAAAGAAAGGAAAGACAAGAAAGAGAAAGAACGAAATAATGAACGAAAAGGAAAGAAAGAAAGAAAGAAAGAAAGAAAGAAAGAAAGAAAGAAAGAAAGAAAGAAAGAAAGAAAGAAAGAAAGAGGAGCAGGAAGAAAGTCAAGTCTGGTGATGGGAGGTGGAACATTAGGTTAGAGGAACATTACTAACTTGGGAGGAATGGAACGATGGAGGCACTTCAGGGCTCAGGGAGCTCTGTGTTTCCTGGGTCAGGGTTGGCTCAGAGCTTTGTGAGGATTTCAACCAGTAGTGGGGATTTAATTTTATCTTTTCTCTATACCACAAAAATAATCAATGTTTAGGAAAATCCAACAAGAAGAAAAAGGTAACTGTATCTCACTAAGCAGAGACTGACCACTGCTGATAGGTTTAGATATTTTTAACACGAACATATTTTATCTTTTACATTGACATTTTACTTTGTAATATAGCATGACTATAAGCACTTGAATCACTGAATTATACAGTCTTATCCTATTTGCAATATTCACACATTAAAACCTACTTTGAAATTTTATTTTCTGGAAAATAAGAACTACTAGATAAAACTGAATTCTTTTTATACTCATGAAAAATAATGAAAAAAAATGGTCCTTAGATTTCTTATGAGATGAAAACCAATTAAAACAAATGAGAAAAATAACTGAAAGGCATAGCAAGTGAATAGGGAAAGATTTTGTTTTTAGAAAAATGCAGCATTGCAAAAATGTCAAGAAAAATGCAAAAACTGGAAAAATTATTAAAAGAAAAAAGCAAGCCGAAAAATACATTAACAAAACATAAGAACAAATTAGCATTATAGTTTATTTCCTTCTGCTATTTTTCATGTATATATCTTTATTTTTATGTATGTCTCTCTGTGTATATGACATGCTAGTGTACTTCCCTCAGGGGCCAGAAGAGGGTGTCAAATCCCCTGAAGCTTGAGTTATGTAGATGGTTGTGAGCTACCCCATGTGGGTGTTGGAAAACAAACTCCAGTCCTCTGGAAGAGCAGTGAATGCTCTTAACTGATGAGCCATCTCTCCAGATCTTCATGCCCATGTCCATTTTTACAGGAATATAAAAGATTATAGAATGAATACATCTTCAGCTTGTCATAGTATATAGTCTTTATATATAATTTTAATGCTTAACTATATTCTGTATCATAGATTTACTGCATTCCATTTATTTATTACTTAGTCTTAGACTTTGACTAATACAATGGTTAATATTTTGTGTATATAATTGTTTATTATTTAGAATGGGTTCTTAATAGATATGCCTAAATGAAATTGAATAGTTAAATATTTTTTAACTATTAAATAGTTTTTAACTAAATCTAATAGTTTTTAACTATTAAATCATTTTTAACTAAATTGAATAGTTAAATAGTTTTTAACTATTCAACTTCATTTATGCCTAAATGAAGTTGAATAGTTAAAAAGTTTAGAATTCTTGATTAATATTGCCAAAATGGTTCATAAATGATTGTCCAATTTATAAGTATACTAATTTTCTCCACTGTCACTAACTAAATATATTATTAAAATTTTAAATCAGGGCATAAGTCACAAAATAAAGTGTACATATTTTGAGTTCAGTTTGATAAGTACTGATAGTTATGTACACCTGTAAAACTACCACCCCAAATTATATATAAGGTATTTTTCTTACTCAATAAAGTTTCCTTGTATCACCTGTCACAGCCCTCCATCCTCTTCACCTATGACAGTCACTGCTGGAAATTTTGTCATCATAATTTCTCCTCTTGTTCCGGAGCCTCATATCAAAGGAATTCATCAGAAAAAAATATTTTTTTAGCTTCAGTTGGTGTTCAACCTGATGGTTTTGAGCTCTACTCACCATATATACATATATGGTCACCCTTCCCTGGAGTGAGGAGTTTTCTACTGCATGTCACATCAGCACTTTTTATCCATTCTGTTAATGAATATCAAATTGTTTCAAAGTTGGGTCTATTATGAGAGAAGCAGTAGCTTCTCTAGTAGCATTAGCAAATATCCATAGACAACTGAAAGTATTTTCTTTTTGTGACATGTATTTTTATTTTTATTGAATACTTAGATGAGGCATTGCTGGGACAGAGATAGGTAAATTAATTTAATATAACTATCCAAAATGGTTGTATATTTCACATGTCAGGCAGAACTGTATTTTAGCTCACATGTCCTTGCTAAAATTTCAGATTGTTTCTGAGATCAGACGAGACCTGGTGTGTTCAGGGTAGTATGGCTGTATTGTTCTTTACACCAACAATAAACAAGTGGAGAAGGATTATAAGAAGACCTTCCCACTCATAATAGCCTCAAAAGTAATAAGATACCTGGGAACAAGCCTAACCAAAGATACCAAAGACATCTACAACAAAAAATTTAAACCCCTGAAGATGGAGATTGAAAATGACATCAAAAGATGGAAAGACCTCCCATGCTCATGGATTGGGAAAAATTAATATAGTAAAAATGTCCATTTTACCCAAATTGATAATACAGATTCAATGCAATCCCAATCAAAATCCCTATGAGCTTCTTCGCAGACTTGGGGAAAAAAAAATCCTTAAATTCATATGGAAAAACAAAAGACCCCAAATAGCTAAAGCAACCCTGAGTGAAAAATGCAATAAGGGGGGATTGCCCTACCAGACTTCAAAGTATATTACAGGGTCATAGTCATAAAGACAGTTTTGTTTTTTTTTTTGTGGTACTGGCACAAAAACAGACCTGTTGAAAAATGGAAAAAAATTGAAGATCCAAACTTGAGCTCATACAATTTCAGCCACCTCATATTTGACAAAGGGGAAAAAAACCCTCAGTGGAGGAAGGATAGGATCTTAAGCAAATGGTGCTGGCAAAATTGGATCATCATTTGTAGAAGAACAAAATTAAACCCCTACCTCTCACCCTGTACAAAAATAAACTCCAAGTGGATCAAAGATCTCAACGTGAAGCCTGAAACCCTGAAGGTGATAGAAGAAAAATTTGGCAACAACCTACAAGACATAGGCATAGGAAAAGACTTTCTAAATCAGACAACAGCTGCATAGGAAATAAGGTCAACAGTTGACAAACGGGACCTCATAAAACTCAAAAGTTTCTGTACAACGAAAGAAACAATCAAGGAGGTGAAGAGAAAACCCACAGAGTGGAAGGAAATCTTTACTAGTGATACAGCTGACAGAGCATTAACATCAAGAATATATAAACTACTCAAAAAACAAAGAAGTAAGAAGACAAATGACCTACTCAAAAGATGGAGTAAAGAGCTGAACAGAGACTTCACCAGGGAGGAATTAAAGATGGCTGAGAAACATCTTAAAAAGTATTCAACATCATTAATAATTAAGGAAATGAAAATTAAAACCACTCTCAGATATCATCTCATTCCAATACGGCTAGCTAAGATCAAGAAAACAAAAGACAACAGATGCTGGAAAGGTTGTGGGGAAAGGGGAACACTCATCCACTACTGGTGGGAATGTAAACTTGTACAACCACTATGGAAAGCAGTGTGGAGAACCCTTAAAAGACTCAGAATGAGCCTACCACCTGACCCAGTCACACTACTCCTGGGTATATACCCCAAAGATTCATCCTACCACAAAGATACATGCACATCCATGTTTATTGCAGCTCTTTTCACGATAGTGAAGAGCTGAAACCAACCCATATGCCTCTCAAAAGACAAGTGGATGACAAAAATGTGGTACATCTACACAATGGAGTACTATTCAGCAGTAAAGAAAGATGGCATTATGAACTTTGCAGGTAAATGGATGGAGCCCGAAGCCATTATGCTGAGTGAAATAACACAGTCCCAGAAAAACAAACAGCGAATGGTTTCCCTCATTTGTGGATGTTAACACCAAATCCCCCCAATGAAAGGCAAGCTGAACAACATTATTGTTGTATTTCTGTTTATCTGAAAGCAACTATGTTGTTATAATGTGAATTTACCAACAGGATCTAGAATTCACCCACCACTTATTTTCAGACTCTGTAATTACTGTATATGGGTGGAGAGTATGTATCCATATTTTAGAGTAATATAAAATTAATGGAGGAAAATGTGAATTCCTAAGCATAAAAAAACAAAAACAAAGACAGAGAAAGATGCAGGACAGTTATGGCAGAATGTGTGATCTGTGGTGGGGTAGGGGGAAGGGAAGGGGGAATATGCCTGAACTGAATTGAAAAATGATGTCTGAAATACATAAACATCAAGAAAAGCACAAAAAATAATAAAATAGAAAAGAACAACAAAAAAAATTTCAGATTGTTTTGTTCTGTTTTAATTTAGTCACTCTGGCAAGAATGAAACTGAGTACCAAAAATGTTTCCCTGAGACCTACATGGCTTAACATCTTTTAAAATTACTTTTAACATACTTATTAGGAATTAAATTTTTACTACTATGAAGTATACTTTTAAGGAGTTTGTCTTGTTAGTAATTTATAATGGTTATGATACCATGCATTTGTCAGATGCAAGGGAACTGTTATTTCTCAGCCTGTGGCTTGCTTGTTCATTTTTTAAAAATATTTTTTTAATTTTAAAATTTTATTTATTTTCGTATGTGTATGAATGTACTATCTGCATGTAGGTTTGTGCACTGGTGTCGCACAATGCCGCGGAGGTCAGAAGAAGGTGTCAGATTCCCCTGGAACTGGAGTTAAAGATGGTTCTCAGGGGCTGGAGAGATGGCTTAGCGGTTAAGAGCACTGACTGCTCTTGCAGAGGACCCGGGTTCAATCCCCAGCACCCACATGGCGGCTGAGAACTGTCTGTAACTCCAATTCCAGGAGAACTCCAGTTCCAGGGGAATCTGACACCCTCTTCTGACCTCTGCGGCATTGCACGACACAGGTGCACAAACTTACATGCAGACAGTACATTCATACACATAATAAATAAATAAATAAATAAATAAATAAATAAATAAATAAATAAAAATTAAAAAAAAAGATGGTTCTCAGCTGCCATGTGGATGCTGAGGATGGAAACCGGGTCCCCTGCAAGAGCAGCCGGCGCTCTTAACCACTAGGCCATCTCTCCAGCCCCTGCTTATTCATTTTTAAGATAGTGTATCTTCATAAAATAGAAATATTTATTTTTATGAAGCCCAATTTATTGATTTTTAAACAAGCTTGGTCCTTTTTGTGTCCTAAGACATCTTTACTGTCTGAAAGTTGGCAAGATATTTTTTCTTTATCATCTTCAATAGAGTGTATGGGTCTACCTTCTACGTTTAGGTTTCTGGCACCTCTGATAATTATTTTTTATGGTGAGCAATGTAGGGATTGAGGGTTCTCCCCCCCCATACGAATGTCCAGCTGTCTCAGGATGATTTATTAAAAAGACAGTTCCTTTCAGCCAGGCGGGGTGGTGCACACCTTTAATCCCAGCACTGGGGAGGTGGAGGCAGGTGGATCTCTGTGAGTTCAAGGCCAGCCTGGTCTACAGAGCGAGCTCCAGGCCAACTGGGACTAAAGGGAGACTCTGTCTCAAAAATACCAAAAAAAAAAAACCAAAATAGAAAACCAATTCCTTTCTCCAAATTGGCTGGCAACTTGGTTGAAAATCAACTGACCATGTGTGTCTACATCTAGTTTTCAACTTTGTTTTCTGCTCAGTTGATCTCTTTGCCTACCTTTCTCTCAACACCATACAGTATTAGTTACTCTAGCTTTATACTCAGTCTTGAAAGAGGACAGGATAATTCTTCCTGATTTGCTTGTCTTTGTTTATATTGTTATTGGTCCTTTAAATATCCACATTAATATTGGAACAAGCTTGTCAATTTTGGCAAGAATCTTGCATTCCAAAAATTTTCTTGATTGCTAAGTCAGTGTTTTGGATAAGATTGTTGTGAATTTAGGGGCTGGAGAAATGGCTCAGTGGTTGGGAGCACCAACTGCTCTTGCAGGGGACCTGGCTTCAATTCCCAGCACCCACATTGTGGCTAAGAGCCATCTTTAGTGGCGAGCATGGTGGCACAGGCCTTTAATTCCAGCACTTGGGAGGCAGAAGCAGGTGGATCTCTGTGGGGCTACAGGGAGACCCTGTCTCAAAAAGACCAATAAATGAATAAATGAATGAATGAATAAATAACTAAATAAATATAGAATAAGGAAAGATAACGATGCATTAGCAAAGATAGAAGACAAAATGAAAAAAGGACCATAGGAGATAGATGAGATAAGAGAAAAAAGAAAGAGAAAAGAAAAAAATGAAAGAAAAAAAGATTGTTGTAAATTTGTAGGTCAATTTTTGGAGAATGAACTCTTCAATCAATGAATGTTATTTATCTTTTCCATTTAGTTAGATCTTTTTAAGTTTCTCTGAGCAATGTTTTATGATTTCAGTGTAGAGGTCTAGGCTAAATCTTTCATTAGATATTTCTTAATTTTAATGTTACTAAAATATTTACATTTTATTTTCTATTCTTTCTCTGAGAATAGAAGAATAAAGGGGATTTCTGGTATTGAACTTCTATGCTCCAAACTTAATACATTTGGTATTTACTGCTTGCAAGAATTTTGTTAAATTCTTAAAGTTTACTTTATACAAATCCTGTAGCTTGTAAATAAAACTAGGTTTAATATGTATTTTCCAGCTCGTCTGACTGGCCCTCTGTCTTTCCTTCTTGCAGTGACTAAGGCTTCAACACAATGTTTTCTGGAAGTAAAAGCAGACATCGTTATCTTGTTACTCATCTTACTTCACCAAAAACTAGTGTGCTGGATAGCTTTAGTGTCGACTTTACACACCTGGGTTGAGGGGGCCTCAATTGGGAAATTGGCTCCATTGGATTGGCCTGTGGCCACATCTGTGGAGTATTGTCTTGATGGTCGAGCAGTGTGGGAGGGCCCAGCCCACAATGAGTGGTGCCACCCTGGGCAGGTTGTTGTGTACAGTATAAGAGGGCAGGCTGAGCATGGGCCAGGGGAGCAAGCCAGTGAACAGTATTCCTCCATGGCTTGTGCTTCAGCTCCTGCATCCAGGTTCCTGCCCTGAGTTCCTGCCTTCCTAAGTGATGAACTGTGACCCTGGAGATATAAGCAGAATAAACCCTTTCCTCCCCAAGTTGGTGTTGGTCAGAGTGTTTTGTCACAGCAAAGGAAGACAAACCAGAACAACTAGTATGTAGGTAGTTAACTTTTTTGGTGGCTTTGAACAGCTTGAAGAAGTGTTCCTGGGTTAAAAAGAAATCCTAGAGGCACAAAAAAAAATGTATTCAAGAATATATTTGAGTTTGTCAAATGCTGCTATTGAAAGGACCATGTGGTTTCCGCGTCATATTCCTTAGTTTTGTCAACGCCATTTGTTATACGCTGGGAGACTTGTAAGCTTTCCCAGTTGCTCCTGGTGTATTATTCTTTTAATGCATGATTGCATTTTGTTCAAGATTTCTGGGTCCATGCTGATGAAGACAGTGTTCAACATTCTTTCTTTCAGCATATCTTTCTTAGGATTCATTATCAGGATTCTGATCGCTTTATAAGACACATAAGGGAGTGTTTCTGTTTGCTGATTGCTTCTATGCTTTCCTTTTTTTTTTGAAACCAGTTTTATAGATCTTACTTTTAAAATTCCCTATCAACTTCTTTCTCCTTTAGAGATTTGCAGTGTTGGGCTCTATGTTTTTCAGGAATTTTTGAGGTTCAGAAAGAAAACATTTAACTCTTCTACCCAACTGGAATTTATCTCAATGCACAACATAAAGTGAGATTCTAAAATTACTGTTTCTCCAAATTGCTAGTTAATTGTCCCAGCACATTCATTGGATAATTCTTTCCTTCCCTCATAGAGCGGTAATGAATCTTACATCTTTGTACATAATCAGGTCCATTTCGGTGCCATCTGTTCTGTTGTAGTGATTGCTCCATCTCATCGTGGGCAAATACAGATACATTTTTGAAACCACAAAGGAATGAGCTGACTGTGAACTTGATTCAGTCTCTTCAGAGTCCCAGCATCAGTTCCTTTCTGATAACATCCAAAGGTGGCTATTTAACTTTTATTGATGATTTGATGGGTTAATTATAAAATCCCCAAGCATCAAAGCTCTTTGAAGGCTGTGACTGTCTTTGTCAGCATTAAATTCTACCTGAGCCCTGTTCTCCTGAAAGCTTGCAATGGTCAGGGGTTTTCCTCAACCATTTGTGTTTTTGAAAGTGGTTCCTGAAACTATTATACTACAAATAATGGGCAGAGTTTTCCACATCAGTGTGTACTGCAATGGAAATATTTAAGGATTTAAAATTGATAGATTATAACATTCTCTATCAACAAAGGTGTGCCACTTTATACTCTCTCAAAACTGAGTAAGCAACTCTTTTCTATGTCGTAGTAATTATTGGATGCTACTTTGTTCATATGTGAAGTGCTATATGTAGCTACTATTGCACTTTACATTTCTTCAAGTGAGTCTCAGACTGAGCGGTCTTTTCCCATGGTCATCTGTCCACTTTTTATTGGATTTTTCCTTTCTTACTGATTTAAAGAGCCCTTTGCATTAAATAAATGAGCTTGACTGTCACAACATGACACTAGGATGCCCATTTGTCTTTTGATGTTGTAGCTAATTTTCTTTTTGCCACACAGACTTTTGAATAGCCAAATCTATTAACTTCTGGATAGCTTCTATATCATTTTCAGTTCAACGTATTGGCATATCATACTTTGTATGAAGCCAAAATTTATGAATATTTAAGTTTTGTTTCAATTTGTAAGTTATCTCAGACAGCCCTTAACAGATAGATTTTCATATTCATTTCTAGCACTGATGCTATGAAGCTCACAACTGCCTATAACTCCAGCTCCAGGGGATCCAATGCCTTCTTCTGGGCTCCTCAGGCACCTGTACTCATGTGCCCACACCTATACACATACACACACACACACACACACACACACACACACACACTTAAAAATAACTCCTTTTTTAAAGTATGAACATTAGAAACATGAAGTGTGTATTACCAAGTCAAGGCCCCCAGTGTTTCTCCTGCTTGTGGTCCACTGATCTACTTTATAAATAGAAAAATCTCTTTTTTTCCAAGGAGAATGAGAAGTTACACGAAAAGGAGGGGATGACAGGAATCAGGGGACCCATGCAGAAGGGAAGCAATCAAGAGGAAATTGTAAAGGACAAATCACAGGAGGAAGTTCAAGCTGGCCTTCTTATCACTTACCTTTTACTCCTCCTGGCATCCTTTGAGGAGGGATTTAAATGGTATCCATGCATTTGTTGGGGTGGAGATTAATTAGAGTATTGCCTTATGGTTGGGTTTGTACAAAATGATGGCCAATTTTGTATCAGCAAGCAAGGAGGGGCCCTTTCCTCTCCATTTCCCTGATAGATTAGAGCATATGGTCAGTATATTTTAAGCATCCTTTCTATAATTTACAATAATCTTTTCAAACTGGATTAGATGGAGAGACAAAGTCTATCGTCTTGGGGATAATGAATTTGTAATAAGTTAGATTTTCTCTCTTGTATATGGAAATGAAAAGAGAATTTACACATCCCAACTGTGGCTGCTAATTCTTCTCAAAGTGAACTGCTTACTGCCTTGCATACTTCTAGGTAAGCAAGAAGCCAGAATATCTCTATTTTCAGAACTGAAATTAGACTTTGGTTAAAATGACAGGGTAGTTGATTTGTCTGATGATTCCTTTTTATAAACTTCAAAGCTTATATAATCTTATACTCAGAAACTTGTTTTAACAGATCAATCTTTTATGTTAATGTCAACGCACACATTCCTATTTATGTCTAAACTGTCTTCCCCACAAGACTGAATTCCTGGAAGAGCAGGCATGCTGTGTGATGGATCATGATATGCTCATGTTGCTGAGCAGGTGTACTGCTCAAATGAGTACTAAAGGAACATTTGTCAGATCACCAAGTATAGCCACACATCTCAAAGGAGGCTGCTCTAACTAGATCTGATGTTGCAAATCCTGTATACCAACTAAAAACATTCATTTCATAGGGACTTATTTTAGGGTCATGGACTTTCTGTGTGAAAAATATTTGATATTCATACAGAGAATAGGACAGTTCCTCTCCTTAGTTCCTGTGTACTTTCAGGCAAAAGACTTAACCTCTGTGGTCCTCATCTTAGAGCTCTGTCTGATTGTTGCTCTCATATGAGAAAGTACTTGAAGAGTTATTAAGAGTTCTATTCAGGGGCTGGAGAGATGGCCTAGCGGTTAGGAGCGCTGACGCTCTTGCAGAGGACCCGGGTTCGATCCCCAGCACCCATATGGCGGCCGAGAGCCGTCTGAAACTCCAATTCCAGGAGAACTCCAGTTCCAGGGGAATCCGACACCCTCTTCTGACATCCGCTGCATTGCACGACACGGGTGCACAAAAAAAGTTCTATTCAAATAGGACCTGTGGGGTTTAATTTCCTGACCTGAGTCCATTCACCTTAGAATGGAATAGCTTGGTTATGGAATGAGCTCTAGGTCATATTTTTGTTTTGTTTTGTTTTAAGCTAGAATTTTTTTCCTTGTGATCCTTCTTGGCTCAAAATTAACATTCATGCCATCTGGGTTATCAATTTTATGGTTTATAAATAATAGAGTGAATATAGTTGGCTGTGGTTCTCTCCCAATTTCTTTCTTAATCATTAAAGAGGAGTGGTTCCAATTCGTTCCAGATCCTTGTAAGACCATCTTGAAGAGAGAAATGCATGAAGACGTTGCTCCCCAAGGATGCTCCAAGTTACTCCCCAGACCTGTCAGAGCCAAGTAGAAGGGAAGCTGATTATCTCAATGGTCAGGTGTATTTGTTATTCTTTTTCCCTTGCAGTCATCAGATATCTAAGAAGTGACTCAGGGGAGGAGTGGCTTATTTTGGTTCACAGTTTTAAGGGATACAGTCCTCGTGGTTGGTATGGCATGGTGGTAGGCAGCTCCTTGGCATAGGGAGTGTGACAGCTACTTGCTATGTGGGACTAAACAGAGAGCAGTTCATCTGATGGAAGCAGGGCTTGACCAAAAATTCCAAGGCCTACCTCAGAGTGATTAACCCTCTCCAGCTAGGCCCTATCTCCTAATGGTTCTACAACTTCCCAGAAAACCACAACCATTTCGAAACTGAATCTAGTGTTCACACACATAAGCCTGTGGGGAACATTTCACATTCAAATCATAACAGCAAGTAAAAGCAAGATTTTATGCCTTGGTTAGCTATGCGCTTACGAATTGCCTTGGGCAATGTCTCCCTGGAAGCAAACAATAGTGATGACTGTGTGTGTGTGTGTGTGTGTGTGTGTGTGTGTGTGTGTGTGTGTGTGTATTCCAAGCATTGGGTACAGGGATGGATGAGTAAAGAACCCCCAACAATGGAGCTGGAATAGTCCTGAAAGATCCCATTTCCACCCACCTACTTCAGTACTCAGCAAATATTCATCTGCTTCAAACCCCGGAGCTGAAACAAAGACAAATAGGCACCTCTGGCCACCTAGAAACGATCTTTTCATGTGGGAGAATGGAAGATGTTGAGAGGCAATGGAGATGGCTGATTATGGAAGCACCCTGTTCAGCTCATCTTTAGGAGCAGAGGTCAAAGAGGCCACAGTGCCAGGCAGGAGGGAGCTTGCTAGCTGGAAGGTGATAGAAAAGGAAACCTGAAAGAGGAGACTGGGAGAAGATGCTCAGTAAGGAAAGGCTCTTGTGGCAAAGTTTGATGAACAGAGTTTGGTCCCTGGAACCCACATGGTGGAAGAACCAACCTCTGAAAATTGTCCTCTTACCTGTGCCACAGCTCACGCACATGCACTAAATAAATATAGTAAAAGTATTTTAAAATAGATCTAAAAGAGGGAGACACATCAGATTATCTAAATGTATGTTTTAAATTCCATCTGAAAATTACAGAATAAAAGCCATAAGACATAAGAAAAGTTTTGCAAAAAAGAGGACAAAGAGTTATATAATGAATTAGTAGAAAACTCACAAAGAAAGGGAATCCTCTGTATAAAACTGGGCAAATGACAGACAAGCCATGAAAGAACTAAAATGGAAAGGGAAGGCATGTAATATATGCTTTCTCACCCTCCTCTCAGTCAAAGAAATCCAAGAAAAGCAATTTTAAGTGAAATCATATTTTCCCCTGTCAAATGTTTTGGAATTGTTTCCAGTTCTCTCTCAGCCAAATTTTATTTTGAATTGGGGGGGGGGTGGTGTCTGTGCTATTCTAAGTCATCTGTCTATGCTCGTTAGGACCTGGCCTCTCCTGGTCTACTTCTTGGCTCAGACAACACAGCTACTCGAATGAATGTCTGCTTCAGGTCTCAGACTCACTATATGTATCTCAGCTTGGTCTTGGTTTGGGACTACTCCCTCACCTTAACGGGCCTACTTATACCCCAGCTTTTTGTTGAAGAATTTCTTCTCTCAGCTCTATTTCTAGTTAGAGCCTCTATGGACAAGTCCAACTGCATAAGCCAAATTTCAAGAGCTGAGATATTATAGAAAATACAATAAAAGAGTTGATAAAAATAATTATGGTATGCTCTTTTGGTAGGCTGTAAGGAAACTTTAAGAAAACTGAGGACAAATTACTTGAGAAAGTATTCTTTTTTAAATTTTATTTATTTCTGTATGTGTATCAATGTACTGTCTGCATGCAGGTCTGTGCACCCGTGTCATGCAATGCCATGGAGGTCAGAAGAGGGTCTTGGATTCCCCCTGGAGCTGGAATTCTCCTGGAATTGGAGTTTCAGATGGCTCTTGGTTGCCATATACAATATTATGTAAAGATAAGAACTAAAATGATATCCTATAGATCACCAGCTGTTAGATATATAAATCATCCATTGTATATACATCCATTCATCCACTCATTTATCCACTCATTCATCCACCCATCCATCCATCCACCCATCCATCCATCCAACCTTCTATCCATCCATCCATCCATCCATCCATCCATCCATCCATCCATCCATCCATCCCATCCATACTTGTATCCATCCTTCTGTATATACTTCCAAAATACCTAAATGATGATATGGAGCAGAGATGAACATATGCTAATATATATAGTATATTTGATAATAGTAATTTTAAAATGTTTATATTTTTAATTTGTGTGTGTGTTAGTGTGTTATTGCACATGTAGAAGTTTGAGAACAATTTGCAGAAGTCAGTTCTCTCTCTCCATAATGTGAGTTCTAGGGATTGAAAACAGGTTGTCAGGTTTGGCAGTAAGCATCTGTTGAGTCATCTCATTTCATAGGCCCATGAAAAATAGTCTTTTAAAAATTATATTTATTTTATGTGTATGAGTATTTTGCCTCTTGTGTATAAATGCACCTGCATTGTGCAGTGCTGGAGAAAATCAGAGACAGTGTTGGATCCCCTGGAACTAGAGTTATGGACAGTGGTTAGCTGCCATATGGATGCAGGAATTGAACCCGAGTCCTCTACAAGAGCACTTAGTGCTCTTAACCACCGAGCCATCTCACCAGCCCCCCAAAATAGTAATTTTTATTTACCAATGTATGCTCTAAGATCTTTACTAAATTTCTTTTTAAAGAATGATTTTATTTTTAACCATGTGTACCTGTCTGTGTATGTGTGTTGTGTTGGGTAGGTGTGCATGTAAGTGCAAGTGCCTATGGAGGCTTGTAACCCCTAGAGCTGGAGCTACAGGCAGTTGTGATCCACCTGACATGGGAGCTAGGAACTGAGCTGGGGTCCTGTACAGCAAGTGTTCTTAATTGCTGAGCCATCTATCCAGGTCCCATCACCAGATTTCCATAGTAAACATATATTTCTTTCACCATAAAAGAAAAAAAAATCACCTTTTAAATATTCCAGAAGGCTAGAACTAAGGGTAACTACCAAGAAGAAGAAATCCAAAGTTTCTATCCAACTTGTAAGAAAATCATGGTACCGAGAATACCTGGTGCAGGTCCAGAAAAGTTTAATATAAAAGTTTAAACCTGTGTGAATGATTAAAAAGTTTTATATGTACTCATAGATTATAGTGTCTAAATTAAAGTAGAATAGCATACTACTAAATTAGAGCCACTGAGCAGACATTTCAGGGACAGCAGGTTCTTGTTCACAATGATAATAAAACTATTGATATTCAAGCATACCTTTTTTCGGCCGGCATGTGGGTGCTGGGGATCAAACCTGGGTCCTCCGCAAGAGCAGTTGGCACTCCTAACCGCTAGGCCATCTCTCCAGCCCCAAGCATACCTTTTTTTTTAAGCAAGAATGTTCCTCAGACTGTGATCAAGGGATTCAAAGAATACAAATAAAAAACTTAGACTATGAACACACAATTGAATGAAATAAAAACAATGAAAGATATGAAATTAGAATTTAATAACGCAATAGAATCTATGAAGAAAATCCAAACTGAAATAAACTCAAAATGAAAAATTCAGGGGCTGGAGAGATGACTCAGTGGTTGCTGCTCTTGTGGAGGATCAGGGTTGTGTTCCCAGCATCCACATGGTAGCCAACAATCATGTGTAGCTCCAGTTCCAGGGGATCCAACACCATCTTCTGACCTCCTTGTGCATCATAAGGGTGCACTTACATATATGCAGGCAATGCACTCTTATACGTAAAATAAAAATAATAAAGAAAATATTTAAAAATAATAAAAAATGAAAAATTCAGGAAGTCAGACCAAAAGCTCAGAGGAAGCCCCACCAATAGATTGGATCAAATGGAAGAGAGAATATCAGATATCGGAGATAAGGTAGAGGTAATAGAACACTCAGACAAAGAAAATGTTAAATCTAAAATAACCCAGAAACATAACATACTGGAACTTTGGAACATTATAAAAATATCAAACATACTTTTTTTTGGTTTTTTTTTTTTTTTTTTGAGACAGGGTCTCCCTGTAGCTCTGGCTGTCCTGGAACTCGTAGACCAGGCTGGCCTTGAACTCACAAAGATCCGCCTGCCTCTGCCTCCCAAGTGCTAAGATTAAAGGCGTGTGCCACCACGCCTGACCAAACATACATATTATAGTTACAGAAAGGAACCTAGGTCAAAGGCCCAGACAGTATTTTCAATGAAATTATAGAAAAAGAATTCCCAAATCCAAGGAAAGAGGTGCCTATCAAGCTGCAAGAAGCATGCGGAGCACCAAATAAGACCAAAAAGGAAACTTCCCACATCCTATGATAATCAAAACACTAAATGTACAGAAGAAAAGAAATGAAATTGAAAGCTTCAAGGTGTAAGTCCACACACCTAGAGCCACCTGATTTGGGGCAAAGAAGTGAAAAATACACACTCAAAAAAAGATGGCATCTTCAAGAAATGGTGCTGCTCATGCTGGGTAACTGCATGGAGAAGGATGAAGCTAGATTTCTATCTCTCACTCTGCAAAAGCCCAACTCCAAATGTATCAAGCACCTCAACATAAGGCTTTCCACCATGACTGACAGAGGAGAAAGAAGGGAAGGATTTCTGGGTGTGATCATGATAGCCTAGGCATTAGGACAATTTTTGAATGGGACCACATGAACCCAAACAACTTCTGTACGACAAAAGACACCATCATGCAAGTGAAGAAGCAGCTACAGAATGGGAAAACATCCTTATCAGCTATTCATCTGACAGAGGGTTATACGTGGAATATACAACACACACACACACACACACACACACACACACACACACACACACTCAAGCAAACAAACCGAATTAAAAAAAAATTGTGTATGGACATAAACAGAGTTCTCTCTCAAAAGATGAAATGCAAATGAGTGAGAGCCACTTAAAAAGTTTCAACATGGGGCTGGAGCACTTCAGTTTCCAGCACCACATGGCAGGTAACAACCATGCTTAACTCCAGTTCCAGAGGAATCCAACACCTTATAATTCCTTGGACATTGCATGACACAGGTGCACTTACATGCAGGCAATACACTCATACACATAAAATAAAAAATAATAAATAAAATACTTTTTAAAGTTTCAACATTACTAGCCATTAAGGAAATGCAAATTAAAACTACTTTGAGATTTCATCTTACACTTATCAGAAAGCTAAGATTTAAAAACAGATGACAATAAATGTTGATATAGATAGAGAAAGGGGAACACTTACTGCTGATGGGAGCGCAAACCGGTGCAGCCCCTGTGGAAATCAGTATGGAGAAATCGATCTACAAGGTACAGCTACGCCTCTCTTGGGCATGTGCACACTCTGCATCCTACCACAGTGATACACCCCCATTCCTGTTCATTACTTCCCTGGTCCCGATAGCCAGGAAGTGGAAACAGCCTAACTGTCCATTAGCAGATGAATACATAATGAAAAGGGGGTACATTTCTACAGCAAAATACTATTTAGCTATTAAGAAAATTTAAACTATGAATTCTCAGGTAAATGGATAGAACTGGAAACAATCCTAAGTGAGCAATTCAGACCCAGAAAGACAACCATTGCTTTTTTTCTCTCATATGTGGATTTTAGCTTTGCATTTTTAGATATGCATATTTCATTTCTAATACCCATAGAGGTTAGAAAACTAGTAAGAGACCATGGAGGGAGGATCATTCAAGGGATGGGAGATGAAATATAGTGACATCTAAAGGGTAAAGAGGAAAAACAGAATAGGAAGGAATAAATAGGGTGGGGGATGAGAGGGAGGTAAGGAGGGAATATGAAGAGGGGTAGCTAACATTAAAGGCCCTTAAAAAAATTTGGAAACCTATTGCTATGAAAACTCTCTAAAATGTGTGTGTGTGTGTGTGTGTGTGTGTGTTTAAATGGAGTTACCCTGTAAGGAGAGGACTATACCCCAATTAGACACTTCTTCCTAGCAAATGAAAACCAGAGTACTCAGAATGTATTACCTCTCTGAACTGTTGGCCGATGGAATCCCGTAAGCACCCTAAAAATTACAGGTATCACCACTGTTCTGGTTTGTCTTCCATTGCTGTGACAAAACACTCTGACCGACACGAACTTGGGGAGGAAAGGGTTTATTCAGCTTACATCTCCTGGGTCACAGTTCATTACTTAGGGAGCCCAAGACAGGAACTCAGGGCAGGAACCTGGAGGCAGGAGCTGAAGCACAGGCCATGTTCACCGGCTTGCTTGCTTTCGCTCATGCCCAGCCTGCCTTCTTATACTGCCACTGCTCAACAATCAAGACAATACACCACAGGTGTGGCCACAGGCCAATTCAATGGACCAAATTCCCCAATTGAGGCTCCCTCAACCCAGGTGTGTCAAGTTGACACTAAAGCTATCCAGCACAGCCACTTCTCTAGATTACCCTCCAGACACTATTGCAGAAGGCAACACATATCCTGAAACATGGAGAGGTCAAGAGGATACTGACCTGGAAGCTTCATCTCTACTAGCCAACGTTCATAGTAAAGGAAGGTGCTATGCATGCTACTGGAGAAGAAAAAAAAAAAATCATCACTCTTATCCAGGTGTGACCCTGCGAGCTAAAATAATGACTGGCCTAGCAAATATGCCCACCTGGTCAATAGCAGCAGCAATGTTATAGGAGCAACCAACCACCGTCTGATTGGATTTAAGGCCAGCTCCACAAGATGGAATCCATACCTGGCACAGTTATCAGGCCAAAAACCTGACTACATAGGTCATAGGCTGTAGGGGAGAACCTACTACTAATGTTCTACTAAATGGATATAGTATTAAAAATATTAAAACTGCCGGGCATGGTGGTGCACACCTTTAATCCTAGCATTCAGGAGGCAGAGGCAGGTGAATCTTTTTGTGAGTTCAAGGCCAGCCTGGTCTACAGAGTGAGTTCCAGGACAGCTGGGGCTACAGGGAGACCCTGTCTCAAAAAGTCCAAAAAAAAAAATATTAAAACAGTCCTAATGACTAGATTACTGTATCCTTTAATCCTCATCAGAGAAGCTTCTTCTTGCAGTAGAAAGGAATTAACACAAAGACCCACAACTGGTGAATGTGCAGAAAATAAAAGACTGTGGAGTTGCCAGCCCTAAATGGGACATCTATATCACATCCCTCCCACTACCCACCCCCACCCCCTAAAGCAGCAGGGTAGTTGCATAAATGAACTCAAGCAATTGTGACAGCATGCACAGGACCTACTCAAGCTCAAGCCAGACAAAAATCTCAGCTCGGAGGTGGGAAGGTTGGCAGGAAGTCCCACCTCTAGCTGAGGAGCCATTGGCATTTGACAGCTTCTGGGAGAGGAAGAGCAAGTTTTCTTTAAGGGCGGGACTGACACCTGGTAGGTCTACAGTGCTCCAGGGCAGGTTCCATACCCAAGAGTAGTTAGACAACACAAAATTGGGCTCGGTAGGAAAAACAAAGGAACACTGAAGTGAGGTGGATAGGGTTGCGGAGGGGGAGACCTGGGAGGAGTTGCAGGGAGGGGAAATATGATCAAAAGACATTGTGTGTAATTCTCTAGGAATGATAAAAACATTTACAAAAGAATGCTTAGGGCATGGGGCTGATGGGGATGGGGAAGAAGAGGAGAGCGGCCACTGGTAGTCAGAAGGATTCGGCTTTGCTCGCCGCCCTCTGGCTGGGCTGGAAGCAGCATCCCTATGTCAGCTGCACTCCTTAATTTTCACTAGCTAGGTGGCTGCTGGCTGGGAACCCCAGGTAGGCATTCTCACCAAAAGAGAACTTCATCCCAAGTACTCATGAGGTTGATGCAGGAAAATCACAAATTCCAGAGTAAAATGGGTTGCGTAGAATGAGTTTAAGGACAGTCTGAAATACTTAGATCTTGACTCAAAAACAGACTGTGGGTGTAGCACAGTGGCAGAGGGCTTGCCTTGTATGCTTGAGGTCCTGGGTTCAAGCCTTTGGATGAGATAAATAAATAAATAAATAATAAATGTTACTGGGCACCAGCTCTGTGCCTGTCCTCCCTGGCCAGTCTCTCTATTCCCAATGCTGATGGTTAGAACTTCTGGTTGGAGTTGGTCTTTGAAACCTCTGATATCCCTAAGCATGGAGTCATGGCGTGGGCAGAGGGCATCAGACTAAGCCATATGATTGGTGTTTTTTTATTTCTGTTGTCAGGGCTGCCTTAGTCTTCTGAAGTGATGTGAGTGGTGCTCATGGCAAGTCTGGCCTCAGTTTCCCTGAAATGATTGTACACGTTAGAAGATGAAGATCCATGCTGAACATCTGTAAGGAGTCAGATGTGGCAGATTAAAGATGGGCAGTGAGGGGGCAGGAAGCCAGAAAGCACAAAATTAGAGTTGGCGCATGAGAGAAAGAGATTAAACAGAGAAAGAAAAATCACCAGCAGCTTTGGATTTACCCAGCCAGAGGGTTTTTTTTTCCCCCTCCACTGGGCAAGGAAAGCTTAAGTAATCCAAATTAATTTCTAGTTAAAGGCAGAGCTCAGAGAGCAATCAAACAGGTGACCACAGCTGGCACCAAATTTCCTTGGGAGATAAACTTCTAATGCTAAAAATAAGCCACGTGTGCTGAGGACCGGATTGCTTGAAATCAGTCAGTCAGTTCCAGGTGCAGTTAGAACGTGTCAGTCATTCATGCGTCAGACCTACAGCATGCACCTGTTCTGTGCGTGTCCTGGGCTCTGCTTAGTGTCACTCACAGTCTATTGTGGAAGACGCACAGTGAAAGAGATGGGGGAAGGTTCCCCAAATGACTATCTGGAGGGTTAGAAGGAGGCAGGGAAGGGGTAGTGGGGGGGCACCTGGGGCGTGAGGAAGGACTCTGCAGAGGCAGGCACCTTAACTGAGCTTGGAGGTAAGAGCTACTAAGCTGACAAGAGGGGACGAAAGGGGTTCTAGAAGGAGCTAGAATAGCTGTAGCATGACAGGATGTCAGAGGGGAGCTGATATGTGCTCTGGGGAAGTGCTAACACTCCTGTATGGCTGTAGCATGGGCTGAGTCCTAGGTGAGGCCCTTGGTACAGGATAGACTAAGACTTGATAGGCAGTTAGGATTATTATTATTTTTTTAATTTTTTTTTTGGTCTTTTCGAGACAGGGTCTCCCTGTAGCCCCAGCTGTCCTGGAACTCACTATGTAGACCAGGCTGGCCTTGAACTCACAAAGATCTGCCTACCTCTGCCTCCCAAGTGCTAGGATTAAAGGCATGCGCCACCAGGCCCCGCAGGATTCTGTTTTGAAAGATGAAGGGAAATCCCCGGGAGATTTCTTTTGTTTACAAATTTTTATTTTGTGAGTGTATATGCGTGTGCACCCCCCCCACCACCCCGTGTGCATGGGTGTCTGGGGTACATGTGGAGATACAGGTCAACATCAAGTGTCTTTCTCAATAGCTCCCCATTCCTTGTTTTTTTGAGGCAAAGTCTCTCACTGAACCTGCAGCTCACTGATTCTGCTAGACTGGCTGGTCAGGAAGCTCTGCCTCCCCAGTGCAGGGCACAGCACCGCACTCAACTTCTGATGTGGGTGCTGGGGATTGAATTTAGGTCCTCATGGTTGTGTGGTAAACACTTTACCCACTGAGACATCTCCTCAGCCACTCAATGGTGTGTTTTAAACAGGAAGGGGGATGTGATCAGTCTTGAGTTTAGGGAATATTGTTCAGATAGTATTGTGAGATCTGATGGTTTGAATGGGAAATGCCCCCCTAGGCTCAAGTATTTGAACACTTAGTTGGTAATGTTGTTTGGGAAGGGCTGTGGAACCTTCAGCAAGTGTAGCCTAGGTAGGTGGGAAGTGCATCATTAAGGGTTCGGAGCCTTGCTCCACTCCAAATTGCCCCCCTCTATTTACCGTGAGTATTTGAAGATGTGAGCACTCAGCTTTCTGTTCTGACCACCTCCACTTCTTGCCTCCCAGGATAGACACTTATCCCTTTGGAACCATAAGCCCAAATACAGTCTTCCTTCTGTAAGTGCCTTGGTCATGCTGCCTTTAACACAGCAGCAGAGAAGTAATGAGTACATGGTGGAATGAGTCTGGGGCCAGGCTGGAGGAAGTGAGATCATCTATAAAATGCTAGCTGTCATCTGGGTAAAGGGTAGTAACCTGAACTCATGTCCTGGATAGGCTGAGATGGACTTGAGGTGGTCAAATGCTGGACTTCACTAACTTGTTGAGTAAGTGACTATTTCAATGTGATTTGTCAAAACAGTGAACAAGATGTGCAGAACCAGTCACACCATCTGGGAACCCTCAGGATACACAGAGGGGACAAATAGAGACCCATGGGGCAGATGTGCCAAGAGGGAGGGCTCTGGTCCCTACTGCTCATGCTCCATGAGATGCTGATTCTGCTTCAAGATCCACCTCAACTTTCAAGACCTGCTGCTTCAGCTGTGAGCTGGGAGACTTCTCCAGCCTTTGAGACCTGTCAGAGATGGGAGACCCACCACCCCTGCAACTCTCATCAGTCAACTTCTTTCTGAAGACCTGATCTGCAAGGAACTGCTCCCAGTTGGTATCTTGAGAGCCTCCCAAGAACTTTGTGTGGTAACACTTGCCAACAGCTTCTTGGCTGGCACCCTGAAGACAGCTGAGGGCACGAAGCTGTAATTCAGTCTCTTTCACTTGGCATATTGCTGACGGTCCCAGAGTTTCTACTTTCTTATTTGAGTTGTTACTCCTTCATGGCAAATAAAAATTTGCCCTTGTTTGTTCGTGCTTGAGAACCTGAGATAAGAAAAGTCAGCTGTCTCACCATCATCATGCTTGCAATGGATGCATGAATGGGGTTGGCCATTCTGGGGTAGGAGGCCCAGGTTGTCCTATGGACAGTGGACTGAAAGATTGCGACTGTGACTCCTGTCATGAAAGGGTTCATGGAGGACAGTTTTGTCCTAGTTGGGAAGGAGAGGGCTGGCTCCCTGCAGCCTAGTGTAGAAGTGTTAACACATGAAGATTTAAAGGGCATTGCAGATTCGAGGAAAAGTAGGATAGAGATGCATATAGACAAGTTGGAAGGCGCAGGAGGAGATGCTGGGTGGCTAAATGAGAATAATGGCAGGGGATAGATACATGAGAGTTTCAGGAAGTAAACAGAGAGCATCAACAGATAGATTGTGCTGAGTGAGGAGAGGAGGGGTAAGTGTGCCCCTGGAAATTAGACTGAGTAGTGGCATCCATGGGGACCTGCAGCCTCAGGGAAGCACATGGAAGTACACACCCCATTCGGCAGGGACAGGACTGAAATACCCTCCAGAGGCTCATGTTTCGAATGCCTGGTCCCTGGCTTCTGGTGCCGTTTTGAGGGCTATGGGACCTTTAGGAGGTGGGGCATGGTTGGTGGAAATGGGTCACTAGGAGCAGGCCCTTGAAAGTTATATTCACCTCTCTTTGATCAGGCACAGCCTCCTGATTCACACCAGAGAGGGAACCACTTCTACTGCCATGCCTTCCTTGCTGTGATTGACTGAAATGCCCCTGAAACTGTGGGCAAAATAAAGTTTTCCTTCTTTAAGTTGTTTCTGTCAGACACTCTGTCATAGCAATGAGAAAAATAGCCAATATGGGTTACTTTTATTTTTATTTATTTAAAAAATATTTTATTATTTTTACTTTAGGTGTATGAGTGTATCAGAGTAGTTTAGACTCCCTAAAAAGCTATATGTTGCTAATTCAGTGGTCAGATAAGTTGGCTGCATACTGGGCACTTGGCATTCTCATATCCAAACGACTGTATTGTCATTAATTCATTAATTCTGTGAGAATTTGTTAGGCACCAGTGACTGTGTAGGTTCTCTGTTGGGAGCTGGCTATAGAGCAGTGAACAGATGCAATTGTTCTGCTGAAGAGGAAGGCAGTGAGTTTGCAGAAATGGAGAATGGATTTAGTCCCTCCTTTCCACCTTCTTCACTTTTCTGTGGCTACTAAAATTTGTCTGGGCCTTCTCTGCATTTCCCTTCCCCCCTGACTGTAGCTAACAACTTAAAACCATTCTTCTTGTCTTTTTAGACTTCACAACTACTTTTTAGATAAGGATTTCAAAACTGTCTTCTGTTGCTAGTTTAATAGTGACTGGCTATAGTTTATTTAACTCTGTCCTTAGAATCTGAAGCTCTGAATTCCCTGAAACTGGGACCCAGACCTTGAACACCTTTCTGCTTCAAGTATTGCAGTTGACCTCTTAGAGGCTCAGAAAAAGTATTTCAAATATCATGAGACTTATCATCTTTCAATAGTCATAGCCAGAAGAGAGTAAATTAATCATGAGCATTGGTTTTCTCATCTCTGTACTTCTCTAGATTTTAAATATCTCGAGAGAGAGTCCATTTAGTCAACCTTGTATCTTCTCCTAGTACAGTCCATGTTCCACAATAGGTATTAATGATTATTGCATATGTATTTACATCCCCAGTGAATAAATGAGCAGAGGGCATCTTTCGATGACTGCCATGCTGGTTAATTAATTTTCATCTTATTCAAGTGTGTATGAGGTTGCTATGGGTAAGAACTTTCATTGTTTGGTAATGCTGAGCCCATCATGATGCTTGGTGCATACGCTGATTGGTGCCTTAGAATTCAGCTCTATAATAGCTCTTTCACCTGTGATCTCATGGTCAGTGGGTTTTCAGCATGTTATGTGACTTCCAAGGGAAAATTCAAGTCATTTCTTAAGTTTCCAGGTCTAGGTGCTATGTTCCAGTGTTGGGTGGAGGGAGGCTTACAACAGCTCTTCAGCTGTCTGACAAAGTGTCCCCCTTCCCAGGTTCTAGAAAGCAGGTAGGATTTTTATTCTTTTCTTTTTTTAAAAGTTATTTTATTATTTTTTATGTATGAGTGTATTGTCTGCATGTAGGTTGGTGCACCCGTGTTGTGCAATGCCCCAGAAGTCAGAAGAGGGCTTCAGATTTCCCTCGAACTGGAGTTAAAGACAGTTCTTAGCCGCCATGTGGGTGCTGGGAATTGAACCTGGGTCCTCTGCAAAAGCAGTCAGTGCTCTTAACTGCTGAGCCATCTCTCCAGCCCCAATATTTTTATTCTTATTCTATGACAAAAGATCACTGAAGTAAAAAGTAGGCAAGCAACTCATTCCAAATTCAAATGTGAATCCAGATAGTTCTGATTCCCAAATCCATGCTCGAAGGCAGAGTTGCTATGATGTCAGTGACTATTGAAGCCTCCCAGGCACCTATGAATACACCTGGTTTCCAATGCAGGTAGTGCTGGGTTTGGAGGCTGGGATCAGGCCCAAGAGTATATGTCAACCAGTTCCAGAGGATTCCGTAGGTGGCACTATTGACTATTGTGGAACGTGACTGTCCAGAGACTTAGATGGAAAGTGTCTCAAAGCCATACACCTTTCACTGACCTTTAGGGAACAAAGGATATGACATTTTCCTATCCTATGTCTGTAAAATTTGATAAAATTGGAAGTAATCTAAGGTGAGGAGATTTTGGCAGGGTTATGATGTGAGTCCCTCCCATGAAAATGAGAAACTGCTTAGTGTCTGATAAGCCGTATCTCCAACCACTGCACAACAACCGAGTCCATGAGGTTGTACTTTCCTCTCCACATCACCACCTTGCAAAGAGAATAAATAAGATCACAAGATGGACAGATAAAAGAGCCTGCCCCTGATAGGTGGTATGTGGAGGCTTGGATTCACAAGGGACCATTGGGGATACTACAGTAGACTGAAGCCCTTCCTGGTGTCCATGGAGAGGAATGGAAAAAGGCTTCCAAGTCCTGGTAGAAGTCAATGGTCTCAACCCAGAGGAGAAGACATGGGGTGTTTGAGGGAAAGCTCAGACACTAGTGCTGAGAAGATCTGAGGCAGAACCCTGCTCTTCCACCCCATGGCTGTGTCCCCCAAATAGAAAATGACAATAGTACTGTCCACTCTGCAATGCATCATACAGATTAGAAACAACAAAGGACACTTGGCCAAACATGGCCCACCCTGAACACAAGGCACCACTAGTCCCGTCCAAGGCTTTCACGGGTTTTCAAGGGCATGGTGGGGAAAGGTTGGCATCCAGCTTGCCCCTCATCTAGAATAGAAAATCCTCATGGGAAACCCAGGGGGAGCTCTGGCTCAAGCCCTGACTCTTCAAGTGGGAATAAATATTTATCGAGAGTCAGGCAACCTCACCAACTTTCTTCCCAGCCCTTTGGCCCTGCTTCCTCTCTTCATGGTTGATCGCAGCAGCATTCAGTGAAGACAGCCTCAGAGTTTGAAAAGATTAGATGAACGGAGCCCGCGAACCTGGGGGAACTTGAGCTGAAGTGAAAAGCTGGGCCGAGAACGCTTCAGACCCTGAAATTGAGTCACTGTTGGGATCTGCTTCTGAGCCTTTTTTGCAGTTGGCATATTTATAGGCGACCCTGAACTATTAAAGGATGTGCAGCTGGGCCTCCTGCCAAGGTACCCCTGGCTCGGTTCCTTCCGCAGCTTGCCAAGCTTTGGCTGCCCTGGGTGGTAGCCACAGGGACATTCGCAGGCCTCAAGGTATCCCTGGGAAAACAGTGTCAAAAGCAATGGCCCTAATATTTAGCAAGGTGCTGTGCTAAGTGTGTGTTATCAGATCTTCTCAGCCATCCTGAATAAGGAGTGCTGACAGAGTCTTGTGATGATTCAACTCAGCACCTCGGAGGAGGGTTCCGAAGGCCGAGGCTCAACTGTGAGCTTAAGTTCTCTAGTTCTTCAAACCTCAGTTGCCAGCCACGGAAAATGGAAATAAATGCACCTATCTCTCAGGTTTATTTGAGAGTTTTCAGATCAAACGTATGGCTGTTGTCTATCATACAGGTTGGTACTTAGTAAATGCCAGGTGTTGTTAGTCTGCTCTGAGAAACCGTGAGGCCTCAGTAGAGCAAGTGTCATGGCCCAGGGAGGGAGAGCTGGGGCTGGAAGTAAGCTCAGGTATGTTCTTGATGTTCTTGCTTCTGCCCTTAGGAATCCTGCCTGAGCTGGGAAATTCTCTCAGGGAGCTTTGGGTGTCTGGAGTGATAGGGCCTGGCGTCCTGAGGATCCCACAAACCTCTAATCCAGGAACCTCTAGCCCAGAAGCATGTAGAGGAGAGGGTATGAGAGCATCCAGTCCACACAGGAGAGTGGCAGCCTCTGTGTGTTGCCTTCCTTTTGACTCATTTCATAGCTGTGACCTTAGGAACAGATGTCAGGAAGGACTGGGTTGACACTGTCCCTTTATAGGCATGTGTGTTGCCCATTTGGGCGGAGCAGCCTACATTGGAAACCTGTGCTTTCCTTCTGTTACTAGCCTGCCACCCTCTCTTTTTCTCCTCTCTTACCCCCTCTTTTCCTGTCTCTCTCTTACTTGTGGAATCCTATGGAAAGACTACTCTGTAATCTGGTGGTTTGGTTATTTTAAATATGTTTTTATTTTTATTGACAAACAGTAATTGCACATACAGTGTGATGTTGTATGTTGTTATGTGCGTGTGGTGTGTATATGTGAGTGCACAAGTGCATAAGTCCACACACACCTGTGAGGCCAGGGCAGGGCATCTGGTGTCTTTCTCTGCTGTTTTCTGCCTTGAGACAGGGTCTCTCACTGAGCCGGAAGCTCATCATTTTGGTTTAGGTGTCTGGCCAGCAAACTCTTGGGCCCCCCATGCTGAAGCCACAGATACACGCAGGTAATCCCAGCTTTTCACACCCGTGCTGGGGATACAAACCCAGGCCTTTATGCTTGTTGTTATCAACTGAACCATCTCCGCAGCCCCTAGTGTGGCATTTCAATTCAGTTATACAATGTATAATGATCACTTCAGAGTGATTGCATGTCTGTAACATTATACATTTATCTTCTCTTGTGCTGGGAAGATTCAAACTCTCTTCCACTAGTGATTTACCGATATGGGGTTGTTTGGCGCCAACCACAGGTGCCCCAGTGTGCTGCAGAATATCAGGAGTTATTCTTTTGGAACTGTACTCTATCCAGTACTCATCCATTCTCCACTTTCCCTCCCCCCCAAAACCCCCAGACTCTAGTAACTACTGTTTTTTCTTTCCAGTAGATCCGCTTTTAAGCATCTGGATGAGAATATACAGTATATTTACTTTTGAGTCCCTGATTTGCATCACCTATCAGAATGTTCTCCAGTTCCATCTATATTGATGCAAGTGAGAGAATGCCATTAATTTTTATGGTTGAGTAATATTCCATTATGTTTATATACCATATTTCCTTTACTCATTAATCAGTGGATGGATACTTAAGTTGATTTTACATCTTGGCTATTGTGAATAGCGCTTATGCTGTGTAGCTTCAGTTTCAACATGACACCTGGGTAGGGGGGAACCTCAATTAAGGAATTTCCTCCATTGGATTGGCCTGTGGCCATGTCTGTGGGCCATTTATTTAATTAATGAGTGATGTGGGAGGGCCCAGCCTATTGTGAGTGGTGCCAACCCTGGGCAGGTGGTCCTGTGTTGTATAAGAAAGCAGGCTGAGCATAGGCCAGGGAACAAGCCAGTAAGCAGTACACCTCCATGGTCTGTGCTTCAGCTCCTCCTGCCTCCAGATTCCTGCCCTAAGTTCCTACCCTGACTTCTTTCAGGAACCTGGGAGATTTAAGATAAAGTAAACCCTTTCCTCCAGAAATAGGTTTTGGTTAGTGTTTTTATCACAGCAACTGAAAGTAACACATGTCTTTTCACCACACCAACTTCAGTTTCTTTCGATGTACACCAGAAGGGGATTGCTAGATCAGATGGCAGTTCTATTCCTAGTTTACCTAAGACCACCATGGTATTGCCTATAGTGGCTGTACTCATTTGTGTCTCTACTGACTGTCTATGAATTCTCCTTCTTCATTCTTGCCAGCATAGTATTTCTTTGCCTTTTCAATGATAGCCTTTCCAACATGGATGAGATGATGCCTCATGGCGGTTTTGATCTGCTTTTATCAAATGACTAGTGACATGAAATATTTTTTACATATGCTGGTGGCTATATTTGCGTATTCTCTCTTGAAAAGGATCTACTTATTTCACATCTATTTCAACTGTTTTTAATGTTTATTTATGTGTGGGGATATGTGGGTCTTGGGGATAGATCTTAGGCTCCTAGTCTTGGAGCAGCCACCTTTACCAGCTGAGTCATCTCACTGGCCTTCATTTGTCCATTTTTAAATTGGATTCTTGTTTTCTGTAGCCGTATATCTTCTGGAGCCTGGTGTCTTGGATGCCATGATGTTCTTCAAGCATCTCAAACTCTCTGGGATGAAGGAACAGGGATTTTCTTTTAAAACTTGCTGCTGATTGATATTTCCATAAAACATCTGTTCATATGCTATAGAATATTTTCATAGAGTAATATATTTTATTAAAATGTACTCCAGAGAACATATTTCAAGGAAAATTAAATTAAATATTGAAAACAACAAATCCCTGTTTTTTGACATAAAAATAAAGACATCAGACTAGTCAGTGAGATGACTATAAAAGTCTCAAAACGTGGGAGCTGGAGAGGTGGCCCAATGGTTAAGAGCATTGGCTGCTCTTGCAGAGGACCCGGGTTTGGTTCCTAGCACCCATATGGGGATATTATGCCCTCTTCTGGCCTCTGCAAGCATTGCATGCATGTGGTACACTTACATACATGCAGGAAAAACACTCATAGACAAAAAGTGAAAACAGAAAATTTAAGTCTCAACACTTGTACTGTCGATGGGTGAGTAGGAACAATCTGAAGATTGTTCCAAATCTACACTGGGACTATGTGGTCTGGAAGGACTATGGAGAGTGTGGATCCTGTATCTTAATGGCTTTCTTTTAAAAGCCATTGTCCATGAATGGCAGTCCTTGCCCACTGCCACCATCATGGCCCTTTCCACAGTTGTGCATGTTAATAGTAGGCATGATAGTGACCAGTGTGATGCACAGGGTCTGTCTAAGAGAGACCCCATGTCCTGTAGAAGACTGTCAATGCTACACCAATGACTTCCATGTGGTTCTACTGTAAGCCCCAGGCCCGAGGTTGATAGACACCCAGAAACTCCCACATGTAATTGCCTTCAATGCTTGGGCTCTGTGAGGTCAACTCAAGTCAGCTCCTTATCTTTACCTCTGATTGGCATGCCCATGTGAGGCGCAGTGGAGTTTATTTGGAGAGGGAGGCAGAGGAGGCCACAGGCCCACTCCACACAAGCCTGCTCGTCATGGGCTGGGAGAAGTGTGATAACATATCAGATCTTCTCTCCCCTTAACTTTGTCAGCCTGCCACCAGCTCACACAGTACCAGCCGTTGACAAGAACAAGAGAGGATGATGGGAAATTTCTCTCCGGGCAACGGGAACCTGTTATGGTGTCCCTGAAGGAGAGGAGCCTATTCTTGTGTCACAGCTTGCCAGTACCTTGAATCAGACTTGCACAAGAATGGGTCCCCACCCATCTACCATCCTGTACTTTGAGCCCCATCAGCCCGTGTACTTCTATTACCTTAATTCTAGTGTTTAAAATAACTGGTCTCTGAAAAATCTGGTGCAAGGAGGAAGAGTCTCTCGTGGCAATGGCTGGGAATATCTACCTCCCTGGGGACCAGACAAGCATGTGCCGCTCTGCCTGCAGCCTTCCTTTCCCTCTCCTGAACAGCCCATTATTTTCCTGGGAAGAGTTTCTTCCAGCTCTCCGCGTGTTTGTAGCATCCCTGATGACTGACAGGCCCTGATTCAATTAGTCAAATGTGGCTTATGAGTCACTCTTGAGGTGGCTCCCACGGGGCCATTCATAGTCCTGTCACTCCTGCTTGGTCTTCCGAAGTGCCTTAAGATTTTAGGAATGAAAGACACATGTAACCCTCACCCTAACCCTTTTATAAGTCAAGGGTGGGATGTGATAGTATCGGCTGGCTGTCTGCCAAGCCTGTGATGGCAGGGAGGTGGAGGCAGAAAGAGAGGGCTGACAGGGCTTTCCCCAGGGAGGGAGCAGCTGTCACGAGCCCTGTGCAGCTCTGTTCTCCCACGCTTTTCTCCTTCCCACCTTCACCTTTCATTTCACAGTGACTCTTGTGATTTTGTCCCTAAAAATCAAGGAAAGACAAGGGATAGGCAGGTGCGAGAGGTCTTTCATGGAGATCGACCAGGAAGGGATGTATTTCAAGATATCCATAGTCAGAATAGTCAAGGCTGTGGTTTAATGCAGTCTTTCCATTCTGAGTTTCCTAGGCCCTGTCAGCCAGCTTGATTTGCAAACCACACTTATTCCCAAGGTGGTCTGACGCATCCACGAATTCAGCACTCAGATAGACAGAGCTGGGCCTCAGGCCTCTCTTGGCATCAAAATACCTCTTTTCCAGGGAGCTTTCAAGTCTTTGTCAGACAGTTCCATTCATTACCAGCAGTCCAGGGGTGGCAGCAAGCAGCAAATCTTACTCTCAGTTTGCTTTACTGGCAAGGAAGAAAGGTTCCCTCTAACCTCACCACAGCCACTCCCCAATCACAGTTGTTTAGGAATACCACAAAGTCAAGGGTTAACCATCTAGAACAGCCGCCCCAGAAAATCATCCTGAAGGGGCAAATACCCAGGAGAAAGTGAGAGAGTAATTATGCATAGTTGCCTCTACAAATGCCCTTTATATGTAATTGGAAGGCACTCTGCTTGTAGCCATTCACTGTAAATGCTAAGTAGGAGGTAGAGGCCCTGGAAATAAGCAGTTCCCGGACCTAGCCAAGGCTTCTGTGGGAAAACCCTTTCAGAGCTTTGCGCACTTCCAGATGTGTGTGGCCCCATCCTCTGTGCTCCTGAAAACTACTGTTTACTTGAAGCATGAGGGGTGGATTTGAGGAGGGGTGGCTATATGATTTCATTCAGGATGTACAATCCTTTTTCTTTTTCTTTCCTTTTCCTTTTTCTTGCCTTTGACCAATGGAAAAGGAAGTGCCCACCTAGCCTCTTCTTGCTTTTTTCCTTTCTTTTATTTTTTTTATTTAACATTTTTTTTATTGACGCTTTGTGCATTTCATACATCATTTTCCAATTCAGTTCAGGCATATTTCCCTTTCCCTTCCCCCCCACCCCCGCCCCAACCGAGATCATGCATTCTGCCATAACTGTCCTGCATATTTCAGGTTTTTTTTTTTCCATTTTTTAGCTATAAGTGGTAATCCATGAGTACAAGCATCCTTCATGTAAAACCAATTTGCAGGCTGTTGTGCCAAAACCCCCACAGCCCCACCTTCCAGCGTGGGGTGAGGGGTTGTATGTTCAATCAGGTTTTTTTCCTTTCTTATCTCCTGTCTAGCCCTGGCCTGGACTGACTTGGAAGAGGCCAGACCAGGAAATGGCCAGTACTCCCGGTGACTTCTTTTATGGCACACTAAGGCCAGGTTGGCTATGAGTGAAACCCTAGGTGTTTTGTTCTGTCCTGAAAAGTGCAATGGTCAAAAAATAATGAAAACTTCACACAGGAGAAATAGTGGACACTGGAAAAGTTGGATGACAAACAGCTGTAGTCAGAGAACACCACAGGTGCAAGGGGAAGAAATGCGTGCAGTGTGCGGACAGATGAATCATAGGCGACTCTCTGTGTCTGGAAGTTCCATTTCAGTAGATTCAGTACACCCAAGATTGAAAATACCCAGAAAACACAATTGGATTGCACTGAATGTGTACAGAGATTTTTCTTTAACTGTCTTTGAATGCATACAGAGATTTTTTAGCCTGTCTTCATTCCCCAAATAATATAGTAGAACAAGTGTTTACATAGCATCTACGTTGAACTAGGCATTAGAAGTAATCCAACAAGATGATTCAACATTCACCTGGGATATGTAGGCTATATGCTAAGACTACATTATTTTATACAAGTGTCTTGTCTATCTGCAGATTTGGGATCTTAAGGGAAACAACCAATTCCCCACTCTGAGGACCAACTACATCTCCCCTTCTTTTGTGGCCCTAGCTTGTCCCCTCCCCTCTGTTTCCCAGCCCTACTGACTCTCTTCTTTGTTGGTGTTAATGCTATAAAGTGCACCAGAGGTAGAGGTCGTCACTAGTATCCACAGCCTTTGTTAAATCCTAAGAGGGTGACCTTACAAAGTTGGGGACCTAGTCCTCTGGGTAAAGGGCTATCTTTTTGTTGTTTTTTGAAACAGGATCTCATGTAGACCAGGCTTGCCTTGAATTCACTATTTGGCAGAGGTTGGCCTTGATCTCCTGATCTTCCTGCCTCTACCTGCCAAGTGTTGGGATTAAAGGCATGAACACCACATCTGGCTGGGTGAAGGTATTTCACAGGCTACCTTGTCCGAAAAAGGAGCACTTTGCTCAGAATTTAAATAAGATACTCTTCTCCATATCTACTTTCTACAATGTCTGTTTAGATCCAGGACATGTGGTGTTTCATCTTATAAAATTATCCTTAACTTAGACAGCAAGGAGAGCCACATCATTTAAGAAAAAACGGTAAATATTCAAAACCCTAAATAAGAAAACAAAATCTTCCTATCACTCTACAGGTCTGAAATAACTACTGAATGGATGTGCGTATATATCAGAAATGGATTTCAAACAGTAATATAGTTTGCCTTTTACATTTAACAAGCTTCATAAACATTTCCCAGTGTCATTAGATAGTTTTCCACTGCATCCTTTTTATGTTCACAATGAATTTTATCATATGGTTATAGCATAATTTATTTGATAATAACAAATATTTATAAAACACTTCCTATGAGCCGTGCCTTATACACATCATCCAATTTATTCCTCATCATATTTCTATAAGTGAAAGACTTGTTATCCACTTTTTATAGCTAAGAAAACAGGTCTAAAGGCAATATTTTGCTCAAGGTCACAAAGCGAGGAAGTAGAAAGACCTGCCATTGGGCTGCAGAATTTTCAAATTAACATGTTAACTGCTGCTGTTACCAAATATCCAATGCTACCATTTAGGTTATTTCCACATTGTAAACATTACAGAGTTGTGAAGGGCATCTTCCATGCTGTGGTGTTAACACATTTCCATGTTATTTTCAAGGAGAAATCCCAAGCAAAAAAAGCCACAAAGTCAAGGCAAATGCACAGCTTTCTAGGTTTGGAGGATTGGCTTTGGGGTGGGAAGAGATGAAAGCTGTTTGAGCCAATCAGGAGGCAGAGCAGGCCCCTCCACCTGGAACTGGCCCTTCCTGCCACTCATAAGATTACATTTAGATCTCCATCACCAATCTGGAGAGGAGCTCTGTGCCTAACACCCTTATAAGCACAGAGAATTATGCTAATTACTGTTTACTGTGCACCTGCCAAATGCACACTGCATTTGTCGTCATCGTAGTTATGCCCTGCCCACATCCTTAGACTCACGCATGGTCCACTCATTCAAAAGAGGGATAGGATGAGGCTCAGGAGGCCAGGCAACTTAGCACACAACACCAGTGTCGTCTGTGTAATGTTATCTATCAAAATAAAGGAGTTTAACAATTCTATTCTTCCTTGCTTCTTCATTGGCAATATTATTTATCAAAATATTAGACAACTGAACCTTAGGAACTTGTCATGATGGATTTTATAGAGATCAAGTATAGCAAGAATTATTATTATTATTATTCTTATTCTTATTCTTATTATTATTATTTGGTCTTTTTGAGACAGGGTTTCCCTTTAGCCCCAGCTGGCCTGGAACTCACTATGTAGACCAGGCTGGCCTTGAACTCACAGAGATCCGCCTGCCTCTGCCTCCCAAGTGCTGGGATTAAAGGCGTGTGCCACCATATACGGCATCTGAAATATTATAGTTGCTTGTTTCTGGGATTAATTACACCATTACAAACCCGAAGAACCCCTGTTTGGATTCAGATCTACCTCAGGCTAGTCCTCATTACTGAGAAATGTCAGGGTACACTTCCCAGCCAGACCCTGTCAAAGTGTTGCGGGAGCCCTGGTTGAGAAGACCTCTGGCTGGTATCACTTCAGGCACAGTTTTCCACAGAATGGCAAGAAGGCATGGACAGATGAGTCTTCATGGTTACTCACAATGAGGAAAAATAGAAATTTCCAGTGGAATAGCTTAGAGAAGAGAGGAAAATTGGAAAAACATTTAATAGTTTAAGACTCTTATTTTTAATTATGTGTATGTGGTGGGGGGTGGGGGGCATGTACACATGAGTGTGGGGTGTAGGTGCTGGCAGAAGCCAGATCAGTGTCAGACCCCCTGAGCTGAACTGCAGGTCATTAGGAACCGCCCAATATGGACTCTTCTGTAAGAACAGAACCAAAGAGCCATTTCTCAAATCCCTCAATTGAAGGACTCTTTAGAAAGGGTTAGAGGCTTAGCGGTGGAGATTTCATAGCAGAGTAGAGTCAAAAACAGCTGTAAGGGAAAAGTATGAAGGGAAAGTTATTTACACTTGGGTCTAGGACAAGCCCTAGAAAGCACATGGTAGCACCTCAGAGGAAAGCTTGTAAGTGTGAGGGCACACAGTCCTCCATTCCTGACTGGTCTGGAGGGTCTCTGGCTTCTAGTGAGTCCAGCTTGCCAGCCCCTCCCCACAACCGTGCAAGGCAATGCCAGACATTAGCTCCTCATCCCAGCCCCAAATCCTAGTGGCATCCCACTGAGAACACTGGTAAGTAAGGATGGCCCTAGTTCTAATGAGTTAATAGTCTGTAATTTGATCCTGCTCATGACTGTTTTCATCAGAAAAAATAAAACATTAATCATCTTAACAGATGTAGAAAGGAAGGTTTGATGAAACTGATGAAAGGCAATACTCAAGGTGAAAAAATAATCTTTAGCAAGATAGGAATAGTCTCTGAACTTAATAATGGCCCTCTACTGCATATGTGAAATATTATGACTAATTATATAAAATTAGAAACCTTCCCTGCAGTAAAGGACAAGAATGCCCACTACCAATCACTCCAAGTGTCAGCATGGTGTTTAACAATGTTTTAGCAAACATAATTAAAAATGAAAATAATGCAAGAGGAGAAGAACTGAAAAGTTAATGATAATTTTTATTTGCATTTTACTTGATTTTTCAATATAAAAATCCAATGACCTATGTAAAGCTGTCAAACATTTCTTTCAAAGCTCAAGCCAGACAAAATCCCAGTGTAGCTATGGGGAACTGAGTAAGAGACTCCAACCCTACCTGGGACCCATTGGTAACTGACGACTGCTGGGAGACGGAGAGCCAGGAGAGCCAGTCTCATTTAACGGTGTGACTCCTAGCGTAGGCTGACTCCAGTGGATGGACCCACACCAAAGGGCATTTAGGGACATAGGGACATAAGTTTGACTCTATAGTCATGTGTGTGTGTGTGTGTGTGTGTGTGTGTGTGTGTGTGTTTGTGTGTTAGAATACATGAAATTGGGTGGGGGTAATAGTAAAGGAAGTGCACATAGGTGAAGGAGTCTAAATATAACAAGAATCTATTTGTGAAACTTGCAAAAATTCAATAAATTTTTTTAATTCCCAAGAAAGAAAGAAAAGGAGGACAAACCCACTCCAGGTCATTCCACTCCAGATCTCCAGACCAACCTCATAGTCCAGACCCACACACTGCTCCCTGATCCCTGCACTCAGACCAGCTCAGTTCCACAACCTGCTTTGTTAGATCCTCCACAGGCTGTCCCCACCCCCATTTGCCCTCGGACTTCCTGGGAAGTCAGATCCTGCCCACTGCACCTTGATTCCCCTGCAGCCTGAGCAGCTCCAGCCTCTCTCCAATTACCTCCCCACACTCAGTTACTTACTGCCTTGGGCTCAGGTCCCCCCTGCTCTTTCCACCCCAGATCTCTAGTCCACCCTCTTAGCCCAGACTTGCTCACTACATCCCGATCCCCTACACCCAGACTAAATAAATTCTCCAGCTTCATTTGGTAGACACTCCTCAGGCTGTCACTACCCCTGTTTTGCCCCTGCCCTCCCTCCTCCTTGCCTGCCTGCCACAGATTTGCCTACTATCCAGACTAGTCTACGAAATGCATGCAAACTTTTCATTCATGAGCACAAAGCAACCAAGCTATATCAACAATATAAAAGGAACCAAACTTCAATTAAACAAAGTCAGAGTAAAATTTCCTATTGGGCACACAACCAACAAAAAATATCCAAATGCTCAAACAGCAATGCAAAAACACAAATAATATGAAAAGCCAAGAGTATATGTCCCCAACAAAACCCACCAATCCTACAGAAGTGTACTACAATGAGAATCACCCCGAGGAGCTCCTCAATACAAAATTTAAAACAATCACATGATCAAAGAACTTAAAGAACACACAAACAACTATAAAAAAAAGAGACTAGGCATAAACTTGTGACAGAAGATCAAGAAAATATAAATATGTGGCTGAATGAAATAACAAAAACAATTCAGGATTTGAAAAGTGAATTCACAAAAGAGATAAATATTGAAGAAAGCCCAAGCTGAAATGAAGATGGAATTGAAAACCTCAACAAGTCAATTTGGAATGACAGCAAAAAGCCTCAAGCAGAATGAATTAAATGGAAAACAGAATATAAAGACTGGATAGCAAAGTTGAGGAACTGCACTCTTCAAAGACTATAAATTTAAAAAACAAAAATGAAATATGCAGAAAATATAGGACACCACGAAAAGATAAAAATCTATGATCATAGGCATACAGGAAGGAGAAGGACCTCAGGTCAATGATGTTGACCAGATCTTCAGCAGGATTATAGAAGAAAACTCCCCTAAATTAAGGAAAGATATGTCTATATAGATACAAAAAACACATAGAACACCAGTAAGGCAGGACCAGAACAGAAACTCCCCATGGTATATCACAGTAAAAAAAGTAAACAAACAGAACAAAGAGAGAATACTGAAAGCTGCAAGAGAAAAACAAGTCAGATATAAAGGAAAACCTATTGGAATTGCAGCTAACTTTCCAATGCAAACTCTGAAAGCCAGAAGAGCCTGGACCAATGTATACCCAGTTCTAAATGACCATGGATGCTAACACAGAATATTTTACCAAGCAAAACTATCTATCATAGTCAAAAGAGAACAGAAAATTTTCCATGACATGAATAGGCTGAAAGAATTCATGTCCACCAAACTATCTCAGAGAATGCTCAAAGCAGTACAAAAGACTGAAGATAGAAATGACTATCCCCAAGAGTTTACAGAAAGAAAACAAAGGAGGGTATAATTATGGACATGCAAAATAGGGCTAATAGCACAAATAAATTAAAATGACAGCAACCAATACACATTTTTTTTAAGTAATAAAGCTCGATATGAATGGGCTCGACTCCCCAGTCAAAGAAACAGGCTAGTGGAATTGATTAAGAAGCAAAATCAATCTTTTTGTTGTCTTTAAGAAATTCATCTCATCTTCAAGGATAGTCACTAACTGAAGGTAAAAGGATAGAAAAAATATTCCAAGCAAATGGTACTAAGAAGCCAGCAGGTGTTGCAATTTTAATGTCTGAAAAAAACAGACTTCAAATTAAAACTAATCAGAAGACCTAAAGAAGATCGCTTCATTCTAATCAAAGGAACAATTAACCAAGAAGATACTACAATCATGAACATATATGCACCAAACTGGTGCACCAAATTTCATAAAAACAGTACTATAGTACTATAAACTCCAACTCAGTAGGTGACTTCAGTACCCCACTATTTCCAGTAGACAGGCCAAATGGACAATAAATAAACACAGAGACATCTGAATTAAATGACATCTTACATCAAAGGGACTAACAGATATCTACAGAATATCCCACCCAAGCTCCAAAGAACACACTTTCTACTCAGCAGCCCAGGTAAGTTTCTCTAAATGGTCACATATGGGGACACAAAACAAACCTCAAGAGATTAAAAATTGAAATAATTTCATGCATTCTATCAGACCACAATGCAATAAAGCTTATAAGCAACAGCTAAGTGGTAGGTTACAAAATCAATGTAGAAAATTCAGTAGCCTTCCTATATACTAATAACAAGCAATCATAGAAATCATTCATGGATTTGAGATCTCCTGAGCCCAGCGGAAGGAAAGAGGGAGAGACAGGTAGGAACTGGGTGCCTTGGCGAGCTGATTGTTGATCCCTTGGTCCTGCTGTCTTTGGTTCGATTGGCCTTTGTGGCTGTGAGGTTGGAGTTATCCTCCCAGCTGGGATTAAAGGTGTGGTCTTTGGCTTGATTAGATCTAGTGGCTGTGGGGGCGGAGTTATCCTCCCAGTCGGTATTAAAGGCACGCTTGTGTGACTCTTGAGATTTGAGATCTCCTGAGCCCAGCGGCAGGAAGAGGGGAAGACAGGTAGGAACTGGGTGCCTTGGCGAGCTGATTGCTGATCGTTTGGTCCTGCTGTCTTTGGTTTGATTGGCCTTTGTGGCTGTGAGGTTGGAGTTATCCCCCCAGCTGGGATTAAAGGTGTGGTCTTTGGCTTGATTAGATCTAGTGGCTGTGGGGGCGGAGTTATCCTCCCAGCCGGTATTAAAGGCACGCTTGTGTGACTCTTGAGATTTGAGATCTCTTGAGCCCAGCGGCAGGTGCCGGGGCGCGGGCTGAAGAGCCCCCCCCCCCCCCCGCCAACTGAGATTACGAAGAAGGATCTGAAGGAGGCAAGCAAAGCACGCCTTCAACACAGTGAAGAGGCATTCAGGACTCACATTGGAATACAGGCAAGGAGAAGCCCATATGCCAGGATCACGAAGAAGAAACTACACTGGAAAGGTGCAGGATAATCCCACGCCAAGCTTTACCAACCCTATGGATGACTCCTGCAGTGGGATCCCTCCGGGGATGCCCCAGGACACAGACATCAGAAACACAATTGGGAACATACTTAAAGAACTACAAGATCATAAAGAACAAATTAAAGAACTAAGAAAAGAGAATGAGGACCGAGAGAGAGAGAATGACAAGCTCCGGAAGGAAGTAGAAACACTGAAAAGATCCCATGCTGAAAAAGAAAAAGAAACCAACCAGCAAACAAAAGAGCTACAAAAAGAGATCGAGAAGCTCCAAAAAGAAATAGAAACACTAAAGAAATCAGAAGAGGAAATGAAAAAGGAAATCAAACACTCATCCATTCAAGAGGAAAGGAATGAAAAAAGCCTCAGAAGCAGAATGGAGGAAGCAGAACAAAGAATATCAGACCTGGAGGACAACACAGAACAACTAAAAACCTCAAGGAAAGATTATGAAAAATTTAAAAATACACAAAAATGGAACAACCAGGAGCTGTGGGACACTATGAAAAGATCAAACCTCCGCATCATAGGAATAGAGGAAGGAGAAGAATCCCAAGAGAAAGGTATTGATCAGATCTTCAACAGAATAATAGATGAAAACTTCCCCAAACTAAAAAAGGACAAACCAATACCAATACAAGAAGCACATAGAACTCCAAACAGACAAGATCAGAAAAGAAATTCTCCACGCCACATCATAGTTAAAATGCTGGACACCCAAAACAAAGAGAAAATTCTTAAAGCGACAAGAGAAAAACAACAAGTGACCTATAAGGGGAAACCTATCAGAATAACAACGGACTTCTCACAGCAAACGATGAAGGCAAGAAGAACCTGGAGCAAAGCATTCCCAGTGTTGAGGGACAATGGATGCCAGCCCAGGTTACTATACCCAGCAAAAATGTCAATCATAGTGGAAGGAGAGAGGAAAATCTTCCATGACATAAACAACTTGAAAGAATACATGTCCGGAAAACCAACCCTTCAGAGAATACTTGAAGCAATCCAAAGAACAGAAGAAAGGAGCAACCAACCCCAGGCAACTAGAAGGAGAAATCAATAAAAGCATAACTGCAGAAGTAGAAACCTAAATCAAAACCGCAGATGGATAATAAGGCAAAAGGAAGCAACACAAACCTATCAGTCATAACCTTAAATATTAATGGACTAAATTCCCCAATCAAAAGACATAGACTGGGAGACTGGATTAGGAAACAGAATCCATCGATATGCTGTCTGCAAGAAACACATCTTACCTTCAAGGACAGGCACCACCTTAAAGTGAAGGGATGGAAAAAAATATTCCAAGCAAATGGTACCAAAAAGAAAGCAGGTGTTGCTATTTTAATATCGGATAAAATAGACTTCAAAGTAAAAGAAATCAGAAGAGACAAAGAAGGCCATTACATTTTCATCAAAGGAACAATCCACCAAGAAGATTTCACAATTATGAATATATATGCCCCAAATTCTGGTGCACCAAACTTTATAAAGACAATTCTCCAGGACCACAAGTCACAGACTAACCCCAGCACACTCATAGTGGGAGATTTCAATACCCCACTGAGTCCTTTGGATAGGTCAACAGGACAAAAAATAAACAGAGAGACATCTGAACTGAACGATATGATACACCAAATGGACCTCATAGACCTCTACCGAACATTCCATCCTAATACCAGAGAATACACTTTCTACTCAGCACCCCACGGAACATTCTCCAAAATCGACCACATCCTGGGACACAGAAGAAACCTCTACAAATACAAAAAGATTGAAATAATTTCATGCATCCTGTCAGACCACAGTGCAATGAAGCTCAACATCAACACCAGGACAAGCCCTCCTGCCTACAAGAACACATGGAGACTAAACAACACACTCTTGAATAATGAATGGGTCAAGGAAGAGATAAAGAAAGAAATAAAAACATTCCTGGAACTGAATGACAATGACAATACAACACAACAAAACTTATGGGATACCTTAAAAGCAGTCCTAAGAGGGAAATTTATAGCCCTGGGTGCCTACATTAGAAAAACAGAAAGAGCACAAGTGAATGATCTAACACTACAGCTAAAAGCACTTGAGAGGCAACAACAGATGAACCCTAAACGCAACAGACAGGAAGAAATAACAAAAATCAGAGCAGAAATCAATGAAATAGAAACAAAGAAAACAATACAAAAAATCAATGAAGCCAAAAGTTGGTTCTTTGAAAGAATAAACAAGATAGACAGACCTCTAGCCCAGTTAACAAAAAGAAAGAAGGAACAACTCCAAATCAATACAATCTGTGATGAAAAGGGAAATATCACAACGGACAAGGAAAAGATCAAGAAAATTATATGGGAATATTACAAGAACCTATATTCTACCAAGTTTGAAAATCTAGAAGAAATGGATGAATATCTGAAATCTTGGGAATCACCAAAGCTTGGCCAAGAGGAGACCAGCAGCTTAAACAGACCCATAACATATGAAGAAATAGAGGATGTAGTAAGAAGCCTCCCAACTAAAAAAAGCCCAGGCCCAGACGGTTTCACAGCAGAATTCTATAAAACATTTCAAAAAGACCTACAACCATTATTTCTGAAACTGTTTAGAAGTATACAATCAGAGGGAATTCTCCCAAATTCCTTCTATGAAGCCAACATCACTCTATTACCAAAACCAGGCAAAGATACAACTAAAAAGGAGAATTATAGACCCATCTCCCTCATGAACACAGATGCCAAAATTCTAAACAGAATACTGGCAAATCGCATACAGACCCACATCAAGAAGATCATCCATCATGACCAAGTTGGATTCATACCAGAGATGCAGGGATGGTTCAACATACGAAAATCAATAAACATCATCAAACACATAAACGGAATCAAAGACAAAAACCACACCATCATCTCAATTGATGCTGAAAAAGCCTTTGACAAAATCCAGCATCCCTTCATGCTTAAAGTCCTAGAAGGAATTGGATTGGAGGGATCATTCCTCAATGTAATCAAAGCCATATACAGGAAACCCACAGCCAATATCATCCTAAATGGGGAAATGACGGAAACATTCCCTTTAAAGGTAGGAACTCGGCAAGGCTGCCCCCTATCACCACTCCTCTTCAATATAGTGCTTGAAACACTTGCTAGAGCAATAAGGCAAGAAAAGGATATTAAAGGAGTACTAATTGGAAAAGAGGAAGTCAAACTATCCCTATTTGCTGATGATATGATTGTTTACTTAAGAGATGCAAAAAACTCCACCAGAAAACTCCTAGAAACGATTAACAGCTTCAGCAAAGTGGCAGGATACAAAATTAACCTTAGAAAATCAATGGCCTTTCTTTACACCAAGAACAAGCAACTGGAGAAAGAATTCAAAGAGACCTTCCCACTCACAATAGCCTCAAAAACAATAAGATACCTAGGAACAAACCTAACCAAAGACACCAAAGACCTCTACAACAAAAATTTTAAACCCTTAAAGAAAGAAATTGAAGAAGACCTCAGAAGATGGAAAAACCTCCCATGCTCATGGATTGGGAAAATTAACATTGTAAAAATGTCCATTTTACCAAAACTCTTGTATAGATTTAATGCAATCCCAATCAAAATCCCCAAGAGTTTCTTCACAGGCTTGGAAACAAAAGTTCTTAAATTCATTTGGAGAAACAAAAGACCCCGAATAGCCAAATCAATCCTGAGTGAAAAGAGCTACACAGGAGGGATCTCTATACCAGATTTTAAACTATACTACAGGGCTATAGTCATAAAAACAGCCTGGTACTGGCACAAAAACAGACCTGTTGACCAATGGAACAAAACCGAAGATCCAAATCTGAGCACATACAATTTCAGCCATCTCATATTTGACAAGGGGGCCAAGAAACCACAATGGAGAAAAGACAGCATCTTCAGCAAGTGGTGTTGGCAAAACTGGATCACCACTTGTAGAAGAATGAAATTAAACCCCTACCTCTCACCCTGTACAAAAGTCAACTCCAGATGGATTAAAGACCTCAACGTGAAACCCCAAACTCTGAAGGTGATAGAAGAAAAAGTTGGCAGCAGACTACAAGACATAGGCGTAGGAAAAGACTTCCTAAATCAGACAGCAGCTGCACAAGAATTAAGGTCGACAATTGACAAATGGGACCTCATCAAACTCAAAAGCTTCTGTACATCAAAAGAAACAATCAAGGAAGTGAAGAGAAATCCCACAGAGTGGGAGGAAACCTTCACTGCAGATACATCTGACAAAGCATTGATTTCCAGAATATATAAACTACTCAAAAAACAAAGAAAAAAGAAAACAAACGACCCGCTCAATAGATGGAGCAAAGAACTGAACAGAGACTTCACAAGCGAGGAATTAGAGATGTCTGAGAAACACCTCAAGAACTGCTCAACATCACTAATCATTAAGGAAATGCAAATGAAAACCACTTTAAGATATCATCTTACTCCAATAAGACTGGCTAGGATCAAGAAAACAAATGATACCAAGTGCTGGAGAGGTTGTGGGGAAAGGGGAACACTCATCCACTGCTGGTGGGAATGTAAACTCGTACAGCCACTATGGAAAGCAGTGTGGAGAACCCTTGGAAGACTTGGAATGAACTTGCCACCCGACCCAGCCATACCACTCCTGGGCATGTACCCTCAAGACTTACGCCACCACAGAGATACATGCACGGCCATGTTTATTGCAGCTCTCTTCACAATAGCAAGGAGCTGGAACCAACCTAAATGCCCCTCAACTGACGAGTGGATAGAGAAAATGTGGTACATCTACACAATGGAGTTCTATGCAGCAGTAAAGAAAGACGACATCACGAGCTTTGCAGGAAAATGGCTGGAGCTAGAGGACATCATGCTGAGTGAAGTAACACAGTCCCAGAAAAACAAACGACGAATGGTATCCCTCATCTGTGGATGCTAGTGCCAATTACCCAATTGTAAGTATTTCTTGTATAGGGCCCCCTGAGCTTTTGTCCAAAGCAGTTGGGCATAACGCATTTTGGAAACAACAACAACAACAGAAAAGACTGCATCAAAGAACTGACTGAAACAGTGAACTTCTGCTCAAAACAGTCAACTTCCCCATGGAAAATATTGAGAATGACTAAGAGATGGAAAGCATGTCTGGCAGAATGCATGAGCTCTGGCGGGGTGGGGGAATGAGCGGGAACACGGGTCTAGATTTGTTAAAAATAAATAAATAAATAAATAAATAAATAAATAAATAAATAAATAAATAAATTTATGAAAAAAAAAAAGAAATCATTCATGGAAACCTTCCAATTCACAATAGCCTCATAGAAATCTAGGAATAAACCTAACCAAAGACATTAAAGATCTCTTTAATGAAAAATTTAAATCTTTAGAGAATAAAGCAGAAGGAGACACCAGGAGATGGAAGGACGGTCCATGCTTGGTAATTGGTAGAATTAATATTGTGAAAATGGTGATCCTACCAAAAGAATCAGTGCAATGCTAATCAAAATACCCATGACATTCTTCACACAGCTAGATTCAAATGTAATCACAAAAGACTTCAGATAACCAAAGCAATCTTGGACAAAAAGAGCAATGCTGGGGTGGGGAATCACCATACCAGATCTCAAAGTATATTACAGAGCTATAGTCATAAAACCAGCATGGTATTGACACAAAAACAGACACATGGATCAGTAGAACATAATAGAAGACCCAAACACGAGTGCTTGCAATTTCAGGCACTTGATATTTGATAAAGGTGGCAAGAACACACAGTGGAGGAAAGACAGCATCTTCAACAAATGGATCTCCATCTGTAGAAGAATGAAATTGGATCCTTGTCTTTCATCCTGAACAAAATCAACTCCAAATGGATCAAAGACCTCAATATGAAACCTAAAACTTTGAAACTTCTGGAAGAAAACATAGGTAGGACCCTACAAGATATAGGTGTGTGAAAGGACTTTCTAAATTGGACATCAGTTGCTCAGGCATTAAGGTCAGCTATTAACAGGTAAGATCTCATTAAAGTAAATGCTTCTGTACAGCAAGAGAAACAACCAAGGAAGTGAAGAGGTAACCCATAGAGTGGGAGAAAATCTTCACCTGCTACACATTCAACAGAAGATTAATATCCAAAATATACAAAGAACTCAAAAATAAAGAAAAGAAGATAATAAATGACCTAATAAAAACCTGGGCTAAAGACATGAACAGAGAGTTCTAAAATGAAGAACTAAAAATGTCTAAGAAATACCTTAAAATGTGCTCAACAACCTTAGTAATTAGAAAAATGCAAATCAAAACTACTCTAAGATTTCATCTTACCCCAGTCAGACTGGGTAAGAACAAGACAACAAAAGACACCAAATGCTGGTAAGGATACAGAGAAAGAAGAATGCTCACCCACTGCTGATGGGAATGCAAACTAATGCAACCACTAGGGAAAGCAGTGTGGAGAACTCTTTAAAAACTAAAAATAAACCTACCATATGATTCGGTTTTACCACTCCTGGGCATACACCCAAAGGATTCATCCCACTGTAGCAATACCTGTGCATCTATGTGGCTGCTCTTTTCACAATAGCTGAAAAATGGAAATATCCTCAATGTACATCAACTGATGGATAATGGATAATGAAAATGTGGTACATTTACACATGGGATTCTACTCAGCAGTAAGGAAAGGTGAAATTATGAAACTTGCAGGTAAATTGATAGAAATAAAAGCTGTCATGCTAAGTGAAACAACACAGAGTCAGGAAAGCAGCGACCTATGTCCTCCCTCATTTGCAGATCTTATCACCAATCCTGTATTTGTGAGTATATATATATATATATATATATGCGGGTATATATATATATCTATCTGCCGGGAGCCAGGAAGATGGAAAAGAAGCACAAGAAGTAAAGATTAAAGAAAGAGGCCTAAAGAGGGGAAAGTAGTGACACATGATACCAAGGGGAAGATGGGGGAAAATGGGGTGCTTCACTGTGGGGGAAGGGGGAAGGACATGCAGGAACCGTGGGGTAAAGGAGGACCTCAAGAGAGGGGAGATAACAGGAGATAGATATTATCAAGGGGAAACTGGAGTTAACTGGGAGGAGAGAGTTAGACAGGGAGAAAGGAGAGATAAATTACAAGCTTAGGTAGTCGTAAAAACCAAAAAGGATGGGCTGGGAAATGCGCTCAGCAGTTAAGAGCACCGCTGTCTGCTCAAGCGACCCCGGGTTTGATCCCAGCACCCACATGGTGGCTAAGAAACCTCTTTAACTCCAGTTCCAGGGGAATCTGACACCCTTCTTCTGACCTCCCCGGCATTGCATGACACGAGTGCACAAACCTACATGCAGATAGTACATTCATATACATACCCAAAAAAAAAAAAGTCAAAAGGATATGCATTAACACAAAACCCCCATGGAAAATACACATACAGTATCTGAACATGCATATACCTGAAGGCTACATGACAAGAAATGCAGTGCCAGGCAGGAGAAACTTCCCTCCCAATCATTGGTCAGGGTAATCCAAATAGCTGCCAAAATAACACAGACTATTGCCAGAGCCTTTGATTACCTCCCAGAACTTGAAGGTAAAACAGTCATAGGTTCTCTCCTATGGCCTGTCTAGCCACAGGTTCTTGGCCCTCAAAACAGTACCAGGCATGGGCTCCACCTTTTGAAGTGGGCCTTAAATCCAATCAGACTGATTTATTACTCCCATAGTGCACCAATAGTCATATCTTGCCAAGCCACTCATCATTGTGGCTTGCAGTGTTCATAGCTGGGTAAGGCTGATGATTACTTTTCTCTTCCAATAGCATGAATAACAACTTCTAGTACTTATGAAACAATAGGCATGAGAAGCTTCAGATACATACCAGCTTGATTTCTCCGTTCCTCATCACATATATCGTGTTCGCAATGGATTCTTACCATTCAGTTCTGGTAGGTAAACAGAGCAAGGAAATAGCCAGTATTGTTGAGTGGTCTATGGGATCCTCTGGTCAACAACTCTAAAAGATGGAGTCCATTCTTGGCATTGTACTTAATATATAGCTCGTATATATATTCTATTATATATATATATATAATACTGTCTGCATGTTGGTTGGTGCACCTGTGTCTGCAATGCTGCAGAGGTCAGAAGAGGGTGTTGGATTCCCCTGGAACTGGAGTTAAAGATGGTTCTCAGCCACCATGTGGATACTGGGATCGAACCCAGGTCCTCTGGAAGAGCAGTTGGCGCTCTTCACTGCTAGGCCATCTCTGCAGCCCTAGCATTGGACTTTTTATTATTTGCTGGCCTATGGAGTCTGGTTGGTTCATTGAACACCCATTATAAGATAATTACACTTAAACTCTCTTTATATTGTATATGTACATATTTTTAAGAAACATTTATAGTAGTTGGTTTCCATAAGAATTTTCAAAAAGGCCTTTAGTGTTAGGTACCCTTCTCTTACTTCCTCTTCTTCCCTGCCCTCTCATTCTCCACCACACATTTTTTTTTCTTCCTGGGAAGTTGGGTGTAAAACAGATTCAATTCACATTTATAAAAGAAACTGGGTCATTCTCTCCCTCTAGGTCCTTCCTGAGTTTTTCATTCTCTCAAAATCACTAATAATTAAGGAAATGCAAATTAAAACCACTTTAAGATATCATCTCACTCTTATAAGACTGGCTAGGATCAAGAAAAAAATGATACCAAATGCTGGAGAGGTTGTGGGGAAAGGGGAACACTCATCCACTGCTGGTAGGAATGTAAACTCATATAACCACTATGGAAAGCAGTGGTGTGGAGAACCCTTAAAAGACTCAAAACGAGCTTACCATCTCACCCAGTCATACCAATACTGGGTATATATCCACAAGACTCATCCTATTACAGACATACATGCACAGCCATGTTTATTGCAGCTCTCTTCACAATAGGGAAGAACTAGAACCAACCCAGATTGCCCCTCAACCAACAAGTGGATAGAGAAAATGTGGTACAACTACACAATGGAGTTCTATGCAGTGGTAAAGAAACATGACATCATGAACTTTGCATGTAAATGGATGGAACTAGAAGATATTATGTTAAGTGATATAACACAGTCCCAGAAAAGCAAAAGATGAATGGTATCCCTCAACTGTGGATGGCTAGCACCAATTACCTAGTTGTAAGGCAAACTGAGCAACGTTAATGTTATATTCCTCATCATCTGAAAGCAACTGTGCTCTCATACTGTGAATCCCTTATCAGGTTCTAGAATTAACCTATGACTTATTTTCAGATTTTGGAATTTTGGTATATGGGTGGAGGGTATGTATGCATATTTTAGAGTAATATAAAATCAAAATGGAAAAACGTGAATCCTGAAATATGATTTAGAAATAACATAGTTTGTTTTCAGATGTTATAATTTTAGTATAGGTGATATATATATATGGAAGCAATACAAGTTGGAGGGAACAACAACAATAAATGAACTAGGATGATCAAAACAAAACAAAAAAACAACTGAATCAGTGAAGTTCTCACCCAAACAATAATCCTCTGCCTTGAAAGAAACTCTGGAAAGACTCAGAAAAAGATGCAAGATGTGTATGGCAGAATGCATGAACCCTGGTGGGGCGGGGGGCATGGAAAGGAAAATGATAAATTGGATTGAGAAATGATGTATGACAAAGTTAATAATAATAAAAATATTTAAAAAATAAATGAAAGAAACTGAAACTGTGAATAATAAAAAGAACTCAGCTAGTGTCCGAACTGAAGAGCTGGAGAGCTGAATGGTGCACACTGGTAGTATCGGCACTTTAAGAGCATTAGCAGCTTTTGCAGAGGACTTGGGTTTGGTTCCCAGCATCCACATAGCAGCTAACAACCACCTATAACTCTAGTTCTAGGGGATCCGATGTCCTCTTCTGACTTCTATGGGCATTGCATGACATGGGTTCACCTACTTAGATGGAGGCATTGCATTCATATATATAAAAATAATAAATAAAATATTGTTTTAAAAGAGCTAGAGGCAGGAGGATTGGAAGTTCAAGGTCATCTTTGGTTTCACAGTGAGTTTAAGACCTGTCTCAGCTTTGTCTCCAGAGAGAGAAATGAGGGTAAGAGGGTGGAGAGGAGGTCACGTTCATGGGTGGGGAGATGCTATGGTGGTGTGGATTTTACCAGTATTAGGTGATAACTACGTAAATTTAATATGATAAAAAGTTTAGCATGATTTGCCTTCAGATGACAAATCGATTATAAAATTCATATGAAATAAATGTACACAAGAGCCAAACTAATTATGAATAAAAGAGAATTGCCTTCCTAAGTAAGCATTGATAATACCATTTAACAATTGAATTACTCTCCTGTAGTGCACTGCTGTAGGAATGGACACAGATCTGTAAAAAACAACAGAGTTTCCATACAAACTCAAGTGTGTATGAGTCCTCGCTATTAGACCAGGAAGGCCTTCCCAAATGGAAGAAGAGAAAGGCAGCCGGTTCTACTAGGGCAGTGGGACTCATAGTTTGGTGTTCAGACCATAGAGGCTTGAGTGAGTTCTGAGCAGCAATTTGCTATTTCTATCAGAACTGTCCTGAGGGGTATTAAGCATCCAGTCACCAGCACTCTAGGCTATATTCTTCCAAACTACTTCTTTGGCCTTCTCAGAATGTTTCTAGGCCAATGTAAAGTTGACTAAGTAAGTTTTTTACTCAAATAAGCTGCTATGGCAAATTCCGCAATCTAGAAAAATTGGAAATAACATAGGATTCCATGTTCAGGTGTATATTAGTTACTTTTCTGTTGCTGTGCTAAAAAATTATGACCAAAAGCAACTTACAGAAGAAAGAGTTTATCTGGGCTTACAGTGCCAGAGGGTTAAGAGTCCATTGTGACAGGGAGGCATGGGAGCAGGAGCTGAAAGCCGGGAGAGAGAAAGGGAGGGAGGGAGGGAGGGAGAGAGAGAGAGAGAGAGAGAGAGAGAGAGAGAGAGAGAGAGAGAGAGAGAGAGAGAGAGAGAGAGAGAACTGGAAGTGAGGCAAGGATACAAACTCTTGAAGTCTACCCCCAGGGACATACTTCCTCAGTAAGGCTGGGCCCCCTAAAAAGTGCATACTCTCTCCAAATAGCACCACCAACTGGGGATCAAGTCTTCAAATACACAAATACATGAGCCTATGAGGGACATTTCTCACTCAAACAACCACAAGGTATTTATGCCAAGGAATACTCTCTAACCTGTGTTCAAACTGCCATGTCCAAGATATCCATAGTAAATTTATTGTAATGAAAACCTAGAAGCAACATGTTCAGTAGATGAAGAGATAGATTCCCAGGAATGTAGTCACAATACTGATGGGACAGTATTCAGCAAATGAATCAATTAATTTGTATGTATCAATATTGAGAGATATCAGATACATACTATCAAGTGTAACTTACAGAATTCTGCATTCAATATTATACCCTTTGTATAAAACTTAATATCATTCTATTTATAGTTCATATATAATTTAAAAACAACACTGAAGAAATGCACACTAAATTGATGATGGCGATGATACCTGGGAAGGACAGATAGGAAATAAGACTGAGAATGATAAGGAAGAAGCTTCCATTTTATGCAGAATTGTTCTATTTATCTTATTTTACAAAACGAAGTACAAATCACATCTGGATACTAGGAACATAAAATTCATTACTCCTTGTGCTTTTCTTCATTTCTTAAACCATAGGAAGAGTAGGAAAAAGACAAAGCAGAGGAAGAGGAGGAGGAAGGAAGAAAAAAATAGAAGGAGAAAAGAGAAGATGGGTAAAGGACAGAGTAGTACCTGCAGCCCCAGTTATCCCTCACAGATGAATAAGCACGAGATACATTTCTCCTTGAAATCGGCCTCACTGCATAGAAGGAGATGCATTCACATGGCCTTGAGAAACTATTTAATAAATTATTTAAAAATTATTATCATTAGATAATGAGAACTACGTTTCTTTTTTATGTATTCCCTTCTAGGAAATGCAGCTAAATTTCAGGCTCAGCAGTGATAATTAACTCATTTCGAGTGCTTCATAGTCTGTATCTAATCCTTTTGGATGTCTATTTTTTTAATTCTTCACTTTCCTACTTCATATACTGTCTCAGTCCAAGTGAATATGGGAAAATAATCGAGGTTCAAATCCTTAACCTAAAGAAAATGAAGGGTGGGAGAAAACAAGAAGAACCCTCCTCTTGAATTCTAACAATTCTAAATGTGTATAGTAGGATGACGGGAGTCATTTGTTCTGTTGTAAGAACTGGGTCTTGGCATGAACTTGATATAACACCCTTCAAGCACCTTTGCTTGGCACCTGGAAGCTTGTTTTGGACACTGGTGAGCAGCATGGGTTTGCAGGCTAAGGCTGCAGGGACCTATGCTTGCTACAGACTACAATGGAGGGTTGAGTGGCTGTCGACGGGGTGGTGTTGTTTGCAGTAGAAGGCCGACTGCTGTGTGTTGTCTGTGGCTTACCAACTAGAGATCTGACTTTAGAGTCAAGTCCACCAGTGGAACATGCTTCTGGTTTTGATTCCACTACTGATATGTTTTCAACATCAGTCGGTGAACATATAATGACCTCGGGATGAGGATGACATGGAAGGCACACTACTTGGATCAATGTCAGCATCTATTTTATGCTGTTACTGAGTGCTGGACTGAGTAATTAATAATCAACAGAAATTCAGTTTTCACAGTTCTGGAGGTGGGAAGTCCAAGCTGTGGGTCTGGAAACTAGGGGAGTGTCTTCTTGCTCTGTCTTCCAGAGGAAGAAGTGCAAAGAGAGGATGAGAGGCAAAGAGTAGATAACTTACCCTTTTAAGGAGCCAACTCATGCAATGATGACATAATCCACCTGCCAGGAAAGAGTCTGCATGGCAGAGCCCTCATCTCTCCCTAGGCCCTACCCCCTGGCACTGTGCTCTGGGGGTTGTTTCTAGCACAGGATTTGGAGGGACATATCCATGGCAGGTGGAATCTGGGTACCACCATTGCCACCTGTGACCAGGGCAAGTTATTCTTTTCAGTCATATTCTCTTCATTTTCAAATAGAGATCCCATATCTCACAAAATAAATCAAGTATATTTAAGCTGGGCATGGGTGTATGTGCCCCAGATGCCGCCAAGGGTGGGCTGGGAGAGATGGGTGGACCCTGAGAGTCTAGCCAGCCGAGCCCAAACAGTGAGCTTCCAGTTCACTGAGAGACCCTGTCTCAAGGAGAGAAGGTAGAAAATGAGAGGACCGGACACATGACATCCTCCTCTGGTATATGCACCCTCCCACACATGTGTCTGTACACACACACACACACACACACACACACACACACAAACATAAAAACACACAAACATACACACAGACCATCTATTCAATCAGTTTATCAGTCTTTATACACTATGTCTGGTGATACTTGTAATGAGGAGAATGTGATTTCATATTTTGCCTTTATTTTTTATTATGTCTATCACATAGTATATTTATGAGTTATAATAAGGGATATGAGCCGGGCGTGGTGGTGCATGCCTTTAATCCTAGCACTTGGGAGGCAGAGGCAGGTGGATCTTTGTGAGTTCAAGGCCAGCCTGGTCTACAGAGCGAGTTCCAGGACAGCTGGGGCTACAGGGAGACCCTGTCTCAAAAAGANAAAAAAAAAGAGATACGAAAGAAATCTTTGAGGGAAAGCTAGAGAGCTAGTTTTAATGAAAACTATTATAATGAGGATTATTACAATGAAAAGCCCCCACTTCCAAGGGTAAAATGTGTCAGCGACTGAATTTATCTGTTTTATGGACTCTACTGCCTTTGACGTCAGGAACAATTGATCATATGTACCAGCCACTATGATGCATCTGACTGCTGACTTCTGGAAATGCTGAATTACACGGCCCATAGTTTGGCTCAAGTGCTAAAGAACCTGTCCTCCCTTCCCTCCTTCTGTATCAGCTGTGTCTCCTTGGTTGGTCCCGACACCTCCAGTTCCCTTGGGTAGATGCCACTGATTGAACTGTAGGGAGAGCCAGAACACACTTCCATACAGAAGTAACAAACTCTTAGCAAGGAAAGAGGACCTTTCCACGAATGGATGTTAAAATTGTGTATATAGGGCATCCCAGAGCCTCTTTTTGGCTCATGACTTCTGATTGAGAACAACACACATTCTCTATCTATGGTAGGATTGTCCCACAGAGAAACCCACATGGCCATCAAGCACCACTCCCTAACCCCACCCAAGAAAGGTGATTCCTTCCTGGGTTGATCATTCTCAGACCCATCTGCCACAAGCACATTTCCAGGAATGGTTTGTGAGTTAGTGGTGCACTATTGCCATCACTTTGCCCAAGGGACAAGCAAGTGTCTTTCTCACACACTGTGTAAGCCACTTTTCTCATTGCTGTGAAAAAATATCTGACAAAACAAGGAGGGGACAGCTTATTTTGGCCTCCAGTTTTAGTGGATCCAGTCCCTGATGGCTGAGAGGGCATGGCAGAAAGCAGGCATGTGGGGCGGCTGATCGCATGGCATCTGCAGTCAGGAAGCAAAGGGAGCTGAATGCTGGAGCCCAGCTCGCTTTCTCCTTTTTATTCCACCCATGCCCATGGAATGCCATTGTCCATATTTAAGTTTGGTCTTCCCACCTCTGTTAACCCAATTGAAAAACTCCCTCATAGACATGCCCAGATGTTTGTCTCCTGGGTAATTCCAGAGCCTGTCAAGTTGACCATCAATATAAACCATGACATATGCTTGTTCATGACTCCCATATACCTCCATCACAACCAAGAGCAACCAGCTCCGAAAAGGGGCACAGGTGGATGAGAAGCAAAACAGTCTACTTTCTCTGGAGTTGTTGTCTTGGTCTCTAGTCAATTCTGGCTGTTTTTTTTCATGGGCTGACAGCTTGTCCAGGCATAACCTTTCTATCCTACTAATGAAGCACACACAATTAGATATATAGGTATTTAAACAGTATAATATATAGCCTTTCGATCCTACTAATGAAGCACACGCAATTAGATATATAGGTATTTAAACAGTACTAATTGTTATGGTAGATTACTTTGGTATAGACACAGATGTGCCCCTTTTCTAAGCCTAGGGAACAATCTGTGGAAGAGGGGGCGCAGTAGAATGTAAGGGCTGCGATTGGGGTGAATGGTGAAACTACAACAATATAGACTGGACACTCATTTGATCAACTTGATTGAACATACAAGCCCCCCCTGCTGGATGGTGGGATCCATGAGCTGTATGGGTTTGGGCACAACTGCTTGCAAATTGGTTTTACATGAAGGATGCTTGTACTCACAAATTATCACTTATTGTTAAAAAAATGAAAACAAAACAAAACAAAACAGAGAAAGATGCAGAAAAGTTACGGCAGAATGCATGATCTGGGATGGGTAGGGGTGGGGTGGGGGGAAGGGAAAGGGATATATGCCTGAACTGAATTGGAAAATGATGTATGAAATACACAAAGCATCAATAAAAAAAAAAGAGCAACCAGCTCCAACTGAGACTTAAAATCTGACTAGTTTCCTGAACAGGTGGGTATAACAACACAGTTCCCCCGGGGACTATTCACAGATATAGTTATGTACAACGGGAAAGAAAACATAGCAAGAAGGGAAACGGTCAAGATTGGGAGAAAAGACAACTTTGGGGTATGTCTTTTCCGATTGAGGAGGAGAGACTATAGTCAAAGCTGAGGAAATGTGTTACCGTTACGTTGGGGTAGGTGATGGTGCTGGGGAGGAAACTTCTGTGGCTAAACAGTATTTGCAGGATTATTTCTCTATTTATTGAGGTTGGCTCCCTATTCCTAAGGCTCTGCTATCTCCCAGGTGGTTTTTGAATGAGGGCCACTGTCATCTAGCTCTGCACTGGAAGGTGGGTCATCCACCTTCCTAGGAAAGGAAACAGAGGGCACAGAGAAGCTCAGCTCCTCTGGGGGAGGGGGACTTAGTGTGTGCCTGTCTAGGACAGTGAGCCTGGCCTGAGACTCCGGAAGCCTCTTCGTGAGGTCGGCAGGAGTTTGGCCATTTCTACCCGGGAGGGAGGAGCTCTCTGTCCTCCATAGCCCTTCACTCAGGACCTTAGGCATTAAATTCCTGCAAGTAGTAATACATTTCTGTGTTCTCAAACCAGATTTGCTTCCCCGAAAACTAGCCCCAGCCCATTCCGATGTCCTTCCCTTCCCGCCATTGAGCAAGGCCCTTCCCTCCCCCAACTGGCTATAAAAATGCTTCCCCTTCCTTATTAAATGATCTGTCCTCCTACAGGGTCTCCCGGGTGTCTTTTCCCGTTGTACTTGCTGCTGCTCAGAGGACCTGCTGTTCACTTCCTCCTTCCCTGTCCAGCTCTGAGGCCGGAACACAATGGTCTGAATACTGTCTGGCAGAGATCAGGCAAGGGAAGGGAAGCCCGGTACTCTGTGATCTGGCTCAGCATTTGCACTTGTTCCCCCTATGGGCCTATGGTCAGAACAGTCCCATGCTCCAGCTTAGTAAAGCTTGGACGCACAGCCTTCCTATGTTCCCAGGACAGCATCTGGGACCTGGCAGCAAAGAATGTGATTTGCCAGTGAAATAGTTTTACAGCACAAACACTGCTACCCTAGGACTCAAGAGAAAAGAACAACGGGGCATGGAAAGGACCCTTCTTGCTCTTTTGTAAGAAACTGACAGGTCTGTGAGGTTGATAGGATGCAACTCTCCTGGGATCTTGCCAGATCGTGGGGAGATGGCCTCCTCGGCAGCATCTCCCACCGGCAGCAATCCCTGGGTCAAAGGACCACTGCAAGGTGTTTGGTATAGGCAAGGGGCAACCTCAACAATTCTACATCTAGTTTCTCAACTTTATAGTAAAGAGATAACTTAGTTTTGTGGGAGGCCCATGCTTCTCCCTAACATCTGACTAGGTATCTAGATTAGGACTTGTGACATGGGTTTTCTCCACATTCCCTTCCATTCAGGCCTTGGGTGGAATCTGTGACTCAGATATGACTCTAGCTGGAGGGGTCCCTGTAGGCTAGTGAATGTACTTCCAGTGCTTCATAGAGCATTGAAGGGTCCCATGGGTAGCTCAGGACCCATAAGGCCGATCTTCGAAGCTCTGCCTTTCATCTTAACAAGACAGAGAAGCTTCTTCTCTAAAGCCATGGCTAAATAATACATAGAATCCTTGCATTGAGTAGGACAGCTCCCAGGACCTCCTGGGTGCTCAGATTCTTCCCTGGCTGCTGAGATTTCCCTACAGTCATGGGCTGCAGCCTCCAAGGCAGGAGAGGGTCTAGATGCTAGCTCTCCTTTCTTTTGGGGTCTTGGAATATAATTTTTTTGTTAACACAGGTTCTCCCAGTGGCCCACACTGGCCTGAAACTCCCTATGTAGACCAGACTAGCCTCACTCTCACAGAGATCTACCTGCCTCTGCTTCTCCAGTACTGGGACTAAAGGCATGCACCACTATGCCCAGCTTTGGAGTATAATTTTTCTCCACGTATTGTAAATATTTAGTGAAAACTCGAGCCTGGAATTCAAGTCAGGAAGACTCAGGTTTGCTCAGACAGGCAGCTACGTGATTCGAACCTACAGTATCATCTCTCAGGGTTTTCGTAACCTGTACCAGAAAGAACATGAAGAAAGAATTACCGACTTCACATAGATGTTAGAACTACATGGCACAGACACGTGGGAACACTTACTGATGCTAAGTGCCTAGTCAATACCTTCCTCTTGCTTTGAATTTTTTAAAGAAATATCACATGTACAGACAAGTGCATAAATCATAAATGTGTAGTAACTCACTTCACAAAGTGAGCACACCCCGAGAAACCAGCACTTTAGCTTAAGAAACAGAACATTTCCTGCATCCTAGAAGTCCCAGGGGCCCCACTCTGGGCATTACCCCTCCTCATGGAGAAGCATTATCTTCCAACACCATAAATTAGTTAGCTTACCTTAAAAATTTATATAAACGGAGTCAGAACTCTACTGTGTCTGGCTTTTTTCATTCAGTCTTATGTTGTCAGACCCACACAATTTCCCCTTTTATTTTAATGCTTACTTGGATACAGCTTCATAGAATATAACATCTTGCACTGTCCACTCTCTACCTCCTGTTTTATGTTGAAAGCTATTCATTTTTCCCTGTAAGGCAAGACAGCTGATAGTCCACAACAATTAGATGGACTCTGGCGCTTTCCCCATTTGCCTATAGTTAATGGCACGAGACCTGAGGGTCACCAGCAGATCACAGCTAGAGTGCTCAGGGGACCACACACTTGCTGAGTTCATGTTGGCATCTATGAGGTCTTTTCAACAGATGCCATGGTTTGAATCTCTTCCTTGAGTTCCTATGTTGGAAACAATTCCTAATACAATAGAGTTGAGGATGAGACTTTAAGAAGTAATTATGGGGGTTGGAGAGATGGCTCAGTGGTTAAAAGCACTGACTGATCTTGCAGAAGACCCAGGTTTGGTTCTCAGCACCCACATGGTGGCTAACAACCACCTGTAATTTCAGTTCTAGGGAATCTGATGCCCTCTTCTGACCTCCATGAACATTGCATGACAGGGGTGCACTTACACACAGGCAGGAACTCATATACATAATGTATGTATATACATATGTATATACATTATGTATATGAGTACACTCATACACATAAAATATTTAAAAAAGAAATAATTATGTCATAAAGCCTATGCCTACATGATCAGATTAATGTTGTCATGAGGGAGGGTTAGTCATCATGGAAGTGGGTTCCTGGTAAAAGGATGAGTTCAGCTTCCCTCGTGCCCCTCCTCCTTGCCCTCTTATGTACTTGTGGCCATGGACACTTATTCCCTTGTCCTTCTCCCTTTCAACATGGTGTGATATGGAAACTCACCTTAAGATGATACATCTGGGGCTGGAGAGATGGCCTGGCAGTTGGGAGTGCTGACTGTTCTTGCAGAGGACCCAGGTTCGATCCCCAGCACCCACCTGGTGACTGAGAACCGTCTTTAGCTCCAGTTCCAGGGGAGTCCGATGCCCTCTTCTGACCTCTGTGGCAAACCTACATGCAGACAGTACATTCATACACATATGAAAATAAATAGAATTTAAAAAATAAAAATAAAAAAAACAAAAAAAGAAGCCCTTTGGAATCATCTCCAAATAAAAAGTTAAAAAAAAAAAAAAGATGATACATCTTGGACTTCCCAGGCCCCAGGATTATAAGAAAGAAATCTCTGTTCTTTATAAAATACCTAAGTCAAGCGTTGTGTTACAGCAGAGAGAAAAAGGACCCAAATGATAGGAACCCAGCCCGAGAAGACACTACCACTGCTTCCTGTTCTTGGTGACTATGCGTTTCTAAAGAAAACCTCCCAATGGGCTCTTCATCAAAGCCCTGCTTCTCTTCTTAGCATGACAGAAAAGGTTCCCCTCCACAAGTCATGGGATAAATAATAGATGAAACTATTGCATTTGAATAGCATAGTTCTTGGGATCTCAGAATATTTTACTGAGGCATTAAAGGAAGTTCTCATCTCCATACCCTATGGAGAGGAATGGGGTGCATTCCTGTCTGCAGAAACTGGATGGAAGTGAGACCTGAAGATGCCCAGGGGGGCTGTGAGTCTTACTTAAAAATTTTAACAAAAACAAAGACTGTGAAGAGAACCTATTGGATTTTCATTTGCCTTGTATCTTACATGTCACTCTAACCAGCCACATAGTCAAAGGAAGCGGAACACAGTTTCCATGATTTTGGAATCAATGTTCGGTCTTTGCAATCTCTCAGTGCTGATTTCTTCAGTGGCTAAGTGGATGCTGATGCAGTGTGACAGTGATTTTTAAGATAACAAGATGATTAATGCCAAGAATTTGGGGTACAAATATCCTAATGACAAAGCTCCTTATTTCTTATGCTGGTCTGCAATATTGTGCCTTTGAAGAATTATTTTTTTAAAGCTACTCTACTGTGATTTAAAGGTGAAATGTCATGGCTGGAGAGATGGCTCAGTGGTTACTAACACTAACTGATCTTCCAGACGACCTGGGTTCAATTCCCAGCACCCACATGGCAGTTAACAACTGTCTGTAACTCCAGTTCCAGGGAAATCTGACATCCTCTTCTGACCTCCATGGGCACTGTATGACAAGGGTGCAGTTACATACATGAAGGTAATGTACTCATATACATAAAATAAAAATAATAAAAATATTCTTTAGATGTGCAATGCTCCCCATATGTGCATGCGATTGAATGTTTGCTTCCCAACTGGTGGAACCTTGCTAGAGAAACTGGGTCATTGGGGTTTAGATTGACAGCTGGGTCCCATTTCAGGTCCACTGTCTGCTTCCTGACCATGGATGCAATGAAACCGGCTGCCTCAGGTTCCTCCCACCATGCCTTCCCCACCATAATAGACAGTATTTTTTCTTAAACTACAAGCCAGAATAACCCTCCTTAAATGACCTCTTACAAGGTATCTGGTCACAGCAGTGAGAAAAGTAACTAAGTCATTCTCCTTTGCCCATTTTCCTTCAAAGTAGCTTGTTCTCTTGTTGAGTAACTTTTGGGCAAATTTCTTTGATAAGTCAAAATTTTCCTCTAGTAACTTCTACCCATTTCCCTTAAATCTTCTCCCAAGAGTCACTCAGATCTACTCTACTCCACACAACAGATCTTTAGCTCTTTGACTATAGGGAGGATGTATAACCCTGGCTTACTGTTGAATTCTTGGCTTTGACTAGGAGCGAATCCTATCTTCTCAAAGTTTAATCTTTCTGGTTCATAAAACATACAAAGTAGTTTTTCTACCTTCACTTTTGATTGGTTTCTTAATGTTCTTGATGTTTAATGCCCCATATTACAATGCGGTATTAAATTATAAAAATTAGAAGATTACAGTTGTAACTCAGTGCCAATGGATTTTAATAAAACCTCACAAATCTATGATTATAGTATGTGAAAACATGTCTATCTTGAATAATTTATCATAATAAATTCCATATTAATTAAAGATTTCAATGTAAAACAGATGCCCTAAAAGAAAACTTGATGTAGATTTATGATATTAGGATATGAAAGGATGACTTTCTAATATATTTTATAAAGTAGCAATCATGATAACCACTCATTCAGTGCTGGTAGGAAGGCAAACTCATGTAACCCCTATGGAAAATGGTATGGAGAATACTTAAAAAACTCAAATTAAACCTACCACCTGACCCAGTCATTCCGCTCCTGGATATATACCCACAAGACTCAACCTGTCCCAGAGAAGCATGCAAAACCATGTTTATTGCAGCTCTCTTCAAAATAGCGAATAGCTGGAACCAACCCAAATGTCCCTCAACTGATGAGTGAATAAAGAAAATGTGGTACATCTACACAATAGAGTTCTATGCAGCTGTAAAGAAAGATGACATCATGAACTTTGCAGGTAAATGATAGAAATAGAAGCCATTATGCTAGGTGAAGTAACAGAGTCCCAGAAAAACAAATGACAAATGGTATCCCTCATTTGTGGATGCTAGCACCAAATATCTAGTTGTAAGGCAAACTGAGCAATGATAATATTATATTTCTTTTTTTTCTGAAAGCAACTGTTCTGTTAAATGTGAATCTCTTAACGGGCTCTAGAATTAACCTACCACTTATTTTTAGACTTTGGAGTTTTGGTATATGGGTGGAGGGTATATATGCATATTTTAGAATAATATAAAATTAAAGGGAAAAATGTGAATTCCTAAACATGCTTTGGAATTAACTTATAGTTTATTTTCAGAAGTCATAATTTTGGTATGTGTGTGACACTTATATGTGTGTATATATATATATATATATATGCATATTTTGGAACAATACAAATTGGAGGGAACAAGAATGAAAGGACTGGGTCAAAGAACTGATGGAAATGGTAAACTTCTGCCTGAAACAATAAACCTCTGCATAGAAAAACTCTTGTCTCTTTTTACTCAATCTTTAAAAAGATTGAGTAAAAAGAGACACGACATGTATGGCAGAATGCACGAACTCAGGTAGGGTGGGGGGCATGGAAGGGGGAATGAGTATAAATTGGATTGAGAAATGTTGTATGGAATGCACAAAACTACAATAAAAACATTTTTTAAAAAAGACTAATAAATTCAATGGTATTTATGTATTGTATATGTGAAAATATCACAAACAAATAAAGAGGCAAAGGATAAATTGAAAAACATTTTGTAATATTCCTATCAGAGGATAAATATATTTATTATACAAAGAGCTCTTAAAATTAATTTTAAATAAAAGATGAGTCATCCTAATAGAAAAAGCAAGGGAAGTAAATAGGTGATTTAAAAAGAAATGTAATATCATACATGTATGAAAAATGTTCATCTCCTTAAGTAATGGAGGATATTCTCATTAAGACAAAATATTGTTATTCATCAATAAAACTTATAAAAATGTAAAAAAAAACAGTCCTCTGCTAATTATAGGCAGTGTTATCAGGCTATGAATATAAATGTGTATGCTCAAATTCAGCTGTATTGAGGGGGAATTAGAGGATTATTGGGTAATATTGGAAAAAGAAGAACCAAGAGCTTTAAAAAGGAGTATATATCATTTGATATACAAATTCCACTTCTGAGTAATTCTCTTCAGTAAATAGTCATTATTAAGTATATATACACAAACACACAATCATGAAAGAATTATTTCAACATTATAAAAAAGTATACTTTACACAAAATTAAGTAAAATGGAGCAAGCACTCCAATACATCTATATATTTCATAAATTTTAGTTAAACATTGTAATGATGCATACCTTTTAAAATATATGTAATAGATATATTAAAGGATGACTTATATAGAGATGAAAAGAATGAATTCATCCTATCTGTAAATGAAATGAATTATGCTATGCAATTCTTGAGGTTGGAGTTCCTTCTTCTGAGACTACAGATTTAGGTATGTGAAAATATTGAAGACTTTTTTTTGGTGTAGGAATCAAACCTAGGATCCTCCTTTAATAAAATCATCAATATGATGGGAAGATGTATTTTTTAAAAATATATATTCGTTATTTTTTATTTTATGTGTATGAGTGTATTGCTTGCATGTCTACCAATGTCATTCAGTCCCTGTGGAGGTCAGAAGAGGCTGTCAGATCCCCTGGATCTGGAGTTATAGATAGTTGTTAGCTGCCATATTAGATGCTGGGAACTGAACCCAGGTCCTCTGGAAGAGCAGCCAGTGCTCTTAACCACTGAGCTGTCTCTCTAGCCCTGAAGATGTATTTTTAAAGTACAGAATAGACAAAGCAGATTATAAAACATTCTAGATAGTGGTTCTACTTCCTCAGCTACGCTAAGCTTCCTGGTGGTAAAGTAAATTTAACATAGCTCATTATAAGAGATTCAAGTTCTCAGATGTTTACTGCTGCTTAATCTACCAGGTATATGTGTGTTGCATAGTCCCCTTTACATTGTCTTATGGAGACTGAGCTTATGGAAACTGACATTGTGGCTACTGCTACTAAATGAGTGTCCCTAGCCAGGAGTCTTACACCTTCAGTGACCACCCATGAAATTGCTAGCTTGAATGTTACACCCTTCATGAGCGTTAATAATCGTATCCTTATCCTTATTATTACTATTATTATAATACAACTCTAAATACTCCTTAAAAACAATGAAATGGAATCCTAGTCCCCTACAGCTCAGATGGCCCCTGCTCCCACCCCTCTCTACAAGGCAAATTCCACTTATTCCAGTTATTCCAGTTATTCCAGTTTAATTTCAGCCTAGCCTTCCTCAAAGATTTGGTTATTTGTCTTTTAAACATTTTCAAATCTCATGTTGAAATTTAGTTGCTACTGTAATGCATGAGAGGTAGACCTTTGAGATGTGATTGAACCACAGGGGTTCCAGGCCCATTGATGGGATTAATGCCATTATAAAATGGTGTTTCTCCTCTTTAGTCTCTTGCCTTTGTCTTCCACCATGGAACAACAGAATAAGAAGGTCCTCACAGGTGCCAGAGTCTTGACTTTGGATTGCCTACTCTCCAGAATCATGACGAAATAAATATCTATTCTTTGCAGCTTACCCAGTATCTTGTATTTTGTGATAGAAGCACAAATGGACCACAGTCCTGTGTGGTCCCATATGGACCACCCAATGGGGCCTCACTTTGGAAAACAGTTTTTTCTTTCCCTGTATGTAGTTCATTTAATAAAATATAAACTGAGTTTTCCAGAGATTACTGAGAATAACTTCCAACGATAACTGGCAATAATATAAACAGACAGGAGACCTGGATATTAGACGAGGACATGTTGGTAGTGAGGGCTGATGATCAAGACCTTCCTTCTTAGGTAGCATCTAGGATAGACACAAGATGGGAAGGCTGAAAATTGGGGGGAGTGTTCAACCCAGAGAACTGCACCCAAGTATCCGTCTCACTCCAGGGTCCGCTACTTATTTCATCTCCTATTACTCAGCTTTCCTCTTCAATCAGCAGCTGGGATTCTGATTACTGGGCTGACTCTAAGGAGTGAAAAGAGAGAGAGCAGTGTAAGGGTTAGGCCAGGGGAGTGTGTGTTAGTCACTTCTCTGTTGCTGTGATAAAACCACCATGACCAAGGGAACTTATAAAAGGAAGAGTTTATTTGAGCTTACGATTGACGGTTCCAGGGAAATAAGAGTCCATTGTGGTGGGAAGCATGGTGGCTGGGGCTGCAGCAGCAAGCTGAGGGTCACATCTCCCAATGAGTACAGGAAGTCAAGAGAGAGAGACTGGAGACTGGCAAGGCTTGTTAAACTCCCTAAGCCTGCCCCCAATGAGATACTTCCTCCAGCATGGCCACGCCTTCTAAGACCTCCCAAAACAGTGCCACCAACTGGGGACAAAATGTCTGAATACTTAAAGCCTATAGGGGACATTCTCATTCAAGCTACCACAGAGGGTGAACAAGTTAGGTGGCTCCTGCAGTGTTTAAATCAGAGTGGGACTTAGCCACGGTTACTGCCTAAGTCTCTTTATTTCTATAGACATCAATCTAAACTCTGTTATTGGAAAAGGACAAAGACAGACATGGACGCTGACTGCTGTGAAGAAAAGGAAGAAGAAAAGGAAAAGGAGGAAGAAGAGTATTTCTAAGATTTGAGTTCATCTCCTTCCATGAAAACAGACACAAGCTTAATAAGAGAAAATGAAAAGTCTGACACTTGGAAGTAAGATCTGGTACAGCCGAGAGTGGCAAGTGGCAGATTTATTTCTGAGACAAGACATAGACTGCTGGAGGTAGACCAGGGGCATGTGGCTGTGGCAGCTCCAGGAAGGGGAGAATAGACAAGACAACTGCCTGGCTGCCACCAGCTCAGCTTTCTCTCTGTGGTCTCTGAGCGGGCTCACCTATGTAGTGTAGATAAGAGGGACGGCAGGCGGGACTGAGTGTGGAGCGCAGCCCCTGCAGGCCACTGCTCTAGCCTAGGATGCTGCAGCTTGATTTTAGTCCATAGAGATTTCTTAGGGTAGGTGGCATGTCGGGAGTGGTGGAAGGCCGTACCATTCCCAGCTGAGAAAATTAGGATGAAAACTGAATACCACAAGTCACATAAGCTTCTCTCGATGCTCTGAAAGTCCTGGTGGGTCACGATAATGAGGCTTTCTAGATACCAGGTGATCATCAGAAGAAATGTTTGCTTTGCTTTCTGTTTGAGAGATTCGGGAAACCTAGGTCCTAAATATTTCATATCCATCCGGAGCTTTTTTCTTCTTTGTTATAATGCCAAGTGGACCAACAAATGTGTGCTTTTCTCTAATATCAGCCTTCATTAGGATAAAGCTACCAACAAAAGCCAAAGGACTTCTCTGTCTCTTTCTCAAGTCCTTCTTAACAATCGGCATCAAGGGCCACAGCAGAGTGGGGAAAAGGGGATTCTTCTTCCCTCTGTCTTGATTTTCTCATTTTATCTAGGAACTGATTGTCCGGACCCCATTAACAATCCAGATACTAATAAATCTGAACAAACATGTGCCACCACTGTTTCCTCTCTTTCCTCTTTCTTCTAGTTTATTCTATGGTCTTCCCAGGGTGTGGTGGGAAGGGTCAGACCTGGGCAGGTTTCTAGCAAAGCAGCAACACAGAGTGGTTTGAAATGACAACTCGAAGTCTTTTTCTAGTTACTGTTCTTCATGAGGATGCAGACCTATCCTACCTTGTCTACTGAGGGTCTTTAGAGTGGAGATCTAGGTAATGCCACAGTAGCCCCTGAGAGCTTTGCCGTTAGAGGCCATCTCTGCTGTGGGTGAGGGTAGGGCATGGTGTGTAGGGATCACTGCTCCCCAACGTGAGTGAAGGACAAGGCACAGCAGAGCAGGGAGAAGGCTCTGAGTTGGTGCAGCAGCCTCCTGGCTTCTGTTCCTGGTGATCTCTTCCCTCTTTCTATTGCCAAGAGATGCTGTGACCAGACCCCAGAGCCCACACAGCTCAGCTGAAGCCAAATTGCCTTCTTGGAAATAAACAATAAGGAAATTACCAGGCTATTTGATGGTGGCATGGATGGTCCTTACTTCTAGTCAGAGTCTGCCTAGCTGTGCTGGGCTCTTGCAGGATGTGGAAGTGAGAGTCCAACTAACTGAACCTCAAGCCAGGGGCTGGAGAAGGAGAGGAATTCAAGTAGGAGGAAGGTCATGGGGATGGGTGAGTCTCAAAGGAGAAGGAATCTTAGAGCCTGCTCTTCACAGTGCAGGGGAAGGATGAAAGAAAGACATCATCAGGGAGAGGGGCAATGAAGGGGTAAGACAAAGAAGGGGAAGTGATTGATAAAGAATTGGACAAACTGGTAGGCAGCAGACATAGAATAGAGCAGACTTGGATGAGGAGTGGGATGGGGAGGAAGGGAAGGATTTGCCACACTTCTGGGAATCTCATGAAAGCTGTGGCTCTAACACACACACACACACACACACACACGATGATGATTGCATATATTTCAGTAGAGGGAACTATTGGAGTAAAGGGGAAAGTGGTGTGTGGAATACTGAGGAGTACTGGGGTGGAGTAGTAGTGAGATTTTGTATCACTATGACAGAACATGGCATCGACAACTTAGGCAGGGAATGATTTATTCTAGTTCAAGGACTGTTTAGTCCATCAGCCTTGGCTCTGCTGACTCTGGGCCCACGGTGTGGTAGAACATCCTGGCAGCAATTGTGTGCAGTAGAGGCTACTCAACTCATGGCAGACAGGAAGAGGCCAGAAAGAAACAGAAAGAACTAGGGCTAAGACACAGCTCCCAAAGACATGCCTCTGGCTGAACAACTTCCTCCAGCTAGGCCTTGACTCCTAAGGTTCACAGACCCTGTCAAAGTCATCTGGGAAGAAACTCTGTAATAAAGAGCCTTTGTGGGGGAGTGCGGACATTTCCTATCAGAGCTGTAAGATGTGAGATGAAAGGTTCTCAGAGGAGAGGAAACTCAAGCCTGTAACTTCCCAGCTATTCCTTGAAGTATTGGCCATAGAGGAGGAGGATAGATGTGCGGGGCACAGAGCTCTGTAGCACCCAGTGCTATGTCGCGACAGGATACTCCCCATTCCCATGATAGCTGACATTCAAGATTCATTGTCTCTCTACCTGTTAGCCATGGGAAAGAGCTAAAATGCACAAAGCAGCACTCTAAGATGATTTCCTTTGGCAGTGGAACATTAGTTCCCAACTAACTCACCACACGTGGGTGAAGAATGCAGTTCTGTGTCTAAGTGATGACCACCCTCCACAGAAAATGCCCACAGTTATGAGCTCGCCTGGCTGGTGTTCAGAAGCCAACATGACCCGGGGTCACTTTCATTCTTTGTGTTTTCATTTCTACTTGTTACATTTTATTTGTGTATGTGTGCACGTATGTAGTGTGCGTTTGAGTGTACTATGCATGCAGAGGCTGGAGGTTGACTTCTGCTTCCTTCCCTGCTCGCTCTTCATCTTTTTTGAGACAGGATCTCTCGTTGAACCTGGAGCTCACTGACTGTGTAGACTGGCTGGCTGGAGAGCTCTGAAAATCTGCCTGTCTCTGTCCCGTCCCACCAGTGTTAGGGGTACGGATGGACATCACCATGCCCAGCCTTATACTCTGGTGAGTTACCAGCTACCATTTGTGTCACCTTGGGTATGCTAATTATCTCCCCCTCCAAAAAAAACCCCTGAGTTTCTGCATCTGCATGAAGGATACAGCAAATTTAAAGGATGCTTGTGACAGTCAAATCAAATAAGGGACATAAAGATCTGTCTTGGATTCTGCTACACAGTAGGCTCCTGAATCACCAATCCCTATGCTTCCCTCTTTTATTAATCTGTGTTGCCTCTATGTTTTAAAAGTCTTTAAAAAAAAATAGAAAAATGGCCGGAGAGATGGTTCAGTGGTTAAGAGCACTGGCTGTTTATGGAGAGGACCCAGGTTCAATTCCCAGTACCAACATGGTGGTTCACAATGGTTCAAAACTCCCAGTTCCAGGAGATCCAACACCTTCTTGCTTCCTCAGGCACCAGGCACATGGTGCACTTACATACATGCAAATAAACACTAATACATATGTTAAGAATAAATAAAAATATTAAAACATTGTAAAACCATGAAAAGTATAGAAAAATATCAGCCACAAGAAAAATATCTCCCATAAGAAAAAAAAAGCCACCAGTAATTCCCTCACCCGGAGGCAACCTCTGTTCACATTCTGGTATGTTCCCCTCTGCGCTATTTTTAAAACTTCCAGGGCTCAGATCCGGTATATCAATACCATGTTTAAGTTCAGCCGCGGTGCCTCCTGCGCTTGGAAAGCACTTCAATGCGCATGCACGGAATCGTGCTTGTGGTCTCCAGGGAAGGGATCGTGTGGATCGGCCTCTATTGTTTTCACCTCTGAAAATTGGGAAAAGCAAAAGCTTCTCATGGGCAGCAGCTTTCCACTTTTAAAGGAAAATGAACACAGATACCCTGCTCAGAGATGGGCGACCGAGCCCCTGAGCCTCCCCTCCCTTGTGTGCTCTTTCTCTGGCTGCCTTCCCTTATTTCTTATCGCTGGAAAGTTCTCTGGCTGAAATTACCAAGCCCTGTTGCTTAGCAGTTCATCTGCTCCCTCCTGTTCCCCTCCTGTCCCCAGGAACTGGAGGCCATGTGTTCCTTTAGCCCATATGCTGACAAGCCTCTTCCCACTCAACCTGCCATCAGCCCAGGCACCAGCCAGGGCCACCTGCTCGGTGTCTGCCCCTTTCTAACTTCCAGAGGCAAGAGTTGGGAGCAGGAGGGAAGAGGAGAGAGGAAAGGATGAGTCTTCAGACAAAGGGACTGCAGAGCTTTCCTCAGACTCCTCCACTAGTTCCTTCTGTAGTCCTCACTCCTGCTTTTACTTGATCGCTGCTTGGGGGAATGCTTTAGGGAACAAAAACCGGAGGAATGGCTCCCAGGAAGGCAGGGTATTGCCCCAGGGAGAGTCAGAGTGTCACCCAGATCATTAGCCTTGGCTCAACAGGCAGATGTGGCCGAAGGCTGGACATGAGGCCTCCCAGCCCAGCCTCAGCAGCGCCTGGCTTCTCAGTTCAGTTACTGATCCTAAGCTCTGTCTCTCCACCTTCCTCTGCTGGACTCTGCACAGATCTTTACCTAGCTTAATCAATTTGCAATGCTATATTATTTTAATGACATTTAATGAAATGAAGTGTTTCAATGGCACACCCATATGTGTATGTATATGCTATCTTTCTTTAGCATAAAGTTACCTGAACTCCTTTCTAACTTGAGTGACTACATGAATGGAGGGAAACTGTGTTTCTGAAGTACAAGCATGAAAGCAGCTGCTCTGACCCCATGCAAGTTAGTCTCTGAAAACTTGATTTCATTTTCCAAAGAATCAGAGAGTCGTCCTTCTACGGAGGAAGGAATCAATATCCTAGCCCTTGACTCCCGCAATTCAATGCCAGGGAGAGAGCTTCAGAGAGTATTCCAGTAAGTTCGGGAGTTGGGGGAGGTAGGAGCCATACCGAAGGTCCAGTACTAAACTTGAGGGGACAAAGACCTATATAAGTTAGTGAGGAAGAGTTCAGGATGGTTGGGGTGTGCATGGTTGTGGCCGATGCCACCAGCCCAGCTGGACCAGCAGCCTGGCTCTGCACTTGGGCACTGGGTGGCATGGAACAGGTGTCTCTGTAACAAAGTTATTGGTGGAAACTGAACTGTAGGCATGGTGTGCCCTTGGGCCATTTTCCCTTGACAACTACCATGGCAACATGGGCCAGTCAGGCACATGACAAGAGCCCAATGGGCAACTTTCAGCCTGCAGTCAGGAGCTCAGTGCTCAAGAGCATCCCCGCAGGCCAGGGAGCAGCTGTGGTCTGCTCAGAAGGCAGCACCTGGATTCTCTCTCTCTCTCTCTCTCTCTCTCTCTCTCTCTCTCTCTCTCTCTTCAATGGTTCCTGCTTCTTCAGATGGGGCAAGCCCAGGACAGTTCAAGGGAAGGAGTGTCCACAGAAGTGTGACATCTTGAGTATCAAAGGACACTAAAGACATAAGACTTGGGACTTACATCCCGAGCATTGACACAGTCATATTTTGGAGTGTTTTCTTCTAGTCTGTTTTTTATGCAAAAGAATCCTGAACACTATTTTTCCAACCTGTCTTTTACGCCTAAAATTGATATTGGCAACATGTTCCCACTTCATTTACAAATGTTCTGTAGTGTTTAAACTTTGAAGTGGTTACAGAGAATTCCACTGCATTGTTGTGCTATGGTCTAGTGAATAAAGCCCCAACCATCATCCTTTGGGACCAAGGAGACTTTCTGTAAGGAACTGAACACTAGCAGCAACAGCAAAATAACAGTGAAAAGGCAAACCTTTGATGAGGCTAAATAAGCAGCGACTTTAACAAGGCAATACCAGTAGATTAAAATTAAGATGAAATTCAAATGTTGGATAACAAGGACTATGGATGGTGGCGTGGGGGTCAAGTTTGGGGAAGCAAGAAATTGAAATTGTGATTAGTGCCTAATTATGTTGAGTCAAATATGGTGACTTTAAGGGTAATCACCCAAAGCAGAGAAATAGAATGTATCCCTTTCAAAACAGCAGACATGCAAAATGAAATAAGCCAACTCATTCTGTTGGGAGGCATGCTATGAGGGGAAAGGAGGAAGCAACCATAGCAGCTGTGAAGGATCTGGGGTTTAACTAAAAGCTACTGTTAGCCAGTTACCAGCTCCTGAATGCTGTCAGACAGCCAAAGACTCCCAGGTCAAAGAGAGAGACATGGGGTTTTGATATTCACACACAGCAAGCAGGCTGAGCCTCATACACATGCCTTAGCTTCCTCGCGCCTGTCCAAAGAGATGTTTATATGGGCATTGTGAGTATGCTGGGCTTGTGTTGCTGTGAAAAGGGTGAGATGGGAGAATCTGCCTTTGATTTAAACAGCACCAGCAAGCTTGCTCTAGATCCCAAAGGGAGACACTGCCTCATTCTGCATGATTCATTGGTACAAGTACAACCCTGAGAAATGACCCAAGTTGTGAGCAGTCGTCAGATCCTTGCTTTCTGGGCATGCCCAGCAAGCTATGGAGAAGCATGAGAGGCCCACTGAGGAATTTCTTGCCAAGCACACAACAAATTCACAGAAATGAACTGAAATACATTAGCATCATTAGTGATAGAAATCCATTAAGCTTGCTTTTTTTCTCAAAGATAGAAATTACAAGTTTGAGTTTAAAAAAACCCATGTAATTCATTAAAAAAAAAAAACACCTAAAATGAGCTGCTCTTTTGGCCTTAGTGTGTTGGACAGGTTCTGTCTTGGCAACTACTTGGCTGACTGGAGAACACTTGTGTGTATAGTGGCTGGGGGTAAGGGATGTGCGTTTGTGGAGGTTGTGATGGTGCAGTAGGAGGATGCAGCTGATTTCCTTTTCCTTCCTTCCCCATGATTTGTCAAATCCATTTGCACATTGGCTAGATAGATGCAGAGCATTTGAAGAAAGAAGGAATGAAGGAAGGCATACCATGCAAACACCCAAGCAAACCCATGCATCATAACAAATATTGGAAAATATATTTCAGACAGAATTCTTCCCAATACCCAACCTCTCCACTAACTCAGAATAAAGTATGTTACTATATAAATAATGGAAGAATTGCATGTGAGGATGCATGAGCAGTCAACACTCAGATGAGTGTGTCTGGTGAGAAGCTGAGGCTGCAGGTGCTATATGCATCCAGGAGTGGGGGTGAATCTGACTAAAGGCTAAGGTGATATATAGAAGTAAACTCTGCTAGGGAGCAACTTGCTTTTGGCAAATGTCATATGCATGGCTCACAAAGTATGGGGATAGGCTATTAAAGCTTGCTTGAGGCACCAAAATATAAATTTGGGGACTTTATTAACAAAGGAGACAAATGAGGACATACAGCCCCGTGGCCAGGTGGCTTCTGATCTCTGTTATGCTGGTGAGGCCATGGCCACGTCCCTAACTGGACCTAGGCTGAACCCTAGCTCTACCGAGCCTCTTGTGAATAAATGGTCCTGCTGTGGGCTGGGTGTTAGGCTCCAGGCGAGCTGCACAGGCATAGTGTCCTTCGGGAAAAGGATGTTTAAATTCCGAGAATGAATGAAGGTCCCGGTTAAGGTCAGCTAGTTTGCACCACAGTTGGGACCAGAGTACAAACCAGACTTTTTCTGGATATCACAGTGGAGGTGCTCCAGTCTTTGCTGGCTGTAGTGATTATTGGCAGATGTCTGGCTGCTTGAATGTGAGTGTGTGTGTGTGTGTGTGTGTGTGTGTGTGTGTGTGTGTGTGTGTTGATGGTGGTAGTGGGGGGCTACTGGAAATGCTAATTTCTCTCCTTTTCCCTCTTCCTTATCCTGTCAACCCATTCACACCTTTGCAAGACAGATGGGAAAAGAAGCTTCTGTGGGGGGTGGGATTTAACACCTGGCTCCTGGACTTGGGGCTTGGAAGGAATTTGACGCATGTGACAGAGACTGCTGGAGAAGCTCCAGAGCATCTGCTTGGGCACACTGTGGACAAATGTCCTGAGAATCTTCCTCTAGAGGCTGAAGTGGGACCTGACTCTGACTCTGTCTTAAGAGCTGAAAACCTCCAGCTCAAACCTCCCACTCACCCAACCTTGTGTGCTAACACGCTGCTGGCAGAAGAGTAAAGACCTGTTCAAAACCAACAGCAACAAAAATTGCAAGGCACTCCATGGGGATAGCAGACTCCACCTTGCATCTCATTAACACCTAGGGGTGGGTGGAGAAGGGGCTGGCAGGGGCTGTCTTTACCTATGGGGCCTGAAAACCAGTGGCAGCCCCAGAGGTGTGTTGGTTGGGGGGTAGGGGCCCGGCGGCAGTGAACCAAGAGTGGAGGCTGCTATTGCTGGGAAAGTCCTCTTGAATGTGGTCCTTGTTTATCTGTTCCTTATACACTAGTTTCTGCAAAAGCTATCAGATTTCCTCATGCTTATTGTGGGAAAATCCAGCTTAAATTGCAGGCTAGCTTCCAGCTAGCATGCCTCAGGGTCTGACCCTGCCCCAAGGAAGAGCAAGGCATGATGCTGGGTGGGGCAACGGTGTGCATTGGTGCGGAGTTGGGGGAATTCTGATCAGCCCTGGGAACTGACATCATTTAGTTTATAAAGCAGGCTGTAGCAAGGAATACATTTGAATTTCATAGTAACATCACTATTTTTATTAATTATTGCATGCATACTGGCTAAGGTAGGCCTGCAATTCGTTCGGGTGGCCAGTGGGTTGGAAAAAGGTCCCCTTTGCGGACCACCAATCTAGGTAGCTGATGTTGTGAGTGGACATTGACTGAAGGGAGGCCAACAGCCAGCAGCCTGCAATTCCTGTCCAGGGTTCAGCAGTCTCTGGGAAGGTGGGAAGTCACGGCCAAGAGTGGAACACGTGTCTCGTGGGTCCAGGCTAAGGGCCTGAGTTGGAAGTACCACCCAGGTCGGGCTACAGGAAGTAGCCAGCTGGCCTCTGCACTGAGGGGTCAGCTCCCCACAGTGTCCGCAAAGCAGGCACTGTGTTCCTATTCCTCTTAGCAGGGCTGCGTGGTCCCTGTTTGTCATAAAATGGAAGCTTCCTTTTTTTTTCTTTTTTTTTTCACATAAATTTATTTATATTTTTTAACAAATCTAGACCCGTGTTCCCGCCCATTCCCCGACCCCGCAAGACCTCATGCATTCTGCCAAACATGCTTTTCATCTCTTTCTCAGTATTCTCCATGAGGAAGTTGATTGTTTTGAGCAGAAGTTCACTGTTTCAGTCAGTTCTTTGATGCAGTCCTTTCTGTTGTTGTTTTGTTGTTGTTTCCAATATGCATTATGCCCAACTGCTTTGGACAAAAGCTCAGGGGGCCCTACACAAGAAATACTTACAACTAGGTAATTGGCACTAGCATCCACAGATGAGGATAACATTCATCGATCTTGTTTTCTGGATCTTGTATTACTTCACTCAGACATGATGTCCATCTAGCTTCCGGCCATATTTTCCTGCAAAGCTCATGATTCGTCTTTCTTTTTTTTTTTTTTTTATTATATTTTTTATTTATTTTGTATATGTATGAATGTACTGTCCGCATGCAGGTTTGTGCACCGTGTCGTTGCAATGCCGCGGAGGTTAGAAGAGGGTCTTAGATTCCCCTGGAACTGGAGGTTCTCCTGGATTGGAGTACAGACGGTTCTTAGCCGCCCATGTGGGTGCTGGGGATCGACCCGGTCTCTGCAAGAGCAGTCGGTGCTCTAACCGCCAGGCTATCTCTCGCCCCATGTTGTCTTTCTTTACTGCTGCATAAGAACTCCATTGTGTAGATGTACCACATTTTCTTTATCCACTCGTCGAGTTGAGGGGTATTTAGGTTGGTTCCAGCTCTTTGCTATTGTGAAGGAGAGCTGAAATAAAACATGGCTGTGCATGTATCATCTGCAGTGGGGTGAGTCTTGGGGGTACATGCACTAGGAGTGGTACGGCTGGGTCCAGTGGCAAGTGGAGTTCATTCCAAGGTCTTCCAAGGGTTCCTCCACACTGCTTTATCGTGGCTGTATGAGTTTACATTCCACACCAGCAGTGGATGAGTGTTCCCCTTTCCCCACAACCTCTCCAGCACTTGGTATCATTTGTATTCTTGATCCTAGCCAGTCTTGTTGGAGTAAGTATAGATGATATCTTAAGTGGCTTTGACTTGCATTTCCTTAATGATTATGATGTTGAACACTTCTTGAGGTGTTTCTCAACACTATCTCTAATTCCTCACTTGTGAAGTCTCTGTTCAGTTTCTTTGCTCCATCTATTGAGTGGGTATTTGTTTTCTTTTTTCTTTGTTTTTTGAGTAGTTGATATTATATCTGGAAATTCAATGCTTGTCAGATGTATCTCGGAAGGTTTCCTCCACGCTCTGGGATTTTCCTCACTTCATTGAATTGTTTCTTTTGATGTACAGACAGCTTTTGAGTTAATGATGGTCCCATTTGTCAATTGTCAACCTTAATTCTTGTGCAGCTGCTGTCTGATTTAGGAAGTCTTTTCCTAATGCTATGTCTTGTAGTCTGCTGCCAAACTATTTCTTCTATCACCTTCAGATTTTGGGTTTCATGTTGAGTAGGTCTTTGATCCATCTGGAGTTCACTTTTTGTACAGGGTGAGAGGTTAGGGGTTTAATTTCATTCTTACTACAAGTGGTGATCACATTTTGCCAACCATTGCTGAAGATGCTGTCTTTTCTCCATTGGTGGCTTTCTTTCGCGCCCTTGTCAAATATAGATAAGATGGCTAAAATAAATGTGCTCAGGTTTGGATCTTCGGTTTTGTTCCATTGGTCAACAGGTCTGTTTTGTGCCAGTACCAAGGCTGTTTTTATGACTATAGCCCTGTAGTATAGTTTGAAGTCGTATAGAGATGCTCCCTGTGTAGCTCTTTTTGCTCAGGGTTGTGGGCTATTGGGTCTTTTGTTTTTCAAAGAATTTAAGAACTCTTGATTTCCAAGCCTGTGAAGAACTCTTGGGATATTTTGATTGGAATTGCATTAATCTATACAAGAGTTTTGGTAAAATGGACATTTTTACAAATGTTAATTTCCCAATACCACTGAGCATGAGGAGGTTTTTCCAATCATTTCTGATGTCTTCTTCAATTTCTATTCTTTAAGGTTAAATTTTGTTGTAGAGATCTGTTGGTGTCTTGGGTTATTGGTTTGTTCCTAGGTATTTAATTGTTTTTGAGCTATTGTGAGTGGGAAGGTTCTTTGAATTCTTTCTCCAGTTGCTTGTTGGTGTAAAGAAAGGCCATTGATTTTTTAATGTTAATTTTGTATCCTGCCACTTTGCGAAGCTGTTAATCATTTCTAGGATTTTTCTGGTGGAGTTTTTAGCATCTCTTAGGTAAACAATCATATTATCAGCGAATAGGAGATAGTTTACTTCCTCTTTTCCATTAGTACTCCTTTAATACACTTTTCTTGCCTATTGCTCTAGCAAGTGTTTCAGACACTATATTGAAGAGGAGTAGTGGACAGGGGCAGCCTTGCGAGTCCTACTTTAAAGGGAATGTTTCTGTCATTTTCCCCATTAGGATGATATGGCTGTGGGTTTCCTGTATATGTCTTTGATTACATTGAGGAAATGATCCCTCCAATCCATTCCTTCTAGGACTTTAAGCATGAAGGGATGCTGGATTTTGTCAAAGGCTTTTTTCAGCATTCAATTGAGATGATGGTGTGGTTTTTGTCTTGATTCCGTTTATGTGTTATGATGTGTTTATTGATTTTTTGTGTTGAACCATCCCTGCATCTCTGGTATGAATCCAACTTGGTCATGATGGATGATCTTCTTAGTGGGTCTGTATGCAATTTGCCAGTATCCGAACTGTTTAGAATTTTGGCATCTGTGTTCTGAGAAGAGATGGGTCTATAAGTCTCCTTTTCAGTTGGATCTTTGCCATGGTTTTGTGTAATAGAGTGATTCTGGCTTCATAGAAGGAATTTGGGGTTTTTTTTTATTTTTTGTATACTTCTAAACAGTTTCAGTAATAATGGTTGTAGGTCTTTTTGAAATGTTTTATTGAATTCTGCTGTGAAACCGTCTGGGCCTGGGGCTTTTTTTAGTTGGGAGGGTAATCAGAAGCACAATAAACAAACAAAAAACAAAAACTATGGGATACCTAAAAAGCATGTCCTAAAGAGGAAGTTTATAGCCTGGGTGCCTACATTAGAAAAAACAGAAAGAGTACAGTGAATGATCTAACACTATAGCTAAAAAGCACTTGAGAGGCAACAACAGATGAACCCTAAATGCAACAGACAGGAGAAATAACAAAATCAAGAGGCAGAAATCAATGAAATAGAAACAAAGAAAACAAATACAAAAAATCAATGAAGGCCAAAAGTTGGTTCTTTGAAAAAGAAAACAAGAATAGACCTCTAGCCTAGTTAACAAAAAGAAAGAAGGAACAAACTATCAAATCAATACAATCCATGATGAAAAGGGAATATCACAATTGGACGAGAGGAAGAAGATCCAGAAAATCATATGGGAATATTACAAGAACCTATATTCTACCAAGTTTGAAAACCTAGAAGAAATGGATGAATATCTGAAATCCTGGGAATCACCAAAGCTCGGCCAAGAAGAGATCAGCAGCTTAAACAGACCCATAACATACGAAGAAATAGAGGATGTAATAAGAAGCCTCCCAACTAAAAAAAAATGGAAGCTTCCTACACTTACAATCCCAGTGCTGGAGAGGTGGAAGCCAGAAGGACTCCACGAACTAAAGGCCAGGCTAGGCCACAAAAGGAGTTCTCAGAAGCCTGGTTGTCAGAGTGAGACCTTGTCTCAAAACACCAAAAACAACAACAACAACAACAACCTCAGGATCTTAAATCCTTTATACAGTTTTTTTGGTCTCTGTCCACCCTCAAAACTCAGTACTTTGTATACTTGGAAATCTGCACAGGATATAATTTCCTTGGAGGATGGTAACTCATCCAGAGTCCTGTCTGCGATCAGCTACTGATCTCATAGCCCAGAATGGCCACAGTTGACTGCCACTGACTCTAAGCTACAGTGCTCACTGCAGACCCTTCCCACAACTCGCCACCACAGCACAGACCACCCCCCAGGGCAAACTCCACTGTCTTTATTGGAAATTATGCAGGAAAATCCTCAGCAACTTCATTTACTTGCCCCACATAATCCTTATTCCTCCATGCTTAGATTCCCATGTTCCTAGGCTTCTAAGAAACCTCATCTTTGCCTGAAGTTGGAACTGAGAGATGTTGACTATAGTCATTCTCTGTCAGAGAAGCCAGGCCAGTAGAAGAAACAGCCCGATCCAGCATCAGGATTAGGGAATCTGCCATCCTAAATTTTCCCTCCCTACATCCTCTCCTACACTAGCAGATACTCATGCACATAATAGTAGTCCTCTTTAGGTCGAATGACTTAGATATGCAGTGTGAAATGGGACTGGCAGGTGAAGGATGAGTGTCATAGATAGAGAGGAGATGCCAGCCCACTGGATGGAACTGGAGATGATTTCTCTTTCTGATCTTTGTTTTCTAGCAAGCACAAGCAGAGAAGCTGTCATCTATGGTTCAGTTCTATGGTCCTCTGTGCCAGGATACTGGGGACCAGTCATCTTGGTATGGAAAATAGTTGAGCCTTGTAAGGATCTTTGAGCAGGAGGTCCCTGGAAGTGACGGCGAACTTCTGTGCAACTGTCAAGCTCCAATATACTCTGTTGTCATTGCTCTCTTCCAATGTGGGTCCATAGTTCACAATGCTTGTGAGTGGGTTTGGAGCAGGTTCCTGGAGAGACTACAGCCTGCCATGTAAGGCCTTGACAAAGCCCAGGCCAGAGAGGCTATGAACATCCAACATCTGTGCAACATATCCAGAGACATTTGAAGCCATGGGCTTTTTGAACTAGAATTCACAGTGCGTGTTCCCTCCACCCGGGTGGGGCTGGGGGAAGAATAAGGACTGACTTCCTCAGGACTCTAACCCAGCCCAACTGGAGGAGGATAAAGGCACTGGCTGCCCATCCTCTCTCCCCTTGCCTATGCCTGCTTCTGTCCGATTAGATGGAAGCCGGCTCCCCCATAGAGTTGGTAAGGCAGTTCTGTGAAGACCAAATCCAAACCAAATGCCAGGGATCCTTCCCTTCTAGTGTCGAGTAAGCCTAGCAGGACCCGGAACGGTCAGGTTTGCCTGTGGCTGAGGAGCCAGAACTCTCCATTGAGGTTGTTTAGGATTGGCTGAGTCATTGAGTCCGGGTGGTTCTCCAGAGCATCCTGAGAAGAGACCACTATGCCTTCTCTTCTTCTTGCCTCACCTGGCTCACTTGTTACCTGACACTTTATCTCATTACTGTTCTCTCATGAGGAGCTGTGGAAAGGGAGATGAGATGAGCAGACACTGTCTATGGGAGTTCATGACTCACGCCAAGTGTGGAATTGGCTCCAGGAAGCTTTAAGGCTGTGCTGCTTCCTTTCTCTTTTCTTCCTCAACTTTTTCCTCGGCCTCAAAACAAGTAATGTTAGATTAATTGAGATATCTTTCTCTTTGGCTTCCACAGGGCTGTCAGCTCCATAGAATCACGGTGAGAATTCATGTTATGGACTCTGAAGACAAGGCTCTGGGACCCACAAGGTGTGTTGCTGAGTGGTCACGTAGCATGTCTAAGTTTCTGCCTCCTTGTTCATAAAGTAGGAAAATAAAAGGGTGGATTGGGGTTATTGTGGGGATCACTGCATGAGTTAGAATTGTCTACAACATGTCGTAACACATGCCACGAGCCACACACGATGCTGTGCAGACTTGAATTCCCTCCAGGGTGGAACAGGAAGGCTCAGTGACAAAGAAATAGAAGAGGAATGATCCATCCCTGGTGCCACGGAAGGAACACCGGCCCCTATTCCTGTCCCTTCCCTCTGTCCCCCACTGAGCAAATGGCTAATCCCCTGAAGCAGCTCAGGGACAGATGCCTTTGTGGGGAAAAGCCAGATCTGGTAGCCAGGGACCCGGCCCCAAGGGGCAGCACAATTGAATTTTTCCTTTCCATCTGACAGTTCAGGACTGAATGTTTCTTTCCAAATGAAGGCAGTTCTGGAAGGTCGTTGGGAACAGTGAGTTGTGATTATGCTGGCACATTTTTAATTCTGTCTCATTACAGCTGCTGTTAAGGCTGCATTATAATAATTGCTTTAGTTCTGCTTTGGTATTTTCAGGCTCCTTTAATGTAGCTATAATCTATGTGTATATTAAAGTAAGCAGAGCCAAAGAGCAGGGCCAGCCTTGTTAGACCAGAGAATTGAATGTTGGGGGGAAGGGAGGGTTGGACGGGGGAGCAGGCAGGCTGGAGAACCTCAGAACAGCAGGGGGAATGGAGGCTCTGGCCCCGGGCCTGACGCACACTCGTGCTGTGACTTTGAGCCAGTTGAAACTGCCTGTCTCAATTCTCCTGTCCATTAGATAAGTTGCAAAGCATGTCTTACAAAGCACTTAGGAGAACGGCCAGTGATGTGGAGGAGCTGGGGGTATGTCAACATCAGGCTCCCTGAGGTAGCCAGAGCAGAACCTGGGAAGAGCTTGGTTCTTCCTCTCCAGCATCCCCCACAAGAACAACCATGTATCCTCTAGGGCAAGGGCAGGAGTCACATGAGAGGCACGCAGGCAGCAAGGGCAGGAGTCACATGAGAGGCACGCAGGCATCCCCGTTCTCAGAGATGATTTTGCTTTGAGCTTTCTCCACTCCCTGCTCTGTTTCCTGTAATGTATCTGAGCCATTGCCACTCTGAAGGCTGACTCAGGGCACTTTAGCCACTTGATGAAGGCCTTTCTGTAGTCTTTGATCACTGTGGCCTCTCCTTTACAACCCTCTGTTGTGGTTTGAAGGTGAAATGTCTCTTACAGACTCACGTGTTTGGAAACTTGGGCTCCAGGTGATGGTACTGTTTTGGGAGAATGTCTAAACCTTAGGAGGAAGTAGGTCATTGGGGGTTGGGGCTGGAGGTTTATAGCTGGGTTTCCTAGTTCAGGGAGATGAGAGGAGTCCCAGCCCCACATTGGCACCAGTAGGAGCTGCAAGAGTGTCCTCGCTATGATAGATGGAATCCCTTCAAACCGTGAGCCAAAATAAATCCTTCCCCCCTTGAGTTGATTCTTGTCAAGCATGTGGTCACAGTGATAAGAAAGGCAACTTGAAAATCAGAGACCAGTAGAATAAGTTTAGAGGGCACAGCATCATCTGGGACCAGCCCCCTCACATAGCTCTGTGTGCCATGGTCTCTGCATATGATTACTTGGCCCATGAGTTCCTATAGTCTTCACTACAGTCTAGGAGCTAAGTAAGTGTCAGCATCATTGGTTTAGATGCACAGACAGGGGCTGGTGTGCCACTAGTGAGTACTGCTAATTTGCCACATCATGGGGAGTAGCAAGGGCAGGATTGGGACCCCAGTTCTCAGCACCGTTTCCTGCCTCCAAATCTTCAAGTATCCTCATTTTCCATTCCAGTTAGAGCTCAGCCCTGGATTTAGAGTTGTCAGTGGGAGAATCAGATTGACCTGATACTTAGAGTACACAGACCTAGGCAACACAGGGAGGGGACTAGGCAGAGGTGTGGATAACCATACTGTTTTTTTTTTTGAGGCAGGGTCTCCCCTGAAACTTGCTATATGGACCAGGCTGGCCTTGATCTCATAGAAATCCACCTGCCTCCGCCTCCGAGTACTGGGATTAAAGGTGCACACCACCACACCCAGCTTGGAGAAGCCTATTTTTTTAAGCCATCCAACTAGATATATCTGTTAGCCTCTCGTTTCTCTCTAAATCATGTCTTTGCCTTATAAAGGACATTGCAAAGGACAGGAGAGTAACAGGCGCTCTTGGTGGTCTGTGCTTTTCTACCCCTCTCCCTGTACCTGAGTCAGGTAACACCAAGGTATTCCCAAAGGATTCCTGCTGACCCCACTCCATCCTTAATGATTTCTACATGGAGAATCTTGCAGGCTTCCTTAGTCCCTTGCACAGGGAGAATCTGTGTCTAGTGTATGCAATTGAAATATAGTACACTGTAGGGCATCTGGATGCTTAAAGGGCTCTTGGCTGGACAGCTGGAAAGTGGTGCCACACTGCCACCTCTGGCACCAGACAGCTCGTTTGATTCCTCAGTTATTAAATAGTTCTTCTTGGGCCTGGAGAGAGAACTCGGTGCTTAAGTTCTCTTATTGCTATTGCAGAGGAGTCATGTCAGGTGATTCATAACTATCTATGACTCTAGTTCCTGGTAATCTGACATCGTCTTCTGGGTTCTGTGGGCTTTTGCATGCATGTGGTACACACATACACACACACACACACACACACACACACATAAATGTTAAGAAAAAATTCTCCCCTGTTACCCTGGTTTGGTCTCTGGGAATGAATGCATCCCATTTCTCATTCTGAATTGATGAAGGTACCTGGAAGTTTTCCTGAGCCTTTCTCAGATGTGAGAGCCTTAGTTTCTTTCTCTGTTACTTCTATTCAGATGTTCTTCAAAGAGAACAAAAAGTTATCAAAGTGTCTCCAGCATACACAGACTCCTACAAATGTTTTTCCTTTTCCTTGTACTACATTCTTATAAAAATATAGGGGTGACTATCAGTACCAAACATTGTGCCAAGAGTTGGAGAATATTAAGGAGACATGGAATAATCTTTACCTTGATGTGCTTGCAGTAGCATTCACAACCACTAAGTACCAACTGTGGATATACTCCTTCCTCTTTCCTCTTCTTCTTCTTTTTTTTTTAAACTAGTGTGGTAAATGCACTTACATGTAAAAATAATAATGTCCTTTTTTGGCTATAAGAACCATGCAGCTCGCTGCCCATGGGGCTAACTCAGTACTAGTTCATCCCTCCCACTCCACGGCTATCTACTGTCACTCTGTGTATAATTTCTATCCTTGGTTTTCCCCCACTGGCCCATCTGAGCACACCATTCAATTCTTCCATCCCTCTATCTCCTGGAAACAGGACATTCCCCCCAAACACCTAATTAGTTAATGAAATTCCCTCCATGACACAGACTGCTCTCCCCCCAGAAAAGCCAATGACAGATATGAACACCATTTGGTCTAATTAGTTGTGATATTTCACACAACATATTTGTGAGTTGTTTTGGAGGGTTAGTGGGGAGTTGGAGGGAAGCGGGGGTGAGGGGATGCTTCTATTAAAAGAACAGCAGGGACGCTTGCATGCCAGGAGGGGCAGAGTTGGGGTCTTCTTTTGTTGCTGGAGAGGGCTTTGTGAAGTCAAGAGGACCTGGTTGATGCCCCTTTGTTTCTCCTTGCACCTCTCTCCATGTGAATTGGCCTGCACAGGGCTGAGACTCACATCTTTCCTTAAATTCCAATGACATGAAATTCCTGATTGAGGGATCCTTTCTAGTCTGATGGCAGAAGTCTATATAGAACAATGAGGTAGCCTGAGAGATGGCTTAGTTCGGAAGACTTGGGAAGCTGGGGCATAGGGCTCTGCATCTGTCCTGCCCCTGGCTTGCACTATGACCTTGAAATTGAATTCTCCAAGGCCACCCAGCAGTCTAAGAACTGTGTATCAGGGCAGAGAAAGGGAAAGAGGATAAGAACATACCTTGAGCTGCTAGGATGGATGCCTCTCAAGATATAGAATACTGGCTATCGTAGAGTATATAAATTAGGAGTTGTTCTTGACATAGAAAATCAATCCTCTATTCTTCTGTCACAGTTGCTGTCATCTGTTTATAACCTTCAAGTTTTAAGAGCTATGTTTACCACTCCAAAGAGCTGAGCTGAATGTGTCCTTTGGTAATCTTCCAACATGGCTTCAGTTCCATGAATAACATTATAAGCCTGGAGCCAAGGAGAGAAATCAGCTCTGGGTTTTTTACTCTCTTGGGTTTTTTCATGGTATCTAGCCAGTGTAGATGGTGCATAAATCTTGGTAGGTTCAGAAATAGAGCAGAAAACCAAGTCTTATGGTAGCTCATGCAAGGAGCCATGGATGGAAGTCAGAATTCTTGGGCTCTGGAGTAGATCCATTATTACTTTGTTTTGTGACTATAGGTGATTCCTTTTTTTTTAATTTTTATTTTAATTTTGTATGTGTATGAATGTACTGTCTGCATATAGGTTTGTGCACCCATGTCGTGCATTGCTGCGGAGGTCAGAAGAGGGTCTTGGATTCCTCTGGAACTGGAGTTCTCCTGGAATTGGAGTTACAGATGGTTCTTAGCTGCCATGTGGGAGCTGGGGATCGAACCTGGGTCCTCTGCAAGAGCAGTCGGTGCTCTTACCCGCTAGGCTGTCTCTCCAGCCCCGACTACAGGTGATTCCTTCACCTCTCCAGACCCACTTACTCTTTTCTAAGATGGCAGAGCTGAATGAACTCTAAGCTTTGCTGTAGTTCTAATATCTATTATTTCATGACCAAGCATAGAAGAGGAGTTTATTTTAATAAATTTCTTGGTGTAGGAAATAGATAAAGCCAATAAGAGGAAACTAAGCTCCCAGCCTGAGAGGTGTGTCACAGATTTCTACAAACCTCTGCCCATAAGGGCTGCCTCTGTGTGATTTCCTTGGGATCCAGCACCCAGGTTGTCCTGGTTCCCAAGTTTCTGTAGACCTTCACTGTGGTTGTTTGGGCACCTGAACACCTGTCCTGGTCCTTATTGATTCCTCAGTTCTCTCCATCTGAGCCCTACCCGCTATGGGTGTCTATCCCAGCCATTCCTGCATAAAGTAGAAGGACCAAGAGTAAGATCCTCCATCCATAGGTGGTGCTTTGGAGTGTGGACTGAAAAGTTGTTCTACATGTGGCTCCAGGTTCTACATTGCCAGCCACCATCCTGGTATTTCTGAGTGTCTGTTCCTAATTCTAGAATGTTATAGTATGTACAATTAAGGAAAAAAACATCATGCAATACTGGGCACCATGTCTGATGTCAATACTTGGTGACTGTTAGATGTCATCATTATAATAATACTTGTGATAAATCCTTATGCCCCCTTTCCTCTAATCAGAGGCTGTCTTTGCCAGCTTACCTCAGTAGTAATGGTCTTCCCCTCTGTGAGGGACTAGAAACATAACATTGAATTATATCCTTCTCTCTATGAATTCTGAATTCTCTCAAACATAGATTAGAAGTCAGAGATATATTTTTTTAAATTATCTTCCTTGGCAAAGCTAGACAAAGATAATTCCCAAGAAATTTATTTTAATATATCTTTTCACTATAAAATATATTATTATCATAAAAAGTTGACATGTGAAAGCAATGCATGATGATGAAGGCCATGACAGGGATGAAGCTCAAATGTAGAGGCTCAATCAGCATGCATGAGGTCGGAGTTCAATTCCTGACCTTGGCAAAAAACCCAACAACCCTGCCACCAGGGAGCTGAGAGTGAATTAGTGGCAGTGAGGGCCTCCCTCACTCACATCAGTATCTTCTGCCTCTCCCACCTGCAGAGTTCCCTGTGCCCAGATTCTCTCCTTGTGCCCCTTTCTCCCTCCCTTCTTTCTTCTTTTCTCTTTCTTTTTTTTTTTTTTTTTTTTTTTTTTTTTTTGGTCTTCTCGAGACAGAGTCTTCCTGTAGCCCCAGCTGTCCTGGAACTCACTCTGTAGAGTTCAGGCTGGCCTTGAACTCACAAAGATCCGCCTGCCTCTGCCTCCCAAGTGCTAGGATTAAAGGTGTGAGCCATCACGCCCGGCCCCTCCCTTCTTTCTACAGCAGGAGTTAGGCCCTATACCCGAGCTCCAGCCCTTTAGTCCTCCTACCTAGTTCCTTTCCCTGAACTAGATTTCATTTCTTTATTTCCCATGCGTCAACCTACTAAGTGGCCTAAATATGCGTTTGATGTATCCATCCCAGAAGACTGCCTCTCAATTTGAGCAGCCTCTGGCTCTCTGATAACAAGCTCAAGAGACCTTTTTCCTGTCCCCACTACCCTACACTTAACCCTGACCTCTGCTCCCAAGATGTAGGACTGCAGGAATCCTTACATTGGACAGGCTGTCCGTGGCACCCTGCCTTTCCCTGTCTGTTCTCACTTCCAGCAGGAACCCCTTGGATTCTGTGCAGTCGAGGCCATGCAATTGGTGACATGTCACCTGTCACTTCTTTCTCTCGTGAGGCATTTAACTGTCACTCATATATCAAGCAGTCATGCTAGTCTGCTATCCTATTTGGCAATTTATTTATTGTTACTAATACTGTGTCAGAAAAATACTGATGTCTCTTTAAATATGGGATTTTAACAGGCTTTCTCTAGGGAGTTTCTTGCACTGGGGGAGGAGAGACTAACATTTTGCCCTGAAGGAACACAACCCTAATTTTATCCTGAAATTGAATAAGAAAATAAGATGTATGACATAGGAATCGTTTTAGAGGCAACATCTTAGGTGGGAAAGTACACTTGTAAACACTCCAAGGAAGCAAAGGACATGAGGACACTAAGTCTGTCTGTTTGTCTGGTGACCCCCTTACTCCCACTGAGAAATGCTGGATTAGGGTGCATTTTGGCCTTTCGTTTAAGGGGTCTGTCTTCACAGTTCACATTAGAGCTATTTATTTCACTGAACATATCTGTAGCTCTGTGGTAAACATATAAGTAGGAGCCTGTTAGGTGGGTGTTCCTCCTCTCTCCATTTCACAGAGGTGAAAACAGAGGGCGAGGAGGCTACAGAAGCTGGTGAAGGTCATAGACCTAAGAAGCAGGAAAACATATGAAAAGCCAGTGTCCGGCAGCAGCATGGTACCCTCTTCCCTAGGCTGCCTCCCGGCATGGACATCCTATTTCCAGGGCTGTGCACCATCCACTCTTGGAAGCAGACCCTCAGCGGTATCTTGCTTCACTCTCCCTGCACAGAGCCTAGACACACATCTTTACTACCTGGCAGGGAGTATTTTTCATCTCTGGGATCCATTTTCTTTACCTGGAAGGTTGAATTCTGTGTGATGCAGAGTCTAGTTTGTCCTCAAATAAACTTATGAAAGAATCAACATCGAACCAGTCCACTTGGCAGCTGCACAGTGTTTCCAGTTCTGGTCAAAGACCTTCAGCAACTGTTCTATTCATCTTGTCCTTGTTCTACCTCGTGGCTGTTTGTGGTTCTTGGATCCAGGAAGCGGTTTCATCAACCCATTCGACCCCCTTGACTTCTAATGCACTCCTGCCTCTCACCTTTAGGCACTAGGAGTTGCCTGTATTAGTCCACACAGTTTGTGTACTTATTCCTCCATTTGGTGGTACCAAGGGACCATGTAATGTGAAAAAGAAAAATGAAAAGGTGTGGCAGGAGGCAGGGAGCAAAACACTGCTGTCTAGCAAATACCTAGCGTCAATGCCTCGCTGCTTGTGACTAACATATGATGGGTTGGGGAATATCTGAGTGGATGGTTTCACACTGAAGGGTCTTGGAACCCACCCCCCAAGCCCCTATCACCTTCCTGTTAGTTATCTTCCTGGATAAGAAGCAACTTAAGGGGCAGATGACTGCTAATGATTTGGGGGCTCCTTTGTGCTTGGAAAAGCAGTAGCAGGCATGGAAGGGGAGACTCAATCAGGAGAACAGAGTTCTAGTACTGGGACCCAATTTCCTTGTCTGTGTAGCAAAGGGCTCTGGCTAGACATTAGGGTGTGGTCTTTGGCGCTCTGAGACTGAAGGTTAATAGGGGACAGGAATCAGTGATGTGATGTGGATGCCAGGAAAGACCCCACCCCTGCAGTCACACAGCATGGGGCTGATCAGTGTGCTAGGGCCAGACACCACTGAGGCCTTCCCTCTGCTCAGAGGCAGGGGAAAAGATACAGGCGGGCAATTAAAGTTTGAACTGGCATTTCAGGGGGCCGCTCTGGCATTCATTAGTGAGCCTCCTGATTAGCAGTATCCACTCACATGACATTTCTACACTTCCCTCCTGCCTGCATGGCTCCTGCCACTACCTGCCCCCGACTTCAAGGTGTTTCTTGAGAGCTTCTTGCTCTAACCACAAGAAAGGCTGGGAAGAAGCTCCAAGACAGAATAGGAAGGACCTGATTGGTGACAGACAGTTGTCACTTGTGGGGCCCTGGAACAGAGGCCTTTCATTGAAAACCACTGGGTGAATTGAGGGTGGCAGATTTGTCCATCCCAAGAAAAAGCAAAGGAAGGCTGGGGCAGAAAGACCGTTAGAGCTTCCTCTTCTTTTTTTTTTGGTCTTTTCAAGACAGGGTCTCCCTGTAGCCCCAGCTGTCCTGGAACTCACTCTGTAGACCAGGCTGGCCTTGAACTCATGAAGATCCACTTGCCTCTGCCTCCCAAGTGCTAGGATTAAAGGCTTGTGCCACCACGCCCGGCTAAGCCTCCTCTTCTTAAACTGACTATATGGGTGACATGGATTAAAAATATCCTTTGATAGAAAATGAGTGACTTAGAAGAGTGTGGGGAGGTGGGTCCCCATAGCACCCACCTCCATCCCTTCTATCTCTCCTCTCCTGATGGCCCCCTCCCCCAGCTTCCCTTCCCTGACCCAGGCTCTCTGCCCATGATGGATTTTTCAGGCTTCATTTAGTGACATAACCATCCTAGTAAAACATGCAAATGGTCCAACCATGGGTTCTAATGTGCAGTAAATGGTTTTTTACCTCCTATCATTTTTTATGGGAAGAAATTGGCTTTGTGCCCCCCCCCCCGTGGCTCCCCTCCGGTTTGCAGGTGGGCTACGGCTAAGGGAGGGGCCTCTCTATGCCTTCATCTGCAGGGCCGTCAGCTCCACTGCAAAAAACACTCATCCACTGGGATGGGGGGCAAGCTCAGTTTTGATTAACCATCCCCTGTGATGTTAATTTCCGACAGGAGGCCATCTGGGCTGGCTTGCAGGAGGAAGGCCCCGGGAAGAGAATACAGGCATCCGATGGGCTTCCGTTCCTTCCTTACTCGTCTCTTGGTTTCCAGAAGATTATGGAAACTCCTCCCTCTCTGCCTCCGCATCCCTTACAGGTGCCCTCAGCCCTCTATTTAGTCTTCCTGGTTTCTCCCATCCGTGCAAGAGAGACTCAAAGGTTCTGTGGCTTTGCTACATTAGCAGAATGGAGGGGAATCTGATGGATCCAGTTTAGGAGATAAAACAAGACCTTGTCACTCCTCAGAAGAGGGAGCCCAGCGATGCGATGCGGAACTCGGCATCTTTCACTCCAAGTTGACCCCTGGTGCCTGGCCAAGTCAGTCACTCCCTTCTGTGGGCTGTTCCCATGATTCCCTGCTGCCCTGCAACCTGGTCCCACCCAGGCCCCTTCAGTAGCTGCATTTTCCTCCCCTGCACGCAGACCTGAGCTCCTAGGCCTCCAGCCTGGGCCACTTGCTCTTTTCTATGAGTGGACACATCTAAAAAGTGCGTTCAAGGATCTGGTCTTTGGGAGAGGGAGGGCGACTTGCTGAAGGAATTAAATGATGACGAGACAGCCCTTCCACAGCCTTGGACCCACCCTGTTTGCTCAGACAGCAAATTCTTCTCCCCTCTGCTTCTTCCCCTCCCTGCTTCCCACCAGTCAGCTGCCTCCTGCGTGCCCAGGAAGGGAGGGCATAGCAGGGTGTGATGCAACTTCCTCACTCTCCTGCTACTGCTGGCTCTGTCTCTGTGGCCAGAGCGGCAGTTGCTCCCTCAATCTGCGTGGTACCAGCCGAGCTAGAGAAAGGGGTGGGGGCAGAGCACAAGCTCTAGTCTATGAATCTAGCTCTGTTGTAGTGGTCTAGTGGCCCGGACAATGAGGAAGCCCTCCTGGTGACCAATTGGTCAGCAGAGAGGCAAGGATCACTGTATGTCTTATAATGAGAGATGCATAGCTATGTGTGGACTCTAGCATGCACCCACACATGCAGATATTCATTTTGGATCAATGCCTGTATATTCAGCACATAGATACATACCGGAAAGCATACTCTGGTGTTGGGATGCTGTTTGGAGAGGATAGATAATTGTACCTGAACAAAGGGAAAGTCCTCTGAAAATGTTGGGAAGTTCTACGGAAATGTCCGGGCTGGTGATGATGATGATGATTCTTCTAAGACTCTTATTACAGTGGCAGCATCAGACCACACACCTCCATTTATGCTTAGCCTTGACAAGGAATAAGAGAAGATCAGCTGGAGATTCTAGTCAGTTTGGACCCAGCATGTGGGTCCATTTTGGAGACAGATAAGCCAGAAACTGCTTGGAGAATGAAGTCAGCATGGAAGGGAGCTAGTCACTGCAAGGGTCGCCATCAAAGCCAGGCGGTTTTGTGACTGTCTACCAAGAAGTGAAGGATTTTCATATGGGAAAACAGTCAGCCCCATATTGTGCCAGAGGACAAAGCCAGGACAGTGATAGTGGGATCAGAAGGTAGATTTTGCTTGCTTGCTTGCTTTTTGCAGTGTTGGGAATTGGACCTAGGGCTTTGTGCATTCTAGACAAGTTCTCTACCACTAAGTTACATCTATAACCCATGTAGATATTTTTTAAAGATTTATTTTATATTGTAAATTTTATGTGTGTATAGGTATGTGTGCTGGGTGCTAGAGGAGGCTGGAGATGCCAAATTCCCCCGGCCTAGTTACAGGTGGTTGTGAGGTGCTTGAAGTGGATGCTGGGATCTACACTCAGGACCTCTGCAAGAGCAGTACACACTCTTTTTTTTTTTTTTTTAATGAAAATCATCTATAAGTCTTTTTAAATTTATTTTTATTTTTTTAAATTTATTCTTGTATGTGTATGAATGTACTGTTTGCATGTAGGTTTGTGCACCTCTGTCGTGCAATGCTGTGGAGGTCAGAAGAGGGCGTTGGATTCCCCTGGAACTGGAGTTAAAGATGGTTCTCGGCCACCATGTGGGTGATGGGGATCAAACCTGGGTCCTCTGTGAGAGCAGTCAGTGCTCTTAACCGCTAGGCTATCTCTCCAGCCCAGTACACACTCTTAACCAGGGAGCCATCTATGCAGCTTCCCCACCCCATGTGGGTAGATTTTTCTCCTACCTTTTGTCCCTCCTCATAATTTTACCTTGTTCCTTCCTGTCAAAAAAGGATCAGGCATGATCTGGGACCAGGTATAAGTAATTGTATTAGTCCATTTTTCCTTACTGTAATGAAACAGTTGAAGCTGGATACTTATAAAGAAAAGAGGCTTAATGAGCTCACAGATTTCAAGGCTGAACATCCAAACAGCAGAGTGCTGAGTCTGTCAGGGCCCAGGTTTGCTGTGTCACATCATGGAGGAAGATGGCACCACAGTGACAGGAGTGTGTGTGAGAGGGAGAGATCACTTGGAAGGACAGGAAGGCAGAGTTCGGAGGCGGGGTAGCCAGTCTTGCACCCTCCCACTGAGCCTGGCATCTTCAAGCTTCTACCACCTCTCAGTAGCTCCACACCGTAGCTGAAACTCCCACACAAACTCTGGGAAACACAAATTAATTAAAAATCCAAACCATTAATACTGAAGGATTCTTGGTTTGGGAAAAAACATTAGCAAGATTATATATATGTAAAGGTCTTCCTCTTCATATGTCTTGGGTTTTAACAAATTTTCTTCCAATTAGGAAATTTGAACTCAGGGCCACAGAAATAGGAATCCACATCACCTCTAGAACTTAAGATGCCTTGAACCTTGAGATCCTATGACTTCTTGGACAATCCTACTTCACTCTCAGAAAACAAAGTCATTATGTTTTCCCTGAAGGGCCAGAGCCCTACTCACAGCCTTTCAGGTTGATGGTCTAGAGGAGAATTGGGATCTAGACATAAAATTCAGAACAAAGAAAATTGTGGCCCTAGGACGAGGTTGAACAAGTTCCCCCCTTCACCCGCTCCATGACATATCTGGGCTTTCCTGCCCTTCTATGTCTTGGCTTCAATCTCTGCCTCTCACAGAGGACAGGACCAAGAAGCAAGCAAGATACACAGGAGGAGTGTGAGGGCAACAAAATCCATGATTTAGGAGACAAAAATCTGCTAGTGAAAACACATCCCTTTAGGAGCTTCCAGCAGATTTTAGACACCTTGATTAATCATAACTTGCTACACATTATTTCCCTATAAACAAACTACAATGTTATTCATATAAACAGCTTTATCTTGACAGCTGCGAAATGTCAGAATTTAATGTAGAATGAGCAGAGATACACCATATGTTCCCACTCCGGGCCTGGAACACATGAACTCACGGCATAGTGCCTCACACTGAAAAGGTGCTTACAAAAGAGGCCTGGGTTTCTGCCTTGCCTTGGTCACTCCACTGTTTCCAAGTCTCCAGCCGCTTCTTGCTTGAATTGTGATGGCACAGAAGGAGCACAGAGGAACATGGGGAGCAGTGAGCCAAGTGGCAGCTTGGAAAGTGTAGCTGCAGTTGTGTTGTTACACTTTTTAAAAAACTGACTCCAATAAATAAAGGTGTACCACATGGGGGAACCCATGAAGATGATTATAATTAAGAAAAACATGACACTGTATTCCTAGTATCCTGCTAAGAAGGATTTCCTGCTGATACCTTCGCCATGATGAAAAGCTTATGAAAGAGATCAGACAAAAGGAGGCTCCACGGAAATGAACAATTAAGGAACAAGTTAAGTGCAAGAAGAAACAGAACCTAAGTTTGGAAAAGGGACCTTGTGACAATTTGCTAAGCCAGCTCAGCTCTCAGGCCTGCTAGTCACTAGGACCTCAGACATGCAAGTTCTCTCAAACCTGCCATGGTGAGTCCCCTCCCTCACACCTCGTGACTTAGTCACCTTCCCATCTCAGCTTTCAAGTCTGCTTGGATTTCTAAGACCCACTGTAGTCCAAGGCCGGTGAGCTTTCCCAGCTGACTTATCAGCAGGCAAGCACCCAGCCCATCCTTCTACTCCAGGACCCTAAGAAGTCCAAGGAACATCAACTCAAAAGCTGCACCTCTCCCCAGCTGAACTGAGACCACTTCTTACACCCCATTTGCATATCAACATAAAATGCCCCCAAACTGAACATCAAGTGCTCTGCTGGGTCATAACCAGACAAGTTGGGGAAACAGCAAACGAAGATACCAACAACCATTCAACAAAGACAGGGTCAGCTGTGAGCACCAGGAAACACCACAACTGACACAAGTCCAGACCCCTAGGTCTCACGAGAAAACACAAACAAAATGAATAACCAAGATACTATGTTTTAGGTTCAGGAAAATGATCAAGACCATGAGAGACCATTCTGAGGCAAGAAGAGACTTAATGGGGATCAGCTGCCGGGCGGTCCTCATGGGAGTGAGAGAGACTAGCAGCTGCTTGTCACATTAGGCTGGGTGAGTCACTATCAGGTGCCTTGGTAAGGGAAAGCATTTCAGTTAGGGGGAGTTTGGAGCAGGGGTTTTTCAGTTTTTCATCTGGCTGCTAAGGAAAATTGGCTGTGGTAGATAATTGCAGTCGTATTGTTCAAAACAGGAGTCAGGAGGTTATTGAGAAACTAGAGTAAGTTAGCTTATTTCCTGGAATGCTGCCTGCTGGGCTGTGGTCCCCAAGCTGTTGGTCAGGTGTGACTCCATCTTGGGGTCCAGTTCAACATGACACATGTCTACTCCAGGAATTTGCACCCTCATTGTAATCTTTTTGGAGAATGCCAACTCAGAGAATACATGAAGACAATGATTTCAGAATAGCAATTATAAATATGTTCAAGGAATTTAAAGAAGACGTGAATAAAAGACTGAAGATCATGAAAACACAGACTAAAACAATTCAAATTAGAATTTTTTAAGGGAAGTTCTATAATTTTTTAAATTTTATTTATTTATTTGTATGAATGTACTGTCTGCATGTAGGTCTGTGCACCATTGTCGTGCAATGCCACGGAGGTCAGAAGAGGGCGTCAGATTCCCCTAGAACTGGAGTTAAAGATGGTTCTCAGCCGCCATGTGGGTGCTGGGGATCAAACCCAGGTCCTCTGCAAGAGCAGTTGGCACTCTTAACCGTTAGGCCATCTCTCCAGCCCCAAAATTAGAATTTAATAAAGAGATAGAATCTCTAAAGAAAAGCCAAACTGAAATAAAACTTGAAATGAAAAACTCAGGAACCGAAACAAAAAGATTAGAGGAAAGGAAGTTGAGGAAATGGAACAGAGAATATAAGGTCTTGAAGATGAGGTTGGGGAATGAATCAAAGAGAATTTCAAAACTAAACATAGGAATAGGGGATATACAAGACCTCTGGTACATCGTAAAAAGGCCAAACCTACAAATTATAGTGATAAAAGAAAGAGAATAAACCCAGGTCAAAGGCACAGGAAATATTTTTAATAAAATCATAGAAAAATTCCAACATATAGGGAAAGAGATACCTATCAAGGTATAAAAGGCACACAGAACAGCAAATGGACATGGCTGGGAAAATACTCCCCATGTCATATAATATTTTAAACACTAAAAGTACAGAACAAAGAAAAGATAGTGAAAAGCTGTGAGAGAGACAGATCAAATCACATATAAAGGCAGGCCCTGACCTTTTAATGGAGATTATGAAAGCCAAAAGGGCTTGGACTCCTACGAGTTAGGGAAGAACATGGGTTCTAGCCCAGACTACTATGCCCAGCAAAACTATCAGTTTTAATTGAAGGAGAGAAAAACTTTGCATGATAAAAATAGATATAGGAAATTTGTAGCCATGAAAATAGCTCTAAAGAGAGCACTCGAAGGAATACTTTGAGTGAGAAGAAAAGATTAAACACTCATAAGAGGGCACAAATAATAAATAAAGCATCCCAGAATAGTTATCCAAAAGAGAACAGTAGTACAACACTAACATAGTAGGAATTAATAAACATTGGTTAATAATAACTCTCAATGATAATGGTCTCAACTCCCTATTCCACCAGAAAACTCCTAGAAATGATTAAGAGTTTCAGTAAAGTGGTAGGATACAAAATTAACCTGGAAAAATCAGTAGCCTTTCTTTACACTAACAAAAGCAACTGGAGAAGGAATATAAGGAGACCTTTCCACTCCCAATAACCTCAAGAAAATAAAATACCTGAGAACAAACTTAACCAAAGACACCAAAGATCTCTACAATAAGAATTTTAAATCCCTGAAGAAGGAGATTGAAGAAGACATCAGAAGATGGAAAAACCTCCTATGCTCATGGATCAGAAAAATTAATATAGTAAAAATGTCCATTCTACCCAAATTAATATATTATTTAGCGCAATTCCAATTAAAACCCCCATGAATTTCTTTACAGACTTGGAAAAAAATCCAAAAATTCATATGGAAAAACAAAAGACTCAGAATAATTAAAGCAACTCTGAGTGAAAAGTGCAATACAGGGGGGGAATCACTTTACCAGACTTTAAGATATATTACAGGGCTATAGTCATAAAGACAGCCTGGTACTGACACAAAAACAGACCCATTGACTAATGGAACAAAATTGAAGATCCAAACTTGAGCTCATACAATTTCAGCCATCTCATATTCAATAAAGGGGCCAACAAAGCTCAATGGAGGAAAGATAGCATCTTCAGCAAATGGTGTTGGCAGAACTAGATCACCATTCATAGAAGAACAAAATTAATACCCTACCTCTCACCATGTACAAAAATCAACTTCAGGTGAATCAAAGACCTCAACCTGAAGCCCAAAACTCTGAAGGTGATAGAAGAGAATTTTGGCAGCAACCTACAAGACATAGGTGTAGGAAAAGACTTTCTAAATCAGACAGCAGCCGTGCAAGAAATAAGGTCAACAGTTGACAAGTGGGACCTTATCAAACTCAAAAGCTTCTGTACAGTGAAAGAAACAATCAAGGAAGTGAAGAGAAAACCCACAGAGTGGGAGAAAACCTTCACCAGTGATACAGAGAGCATTAACTTTCAGAATATATAGACTACTGAAAAAACAAAGAAGAAAACAAATGACCTACTCAAAAGATTGAGTAAAAAGCTGAACAGAGAATTCACCAGTGAGGAAATAAAGATGGCTAAGAAACATCTTAAAACGTGTTCAACATCTTTAATAATTAAGGAAATGCAAATTAAAACCACTTTAAGCTATCATCTCACTCCAATAAGACTGGCTAGGATCAAGAAAACAAACAAACAAAAAAACTCCAAATGCTGGGAGATAGTCATGGGGGAAAGGGGGATCACTCATCACTGCTGGTGGAATGTAAACTCCTACAACCACTATGGAAAAGCATTGTGGACGACCCTTTGGAAGACTCAAAATGGGTCCTACTACCTGACTCATACACCACTCCTAGGGTATATCAACCAAACTCATCCTATCTGCAGATGATCATCACATGCTTGTTAATACGTCTCAGCTATCTCTTACAATAGTCACAATGAGCATGGAACCAACCCAAATGACCCCACCTATTCACTGACGAGTTGGTGGGAGAAAAATGTAGTAATCCAAACATAATGGAGTTATATGTATCGGTCAGTTAAAGAAGTGATGAACTATTGGGGCTGGAGAGATTGTCACCCTAGCTGGCTGATTATAGGAAATAGAAGTTGCCGACTCCGGCTCTTTGCAGAGGAGCGGGTTTCGACCTCCCACGCCATAATCCCACATAGCTGAGCTGCAGTAAACCTGTCTGTACCTCCAATTTCCAGGAGAACTCCATGTTTCGCCTCACGGTTCGTGGTGATTCCGAGACCCTCTTCTGACCTCCGCGGCATTGCACGACACGGGTGCACAAACTTGCATGCAGACAGTACATTCATACACATACAGAAATAAATAAAAATTAAAAAAAAAAAGAAGGATGAACTTTGCAGGTAAACGGATGGAACTCGAAGCCATTATGCTAAATGAAGTAACACAGTCCCAGAAAAAAAAAAAAAACAGGGAATGGTTTCCCTCATTTGTGAATGTTAGCACCAAATCCCCAGTTGAAAGGCAAGCTGAGCAGCATTTATTGTTATATTTATTTTTATCTGTGCTGCTATAATGTGAATCTCTTAGCGGGGCTCTAGAATTAACTTACCACTTATTTTCAGACATTGTAATTACTATATATGTGTGGAAGGTATGTATTCATAATTTAGAGTAATATAAAATTAAAGGGAAAAAGTGTGAATTCCTAAAAAGCATTTTGGAATTAACATACAGTTTATTTTCAGGGATCATAATTTTGGTACATATGTGATGTTTTATTTTGGAGCAATACAAATGGGAGGGAACAACAACATAAAGACTGGGTCAAAGAACTGACTGATACAGCTAAATTCTGCCCAAAACAAAAAACCTCTCCAGGTAAAAACTTTAAAAAGACTGAGAGAGAGATGCAGGATGTGTATGGCAGAATGCATGAACTGGGGTGGGGTGGGGGGAAGGGAAAGGGGAATATATCTAAATTGAACTGAAAGATGATGTATGAAATACACAAAACATCAATAAAAGTATTTTATTTTTTTAAAAAAGACACAGACTTAACTGATTGTATTAGAAAACAGGATCCACCAATTTTCTACCTCCATGAAACCTACTTCACCATCAGTGATTAACACCAATTTAGGGTAAAATGATAGAAAAACATATTCCAAGCAAAGGCAACTAAGAAACAACCAAGCGTAGACTTTCAAATACCTGACAACATAGACTTCAAGCTAAAACTAATACAAATAGACAAAGAGATAGGAAAGGTCACTTCATACTCATTAAAGGAAAAAATACATCCAGAAGGTATTACAACCATACAACCTATTATATATATCACCACCCAATTTCCTAAAAAAAAAAAAAAAACTCTATTAGGTCTAAAATCACAAATTGACTGCAATGCAGTAATAGAGGGTGACCCTATTCTCACCAATAGAATGGTCAACCAGACAAAGAGTAAATAGAGAAACCCTGAAGTTAAATGACATCATAAATCAAATGGACCTAACAGACATCTACAGAACATCCCAACCAAACACCAAAGAATACTTTTTCTTCTCAGCAGCCAATGGAGCTCACTCTAAAATTGATCACATATTAGGCACAAAGCACATCTCCACAAATTGGGGAAAATTGAAATAACATCCAGTATTCCATCTGGCTACAAAGGAATAAAGCTAGATATCAACAAGAATAAAAATGTGAAAAAATTACACAAACTCATGGAAGCCAAACAACAGATTACTGAATGAAAATTGAACCAAGGGAGCAATCAAGAAGGAAATAACATTTCCTAGAATTGAGTGAAAATGAAATCACAACATATCAAAATCTATGGGACACAATGAAGGGTCTCCTAACAGGAAAACAGAGTATTAAGTGCCTACAACAGAAAATTAGAAAAATCTCATATTAGTAAATTAATGATGTGCCTGAAGGCCTTGGGAAAATAAGAACAAGCAATACCTAAAAAGAGTAGATGGGAAGATATCAATAATATCAAGACTCAAATTAATGAAATAGAAACAAAGAAAACATACAAAGAATCAGTGAAATGGCTGGTTCTTTGAAAATGTTAACAAACCTTTAGCCAAATTAACCAAAGGAAGAGAGAGAAGACCCAGATTAATAAACTCAAAGATGAAAAGGGAAACTTTGCAACAGACCCTGAGGAAATTCAGAAAGCTATAAGGGTATACTCTAAAAATCTATTTTCTACTAAATTAGAAACCCTAAAATAAATGCATACATTTCTATATATGCATGGCCTACCAAAGTTAAATCAAAACTCCATAAATATTTTAAACAGACCCATAACAACCTAAGAGATAGATGCAGTAAGTAAAAACATCCCAACAAATAAGAGTCCAGAACTAGATAGATATAGTATAGAATTCTACCCAAACTTCAAGGCAGAACCCATATCAATACCCCTAAAATTATCCCATAAAATAGAAAAGGAAGGAACATTCCTCAATTCTTTCTATGAAGGCAGTGTCACTCTAATACCCAAACTAAATAAAGACCCAACAAAAAGAGAAAATTATAGGCCAATCTCTCTGACAAATATAGATGTAAAAATACTCAATAAAATACAAACCAAATACAAGAACACATTGGAAAGATCATTCACCATAATCAGGTTGGATTCTTCCAAAAGATTCAGGAATGATTGAACATACTAAATGATATGTTTGTGTAAACCACACATAAACAGACTGGATGTCAGAAACCACATCATCATCTCATTGCATGCAGAAAAGGCCTTTGACAAAATCTGACATCCATTCATGATAAAAATCACGGAGAACCTATGAATACAGGGGACATATCTCAAGATAAAAAGCCAATATTCAGCTCCACGGCCAACATTATACTAAACGGAGAAAACCTCAAATCACTCCCATTAAAATCAGGAACAAAAAAAGGAATGTCTACTCTCTCCATTCCTGTTCAAAATAGTACTTGAAGTCTTAGCTAGAGCAAGAACACATTGGAAAGATTATTCACCATAATCAGGTTGGATTCTGTGCTGTTTTTATTACAAATGGAGGAGAAAAGGAGGGTACACTTGAAAAGGAAGAACTCAAAATATCCTTATTTGCATGTGATATGATTCTATACATAAAAGACCCCCAAAGATCCACCCCAAATCTTCTGGAGCTGACAAACACATTCAGCAAAGTAGCAGGATATAAAATTAACAAGCCTTCCTATATACCAAAAACAATCAGCTGGAGGAAGAAATCAGAAACAGTTTCATTTACAGTGGTCTCAAAGTCCCTGAAATATCTTGGAATAAATATAACTAATGAAGTAAAGAACTTATATAATAAAAAAGAGCTTTAAATCTAAGAAAGAAATTGAAGATACCAGCAGCTGGAAAGACCCTCCATGCTCCTGGATTTGTAGGGTTAATATTGTGAAAATGGCCATCTTACCGAAAGCAATCTATAAAATCCATGTAATACTCATTAAAATACCAGCACAATTCTTCACGGAAATTGAAAAAAAACCTCAAATTTCATGGAAACACACACACACACACACACACACACAAATGATAGCCGAAATCATCCTGAACAGTGAAAGAACTTCTGAGGGCATTATTATTATTATTATTATTAATTATTATTATTATTTCTGATCTCAAGCTATACTACAGTAATACAAACAGCACAGTACTGACATAAAAACAGACACATTGATCAGTGAATAGATGTGAAAAATGAGATTTAAATCCACACATTTATGGCCACCTGGTTTTTGACAAAGGAACCAAAAATGCACACTGGAGAAAAGACAGCATGTTCAACAAATGTTGCTGGTCAAACTGGATAGTCGCATGTATAAGAATGAAATTAGGGGCTGGAGAGATAGCCAAGCGGTTAAGAGCACCGACGCTTCTTGCATCTTCCCGTGTCTCTCCCCCTCACCCCCCTTGCTTCTAGCCCCGCTGTCCCTCCCCTCCAGTCATACCTCCCGTTCAGGGGAATCCGCGCCCCTTTCTGCCTACCGCGGCATTGCACGACACGGAGTACACTCATACACATAAAAAAAAAAAAGACAGTACATTCATACACATAAAAAAAAATAAAAAAAAAAAAAAAAAAAAAAGAATGAAATTAGATCTTTGTCTCTTACCCTGCAAAAAATTCAACTCCAAACGGATCAAGGACTTCAACATAAGACATGATACCCTGAATATAATAGAGGAGAGTAGGGGGTACATTGGAACTTATAGGCACAGGAAAGGGCTTTTTGTATAGGACTTCTATAGCATAGACATTAAGTCCAACAATTGACGAAAGGGACCTCATGAGACTAAAAAGCTTGAACACCAAACAACAGCATCATTTGAGTGAAAAGGCAACCTACAGAATGGGAAAAGTCTTTACTGGCTGTACCCCAGACATGGGAATAGAATAAAAATATAAAAAGTAATAAAAAACTAAACATCAAAAGAACAAATAACCAATTAAAATTGGGGCAAGGAGCTGAACAAGGAGTTCTCAAAAGTTGAAATGCAAATGACTGATACTTTTTCAAATATTCAATATCTTTAGTCATCAGGGAAATGTAAATTAAAACTACTCTGAGATTTCATCTTACCCCACTAATGACTAAAATAACAAAAAACGAACAATGACAAATTCTGGTGACGATGTGGGGAAAAGGAAAACTTTGTCCATTGCTGGTGGGAGTGAAAACTTATGGAAATCAGTGTGGAGATTTCCCCCCAAACTAGAAATCCATCTGAAATGTGATCTAGCAGTACCAGTCTTGGGCATATACCCAAAAGTCTCTATGTCCTACTACCCAGGTACCACCATGTTCATGGCTGCCCATTTCAAAATAGAAAATGGAAACAACCTAGATATTCATCGACTGATGAATGGGTAATGAAAGCATGGTATAGTTACACAATGGAATATTATTCAGCTATTGAAAACAGTGTTCTTGAGTGAGGTAACCCAGATCCAGAAAAATAAATGTAGCGTGATCTCCCTCATACCTGGATGCTAGCTTTGAATCCTTAGATCTGCATGTTTCAATCAGAAATCCAAAGAGGTCAGGAAACTAATAAAAGGGAGGCTTCCTGGGAAGGGGTATGGAATGCCGTGATATAAAGAGGAAAAGAGAATAACAGAGTAAGAAGGATGAAATGGGAATGGAGAACAGGGCAGAGGAGAGAGTATGGGGAGAAATAACTAGCAGTAAAGGCCTTCTGAAAACATCACATGGGAGCCTACCACTGCAATATCCTCTTTAAATATATAGGTATACATTACAAAAAGATATTTAAAGGAGTTATAACACAGTGACGTTGTCCTACTAGACGCTGTAAGTCAGCAAAGGAAAAGCCCAGTGCTGAGAAGGGACTTGCTTTTTTGAAACTGTTGACCAGAGGTTCCATAGACCCTCAAACAGTACTGGCCATTGCCGCCGTCCTTAGTTACTGATCATAACTTGACAGTAAGACTCTATTGTTGAAGACACTGCATGCATGAGATGTAGAACAAACAGGGAGAAATCAAGCTGATACTCACTTCAAAGGTTTATTTCTACCAGCTAGTGTTCATGGTGCTGGAAGGTGCCATGCACACTAGAAGAGAAAATCAGTCATCAGTTTTATCCAGCTGTGAATCCTGTGGCTACAACAACAACTGGCCTGGTAAGATATGCACACTGGTGCAATAATGGCAGCAATAATTGTGGGAGTAACTACTGTCTCATTGGATTTAAGGTCTGTTTCACAAGATGGAACCCACACATGACATTAATGTTAGGCTAGACAAGTCACAGTCCATAGCGAAGAGCCCAATACTATTATTCTGCTAAATAGATTGTTCTAGTTTGCTTTAAATCACTGTGAGAAAACACTCTAACTAATACTAACTTCATGAGGAAAGGGTTTATTTGTCTCACATCTCCCAGGTCACAGTTCATCACTTAGGGAGCCCAAGGTAGGGAATTCAGGGCAGGAACCTGGAGGCAGGAGCTGAAGCACAGGCCATGGAAGCCCATACTCAGCCTGCTTTCTTCTGTTAAATGATTCCTAATGACTTATTGCTATACCTATAGATGAATGCATCTCTTGACTCTCTGAAGAGAAGCTTCCTTATGCAACAGACGGTGATTAATACAGAGACCTATAACTTACCAGTATGCAGAGAATAAGAGGCTGCAGGTGCTTATCCCTGAATAAATACATATCAAACTTCTGCTGTGTCAGCCTCAGGGATCATTGCAGAAGATGGGATGGAAAGATTTTAAGGGTGAGAAGAGGTGTTTTCCAGACAGCTGGGTAGTTACTCGTATGACCTCACAGCAATTCCCACATAAGCTCAACCCAGACAAAAATCCCAGGGTGGACATGGGGAGGTGGGTAAGAAATTCAAACCTGAGCAACTATTGGCAACTGATGGATGTTGGGAGGAGGAGCATCAGCCTTATGAGACCCTTGGGAGGTTGACCAGGCTCTGGTGGATGTATTCACACTGAAACGCGTTTGGGGCACAAGTTTGACTCTATAGGCATATATAGTGAATATATAATATATATATATATATATATATATATGAAATTGAGTGGGAGGGTAGAGTAGGGATGTGCAGATGAGGGAGGGGTCTAAATAAGATTAAAATATGTGAAATTTATAAAATTCATTATAAATAAAAATTAATTTAATTGTTTAAAAAAGAAGAAGGGATTTTGAACCTAGAGTTCCATTGCTGTGACAAAATACCAGAGAGAAACAACTTAAAAGAAAAGCTTTATTTAGCTCATGGTTCAGGGCTTATAGTTTCTTTTTTCTTTTCTGTCTTTTTGACATGAGGTCTCCCTGCAGGCCCTGCTGGTCTGGAACCCCCTATGGAGACCAGGCTGGCCTAGAACTCACAGAGAGCCTCCTGCTGGTCTGGAACGCCCTATAGAGACCAAGCTGGCTTAGTACTCACAGAGAGCCGCCTGCCTCTGCCTCCCAAGTGTTGAGATTAAAGGGTCATAGTTTCTTACAGATGTTTCAGTTTAGGGTCAGGTGGCTCTTTTGCTACTGGGCTCTGAGAAGGCAGCAAATCACGACAAGAGCGGTGATAGGGCCCAGTTGCTTGGCTCCTGATTGACAGGAAGCAGAGAGTGAGACGGAAGGAGCCGAGACAAGCCGTGTCTTTCTAGGCAAGCCACACAATGACATACTTGCCTCACTAAGTCCCATCTTCCATACCATTATGCCACAACTCTATCGTGGATCCACATTGATTAGGTTAGTGCACTCACTTCCCCTCCAAAGCCTGTCTTCAGGCAATCAAGCCCCTAACACAGGAGACCCAGAATGCATAGAATAGAAAGGGATTATTTTAGCAGTTCCAGGTGACAGTCCATCATAGTGGAGAAGTCATAGGGACAGGAGCTTGGGACACTTGATCACAATGCAGTCAAGAAACAGAAAGGAATGAACTACTGCATTCATACTGGTGCTAAGCTTGCTTTTTCTACTCTTAAATACTTCAAGATCCTCTGCCTAGTAAATGTGCCACAGTGAATCTTCCCACGTCAATTAATGTAATCAAGTAATTCCCTAGATTGTGAGCTGGAGCTGTGGTCCTCTCCTGTGATCCCGGAGCTGTGGTCCCCTCCTGTGATCTCAGAGCTGTGGTCCTCTCCTGTGATCCTGGAGCTGTGGTCCTCTCCTGTGACCCGGAGCTGTGGTCCCCTCCCGTGATCCCGGAGCTGTGGTCCCCTCCTGTGATCTCGGAGCTGTGGTCCTCTCCTGTGATCCTGGAGCTGTGGTCCTCTCCTGTGATCCTGGAGCTGTGGTCCTCTCCTGTGACCCGGAGCTGTGGTCCCCTCCTGTAAGCTGGAGCTGTGGTCCCCTCCTCTAAGCTAGAGCTGTGGTCTCCAGCTTTGAGCTATGGTTCTCCATTCTTCTGGTAGTTGACTGATGATGGAGCAGACTGGAGGATGGAGGACTTCCAGATGTGGAGAAGCCGTCTTAACCTTCTTTTTATTTTTAAATATTTTGTATTGAAGTTTTATACATTTCATACAGCATTTCTCAATCCAGTTTAGACTCATTCCTCTTTCCATGGCTCCCACCGCACTAGAGCCTGTACATTCTGCCATACATGTCTTGCATCTTTTTCTCAGTCTTTTTGAAGTTTTTCTTTGCAGAGGTTTACTATTTGGGTCAGAAGTTTACTTTTTTGCTCAGTTCTTTGATCCAGTCCTTTTGTTGTTGTTGTTCCCTCCAATTTGTATTGCTCTAAAATATGCATATATATATATTTATATCACATATACCTAAATTATGATGACTGAAAATAATCTATAAGTTAATTCCAAAATGTGTTTATGAATTTACATTATTTCCCTTTAATTTTATATTACTCTAAAATATGCATACATATCCTCCACCCATATACCAATATTACAAAGTCTGAACATAAGTATTAAGTTAATTCTTGAGCCCATTAAGGGATTCACCTTTTAACTGTAACATTGCTTTCAGATAAAAATAAATATAACATTGACAATGCTTAGTTTGCTTTGCAACTAAGGATTTGGTGCTAGCATCCACAAATGAGGGATACCATTTGTTGTTTGTTTTCTGAGACTCTGTTACTTCACTTAGCATAATATCTTCTAGTTTCATCCATTTACCTGCAAAGTTCATGATGTTGTCTTTCTTTACCACCGCATAAAACTCCATTGTGTAGATGTACCACATTTTCTTTATCTACTCTTTGGTTGAGGGACACTTGGGTTGGTTCCAGCTCTTCGCTATCGTGAAGAGAGCTACAGTAAACATGGATGTGCATGTATCTCTGCGATAGGATGAGTCTTGTGGGTATACACCCAGGAGTGGTGTGGCTGGGTCAGGTGAGTCTTGTGGGTATACACCCAGGAGTGGTGTGGCTGGGTCACATGGTGTCTCAGCCTTCTTGGAGTGGTTGCATTCCCCACAACCATCTCTCACAAGGTCCCATATTGTGCATGGCAGAGGCTTTGCTTCTGTGTCTCATTTATGCTGGAGACAGGGAGGTTTCTGCCATTTGGAGTTTTTAGTCTTAGGAAGTCTGGTTCTCAACAATGGACCTCCAGCCTCCCCCGTTGGGCAGCATGGTCTTGACATTGTGGCATCCAGGCCTTATTGTTAGATCTTTCCCATTTACATTCACGAAGACATTGTCCATCTCCTTTCTATTACTTTTCTATAGCTCCAATGAACCTTCACCTGTGCCCTACAGAGAACGTTAAACACCCAACTGAACTTCTAGAGATAAAAAGTCTCAAAACTTAAAAAAAAAGTAGATAATTCCCCAGAGACACACTCACAAGTCAATCTGATACAGTTGATATTGATAATTTCAACTAGTCATCACAATGCCCCATTCCTTTCTCTGGGGGAAGATGTTTATTATGCACCATTATATATTGAAGTGTGTAACTTGCTCTTGATTTTATAGGTATTCAGCTAAGAACATAACTTTGAGTCTCAGAGACTTTGAACTTGGACTTTTTTTTTTTTTTTTGCTCTTTTTGAGACAGGGTCTCCCTGTAACTTTGGCTGTCCTAGAGCTTACTCTGTAGGCCTTGAACTCACAGAGATCTGCCTGCCTCTGCCTCCCAAGTGCTAGAATTAAAGGTGTGCACCACCATGCCTGGCTTTTTTGGGTATTTTTAAGACAGGGTCTCCCTGTAGCCCCAGCTGTCCTGGAACTCACTATGTAGACCAGGCTGGCCTTGAACTCACAGAGATCCCCCTGCCTCTACCTCCCAAGTGCTGGGATTAAAGGCTGTGCTACCACGCCTGGCTGAACTTGGACTTTTGAACATGGCTGAAACTTGGAACTCTTGAAATAAGATGGAATCCATTTTGCACTAAAGGATGGACATGGGCCTTTTGATTGTCAGGGTGGAATTTATTGTTTAGGATATGTATTTGTGAGTGAAGTTAACAAAGAGTTAATCTTGATCGCCAATTTGTTCAGATTAAGGCACAGCTGGAAGATTAGTAAAGCACACCTCAGGTGTGTCTGCAAAGGTACAAGGCCAATCTTTATCATAAACTTAATTGGATTTAGCATCACCATAGAAACACATCTCTGGGGGTGTCTACAAGAGTGTTTCTGGGGGGGCTGGAGAGATGGCCTAGCGGTTAAGAGCGCCGACCGCTCTTACAGAGGACGCGGGTTCGATCCCCAGCACCCACATGGCGGCTGAGAACCGTCTGAAACTCCAGTTCCAGGAGAACTCCAGTTCCAGGGGAATCCGACACCCTCTTCTGACCTCCGCGGCATTGCACGACACGGGTGCGCAGACTTGCATGCAGACAGTACATTCATACACATACAGAAATAAATAAAATTAAAAAAAAAAAAAGAGTGTTTCTGGGAAAGTTTCACTGAAAACAGAAGAAAGTGTCTACTGCATGTGTTCAGCACCATCTGAGAGTAAATAACAGTAAATGGAGAAACTGAGTTGTGCACATCCGTTCATTTCTCTCTGCTTCCTCACACTCTTGCCTCGCCCACTCGGATGAGCTATATCTCTCAAACCATATGCCCAAAGAAGCCCTTCCTCTCTGAGGTTGCTTCTTGTCATCATCTATTAGGTCACAGCAAAAAGTAAAGTTACTATACTATAGAGGATGTTTCCAGAGATTATTAGATCATGAGGTTTCTGAGCTAATGAATAGATTAATCCTTGGATAATATGGTGGCATTATTGAAAGGCAATGAAGGTAGGAAATGATGTCTAGTTGGGCAAAGTAAGTCACAGGTACATGTCCTTAGAACTGCCTTGCGTTAGCTTCTCTCCATAGTCTACTTTTCTGCTTTCTGGCTGCCATGATATTCTGCTCTGCCATGCTGCCTCCTTCGGCAATGGATGAATGCCTCTGAGACTGAGAGACAAAATAAGTCATACTCCATCAACCACTTCTATCAGGGCCATTTGGTCACTGTGGTGATAAGCTATCTCACACACACACACACACACACACACACATACACACACACACACACATCATAAAACCCATAAGCCAGCTGACCCCTACTCAATGCCACTTTAGACATGTATATAGATTCTTGGCAGCCCTGAGTTAATCTCCTTATCTGATTCTCTTTGGGAAAGTACCGCTCAGGCTGCATTTTCTTGGTGGGACTGCCAACCAATAGGGAAATGCAGCCTCAGCTCATCATCAAGTTTTTCTCCTGAACCGTGACTTGCTAGTGAAGTGAATAGAATTTATTTGTCCTGCATAGTTGCTTCCTGAAGAAACCATCCCTGTTTCCACTGTCTTAGGCCAGAACATATATGATTCTAGTCTCTTTTCTAGTCTCTTAGTTATGCTGTGGGCATGTGAGCCCCTTGGTTGAGCTTCCATGAGATGCTTCTTTTTAAGTAAGTGAGAGCAGATTTCTGTTGCTTGTGACCAGAGAATCCTAAACAATGTCAACAAACTCCCCACGGCCCATGCTGTCTAAGGGTCAGGTACAGACTCAGACCAACTCTACAGGTATCTCTCAACTTGGTCCTGGTTCACCTGTAGAGCCCCCCATTCTCTCCATTTCCTGATACCTCCCTTGTGGTCTAAATTCTGTTTATATCAAGGAAGTGAAGTTGAGGCTCAGTTCTTCATAGGCCCTGCCTTTTTCCAGAGTAAGGTCTTTGTTCAGAATACGTTTCCCTCTTCCCTAGTTAGGAGCCCTGTATCCATTATTCAAGACATGGTTCAGGTGTCAACACTTCTGTGAAGTCTTCCTCAGCCTTTCTAAACAGAACGAATGGCTTCATTCTCTGATTTCCTGCTGCTGGAGATGATGGGATCAAAGCCTGGGCCCCAATAACCCTAACAAGCTAGACTTGGGCACCCATGCTCAATAGACCAATTAAAAAAGCAAGTAATAGTGAAAAACAAAGAAAAAATGTTTCTTCCACATGGCCACATTGGAAAGAGGAACAAATAAAGAGATCCAATGACCCTTCCCCCTACTAAGTCCAGTTTTGGTGTCCTGACATGAGATTCAGGTTTAAACAGAGGGCAAGAGGTGTGACTTACTAAGCGATCCTGATTACTGACCCAGTGTTATCTTGGCTGCAGGTTTTCCTGAAAGATGGTCTGCAAGTTACCAGACTGCGTGAATCTCCATCAGGGAGATAGGCTCTCCAGCTGCCTAGCATCAGTGCCTCAGCCTTTCCCTTCTCCAGGTATAAGACTCCTGGGCTTGGGAGACATCGACTCAATAGTCTGATAGGCAAAAGTAGTGGCCCAAGCATCTCTCCTTAGAACATCCTCACTGTTGCCAGGACTGCTGGATTCCACAGAACATCACAGTGTTCTTTAGTATGAGGCAATTTTCTTTCTAACTTTGCTGTGAGGTCCTTACTATAATGGAATACTCTTATTTATCTGTATCTCAAAGCTCAGCAAACTTCCTGAGTGTCTGAAGAATGCACCCCTTATTCTTACCATTGGTGTTATGGTTCACTGATGAGTTATTTGGTCCTGTGCCTGAAGTGCCTCCGCCTAGCTCAGAATCAAGCCTTCTTTTTGACTCCCACTCTGCTGTGCTTCCTGGTCCTAGTCTTCATTCATTCAAGCACAGGACTTGGATCCCTCTCCCCAAATGCTGTTCCAGGCCTCTTCCCTCCCTCAGTCTTACTCTTCTGACTTTTATCACTGAGGTCCTGACCTGTTATTCTCAATGCTACTCTGGCTGAAAGTTCTGTTATCAATCCCCAGAGCACTTGGCTGCAACCCTGTTGCTAGACATTAGGCAGAACTGTCTCTAACCCCAAAGGCGCTGGGGGAGCTGTAAACCTTCCACATGCTTCCTGCCCTTCTGGCTTGCTTTCCTGGGTTTCTTTCTTAGTTATTTTCTCTTTTGAAAAACTATCTTCCAGCTTCTGCCTCCCCAGTGCTGGGATTACTGGTGTGTACCAGCATGCCCACCCTAGGTTTATACCATTTCTATACTCAGATCCAAGGTAACCTGGTCTGGCTTATCCCACATCATCTGGTCTGGCAGGAGGATTATTTTGCCTTGAGACCTCTGGAGATCACACAATTGACAAGATTTAGCAGCACAGCTAAATCTCAAATCTCAGAACTCCTGGCCCAGCTCCTTCTCCTGGGCCAGATGCATAGGGCCATCTTGGAGTCCGGGACTCTCAGTGGTCCAGGACCACCAAGAAGAGATCGGCAGTGTGAGGCTTTGCAGGCTTGAGAAGGGGGAGTTAAATCGCTATTTGATCCATTTGTCACTGCCCAGTTCCATGGTGGGCCAGTGTGTTTTCTCAGCATAAGATCCTGTCTGGATAACAGAGTCTTTTATGTTTTGGTTAGCCTTAGCCTTTAACGGCCGCGCAATCCCTCCAGCCCCAATGGAGGATGTCAGAGTCTTAAAGATGAATCGTAGTGATTCTGTCTCCAATTGTCTTGTGTGTGTGTGTGTGTGTGTCGGGGGCGGGTGCTCCTAGAATGTGCAGTGTCCCACATCTCAGTCCCACTGCTTGGGTCAGGAAGGAAACTTGTTTCCTTTCCAGTTGGTGGAGTTGTCCAAAGAACAGATTGTCCTAATCTGGCCCTGGAAGTCCAAACTCAGGAGCCTAATTATGTCCAAATAAGGCTTCATTCTCAAGATAAAAGTTTCCTTCTGGGCCTCCAAAGTCACTTCTGAAGGTGATTGACAGATACAGGTCCCTGCTGCCAGCAACTCCTCCAGGAGCCCCAAGGTCAAAGACAGAGGAGGGATTTGGTGCAGAGGATGAACAAACATATTAAATTGGCCAGGACAGGCCTGCCCTGTCAAACACACTATTGGATTGTTTCTATTAGCCAGAATGTCCCTGAAGATCTGAGAATTCTGGCCCAGAAGCACCATCTCCAAGCCTACCTCTATACCCAGAATATGCAAACTACGAGGGTGACCACAAGCCTTATATTTGACATCGGATCTTGCCTTTGTGTCTCTGATAGAGTGAAAAGAAGCCTGGCCTCAGCCCAGCACCCTGTCCTCCCATAGCCCCAGTCTGTGCCCAGGTTTGGCAGCTCATCTCACTAGCTCTAGGAGGCTGCTGTGGTGGTGTGGAACAGGCAGCCAGTGAATAAGATGCTGTCTCTGGTCCAGCTTGTCTTTCCAGCTCCTGGCAGAGTAGGATATAGAGGGTGCACTTTCACCACTGGCTTTTTTTGTACTTGTTTTGTCTTAAAGGTTGACTCTAGAACTCAAAAGACTCCTGGCCTCTAAAGTAGAAATATATGAAGTAGCCAAAGAGAGCACATTTTCAAGCAAAGAGGTGCCCTCCCCCTTTATGTGAGATCAAGGCCCAGGCTTGCTGTGAGATTGGGCTTTATGTTTAAGACAGCAGTGAAATCATTCACATGAGTTCTCAGCAACGTTTCTGTGCTGACAGCATCCATACGTGCAGTGTGTGCATGCATCTCTGTGTATCTGATGACCTGATGCCAAGTTTTGTCTCTCTAACTCTCTCCCTCTTTGAGTTCATAAACAATTGATGACAGCCTAATCTAGTCCTATGAAGAACAGCTTGGCTTTGGGTATCTGCTGGGAATTCATACGGAGTTTTTGGTTTCCTAATGCCCACATGGTCACAGGGCCAAGAACAGTTAGCAACAACAGCTGACCCAAGCCAAAGGTCCTCTAAAATCATCACCACTGTTTTTAAATGTACCCTTCTTTCACTCCGGGGACCTGGCAGGCTTTCCTAATTGTATTCTCCTCACACTTATGTTGAAACTAGCATTTCATCTCAGTAAAAAATAAAACCAGCTCCTAATATATTGATGAATGTACTTCATATGACATAAAGACACCACACACACACTAAAAAGGAGGAGGAGGAGTCACCTCATCTTTGTTTCTGATTGTTCTGTCTTGTCACAATTTATGAAGTAATTCCAAGTGGGGCCAGACCACATGAACGAAACCTCTTGCAAAGAAGAGACCCTGCTTTCATACATGTGTGTGTGCGCGCGCGCAGAATAGATTATCTTAAACCAGTGTGCCATTTAAGATACCAATATTTCAAGCTTATTTTCCTTGAAGCTTTCTGACTCTTTTTATTCCTGGCTTTTGGCCTTAATCAGAGTCTTCTCCACCTTCTTCTCATTTTAAATATTCACTCATTTTTCAAGGGGCTAATACAGCACAGTGGAAATTCAGGAATTCAGTCCCTGCACCCATCTACCACCTTTCCTCCTAGCCTCCTGCAGCACTTTCTAGAGTGTCAGGAAGCTGAACTCTGCTGCTCCTTTAAAGTCAGCTGCTCTGCTCTGTCCTCGCAGTCACTTGAGCTCAGCTCTCCTTGCTTGTTCCTTTGGCGTCTGAACAACAGCTTTTTAGCAAATCTATCTTTCTAGGTCTCCAGTCCCTGTGGAGAAGCGTGTCCTTCGTTGCTTCAGGCTCCCCCAGCCACCGCTTCCCACTCTCTCCCATCCACGTCTCCCTTCCTGTTCTCCAGTTCCTGTTAAAGGACTCCAAAGGCCCCTCTTTCTGTGTCCGCCCTGCTCTTGCAGCAATGCAGTGTCTGACAATTGTGTCTCAGTCTTCTCTGAAACTCTGAATCATCCCAGGCTCCAATGCCTCTGGTGGAGGGTGCTTCTCTCCCTCCCTACACATCCCTCTCTTGTCTCTGTGGATTGTCTGCCTGCCTCCATGCTTGGCATCTCAGGGGAAAAGAGTTCATTTTTCTTTTCCTCTCTGCTCTCGGTCATCTGGTCTCATCTCTGTTGCAGTGCAATTACAGATCTGGCATGCTTTTCTGACCCCTTTGTTGAACCGTACTCCCAACTTTTCTGGACACAAACACCAGGTCATCCCCATTGTCAGCTGAAATTCAAGTATGGTCCGTCTAGACTGTGTTCTTTCTTTTCAATTGTTCTGTTCTCTAGTGTTTAGCATGGCATATATATATATACTTACGGTAATATAAGGTATTTGATGCGCTTAATAGCATTTATATTATTGTACTGTATAAGGTATGAAACGTATTGAGCCAGAGGTCAACCTCTGGTGTTTTTTTTTTTTCAGGTACGGTCAGCCTTGTTTTTGAGATGGGGTTTCTCCCTGGCCTGGAACTCATCAGCAGGCCAGGATGGCTGACCAGTGAGCTTCAGACATCCTCCTCTTTCTGCTTCCCTTGTCCTGGAATTACAAGCACATGGTACCACGCTTAGCTTTAGTTTAATATTTAATTTATTATTTTTCATTTTTATGTATATGAGTGCATTGGCTGCACTTATGTACATGCACCTATGTAGTGTGCAATGCCCTCAGAGGTCAGAAGAGGGCATCAGATCCCCCTCAAATTGGAGTTACACATGATTTTCAGCTGCCATGTAGGTGCTGCAAATCGAACCCAGGTCTTCTGTAAGAGCACCCAGTGCTCTTAACCACTGAGCCAGCTCTCCAGTCCTTAGCTTTTTTTTTTTTAAATGTGTGTTCTGGGATCAAACTCAAGTCCCTGCGCTTATACAGTAAGCACTTTAATGACTGAACTGTCTTCCCAGCCTTTAGCCTTTAGCATTTCACTCACAATTCTTGGGTCAACCATAAGTCCTCTAAATACCTTCCCCATAGCCTCATGTCTCTCACATTTAGGGCATTAGAGTTCCACTCAATTCCATTCACATGGCTTCTATGTCATGCCCAAACTTCTGCACTGCCTCAGGAGTGGCCTTCTGGCTTCCTTCCGGCTGGCTCTGCTTTTCCTTCCTGACTCAGCCCCTTCAGAATAATATCCCAAACTTGAATTGTATCACTTCATCCCTAAAAACAGTTTGGCGTTTTGCTCCTAGACAAGCTGTTATGAAATGGACAAAATTCTACAGATCCAGCTTTTTTCCTTTTCTCTTGGTCTAAATAAACTACCAGAAGAAAGAGTGAGTATATATTTTTCTTGAACAGTACGTAACAGAAAGAAAATGCATGCTTAGTCTGATATCCACATCCATTTCCCAGGTCCTCATTTTCCATCTCATCCATCTGCTATGCATTGTAGCTTCACTGGAGCCATTGTAGAGTGGCATAGAGAGGAGCCTGGGCTCATTTTGCCCATGATCCCAGCATTGAGCCTCTTCAGAGAAAATTTTGTTTTGTGTGTGTGTGTGTGTGTGTGTGTGTGTGTGTGTGTGTGTGACAGAGTGCATGTGGAGGTCAGAGGACAACTTGCCAGAGCCAGTTCTCTCCTACCATGAGGGTCTTCCCAGAGATGGAACTTAGGTTGACGGCTTGGCAGTAGGGCATCTCGTTGACCTGTGTGCGTGCTTCTCCTCCTCTTCCTAGAGGCATACTACTAGTCGTTTTAGATTTAGGGTCACACATGGCATCGGTTTAACTATATTGTCAGGGACTTTACTTCCAATAAGGTCATATAGCGAGGGCTTGCTGAGCAGAGGTTAGGGGATATTATCCAACCTGGTACAGACTATATAATTTGGCAAAGCGGGTGCCTTCAAAGCTTTGCCCGTGGCCCCGTCTGTGCCTTTTCCAACCCAATAGCTTCCTTTAGAAACCTTTAATTTATTGTAACACGTCTGGGTGTTTTGGCTGTGTGTACATAGCATATCTGGGTTGTGAAATGCATGGAGGAGGCCAGAGGAAGGCATTGGATCCTATGGAACTGGAGTTACAAAGAATTGTCAGCAGCCACGTGGGTGCTGGGAACCAGATTCAGGTCCTGTGCATGAGTAGCTGGTGCTCTTAACCACTGAGCCATCTCTACAGCCTCTGTTTTTTTTCCCAGCTTGGGCCTGGCTGGCTGCTAGGAAAGTTGTCATCTGTGCAAGATCCAGAGATCCCGAGCTGACAAGTTTCCTGAAGCAGGAACTCTGGCTGCCTCTCTGGACAGGGCTTCATCACAGCTTTTCAGACATGTCTGTCACAATGACAGGAAATATTTGTGATATGTATTTTCTTTTTTTGAGACAGGGTCTCCCTGTAGCCCCCACCAGCCTGGAACTCACTATGTAGACCAGGCTGGCCTTGATTTCACAGAGATCCACCTGCTTCTGCCTCCCGAGTGCTAGGATTAAAGGTGAGTGCTACCATGCATTGACAATAATTATGATATGAAAAGCAAACAACGCTTTCTGATTTCAGCAGTTACAGCAAAATGTCCATGTGTTTTTTTTTAATTTTTTTTTATTAATTCTATTTATTTCTGTATGTGTATGAATGTACTGTCTGCATGCAAGTTTGTGCACCCGTGTCATGCAATGCCGCAGAGGTCAGAAGAGGGTATCGGATTCCCCTGGAACTGGAGTTCTCCTGGAATTGGAGTTTCAGACGGCTCTCGGCCGCCATGTGGGTGCTGGGGATCGAACCCAGGTCCTCTGCGAGAGCGTCGGCACTCCTAACCGCTAGGCCATCTCTCTAGCCCCCCATGTGTTAAAATTAATGAGTGTTGGCTGGGCGCACGCCTTTAATCCTAGCACTTGGGAGACAGAGGCAGGCGGATCTTTGCCAGCCTGGTCTACAGAGTGAGTTTCAGGACAGCTGGGACTACAGGGAGACCCTGTCTCGAAAAAACAAAACAACAAAAATAATTAATGAGTGTTCCTCTAGATGTTTGAGCTCGACCCCCCTTCCTCTGGTGGTTTAGAAAAGTTGGTTGGGTTTTTATGGTTTAAATGTTGTAGTGTGCACCTCATCATCTGGAGTCCTGTGGTATTGGGTGCTTGCTCCTCTCTTCCTGAAGATTAGTAGTGTGCTTTTGTTTGTAAAGGTTCTGACAAGGGCCAGCAACTGTGGGCTATGCAGACACAGCTGACCAGCTCACACTACTGGACACAGGTAACGGAATGGGATCTTTGCCATTTTCACCTCTATAGCAACCTCTCCTTTGTCCACATCTGCACCTACCAAATCTCCAGTAAGACTCTCAGTTCCCTAAATGTAAAGATACTTGGCCTTAGCAGCACCATTTTACAAAAACTCATTAGCTTAACTGTGGAGAAAACTGAGGGCAAATGGGACTGGGGTGCTTGCTGGGACTGTTGAAAAAGTCAAAGCAATGGTTGATGGAGGTTTAGAACAGGTAATACAATACAAGGCAAGGGCCATGGTCAGAGTCAAGGTAAGTTGCTGAGGAGTGGTCAAAGGCTTTGGTAGTAGACTGAGTATGGGAGTAACTGACTGACTGACAGGGATCTGCGGAAGGACATCAAAGGCATTGACGCATATTACAAAGCTGCGAGACAGACAAGAAGAAATATCAAGAAAGCAATTAGTTATGTGGGTCAGGAATGCAGAATTATCTGGACTGGTGTATTAGTCACTTTTCTGTTGCTGTGATAAACCACCATGACCAAGGGAACTTATAAAAGGAAGAGTTTATTTGAGCTTATGATTGACGGTTCCAAGGAATCNTTCTTTTCAATGTTCTGCTTCTTCTAGTGTTTAGCATGGCATTATATCCTATATATATATATATTATATATATATATATATAATATGAATATGAGCCAGAGGTCAACCTCTGGTGTTTTTTTTTTTTTCAGGTAGGTCAGCCTTGTTTTTGAGATGGGAGTTTCTCCCTGGCCTGGAACTCATCAGAGGCCAGGATGGCTGACCAGTGAGCTTCAGACCTCTCCTCTTTCTGCTTCCCTTGTCCTGGATTACAAGCACATGGTACCACGCTTAGCTTTGTTTAATATTTAATTTATTATTTTTCATTTTTAGTATATGAGTGCATTGTGCTGTGCACTTAGTAACATGCACCTATTGTAGTGTGCAATGCCCTCAGAGGTCAGAAGAGGCAGCATCAATCCCCCTCAAATTGGATGTTACACATGATTTTCGCTGCCATGTGGGTGCTGCAAATCGAACCAGGTCCTCTGTAAGACACCCAGTGCTCTTTAACCACTGAGCCAGGCTCTCCAGTCCTTACTTTTTTTTTTTTAAATGTGGTTTCTGGGATCAAACTCAAAGTCCCTGCGCTTATACCAGTAGCACTTTAATGACTGAACTGTCTTCCCAGCCTTTAGCCTTTAGCATTTCACTCACAATTCTTGGGTCAACCATAAGTCCTCTAAATACCTTCCCCATGGCCTCATGTCTCTCACATTTAGGGCATTAGAGTTCCACTCAATTCCATTCACATGGCTTCTATGTCATGCCCAAACTTCTGCACTGCCTCAGGAGTGGCCTTCTGGCTTCCTTCCGGCTGGCTCTGCTTTTCCTTCCTGACTCAGCCCCTTCAGAATAATATCCCAAACTTGAATTGTATCACTTCATCCCTAAAAACAGTTTGGCGTTTTGCTCCTAGACAAGCTGTTATGAAATGGACAAAATTCTACAGATCCAGCTTTTTTCCTTTTCTCTTGGTCTAAATAAACTACCAGAAGAAAGAGTGAGTATATATTTTTCTTGAACAGTACGTAACAGAAAGAAAACGCATGCTTAGTCTGATATCCACATCCATTTCCCAGTCCTCATTTTCCATCTCACCATCTGCTATGCTGTGGCTTCACTGAGCCATTGTAGAGTGGCATAGAGAGGAGCCTGGGCTCATTTTGCCCATGATCCCAGCATTGAGCCCTCAGAGAAAATTTGTTTTGTGTGTGGTGTGTGTGTGTGTTGTGTGTGTGTGTGTGTGACAGAGTGCATGTGGAGGTCAGAGGTCCCATTTGTCAATTGTTGATCTTTTCTTGTGCAGTGCTGTCTGATTTAGAAGTCTTTCCACGCCTATGTCTGTAGTCTGCTGCCACTTTTTTCTTCTATTTGCCATTTAGAGTTTGGGGTTTGCAGTTGGGTCTTTAATCATCTGGAGTTGACTTTTGTACAGGGCGAGAGGGTAGGGGTTTATTTCATTCTTCTACAAGTGGTGACTCCAGTTTTGCCAGACACACTTGCTTATGAAATGTCTTGTCTTTTCTCCAGTGTCCTTCTTGCCCCCTTGTCAAATATGAGATGTGCTGAAACTGTATGTGCTCAAGTTTGGAAGTCTTCAGCAGTTTTGTTCCATGTGGCAACCGGTCTGTATTTCTGTGCCAGTCGAGGCTGTTTTTATGGCTATAGCCCAGCAGTATAGTTTGAAGTCTGGTATGAGATCCTCCCTGTGTTGCTCTTTTACTCAGGGTTGTTTTGGCTATTGGGGGCTTTTGTTTTTCAAATGCAATTTAAGGACTTTTTTTGTTTCCAAGGCTGTGAAGAATCTTGGGGATTTTAGATTGGGATTGAATTAACTATCAAACTTTTAGGAATGGTCACGTTTTCACAATGTTAATCCCGACCTAGAGCAAGGGAGGTCCTTTCCATCTTCTGTGTCTTCTTCAATTTCTTATCTCAAGACTTTAAATTTTTTTTGTGTTGTAGGATCTTTGGTGTCTTTGGTTAGGTTTTTTTTCAATTGCTTTTTGAGGCTATGTGATGGAAGGTCACCTTGAATTCTTTTCAGTTGCTTTTGTTTGTAAAGAAAGGCTACTGATTTTTCTAGGTTAATTTGTATTCCTCGCACGCGAAGCTTCTAATGTTTCTGAGGAGTTTTCTGGGGACTTTTTTAGCATCCCTTAAGAAAACAATCATATTAGATTTTTGCATGAAGGATGCTTGTAACTCATGGTATATTTACTAATTAAAAAAAAAAAACTGAGAGAAAGATGGCAGACAGTTATGGCAGAATGCATGTCTGAGGATGGGGTGTGGTGGGGGGGGGAGGGAAAAGGGAAATAACCTGAACTGAATTGGGAAAAATGTATGAAATGCACAAAGCATCAATAAAAAACTAATTTAAAAAGAAAAAAAAAAAAAAAAGAAAACATCATATTATCAGCAAAAAGGTATAGCTTAACTCCTCTTATTCCAATTAGTACTCCTTTAATTTCCTTTTTTTTGCCTTATTGCACTAGCAAGTGTTTTAAGCACTATATTGAAGAGGAGTGGTGACAGGGGGCAGCTTGCCGAGTTCCTACCTTTAAAGGGTATGCTTCTGTCGTTTCCCCATTTAGGAGATATTGGCTGTGGGTTTTCCTGTACATGGCTTATGATTACATTGAGGAATGATCCCTCCAACCCAATTTCCTCTAGGACTTTAAGCATGAAGGAGTGCTGATTTTGTCAAAGGCTTTTTCAGCATCAATTGAGATGTGGTGTGTTTTTGTCATTTCCAGTCCATTATATGCTTGATGATATTTATTGATTTTTGTATATTGTACCATCCCTGCACCTCTGGTATGAATCCAACTTGGTCATGATGGCTGATCTTTTGTGTGGGTCTGTATGTGATTTGCCAGTATCCTGTTTAGATTTGGCATCTGTGGTTCATTAGGGAGATGGGTCTATAGTTCTCATTTTTGGTTGTATCTTTGCCTGGTTTTGGTAATATGTGATGCTGGCTTCATAGAAGAATTTTGGAGGTTTCCCTCTGTTTGTATATCCTTAAACAATTTCAGTAATAATGGTTGTAAGTCTTTTTGAAATGTTTTATAGAATTCTGCCGTGAAACCATCTGCGCCTGGGCTTTTATTAGTTGCATGGTTTCTTATTACATCTTAGATTTCTTCATATATCATGGGTCTGTTTAAGCTGTAGATCTCTTCTTGGTTGAGCTTTGGGGGGGATTTCCCAAGACCACCTGAAGCACAGGTAGGAGCTGGGTGCTTCAGCCCGGCAGATTGTTTGATTGGATTTCATCGTCTTTGTTGATCTTTGGCCCGATTGGCTGGTGCGGCTGTGGGGGCAGAGTTGTCCTCCCAGCTGGTATAAAAGGTGGGTTTGTGTGAGTCTTGAGATCGGGGAGCTCCCAAGACCACCTGAAGCACAGGTACTGGGGGAGCTAAACAGAACACCCCCCCCCAAACACCGCACCCCCCCAGGAGAAGATATTGAGAAGCTCCAAAAGGAAGTGGAAATACTAAAAGAAATCAGAAGACTAAATGGAAAATGATATCAAAATATCAAACACTCATCCAATCAAGAGGAAAGGAATGGAAAGAGCTTTGGTGATTCCCAGGATTTCAGATATTCATCCATTTCTTGTAGGTTTTCAAACTTGGTAGAGTATAGGTTTTTGAAGTATTCCTGTATGATTTTCTGGATCTTTTCATTGTCTGTTGTGATATTTCCCTTTTCATCAGGGATTGTATTGATTTGGAGTTGTTCCTTCTTTCTTTTGGTTAACTGGGCTAGAGGTCTGTCTATCTTGTTTATTCTTTTTTTTAAATACTTATCATTTGATTTATTAACCATTAGAAAAGAGTTGAAGTAACAGATTCCATTTAATTGTGAAATAATACATTGTAGTCAATCCAGAATACTAATGCTTTTCCTATTTTAGGAATTATTCAGGGAGAAATTTGCAAAAACTTTTAAGGCAAGAGTATGAAAATAAGGTGACTCAAACATTGTCTATAACCTTAACAATGAAGAGTATTAATAAGTGACCTATGACATTAAATATTTGAAAACACCTCACTGAACCACAATTTCACTACTATCTGTGTTTTAGTAAAATATAAGCATTTAAGCAAATCATCATATTTCATATTTTCTGCTACACTTCTCAGCTTCCTAAGAACTTCATTTGACCAGGAAGTGAGTTTTTAGTTCATACAGGAGTTAAGAATGCAGTCAGGAAATGAGTGAACTGTCAATGTTATGGTGCAGCACCCACCCCTGAATCATTCATGCTCACTTAAATGTTCATGTGCACTGATAATTGTCTTAAAAAACTAGACCTTTTCTCGTAGTAATTTCTACACTTCTTGGTTAAACCCAGAATTTCTTTAAGACCTTCCTTGGTATATAAATATACTTAGATTCAAAAATACCTGTAGTAGATTTATGATTATGAAAAATACACTTATCTTTATTTCATAGGGGCTGGCAGGAGGTCTCTGCTGGAAAAAGATGACCTTAAGCTACATAACAGGAATACCTTTCTATAATTACAATCAAGTTGCAGTGAAATATCTTGTTTATTCTTTCAAAGAACCAACTTTTGGATTCATTGATTTTTTTGTATTATTTTCTTTGTTTCTATTTCATTGATTTCTGCTCTGGTTTTTGTTATTTCTTCCTGTCTGTTGCATTTAGGATTCATCTGTTGTTGCCTCTCAAGTGCTTTTAGCTGCAGTGTTAGATCATTTACTTGTGCTCTTTCTGTTTTTCTAATGTAGGCACCCAGGGCTATAAACTTCCCTCTTAGGACTGCTTTCAAGGTATCCCATAGGTTTTGTTGTGTTGTATTGTCATTGTCATTCAGTTCCAGGAATGCTTTTATTTCTTTCTGTATCTCTTCCTTGACCCATTCATTATTCAAGAGTGTGTTGTTTAGTCTCCATGTGTTCTTGTAGGCAGGAGGGCTTGTCCTGGTGTTGATGTTGAGCTTCATTGCACTGTGGTCTGACAGGATGCATGAAATTATTTCAATCTTTTTGTATTTGTAGAGGTTTCTTCTGTGTCCCAGGATGTGGTCGATTTTGGAGAATGTTCCGTGGGGTGCTGAGTAGAAAGTGTATTCTCTGGTATTAGGATGGAATGTTCGGTAGAGGTCTATGAGGTCCATTTGGTGTATCATATCGTTCAGTTCAGATGTCTCTCTGTTTATTTTTTGTCCTGTTGACCTATCCAAAGGACTCAGTGGGGTATTGAAATCTCCCACTATGAGTGTGCTGGGGTTAGTCTGTGACTTGTGGTCCTGGAGAATTGTCTTTATAAAGTTTGGTGCACCAGAATTTGGGGCATATATATTCATAATTGTGAAATCTTCTTGGTGGATTGTTCCTTTGATGAAAATGTAATGGCCTTCTTTGTCTCTTCTGATTTCTTTTACTTTGAAGTCTATTTTATCCGATATTAAAATAGCAACACCTGCTTTCTTTTTGGTACCATTTGCTTGGAATATTTTTTTCCATCCCTTCACTTTAAGGTGGTGCCTGTCCTTGAAGGTAAGATGTGTTTCTTGCAGACAGCATATCGATGGATTCTGTTTCCTAATCCAGTCTCCCAGTCTATGTCTTTTGATTGGGGAATTTAGTCCATTAATATTTAAGGTTATGACTGATAGGTTTGTGTTGCTTCCTTTTGCCTTATTATCCATCTGCGGTTTTGGTTTAGGTTTCTACTTCTGCAGTTATGCTTTTATTGATTTCTCTTTCTAGGTGCCTGGGGTTGGTTGCTCCTTTCTTCTGTTCTTTGAATTGCTTCAAGTATTCTCTGAAGGGTTGGTTTTCCGGACATGTATTCTTTCAAGTTGTTTATGTCATGGAAGGTTTTTCTCTCTCCTTCAACTATAATTGACATTTTTGCTGGGTATAGTAACCTGGGTTGGCATCTATTGTCCCTTAACACTGGGAATGCTTTGCTCCAGGTTCTTCTTGCTTTCATAGTTTGCATTGAGAAGTCAGTTGTAATTCTGATAGGTTTCCCCTTATAGGTCACTTGTTGTTTTTCTCTTGTGGCTTTAAGGATTTTGTCTTTGTTTTGGGTGTCTAGCATTTTAACTATGATGTGGCGTGGAGAATTTCTTTTCTGATCTTGTCTGTTTGGAGTTCTATGTGCTTCTTGTATTTGTATTGGTTTGTCTTTTTTTAGTTTGGGGAAGTTTTCATCTATTATTCTGTTGAAGATCTGATCCATACCATTCTCTTGGGATTCTTCTCCTTCCTCTATTCCTATGATGTGGAGGTTTGATCTTTTCATAGTGTCCCACAGTTCCTGGTTGTTCCACTTTTGTGTATTTTTAAATTTTTCATAATCTTTACTTGAGGTTTTTAGTTGTTCTGTGTTATCTTCCAGGTCTGATATTCTTTGTTCTGCTTCCTCCATTCTGCTTCTGAGGCTTTTTCCATTCCTTTCCTCTTGATTGGATGAGTGTTTGATTTCCTTTTTCATTTCCTCTTCTGATTTCTTTAGTATTTCCACTTCCTTTTGGAGCTTCTCAATCTCTTCCTGTAGCTCTTTGCTTCGCTGGTTGGTTTCCTTATCTTTTTCAACATGGGATCTTTTCAGTGTTTCCACTTCCTTCTGGAGTTTGTCATTCTCTCTCTCTAGGTCCTTCTTGAGTTTTTCATTCTCTTTTCTTAATTCTTTGATTTGCTCTTTATAATCTTGTACTTCTTTAAGTATGTTCACAATTGTACTTCTAATATCTGTGTCCTGGGCCATCCCCAGGGGGATCCCACTGTAGGAATCTTCCACAGGGTTGGTAGAGCTTGGTGTGGAATTATCCTGCACCTTTTCCATGTTGTCTCTTCTTTGTGTCCCTGGCATATGGGTTTCTCTTTGCCTGTATTCCAATGTGAATCCCAAATGCCTGTTCACTGTGTTGAAGGCTTGCTTTGCTTGCCTCTTTCAGATGCCTTCATAGTTTGATTGATTTGTTTTTCTCCTTTACTCCTTGCTTATGGAGTGTTGACTTCTCTAAGCTTTAGGCTTTCTATTGGAAGTCTAACTCACTCTTCCCTTTCTGTTCTGAAGGTTCTCCAAAGAATCCACTTGGACACTCCTTTGGCAATCCCAGTTGGTGGGGGGGGGAGTTGCGGGGGGTGTTCTGTTTAGCCCTGGTACCTGTGCTTCGGGTGGTCTTGGGATCCCTGATCTCCCAAGACTCACACAAACCCACCTTTTATACCAGCTGGGAGGACAACTCCACCCCCACATCCACACAAGCCAATCAGGCAAAGATGATGAAATCTAATCAAACAATCCACCTGGCTGAAGCACCCAGCTCCTACCTGTGCTTCAAATGGTCTTGGAAATCCCCCAGAAATTCTTAGATCCCCTTCCAATGCTGAGTTTATAAACTTGTGCCACTTTGCTGTCTGTTGATGTGATAAACACTATAAATAAAACCAACTTGGAGAAGAAAGGGTTTATTTCATTCTACAGATTATAATCTGTCAAATAGGGAAGCCAGGGCAGGAACTCAAGGCAGAAACCTGGAGGCTAGAACTGAAACAGAGACCATGGAGGAATGCTGTTCACGCGCTTGCTTCTCCTGGCCTGGAACTCGCTATGTAGACCAGGCTGGTCTTGAACTCACAGATTTCCACCTCCCTCTGCCTCCCAAGTGTTGGGATTAAATGCATGTACCACCACACCCACTGTTACTTTTCTTATATAGCTCAGGCCTACTTGCCCAGGGATGGCACTGTCCGCAGTGGGCTTGGTCCTCCTACATCAATTAGCAATTAAGAAAAGACATCACATACATGACCACAGGGCAGTCTAATCTAGGAAATTCCTGAGTTGAGGTTCCTTCTTCCCAGGTATGTCTAATTTTGTGTCAAGTTGACAAAAAACTATGACAATATTCATTAATTTAAAATGATAGCAGTTGTGCGGGCTGGAGAGATGGCCTAGTGGTTGAGAGCAGAGCACTGACTGCTCTTACAGAGGACCCAGGTTTGATCCCCAGCACCCACATGGCAGCTGAGAACCATCTTTAACTCCAGTTTCGGGGGAATCGGACATCCTCTTCTGAACCCCGTGGCATTGCAGGGCACGGGTACAAAAACCTACATGCAGACAGTACATTCATACACATAAAAATAATATATAAAAAAAACAAAGGAATAAATAGTATATTTCAATAAAACCATTAAAAAATGATAGCAGTTGGGGCTGGAGAGATGGCTCAGTGGTTAAGAGCACCAACCGCTCTAGCAGAGGACCCAGGTTCGATTCCCAGCACCCACATGGCAACTAAGAACCTTCTTTAAGCTTTGCATGGTGGCTCACAAAAAAAATAATAAAATAAAATAAAATAAAATAAAATGATAGCAGTAGCACTTATAAATTGTTCTGTGGGTTAAATGAAATAAAAGTGGTAAAATACTTAGCAAGTGCCTGATATGTAATAGTACCAAATAAACATTTCTTCCTTTTATATTTTCAGATACGAACCCTCTTCTTAAGACAAATTGATATTCTGCTCTCATTTGAAATATGCCTTGTTACTTCAGTTTGGGTTTGGTTCTTGATTCTTTTCTCTTTTATTTTTTGAAACAAGGTCTCACCAGGTAGCCCTGTCTAGCCTGGAGCTCCATCATAATAATGTATTGATTTCCCCCCCCTGCTGAGTGAGCAGGGTGGAGGAGCTGGGGCCCTTAGGGCACACACCTCAGCACCACAGCGGATCCTACCCTTCCATGCGAGTGAGCAGGATGGAGGACCTGGGGCCCTTAGAGCACACACCTCAGCACCACAGCAGATCCTACCCTTCCATGCGAGTGAGCAGGGTGGAGGAGCTGGGGCCCTTAGAGCGCACACCTCAGCACCACAGCAGATCCTACCCTTCCATGCTCTGGCTCTAGTGCCAGTTTGGCCAGCACTGTTCTGGAAAGTTCTGGAATCTCAGTAAGGAGAAGGAATAAGAGGACTGGAAGAAGTGGGGTTGGGATAGAAGAATCTCATTTCAGTTGTATCTGGCGTCCACTTGTGAGCCCAGACATGGATTTTCCCACAGGCTGCCAGCTTAGTCTCATCTCCTCCTGAAAAGGGACAACATGCTCCAGAAGACCAAGGTACACTAAGCTTCTATATGACCCAGGATGCTCTCCTCCCAGGCATAGCTGTTATAATTGAGGCTGGCTCTCTAAGGAGGGTTTTGCTATGGCCTTGTAGAAATGGTTTCAACTTGGCCACTTGCCCAATCCCAAGGTTTGGGCTGATGGAAATCCAGAAGCTGGCCCACTCGGGTCAGATGGAAGGGAGCTCTAATCACACCCACAATGATACCTGCCTTATTTTTGATAGTAAAAGAACAGAGGGCTCTTTTGTGCCCAATCCCCGGAGTCATTCTCTTTCCCTACCTGGTCTCTCTTTACTCCATACCTACTGCTGAAAGAAGGAGGGTTTTGGGTATCAGCCCTCCCTGTATTCAAAAAATGATGAGGGCTGAGATGGGGACCAGGAATTCCCAAGGTGGCCAAGGGTGACTTAGAAGTGTGGGTTATGGTGTTCCTTCGAGTCTCTTTCTCTGCCACCCAAGCCCCTGCCTCTCAGAGTCTCCTCAGTCATCCCCCAAGGAGCTCTGAGTGTAGGTATTCTCTAAAAAAATATCCCAGATGAGGCTGCTACAGGGAAAGGAGAGTTTGGGGAATTCACAGGATGGGGCTTAGCTCTGTAAGTATCATTGTCAGTTGTGGGCAAGGCCAACTAAACATGTATGAGGCTGTATGTTTATATGCATATATGTGTATACCTATTCATTATGGTCATCCTTATTAGAACCATTCCTGTGTTTACAAATGCATTGTCTCTGAGAACTTATATAGTAGATGTTTGATTTTTCTTTCCAACACCAGCATGTTCTGTAGTCATGAAATTTTAATTTATCTTTCTCTCTCTTTTTTAAATCCTGGCCAGTTTCAGGGGAAATGGAAAAAATCATGAAGCTAATTGTCATAAAGCAACTTAAAAATGAAAAGAAACTTACGTGGAAACAAAGAGATAGCATTAGAGCATTATATAAAAGCAAATTATGTAAGGAAAAATAACATATAAATATATATGACACAGGGTTGCCCTGTAGCCCCAGCTGGCTGGCACTCACTAAATAAACCAGGCTGGCCTCAATCTCAAAGTGATCTGGCTGCCTCTGCCTCTCAAGTACTGGGATTAAATGTGTACACCACCATGCCTGGCCACATAGATATTTTCTTACCAATTGTTCCAACTATACCACACCAATGCAAGAGACTAGGAAATGTTAATAATAACATGGACAGGGCTGGAGAGATGGCTTAGTGGTTAAGAGCATTTGCTGCTCATGTAGAGGACCTGGATTCAGTTCCCAGCACCCACATGGTTACTTACAGCTATCCATTAACTTTTGTTCCAAGGGATTCAACATCTTCTTGTAGTCTCTGTATGCACTGCAGGAATGGGGTACACTTACATACATGTAATACATATAGGCAAAACACACAAACACACAAACACAGAACTGGATATGGTGGTACATGCATTTAATTCCACACTTGGGAGGCAGTGGCAAATGGATCTCTGTGAGTTTGAGGCCAGCCTGGTCTACATAGTGAGTTTTGGGCCAGCTAGGGCTACATAGTGAGACCCTGTTTCAAAGAAACAAACAAAGAAAAAAAGATGGACAAGAGGGGAATAGAGGGAAAATCAGTACTTTTCCATGAAGTGTGTAAAACCACAAATACTCTAAAAAACCAAATTTACTAATTAAAAAATAAAACCATAGTCTCTAAGATCCTACCTTGCTCATTTCTTTTATTCTCAGTCTGAGGTTTATCTGGATGAAGATATAGAAAGGAGGCCCTTCCCCACATCATACTGTGAATTCTGCTTTATTGCAATATAACCGCCAATAGGCGATGCAGCTCAAGGAAAGAGACCCTAGGGTCAGAAAGCCTTGTGTTTAAACCCTAGTTCCTCTCTTTATTCAGTTATGTCACCTCAGACAAGTTATTTAATTTGAGTCTCCATATCCTCGGCCATGAAATGGGGAAAATAACATGGATGTAGTGGGTTGTTGTGAGATTTGGGTAAAGACTGCACTAAACCAACACTAGCTATTTCACTCTGAAAGGAATGCTCTATTCTTTATTGCCAAGTGACCTGCATCAGAAGAGAATTCCCATGAAGTTTAAGGAAGCAAATAAAAGATGCTTATGATCCTTAAAAAAAACATTACATTTATTTTGGGGGAAGTATGTGCATGAGACTTGTGATGTTTGTCTTTCTGAATCTGGCTTATTTTTGCTTAGCAGGATGATCGCCATTTCTATCCATTTCCCTGCAAATGGCATAATTTTGTTCTTTATGGCTCAATAAAACTTCATTGTGTTTACCAACAAAATTTCTTTATCCATTCATCTGTTGATGGGCATCTAGGCTAGTTCCCTATCTGTGCTGCTTGAATAGCGCTGTCATAAACATGGATGTGCAGATGCCGATGTTGAGAGGGTCAGACTGTATGGAGATGAGGACAGAGAGCTTTCATCCGCAGGTGCAGCATTGTCTGCTACACGGGAGAAGCTCAGTAAAAGTTAGAGATTGGGAAGGGCTGCCATATAACTTTTTGAGTTATTAGTGCTTAGTTCTACAGGGTTTCCTTTGCAGTCTCCATCTTGTATCTCTAACACAGGCCCCTAAAATATCAAGGGAGATGATAAAGCTTCCAAGTGGCTTGCTTCACCTCTCCTCAAATCCTACCGCTATACCTGCTCATATAGACCCAGCTTCATTGCAAGGGTGTCTGGGAGAAAGGTTTTCCTCTGTGCTTAGAAAGAGGAAAGAAAAGTTAGCACAGAAACACTCCCCACACAGTCATCTTAACGAAAGGCTGCAGTTTCAAAAGCAACTCTTTTATTTATTTATTTTTTTTGCCATCTAATTCTGTACTGGTAAAAATGAAATTGTTTAAGTGCTTTTGTTTGAAAATAAAATATTGATTATTTCAAATAGTGGCTGGATTGAAAGACTAAGAAGAGAGGGGTGATCTGCCAGTAATTGAAAGAGAGAAAACCAGTTTCTTCTATAATAAATTATTTGAAGTAGAGTTTCAACATTTTAATGATGATAAAGAAAACCATCTCATTCACTCTAGCCTGTCCCTCTAGAAAATGCTCTTGTCTCAAATTGTAGATAAAAATGCCCGAAGTGAAAATCTATCTCTGTCTGCAAGTGGAAAGTAGAGTGATGTAATTTTGCCAAAGAACCAAAGCTTGGAATGACTTTGAAAGCGAGAAACATCCAGTAACTACTCTAACCTACATGATCACACACCACATAACATTCACAGATTCACTTCACTCCTGGGGAGAATTTCATTAGAATTGGACTGACAGGCAGATGACCAGACACAATGTTTTCACCCCTGGTCCACATGGTCTGAAACAAATGCTTGAATCCATGAGGACATCCTGAGGAGCCAAGAGGACTGCAGTTGCTGGCACCAGAAGTTTAATTATCCGTTGTTTCATTAGGCAAAGGTGGCCTAATCTAATTTGTTGTATTTATGATAATACTTGTTTTGGTGCTACATAATAATCTTGTCACTCATTAGGTAATTTCCATAATAAATATGTCATCAAACATGCTAAATCACAGCCCAGACGTCTATATACAGAGGTGACCAGAGTGTACCTCACTGTCCCCCTTCCTCAGCTTACACAGAGTCCAGGCACAGGTCTACTGTGCCTTCATCTCCCTTCTCTTTGGGTACCATTTCTCCCAGGAATGACTCATCTATGCTAACCATTAAAGACAGAATCAGAACGCCTTCCACTTACAAATTATCCAGAGAGTTATAGGTGACCTTTAGGAAACTCCACGTGGTGTCTGGTGAACTCATGGAAACATTATTTCCTTCCTCATCATGGTCTATGAAAAGAGCTCCTAATGGCAACTCTAAGCCACGTCAAAGGAAGATTCAGGAAATGAATCCTTCACAGAACAACCCTCATGGGCTGAGTCACATCTGTTTCAGCATCTCCCTTTGTCCTCGCAAGGAACCAGGGGGAGAAGGTATGCTCTTCCTTTCGAGGTGAAAAAGATGAGGCTTAAATAGTTTGAGAGCCTTGTTCAAGGTCACACAGCTGGCAGGGCTGGCGCTGGGACAGGAACACCGGTGTTGTGATTGGGCATCAATGGATCCTTGGAGGGCCTAAGCGGAAATAGATAAAAGGATGCAAGGGACACAGGCACACCATGTCACCCATGCCCATGACAATGCAACCCTGGGGAGGAGGGTTATTTAGACACCAGCCTGCAGGACTCTGCAGCCCCCTCGGCCTCACCATCCTGCCCCTCCCCTTGGACTCCCATCTTCCCTCCTGTGTGCAAAGCCTTCAGGTGATACGAGAGAGCTGCATGTGAAGAAGATGGTGAGTGACCTCTTCTCCTGGCAGCAGAGCTCACACTGCCCCCCCCCCCCACCCCAAGCACTTTGTTCCAGCAAGGGACGGTGGATTTTCTCTAGGAGTGAAGAACCCTGATGGTAAAGGGTGAGCCGTTTGTGTCCCAATCCTTTACACAGGGCTGGGCAGCTCCCAAGTTGAAGCATCTTTCCTGGAATACTTCGTCGTGTTCTGCTACACTGTCTTGCTTGCTTGGTCATTCTCTTTCTGTGTGGAAGACTGAGAAGCAGGCATGGCAGCAAATTAGAGGAATTCACAGCGGGCCTTGGGAGAAGGGTAGAATGGCCCATTGAAATCCTCTTCGTTCTTTTCTGAAGGGTTTACATTCTGTTATTTAACTGCCCACGTTCTGTGGGGTTTGGGGGTAGCCACCTAGCTTTGGCCCAGTTAAGCTCCAGATTCTGCCTCCAAGTCCTCTGGATCTTTGGTGTTCAGTGCATACATCTGTACACAGCAGAATGGAGCTAGGATTCTTTTCTGCAGAAGGAAGCAGGAGTTGGGCCAGTATGGACGGATAGCCCTCCTCTTGTGTAGCCAACGGGCCTCCTCTGTGGGTGAAGTGTTCTCTGGATGGGTCCCAGAATCTGTCTCAACCCCAATACTTTAACTTTTGAACTGACTCAAAATGTGTACAACATTCCTTATTTTTATTAAGGTTAGTCTATATGACTCTCTAAAAGCAGAGTTAGGCCACATGACATCTCAAAACGGTCCACAGGCAAGTGGGTGTCCTATCAACTCCTGAAAATATTTTAAGTTGTATTTCCCTTGAGTTCTATTGCTACTCAAAGGAGGTCATTGCTCCATTACTGACCCAGCATTCTAATTAGCTTCTTTGTCCTTATAGTTGTTCACAGGGAGTGCTTTCCACCTCAGTCCAATATATCCGAGTTGCCACTGAGCCAGTTGCTTTTGACCTGCCAGTCCAATGTCTGTTGATTTAATGTGTGCCCAGCATCTGTACTGGATTTGTGGAATTATGCCCTGCAGTTATCACACAGCTATCCTTGAGCCCAGAGTGAGCTGGGGATTGGACAGTGACGATGGTGGCAAGTAGGACGTAGGTAGCATGTAGAAAAGAATGAGTCAAATGCACGAATTCTTCTAATTCCAGGTAGCCATACCTTCCCCTTTCCAGCATTCTTATGGGTTACTTGTTATGCTGGCTGTGTAGACTTTTTCTCCCTGGAGATCTAGAAGAGTGTGGGTATAATCACATAGGAGCCAGTGTCCAAAGGAGAAAAGAAAAACGTGTTGGTCCTGGGGCGAGGACACAACTGGTAACAACTTTGCTCCACCACACTGAGGGAGGCTTCTGCCCCAGGCATTTGACTGAGTTGAGACTGGGTCCCGGTGGCATTTCGGCATGCTGAGGTGGAAGGGGCGGCAGTGGAACCCTGTGGATGAGGTGGAGGCCAACCCTGCTCTTGCACCTCTAGAGTACATGAACTCTGTCAAACCCGACGTCCCTAGGTTGGTGTCCTCACCTGTACCATAAGTGGCCCCAGAGGAGCTCATTTCTGAGGTGCCCTCAGGATCATCTGCCTTAGCTCCCCCAACTCTGGTCACCGCACAAGCACATCACATAGGATACTGGGGAATTCCTCAGCCTCCTGGCCTGCTTGCAGGTCCCTGGCTCTCTGTTCTCTGTGGGACAGTCCCTTCCTGGCTTAACGACAAAGGAGCAGCACCATCCCTCAGAGGTCTCCTGGGAAATGGCTCCCCTGTGGCTTCTTCCCATCCACGCGTGGCTTCCTTCCCTTCTCCCTGCACACCTGTGCACAGGTATGTCCCTCCTCAGACTGATTCTCTAGAGCCACAGTGTTTCAAGGAAGCAAAGGCATTTTCATATTAGCTAAAGTCACCCATCCCAAATCCAATTAAGTGGTGTCTGGGGGATGTGCTTTTTCAGAATGGAGCCCCATTTGTTGTTAGGTTTCCCGGACACATAGAGGAAGGCCGAGTCAGTCCGAATTAACAGGGGGCAAGGGGGCAGGTTTTATTCAGGGAAAGGAAAGTAAATGCCAAAGGAAGGAAATGAGCCCTGGGGGGCGGGGAGGGGGGATCAAGAAATGAATGAAGAGTGAAGGAAGTGAAGGGGCGGGCGTGCAGAGTGAAAGTGGGAGGGAGCGAAGGAAGATGCGGAGAGTGAAAGGCCCAGGGAGATGTGCCTGGGGTAAGCCAGGGGACTCTCACAGGGCAAGAGAGGGAGGAGGGTGAAGTGTTAGAATCCGGCCAGTTTGGACAGGTGAAAGCCCTGACAGTGAAGGGCAGATCTGGTGATCGCCTTGGAATGAGGCAGGCTCTTCCCATGCCTTGCCTGGGCCTTCTTCGAGAATGCAGGGTCCTAGCTGGATGAGAAGAACCGGGGACCTCACAGTCCATGCCATCTCAATTCTTGTCTCGGGGCCTCCAACCTAACAAGAACAATTGCAAGTTGCCTAAACAGTCACTAAACTCCCTCCTACCCAAGATGCAAAGCTCTGTCAGACTGCTTTAGATGGGACCTTGGTGGCATGGGTGACACTGTAGAGCAGAGCACAACTCAGACTGAGAAGTTGCAAATGAGTTCTTTGGTAGCTTTCTTGTTAATTGGACACTGAGCTATGAACTGTCTTAGGTACAGGTAGGATTGGGAATGGTGGTACATGCTTGTGGAGTTCAGGGTGTGTGTGACTGAAAGGATGTGAATGTACACATGTACATGTGTATGTGTGTACATGTGCTTGTGCTCACATGTATGGGGTTAGAAGGTGAGATTCTAATCAGTCCAAGTATCTACAGGAAAATCTTTGGCAACCCCATCACCCTTCTTTGCAACTGTCTCTCAATACCCTGAGATGTTTTCAGCCCTGGAGATGCAGCCTTCCTGTGAGTTCCCCAGAGAGGCCATGTCCCTACAGATTTAATTGGCGATACTTCACTGAGCACAGAAACCTGCCACAGCTTTTTCTCCTTTTAAATTGTCAAGGAAGGCAAGGCACCTTGGACCACAGGGTGCTGGTAGGGTAGGGGGCAGATTCACAGCTGTCTCCATAAGTGTTCAGATAGCATGAAACAGCAGCAGACAGATAAACACCTAGATAGGGACACATGACCACTGTTGGCTCAACAGGCCATTGCATGGTTGGGCCATGAGAAGCCTAGGAAAGGGGCCAGGGCACAGTGAACTCGTGCCGCTGACCTTCTGAGGTCACAGTTAGGGCTCTTTCCAATGGCTCTGTTCATGAGTTGGCCTAAGAACTGATGAAGCACACCTTTCTCTGGGTAAGGCAATTGTCCAGTACTGGGAGAGGTTGGCAGGAAGCCAGGAGATGATGCCTAGAGCCCCAGTGTCCTCCCTGACAGAGATGATCCTCGGGCAAGAAAAGTTCTGGACATGGCTAGAGAAGGGAAAGAGGGTGACCGTGGACAGCAGAGCCAGTATCCATGCAACATAGGGTTCAGGTGGAAAGGCTGTAAATAGGTGGGTAAAAGGTTGGCCAGTCCATAGCTGGACGTGGTGGCGTACACCTTTAATCCTAGCACTCGGGAGGCAGAGACAGGAGGAGCTCTGTGAGTTCAAGGCCAGCCTGATCTACAGAGCCAGCTCCAGTTCATCTGGGGCTACAGGGAGACCCTCTCTTGAAAAGACCCAAAAAAAAAAAAACCCCAAAAAAGGTTAGCCAGTCCTCAAGAATCTTTTTTCCTGATATAATATTGAGGTATAGGCCATGTGTCTTAGTCTGTTTTTTATAAAATTTTTGAGAATTTTATATATGGGTTAATTTGTAACATTTCCACCATTCTCTCTTCACCCCCAACTCCTTCCATGTCCCCCATTACATCTTCTCAAATTTTGACCTCTTCACACACACACACACACACACACACACACACACACACACACTCGGAACCTACTGAGTCCAATTAATGTTGGTCATAGGTACATGTGCTTAGGCTGACACTTGGGATAAGATAGTAGCTCTTCATTCAAGAGGAGGACCTTATGAAATTCCCCCCATCCCCATCCATGCTGACATGTTTAACTGATGTCGTCATTATGCAGCTCTTGTTTAGGCAACCGTATCATAAGAGGTCATGAGTACAGCTTCCCTTTCATGTCCAGAACACACTATCCTGGTTTTCTGCCCCTCTTCTCCCTGCTCTCTGAGCCTTGGTATAGGGCATAGGAGTTCCATGTATCAGTTGGAGCTGGGCACCCCGTGGTTACTTACTCTTGGCATTTGACCAGCTGTGGAACCATTAGAGTTTCTTTGATGAGGGGTGAGAGATACACTTATCTGTTGGTATAAGGATAACTATTTAGGGGTCTGGAGAGATGGCTCAGTGCTTAAGAGCACTGGGTGTTCTTGCAGAAGACTTGGATTCGAATCCCAGCATCCACATTGTGGCTCTGTAACTCCAGTTCCAGGAGATCTGACACCCTCTTCTGTCCTCTGTGTGCACTGCATGACACAGGTGCACTTACACACATGCAGGCATAACGCTAACACACATAATATAAAAATAAATAATTTAATTAGAAAAAAGGATAAGTATTTAGAATACATGTAGAAATTATATTGATTTAGGAAAACAGAAGTGGTAAGTTCTCCTCTAGAGTCTCTGACCCCTCCAGCCACAGATATTTGACTAAGTTTGTGGTTTCAGGCAGGAATCTCTTTCTAATGAGTGGATTCTAAGTACAATTAGATACCTATTGGTTACCCCAGTAGGGTCACCAACATCTTGCCAGGCTGGTCATTATCGTGGTTTATGAGTTTCACAGCGGTAGGACAGCTGATAGCTCTTCTCCCTCGGCAGATTGCATAGCACCTTCTGATACCGTGAGAGCTGCTCCTCAGGGATGAGGCTTCAGGGTCGGTTCCAGCTCCATTCCTCCAAGTCCTGCCTGAATTATGCGGTTTCTTTGGCAACAGTATCTCTCTCTCTCTCTCTCTCTCTCTGTCTTTTTGTCTTTTTGAGACAGGGTCTCCCTTTAGTCCCAGCTGGCCTGGAGCTCACTATGTAGACTAGGCAGGCCTTGAACTCACAAAGATCCACCTGCCTCTGCCTCTGCCTCTGCCTCTGCCTCCCAAGTTCTAAGATTAAAGGCGTGCGCCACCAGGCCCGGCAGCGGCAACAGTATCTTACTTTCAGGTTCTGGGAGGTAACCAAGGTCATTGGCCATAGCCTATACTGTTTTGGGAATCTCTTGAACTCCCCTGATTAACAACTAGGAGTTTTTGATAGATAGTTTTTGTTAGATAGTCTATGAGTCTTGGGAAGGGCATGATCAATTTGTGTGGCAGCTGAAAGGCTTTTTTTCTGATGCAAAACAGGCCAAATCAAACCAGATTAACAAAGTATAAAAGGAAGTTTATTAGGACACACTCCTGGGCAGGTCCACTGGTCTCAGAGAGGGAGGCCAGGGGAGTCGCATGCTTGGGCTGGGGGTGAGGATTTTTATAAGTTCTGGAAAGAGGAAGATGAGGTAATGATGGTGAGACAAAGCATGTACTTGTAAGGGCAAACCTGGTGCAATGGGAGGGGACAAAGTGGGTCTTTAGTGTTTGTCATAAAGCTGGAATATAACCATATATGGTCTTAGGCTATGCTCTCATCAGGAAGGGAAGTTGCATCAGCTGCCTGAGATGATGTAGGCTTTTGACAGGAAGAGAAGGGTGGTAGGTACCATTTTGAGATCTCCAAGCCCAGGCCCTGCCTAACAGTAGCTCCATTTAAACTATGCATCATGTCTATCTGTACGTATGTATATACACATATATGTGTTTTTAAGTAAAAACATGTTTCCCTGTGCATTTACAGATATCTCTTTTCCCTCTCCCTCTATATTACCCTCCCTCTCTACGCTCCATTTAAAGTCCCCCTTTTCTTACACCCCCTTTGATAATGCCTCTGTCTTACTATTTTCCCTCTAGTCCATATTTTTGGCACTATCACAGAATACTTGAATTTAGCTAATTCATAAAGAATAGAGTTTTATTCTGGAGAGTTTCAAAGGCTGGGGAGTCGCTAAGCATGGCGCTGGCATCTGCTCAGCTTCTGGTGATGGTTCTGTGTGTTGCTTTGACTCACAACAGAAGGTGGAGGGACGAACAGATGCCTGTGGAAGAAAGAAAAGTTGGTTCAACTCTCACAAATAGCCAACCCATTCTTGATGAAAGGAACTCTTGTTCCACAACTCAAACACCTGCCCAAAACTGCCATGTTGAGAAATTAAGGCCCCAACATAACCAGGCCATAGAACATGGAAAGCTAGAATCTACTTTCGGCCATGACATTTTACCTCGGATCTTGGAGCGGTCCCTGCTTCCGTATTCCTATGCTGTATCTCAAACGCTTGCCTTGCCTAATTTCACCAAACCCTTGGTAGCAAGGATAGAAATTTTATTGGTTTCTTATTGCTATGACAACATACCTGACAAAAGCAACTTAGGGAAGGAAGGGTTTATTGTGGCTCACAGTTTGATGGTGTAATTCATCATGGAGGAGAAGTCAAGCAGGAACTTGAGGTGACTCACATTGCATTTACAGTCAGGAAGCAAAGAGATGGATTCTGGTGTTTAGCTCACTTCTTTTTATTTAGTCCAAAACCCCAACCTATGGGAAGGTGCCACCCACAGTTAGAGTCAGTCTTCCTACATGCCCAGAGGTACATCTCCTAGGCAATGTGAGTGCGGTCAAGTTGACAACTACGTGAACCATCACAGTAATCGTGTGTCTTCTAACATTATGGAACTCAGGCGGCAGACCCTGCTACACTACACTTGATCCTTGCCTTAGTTTCTAAATATTCTGGTTCCTTCTCTTTTCTGTGTTTGTGTCAAAGGAGAAGGAAGGAATAAAGGAGGTGGGAAGTAAAAAGGAAGGTAACATCTGCTGGCTGGGGCATCCGGGAAAAACCAAGGATCAGACTGGGAATTTAGTCAGGAGGATGTGGGGAAAATATCTTTCTTGCTCTTCCACTGGCTGGTCCTCAGCCTGCAAGTGAGGTTGCTGGAGCCGCCTCAGCTGCCAGGTGCTGGGATTGTTTCAATGCTGGCTGTACCTGCAGTCCATCAAGAGAACCTGGCGATTGCATAGCCTTGCTTATGTCTCCAGGACACATAGTCCTCAACTGTAATGTGCACCTGTGACACTCCTTAGTTCACTTCTGATAATCAACTGGTCTCTAATCACTCTATTAGCATTCTTATTAGCTTTGAAGCAGAAACTCAGAATGTGTGGACTTTCCCCTTCAGCAGTCTCTGCACTTATGACCCTATCAGGACCAAATACGAATCTTAATATGTATGAACGAATTCAGCGAATTTCAATTAGCCACGAGGTAGGGGCTCCATCCTGCTCCTCTTCTCCCACCCTCCTCTTGTTGTTCCATCCGTCCTTCCTGGATGAAGTTCTCTGTTACTCAGTCTCATCTACCCCTGAGATACAGGATAGGAGTTTCAAAAGATTCCTCACTTTACAACTGGCATGAATGAGACTTGGCATGGTCTGGTGGGGCTCAACATAGACAGTATATCAGCAGTCAATGACCTTCAGAATCTTCAGATCTTAGACTCTACAGTGTGAATCTTTACTTAAAACAGATTAGATGATTCATAAACACAGATGTTCTGACTTAAGACTTCAGTTTTACAATGTTGCTAAAGTTGCATAGGTTCAGTAGAAATCATTCCTTGAGTTTTAGATTTGGATTTCCTTTGCTTCCCCAACCCATTTAGTAATATGCAGTTGAAGCCTCTTTTGTCATGCTGGGCAGTGACTTGGCATTGTAACATCATCCCCATAACTACTGGGGGAAACAACTGATACTCTATAGTGTGCTGTGTGGTTTAATGCTGATGTTTGGTAGTGTGGGTATATTTGTGACCCCTGTTTTCAACCTAAGGAGGAGTTTTCCATCCTCAGGCAAAGAGTATCTGTATTTGGCTGTACTGCACAAACTTAGAATGTTCTCACCCAGATGTGCATGGCACCTCTCCTTCATCCCCATCACTGCATCGTTGTCATTGGCACTGTCAGGTCATTTTAGATTCAACAATCCAGAACTCATGGAGTCCTGACTGATGGAAGAAATCCACACCCAGGAAACTAAGAGGCTGATAGCGCTGTGTCTCTGAGGTACAGCATCCTGCCCTGCCTTGTGTGTGTATGTGTGTGTGTGTGCGGGGGGGGGGGGGGGCGCCTGATGCCATCTGGATGCCTCCTCTCCCCTCTTCCACGCTGTCATGGACCTAGCTGATTAGTTCCTTCCGCTCAGTTGCATCTTGACACTATCTTGCTGCAAAAAAACATTTAGAGACAGATTGAGCTGATGAGCACATCTCCGAATCTGGTCTGTTTACTTTCTTCTGCTTCCTGTTTTGTGCCGGCGGGTGGTCTTACACCATAGGCACAGCAGACAGCTTCTTCTTTTGCCTGATCCCTCCTGCAGAGCTCACAGGGAAAACAAGGCATTTCTCACCAGGCAGAGCCCTCCCAGTTTCAGTTTCGCTCCAGTGGGATGTCCACAGTCCTCCATATCAATCAGATGAATCGAATGGAGACCTAGGTGGGGCTCTGTATGTGGCCGAATGGATTGGACACCCTTCACCTTGCTTCCTGACTTTGAGCAGTTTCCGGAAGATTAAGGTGCTAATGAGGCCACAGGAAATGCTTCCTACAAATCAAAGAACAAATTGAAAAAGGGCTATGGGACTTTTTTAACCACTGGACTCATTCAACCTATGCAGTCTTTATGTTTACACAGCTTCTCCTGTACAGGACAGCTCCACTCACCTACTTCACCCTTCGGGAATGTTTACACCGACCTAAGCACTCCAGTCCTTGTGGGGAATGAGCCCCACTTTCTCAGTGCATACAAGAGAAAATGCCCAAGCATTCCTGACCCTTCAGGGAGCCAGTAGTTGGTTTATTTTGCATTTAAAATAGAATCCTTGCCTAGTATAAATGAGGCCTTGAGTTTGATACATAACACTCAAAGAAAACAAAAACATTGAGTGGAATACACTGCATGGATCCATTTATATCAACTTCTAGAACAGACTAAAATAATCTGTGACAGAAGAGTCAGGAAGGCAGGTTGCCTAGAGGGGTGGAAAGAAGAGTTTTCTGGTATGGTAGCAAAGTCCTCATCTTAATATGAATGTGAGTTACAATAGGCATATACATTTACCCAAACTTAGCAAATGTATATTGAAGATGTGTTTCACTATATGTAAATTTTACCTCAAAGAAAAGGAAAGTTGTAAAAAAAAAAAATCTTAAAATCAAGATAGTGACTTCTATGCTAAAGTATTTAGGGACAAGTGTACTGAAATCTATAATTTACTTTGAAATGAATCAAAAAGAAGTTGGATGGATAGAGGGCAGAGACATGATAAGGGAAGTCTAGAAATATGTCCATGGAAAATTTTACTTGGGTTTGTGTGTGTGTGTGTGTGTTCACTGTAAAATTCTGTCTACTTGACATAATATGTGATTTTTTTTTTCATAGTAAAGTGTTGTGACAAATAGGACAGGACAATCTGAAGTTACAGAGAAGTCCTTACTGTGTTGGGGTGACTCCATAGGTAAATGCCTCCCTGCAAACATAGGCACCTGAATTTGAACCCCAGAACTTAGGTTGAAAAAAGCCAGGCTGAGGCGCCAGAGACAGGAGGATCCCCGGGCACGCTGGTCAGCTGCTGTCTCAAAAAAACAAAAAGCAAAAGATTGAGGCTCCCTAGGAATGGCACCTGAGGCTGACCTCTGGCCTCCACACTCATGTGCATACATAGGCATGTGAATCCAATCTGCACACACATGTATATTTGTGTGCATGTGCAAACACACACACGCACACACATATACACAGAGAAGTCCTTTTCACTTTATTATAGCACTATTGAAGCTTAAATTTATTTTTTATTTATTTTTTAAAGCATTTTATTTATTTTTATTATTTTGTATGTGTATGAATGTACTGTCTGCATGCAGGTTTGTGCACCCGTGTTGTGTGCAATGCCACAGAGGTCAGAAGAGGGTGTCAGATTCCCCTGGAACTGGAGTTAAAGATGGTTCTTAGCCATCATGTGGGTGCTGGGAATTGAACCCAGGTCCTCTGCAAGAGCAGTCGTTGCTTTTAACCGCTGAGCCATCTCTCCAGCCCCCTTAAATTTATTTATTTATTTATTTTTTTGGTCGTTTTGAGACAGGGTCTCCCTTTAGTCCCAGCTGGCCTGGAGCTCAACATGTAGACCAAGCTGGCCTCGAACTCACAGAGATCTGCCTGCCTCTGCCTCCCTACTGCTAGGATTAAAGGCATGCGCCATTGCACCTGGCATAACTTAAATGTATCATTATTACTAGATTCATTGAATTTAAGAGGTCAGATGCCATAATTTAATTTAAACCTTATCAAGTGCTAACAATAGACTCTGAGTACAAAACTGCTTCTTTATCGCATTATGGGATAAATGTATCTGTAATCAAAATCAATCCCAAGGCCCCATGTGGCGCATTGGTGCAACCTCAAAGCTGGAGAGTGGAGAAGCTGCGAAGCCAGCGTCACAGTCTGCAGGAGACCGAAGGACTTGGAACACGATGCTCCAGGTGGCCTTAAGAGAGATCATTGATTCAAGATATGTTAAAAAAAAAAATCCCTTCTCAAGCTAAGTAACTCATTTTCATCTAACCTCAATAAAATTGACTTTCCTAAGAAACTGGAAGCTTTTCTTGGTAGTGAGAAAATGTCAGCATCTGACCTGTTCAGATTTGCTCCAGGTATGGCTCTTCCCCTCCAATGACATCTGGCTCACCTATGTCCCTTTGCAGATGTGATTCTAGCAGCTGTGCAGGAAAGGCAAAGCTGTCTTCTTTGATCGTGATGAAGTCTAGAAGAGAGTTTGAAGCTTCATATGCAGTTCGTACTTGTGGCTCAAAATCGCTTTTGCTATAAACTTGTGAAATAGTTGTGCTGCCTGATAGCCCCATCTCGGTATAGAACCACCTTTAAAGAGGTGCAGACAGACACTGGCTGAACGGAAATAAAAATCAATCCCAGCTTTACTCGAATCTTTTGAAGAATGCTAATGAAATAAAACCCCAGGCACGCGGCAGTTTTGGACCTTTCCTGCTCGGCCCATCTTTCTTTGCATCTCTGGCCCCAAGACTTTCCTTTTAGATTTTCTTATCCTCCTTGATTTCTTTCTGTCTTTTCTAGTCATCATCACGCATAGAATTTTAGTCTTTCTGGATAATTACCATGCTCCCCCATCTTTGACTTCTCTGATTATACCCATCCACTCTTTAGATTGATCAAAACAACCCCTGAGAACCAGGCTGGGGATTTCTTCCTTAGAGTTCCTGTGTTGTGTGTGTTGTAAGGGTACAGAAAAGGGGGTACAAAGAGAGTTGTGATGGCAAGAGAGGTGGGAAATCATGGGACAATCAATTTCATTCCGATCTTGTATCTAAGCTGCCTTTTACAGCAGGGAAAACTCACTGAGCTTCTTCCCAGAAACTTCCTTTGCCTCCTCTGATATTTTCTTAATTTTTGAAAATATTTTTATTTTTCATGTGTATGAGCATATTGACTGCATGCATGTTAAGTGTACCTGTGTTGTGCAAAGCCCACGGAAGTCAGAAGAGGGCATTGGATCCCCTGGAACTGGAGTTACAGATGATTGTTAGTTATCATGTGATTGCTGGGACTCCAACCCAGGTATTCTGCATGAGCAACCAGCACTCCTGACCCTACGCCGCCAACTCTCTAGCCCCTGCTTCCTCTTATTTAAAGATGACTCTCTCATAGGTGTATTAATTGCTAGATTTCCAGAGGTGTTTTCGTTTGGTGACTTCCTTGGGACTACCTCCATTTGATTCCTGGAGCCAAAATAACCACTAGCAGGTAGGCTCTTTTCCTTCTTTTTCTAAGAAACCAAATCAAGAGCACAGAGCAGCTTTAGGAGAAAAGCATTCCTCTTGACCAGCTGGGAGCTGATGTGGGGACAGGAGCGGTTGTATAAAAGGCAGAATCGATCTGTCTGTCAAACGGAGAGTGAAATAAAAAGCCACTAACTTGAGAGTCTGCATTCTTTTGATCAGAGTTGAAATTCCCTCTGTGGACCCTCGTGCCCAGACTCCATGTTTGGCATCTTACAGCTAATGGAGAAGGGAAGGGCCGGGCAGTGGGCAGTGGGCAGTGGGCAAAGCCCTGCTTTGTTTGTTCTGTGAGCAAGCCAAGGGGCTGGATCTGAGTGACAGCTTCTAGCCTTTCAGTGTGAAATTGAAAACCCCTGGAAGCCTGCGAAAGACAGGGAAGTGAGTGGGAACCGGGAGGCCTGGGCTCAGCCACTAGGATTCCTGTCCTTTTTGTACCAGCCTCTGCTGTACTAAGCCGTTTTCCTTCCTACCTGCAGAGATAGTTTGGAGCTGAGACAGGAGGCTTGCAAGTTCAAGCCTTGCCTGGACCGAGGAGGAAGTTCAAGACCAGTCACCAGTCTGGACAACCTTGTGAGACTGTCTAAAAATAATAAGTTTAGAAAATAACTGGAGCTATAGCTCAGCGGTAGAGAGACTGTCTCCCTTGTGCGGGGCTCAAGGATCAATCCCTAGTCTTTAAGAAGAAATAATAAAAGACAGCTTGGTGGAGGCAAATGTCCTACCAGCTGACCACTGTCACCAGTCAGGTCAAGTCTGTACAGGGTAGAAATAATCCAGACTAAAACTGGATTTGTTGAGCGCTCCTGTCCTGTAGTAGTAGCTCCTAACAAAGCCAGGCATGTAAGACTGACATGGATTTCCATGTTTTACTGCCATTACCAGGTTTTTATTGCCACATCCAATTTCCTGTTCCTAATTCCTGTTCTATTGCCCAGCTCTGGTGAAGGTCAAAACTCTTTTGTTTCCAGAGGACAAGAAGTCCCTTCTATCTAGATACCATCTCTGCCTATCCTGGCACTGTTTTTTCCCACGTACTTGATCTCAAATAAACAAATGACTCTCCTGCATTATGCCTATAGGACTTCTCTGAGTTAGCCTGACTCGCTGTGTTTGTCAGGGCTCTCTAAAGGAACAGAACTTATAAATGAATATTAAGTATTATGTATTGTATAAATATTAATTATTCATTTGACTAACCTGGTCTATAGAGAACCTGACTAATACAAGCTCAAAAAAAAAAACATGTGTGACATGTGTGTGTGTGTGTGTCTGTCTGTCTGTCTGTACATGGGGATTTATTATATAAGCTTAACAGGATAAAGTCTGAGTGGTCCAACTGTGACTATACTGCACTGGAGAGGCTGAGAATCTGGTAGTTAGTTGCTCAGTCCATAAGGCTGGATGTCTCAGCAGTCCCAATCTGGCACTGCACTGAAGGCCTGGAGGATTCCTGGAGGTCTGCTAGTCTTCAGTCTACACTGGAATCTGAAGGAGTTCTATTATCTGTTATCAGGGGAGGAAGGCCACTGCAGCAGGATGAACCGGCTAGAGAGAAAGAATCAGGCAAAAAGAGAAAGTTCCCTCCTGCCATGGCAGAAGGTAAGGCCCCCATTTGGGGTAGGTCTTCCGGCTTTAAATAATCTGATCCAGGAACATCTCATTCAGTTACTCTAGATCCAGTCAAAGTGACAACCTAGATTAGCGGTCACACTCATCGTCCGTGAACTGCTTGTGGGGTAAGGCACATGGGCTCTTACCACCTGTGACCTTGAAATGATGCCTTACAGTCCAGAGTAGAGGTCCAATGCCAAACGTGGTAATACTCCTGGGGGGGGGGGGCATTGGGTTGGGTGGGCAGGAAATCCTGACTGTGAGAAGGAGGGTTTGAAAGGGATGCTGAGGTGGGAAAACTGGCTGGGGCTGCCTTGATCTAGTGGCCAGGATTCCACTCATCCTAGCCCCACCTCTAAGATACGGGCAGGTCTACCAGCACAGCCCCTTCTGCTTTGGCCTTTCTTCTGAGTGGATTCATAAAGCATAGAGGCCTGGATACAACAGGTGAGCTTGCCTTGTCCGCAGGGTCTGGGGTGTCCTGTCTTATGGCCCCAATATAGCATAGCTCACAAACGCCTCCTGAGTCCTGCTCTTCAGCATGACAAAGTCTTACTCGGAGTTGAAGGGAGCGATGTTTATGAATAAGTTTTTTATCTTTTAAATTGAGTCCTTTTGCTGCTAGTACCTTTTTATTTCTCTTTCTGGATCTCTCCACCTGCTTTTTACCTTGCCGACAGCCTCCTTCTATCACTCTTCCCCAGGTCCCAGGGACCCCACTAAAAGGAGAGTCTCTGTCCCAGTGGTGAGCAGCTATGTGGGTAGCCCTGGCCTGCCAGCTTCCCCAGCTATGGATGTGGTGCCTTCCACATGGGGGTTGCCCTGGGAGACGAAACCAGGGAATTGGCAGCCGCCAGACAACGGGACTAGGGAGGTTGGCAGCATTTGGTTCTTCAATATTTATAAGTGACAATTCTAATGGAGGGAGGGGAAGAAACATTAGCAGCAATTTGCTACTGTGTCTCTGGATTTTTTTTCCTTCTGGAAGTGAGGGGGCAGAGAAACAAAAAAGGAGCAGCAGAGAGTTTATGCTACTTGGCGGTAGACAAGTGGAAAATCCTGAGACCAAGGGGCTCCAGGAGACAAGCATGCTCACGGGTGGCTCTGCTGACGCTCTACCTCCTGCAAAGGCCACTACCAGGCAGGGGACAAGTGACATTGTAAGACAAATGGGACAGGGAAAGCCTCCACAGGGCGTAAATAAGGCGATCTAAGAGTTCAAATAGCAGGTCTGTTCCAACTGTTGATCTTGGGTGATGTCCCAGTTCTTTTAGATAACAGAGTCTGACTGTCTATGGCTAAGCTGCCAGGTCCCCAGAGCCCTGAGGTGACTGATGATTATTTCTGATGTGTCTTATATTTACAACTTATCTGGCCTCTAACACAGTTCCTCCAAAAAGCCTTTGCTGTGTGCTCTATGAAGCTCCTATATAGCAATGACATTCTGTCTACTTATTTACCATCTATTACCAAATAATACTGCAGTATTTCTTTTTCTTCTGTGTAACTCTTACCTTGTTATGGTCTACTTAGTTATACTATAGTCTCTGAAGGCAAACCTGAGGCCTCTAATGAGCATTGTCCTCTATGCCCAGAATAGTGAAGGTCTCATATTTAGAGCCTCCAGAGAAAATCTTGTCTGGTTATGAGATAGGAACCAAAAAAGCTTGCTCTTCCTACGTTGGCTGGGGGCGGGGGTCATCTTTCATGGTGTTCTCTAATACCACAGCCTCTCTTAGGAGAGTGTCCATGGTGCCCACATCTTGGGCCCTGCCCTGTAGCCCCATGCTTTTGGGGTCCAGGGCTGAGCAAGAGTTTATCCACAGGCCATTCTGCCTTTTTCATAGGTCCAGGATTGGAAGGCTGGCTTCATTTCCATCTCTTACCCTCTATGCAGTCTGCTATCATAGTTCTAGAAGGCTAAGTTAGCTTCTCAAAACTGTTTGGCCAGGCGTGGTGGTGCACGCCTTTAATCCTAGCACTTGGGAGGCAGAGGCAGGCGGATCTTTGTGAGTTCAAGGCCAGCCTGGTCTACAGGGCGAATTCCAGGACAGCTGGGGCTTTACAGGGAGGACCCTGTCTCTAAAAAGATCCCAAAAAAAAAAAAAAAAAAAAAAAAAACAAAAAAAAAAAAACTGTTTGGAGAGAGACTCTAGTTGATAAGAATCATTGTTTTTAAAAGAATAGGAGAAAGTTCCTGACAGTTCCAAGTTTTCCCAGAACACTGTGTGGATGAGGAAGCACTCATAAAAACTCTGAAAAACCATTACTCCAGTAAAAGAGATACATTTCAGAGCCCATAGAAGGAAGGCTTCCAAATGTCACCAGCCCAGTCCAGCGGGATCCCAGAAGGCCAGCAGAAGGCCCGAAGTCTGGAACACGGCCTAGAGAGAGAGTGCTTTAGTACAGAGCAGCCTCCTTCCACCTCCCCCTTTCCTTGTTGCATCTGCCTTTCATTCCCCATACTACTGCCTTTCCCTCTTTTATCAAGGGTCTCTGAGGTGTAGATACACTCCAATATAAACATATGCACACATACTTGAATTTTAAAAGGAAAGAAACTGCCTATCTCCCAAATAAACAAATGAACAACAAACCCAGCTTCTGTAGCCAGACTTCAGATCTTCAAGTTATTGTTCACTGAGTTCAAACCTGTGTTGTCCACAAATACTCATCTGAATAAGTAACTATTTCATGAAATGCCCATGGGCAGTCCCTAGAGAGAGAAAAGATGGGCTGTCCTGGGGAAGGGAACTGACGTCTGGGATGCAGGCAGAATAGATGCCCCATTCTGAGCTGGGTACCATGTACATATTATATTGCCTGTTAAAGAAAAATAATAATTACTGCTCAATTACATCACTCCTCCATAATGTAACACAGATCACGGGCTGGAGGGAGGTCTGTTCCTGTCTCAGTGAGAAGGATGGACATTCCAGGGTTGGGTATGCCCTTCTAGTCAACCCAGGGATGCCAGGAAGCAAATCTTTTTCTGATAAATACTACATGCCTCTGGACTCACCTTAGCACAAGATAATGACTTGAACTTGTACTTGGGGCTATGTTCATTAAAAAAGAACCCATCCATTGGCTGTGGATGTAGCTCAGTGGCAGAGCACTTGCTAGCTTGCAGAAGTCCTTGAGTTTGATTTCCAGCCCTGAGAACTATAAAACAAACAAAGTGAAGCAGATGCTATAGTGTAAACATTTAGATAAATCCAAAGCAATTCCAAGAACAAGTAGCTCTTAGGAAGATCCTGAGGAACAATGGCCATATCACCTACAGCTACAAGAAAGAAAGCCTTGTTACAGTTTTGTTCTTATTTATTTATTTATTTATTTATTTATTTATTTATTTATTTTTGGTATTTTTGAGACAAGGTCTCCCTTTAGTCCCAGCTGGCCTAGAGCTCACTCTGTAGACCAGGCTGGCCTTGAACTCACAGAGATCCACCTGCTTCTGCCTCCCAAGTGCTAGGATTAAAGGCGTGCACCACCACTCCCAGCTACAGCTGAATGGTGCTTGTTTAAGAGTGGATTTCTTTTTTCATTTCGGCCTGGGGTCTTTTCAGCTTTTCCACTTCCTTCTGGAGTTTGTCATTTTCTCCCTTTAGTTCTTTCCCATGTTTATCACTATTTCCCTCTAGGTCCTTCTTGAGATTTTCATTCTCTTCCCTTGGTTCTCTAATTTCTTTGACTATGTCTATAGTTATTCTTCTAAGGTCGGTGTCCTTGCTTCTTTCTTCAGAGATCTCATTGTAGGGATCTTCTGTAGGGTTGGTAGAATTTGGTGTGGATTTATTATGAGCTTTCCCCATGTTGTTTATTTCTTTGTGTCTTTGGCATGTGGATTTGTTTGTTTGTTTGTTTGTATTCTGGCACCTCAACATTGGCTGCACAGAGAATAATCATTAATACTGTGCCTGCTAGATCCTCTGCACCACAGCTCCACCAGGTTGAGGGGAGGGGGTTACTACTTTGGCCCACAAGCCAATAGGCCCCCAAGACTCAAAGCAGTTTTCAAATCCCTGAAGAAAGAGATTGAAAATGACATCAAAAGATGGAAAGACCTCCCATGCTCATGGATTGGGAAAATTAATATAGTAAAAATGTCCATTTTACCCAAATTGATATACAGATTCAATGCAATCCCAATAAAAATCCCCATGAGCTTCTTCACAGACTTGGGAAAAAAATATCCTTAAATTCATATGGAAAAACAAAAGACCCCAAATAGCTAAAGCAACCCTGAGTGAAAAATGCAATACAGGGCGATTGTTCTACCGGACTTCAAGCTATATTACATGGCCATCATCATAAAGACAGCCTGGTACTGGCACAAAAACAGACCCATTGACCAATGTAACAAAATTGAAGATCCAAACTTGAGCTCATACAATTTCAGCCACCTCATATTTAACAAAGGGGCAAAAAAACTTCAGTGGAGGAAGGATAGCATCTTCAGCAAATGGTGCTGGCAAAATTGGATCACTGTTTGTAGAACAAAATTAAACCCCTATCTCTCACCCTGTACAAACATCAACTCCAAGAAGATCAAAGATCTCATTGTAAAACTCGAAACCCTGAAGGTGATAGAAAAAAAGTTGGTAACAACTTACCAGGTGTAGGAAAAGACCTTTTTTTTTCTTTTTAGTTTTATCCTTTTTTTTTGGTATTTTTGAGACAGGGTCTCCCTTTTAGTACCAGCTGTCCTGGAGCTTGTTCTGTAGACCAGGCTGGCCTTGAACCCACAAAGATCCGCCTACCTCTGCCTCCTGAGTGCTGGGATTAAAGGTATGTGCCACCACGCTGGGCAGGAAAAGACTTTCTAAATCAGACAGCAGCTGCACAGAATATAAGGTCAACAATCAACAAATGGGACCTCGTCAAACTCAAAAGCTTCTGTACAGCAAAAGAAACAATCAAGGAAGTGAAGAGAAAACCCACAGAGTGGGAGGAAATCTTCACCACTGATTCATCTGTCAGAGCATTAACGTCAAGAATAGACTACTCAAAAAACAAAGAAGAAAACAAATGACTTATTCAAAAGATGGAGTAAAGAGCTGAACAGAGACTTCACCAGTGAGGAAGTAAAGATGTCTGAGAAACATCTTAAAAAGTGTTCAACATCATTAATAATTAAGGAAATGCAAATTAAAACCACTCTCAGACATCACCTTGCTCCCATAAGACTGGCTAAGATCAAGAGCACAGAAGACACCAAATGCTGGAGAGGTTGTGGGGAAAGGAGAACACTCATCTGCTGCTGGTGGGATGTAAACTTGTACAACCATTATGGAAAGCAGTGTGGAGAACCTTTAAAAGACTCAAAGTGAGCCTACCACCTGACCCAGCCATACCACTCCTGGGTATATACCCAAAAGACTCATCCTACTGCAAAGATACATGCACATCCATGTTTATTGCAGCTCTCTTCACAATAGCAAAGAGCTGGAACCAACCCAAATGCCCCTCAACTGACAAGTGGATGACAAAAATGTGGTACATCTACACAATGGAGTACTACTCAACGGTAAAGAAAGATGACATCATGAACTTTGCAGGTAAATGGATGGAACTTGAAGCCATTATGCTAAGTGAAGTAAAACAGTCCCAGAAAAACAAGCAGTGAGTGGTGTCCCTCATTTGTGGATGATGACACCAAATCCCCAGATGAAAGGCAAGCTGAACAATGTTATTGTTATATTTCTGTTTATCTGGAAACAACTATGTTGTTATAATGTAAATCTCTTAATGGGCTCTAGAATCAATCCACCACTTATGTTCAGACTCTGTAATTACTGTATATGAGTGGAAAGTATGTATTCATATTTTAGAGTAATATAAAATTAAAGGAGGAATATGTGAATTCCTAAACAAAATGAAAAGACTGAGGGAAAGATGCAGGACAGCTATGGCAGACCTAGGGTGGGGTGGGGGGAAGAGAAAGGGGAATATGTCTAAACTGAACTGAGAAATGATGTCTGAAATACACATAACATCAATAAAAGCATTATAAAAAAAGAATGGATTTCTTGGGTCTAAAGGTGGGACTCAGAGGATGTATTCTCTTCTCTGTAAATGAGTGGGCTTTTAGACTTATAACGTGGTCTAAGGTTGTGAGAACAAAGGACACCAAGCTTTAATATTTCCTCTTCTTTTGAACCAGGAACAAGAGTCCTCAAGGGAGGCTTTGGCTTAATAGAATCGCCAGACAACTCTTCTACCTGATCGTGTGGCAGATGCATCAAAAGTTGTCTTGGCCAGCTGTGTCCTACTGTGTCTCCAGGCTCCAAGGAGGAGGAAACAACCAGGACTTCTGTGTTTATGGAGTGGTGATGATCAACTTGAATATGTTAACTTGAATGGGCCATAGGATACCCTGGCATCTGACTAAGAACTTTTCTTAGTATGTCTGTAAGGGATCATTGAATAAAATTAACATTTGGATTTGTAGGCTGATTGAGGTAGTTTTTCTGCCTCCCTGATATGGGCAGGCCTCACTCATCCAATCAACCAAAGCCCTAAAAGAATAGAATGGAAAGGCTAAGGAACTCCTCCTTCCTGACTGTTTCTGCGCTGGGACTTGAATGGAAGCATCTGCCCTTCTTGGGTCCTTTTGTTTCTACCTTTGGGGCTGGAACTATATATACCTCAGCATTCCTGGGTTTTGAGCTTACTAACCACAGACCTTAGCATATCTTAGTCCACATTGTCATGTGAGCAAACTCCATTAGAATAAATGCACTGGTTCTCATCTAGAAGGCAGGTGGATAATACCCTGTTGGTAGCAGCCTATAGTTACTGCCATACTGTTAGAAGCCCAGAATGCAGGGCTGGAGAGATGGCTCAGCAATCAAGAGTGCTGACTGGTCTTGCAGAGGACCCAGGTTTGATTCCCAGAACCCACATGGCAGCTAAGAACCGTCTTTAAGCCATGCATGATGGCACATGCCTTTAATCTTAGCACTCTGGAGGCAGAGGCTGGTGGAGCTCTGTGAGTTCAAGGCCACCCTGGTCTACAGAGTGAGTTCCAGGCCAGCTGGGGCTATAGGGAGAAACCTGTTCCGCAAAAAAAAAAAAAAAAAAAGCCCAGCATGCAAGGACCAGGATGTTCAGTATTGGGCTCTCACTTAGCCTTTTAGAATCTACTAACAGTAATATTGATGAAAGTCAATTCTAATCTTTCATTTCAAATACAGTCCTTGTGTTTAAATTCTAATGGTTAGATTATGGCCAGCTGTTCTTTCTGTCAGTAGCAACTTGAAAGAACTTGAAGAACAGCCCACCCCCCTCCCATCTCCAAACTCAAATGCTTTTCTGGAGAGATTTTCTACAAGAGATACTGCTGGTATGGTTTTCCTTAATATTTTGTGTGTTAAGTCACAGAAAACTCTAAGTGTTAATTTAAGTTTGAATCTTTTTTTTTTTTTTTTTTTTTTTTTGGTATTTGTGAGACATTTTCTCCCTTTTAGTCCCAGCTGGCCTGGACCTTGTTCTGTAGGCCAGGCTGGCCTTGAACTCACAGAGATCTGCCTGCCTCTGCCTCCAGAGAGTTAGGATTAAAGGCATGCGCCACACCTGGCACTATTTGAAATCTTTTTTAATGTAAATTTTTTTATTTATGGATTTTATACAAAATGTCTTAATCATCTTTGTACCCGCTCCTCCATCCACATCCCCTACTAAATTTCATGCATTCTGTCATATATGTTAAGGCCTATAGGGTCAAGTTTGTGTACCCAGATGTCCTTCCATGCAAGTTCATCCACTAAGGTCTAGTTGGCCTTTCTAGAGTCTCTCCCTTAAGGAAAATCAACTCTCCCTTGCCCAGTACCAATCAGCTTCCAATAGTTCTTTGGCTAGGGCTGGGGCCTGCTACCCATTTCCCAGTTTCTGTGCTAAATTTTTGTCTGATTGAGTTTGCATGGGTCTTGTGCATGCTGACACCATTGCTGTAAATGCATGTAAGCAAGGACCCAGGAGCCCATAAGACTATTTCCCAGAAGTGGTATGGCTTGCCCTCAGAGGTCAACTAAGTCTTAGGGGACTATGCATGGGGGCGTCTCTTGAAAAGTCCTGCAAATGTGAGTCACCAGTCTTCCTGTGTAGGGAGGTCTTGGAGATCCACTAATGGGACTTCAGCCAGTGTCCAGCTATAAAGAGGAAAGTCTGTTCGTGCTTCAAAAAGGGAAGCCTGGTCTAGCAAGACTTGATTTTGTCCTCGAGTGGATGGAGCAGGTAAATGAAAAGCTGAAAGGAGACACTGCCCCCCCCCCCAAAAAAGAAAACCCTGAGCGACTCCTGAGGACCAGATCCTCAACTGACCTCAAGAAAAGAAAAACCTTGGTTAATCTGGGCTAACTGTGTGTCCTTAAGCATCCAAAAGGAAAGTAAAACCAGAAATAAATAATTAGTAAGGCCTGAGAAATTGTACTTCAGATATAAAACTTGAGATCTTAGTAAAAAGACAAAAAGAAAAGAGAGAGCACTGTTGTTTGGCCTGCCTTCAATTCTCACTGGCAAGAGCATTTACTCTATGGCTACCACTGCTTTTGCCACTCTTCAAAGACATGAGACACAGCTTTTTAAGCCTCCAATATGGAATGAAGACTCATGTCTCTCCAAGAATCCTCTAAACCTTCAATGTCAGATGGGGACTACTGAGATACCCAGCTTGTGGACTAAGCAGCTAAGGGGATTTCAGCCTCGTCAGAGTATAGACTGCCATTGTTGGACTACCAGGGCTATACCATGGAGGCCAGTACGGGAAGATCAAGACAGGATGCGTGCTTACTGGACTTCATTTGGGGGACCATGGGAAGGAAAAACCCCAGTGTGGAGCACAAGGGCAACATTGATGGTTGCTTGGGCTTGCCAAGGAGGAGCCTTCAAATACATCCTTAAGGAAAACATGACATCTTTTAGCAAAAAAAAAAAAAAAATCCTCAATTCGGGTGATATGTGTATGTATGTATGTATATATAGGATATATATATACATATACAAAAAAAAAAAAAAAAAAAAAAAAAAAAAAAAAAAAAAAAAAAAAAAAAAAATCAACAACAACAAAAGAACTGGAAAAAAAAAACTCTGGAAAGACTCAGAAAAAGATGTAAGACATGTATGGCAGAGTGCAGGGACTTGGGTGGGGTGGGGGGCATGGAAAGGGAAGTGACTCTAAATTTGGTTGAGAAACTATGTATGATATATCGAAAAAATGTAATAACAATAAAAAAAGAAAAAAGTCATCACTACCTATTTCAATAGAGATTCTGCTGTTGTATGACTTATGTAGTCTGTTTAACTGGACATATGGGTATATGTAATTAATGTCAATGCTGTATAATCATTCATGAAAATTTATAAGAAGACAAAGTAAAAATAAAAGACCGTTTTCTTGTAGTCATGCTCCTCTTCCTGTGACTCTTACGATTTTTCTGCCTCCTCTTCCAAAATGATCCCTGAGCTCTGGGCAGGTGAAGTTTAATGTTCCTGCCCTGGGTCCCACACTCTGCAGTCTCTTGTTATCTAGACCTTGGCTAGTTGTGGCCGTTTGTGTTCATCACTCTTTGTTGTATGAGGAAGCTTCACTGATGAGAGTTGAGCCGTGCATTGGTATTCTCTCTACTCCTTGTCCCAGTATGTTCCATGGGTCTTAAGTGTAGAGGTTCCATTGTAGATATGTCCCTTAGAGTTGGGCATCTCACAGAGCCTTATTCTCTGTGTGTGACTGCTTGTGGAACTCTGTAACAGTCTTTGTTACAAAAGCTTCTTTTTATTTATTTTTTATTTATTTCTGTATGTGTAAAATGTACTGTCTGCATGCAGGTCTGTGCACTCGTGTCGTGCAATGCTGCGGAGGTCAGAAGAGGGTGTCGGATTCCCCTGGAACTGGAGTTCTCCTGGAATTGGAGTTTCAGACAGTTCTCGGCCACAATGTGGGTGCTGGGGATCGAACCTGGGTCCTCTGTAAGAGCGGTGGGCGCTCTTAACTGCTAGGTCATCTCTCCAGACCCCAAAAGAAGCTTCTTTGATGAGTGGTGACTGGCATACTTGTCTGAAAATATAAAGTCTAATAGTTAACACATAGTAAGAAATGACATTTGTCTGGGATAGTGACAGGCTTAGGGTTTTCTCTAAGATCTATGACCTCTCTAGCCATGTGTATTTGGCTGTTTATAATGCCACAGATGAGTTCCCTCCCAATGAGTGGGCTTTAAGTTCAATTAAGCAGCTGTTGACTACTACCAAGATAAAAGTGCTACTACTGCCCCAATATAGTTTGCTGTGCCAGTCATTGTTATGGTTATTAGGCTTTAAAGCTGGGGTTGGACCACCAATTGATTTTCTCCCTTAGCACCCTGCATAGTGCCCTCCAAAACTATGAGAGCTCATCTGAAGGAAGGAGGCTTCCAGGTCGGTTCCAGCTCCATTGCTCCAAGTCCTATGTCTGAAGTATGTCCCGTCTTCATCAATAGGGTCTTATCTTGAGGTTCTGGGAGTCAATCAAGGGATATGACAATAGCCTGTGTAATTTGGGGAGTCTCTTATACTACCTGGCCAATAACTTGAAGGGAAATTTCTCCTATCTGGCACTGCTTCGTGTTGTATATAGCCTTCAGCTATACACATGAAGTCATGTACAGATATTGTATGTGTAACTTTTAGTAGGCTTTTGAGCTAATACAGCTCCCTCTGGTTTCTCACAGCAGCTAAGTATATTTATCTCTTTTCTCTCTCCTTGCCTAACCCCTCCCCCCCCCTCCAATTAAAGTAACCCTATTTTCCCCATTTCACTCTTGATAGTACCTTTCTCCCATGATCCCCTTGGTGTAACCCTCTTCTCCCAGTTAAATGCCCCTATTTTACCTCTTTCCCTCTTGGTAATATCTGTCTCCTACTACTTATCTCTCCCAGGCTTCTTCTTTACCTTTACTGCCATGATTTCTTTTCAATTTTTCTGGCTCCTGCACTTAGAACAGGATATATACTCACAGATCAGGATTTGGTGGTAAGAGCCCCAAATGAGGGAGAACATACATCACTTGTTTTCCTGAATCTGTGTTGCTTCACTTTGTATAACAGTTCCATCCATTTGCCTGAAAACTTCATGATTTTGTCTTTCTTTACTGGTGAGTAGAACTCTATTGTGTAAATGTACCAAATTTTCATAATCCATTCATCATTTGGGGGTCCCTTGGGTTGCTTTCACTTCTTAGCTATTGTGGAAAAAGTAGCAACAAACATGGATGTACAAGTATCTCTATAGTAGGATGAGTCCTTTTGGTAAGAAATGGTATAACCAGAGCATATGATAGATTAATTTTTAGTTTTCCGAGTTCTCCACATTGCTTCCACAGGGGTTGCACAAGTTTGCAACCCAACCAGCAGTGAACCCCACATTTTTGCCAGCATTTGATGTCATTCATTCTCCTGATCTTAGCCAGTCTGATTGGGGGTAAGATAATATCTTAAAGTGGTTTTGATTTACAGTTCCCTAATTAAGGATATTGAACACTTTTTTTTTTCTTTTTTTTTTTTTCTTTTTGAGACAGGGTCTCCCTGTAGCCCCAACTCTCCTGGAACTCACTCTGTAGACCAGGCTGGCCTTGAACTCACAAAGATCTGCCTGCCTCTGCCTCCCAAGTGCTAGGATTAAAGGCATGCGCCACCACGCCCAGCGGATATTGAACACTTTTAAGGTGTTCCTTACCCATTTTTATTTCTTCATTTCAGAATTCTCTGTTCATACCTATAGCTCATCTTTTTTCCATTTTTTAAATTGAATTTTTGTGTATTTTATATATAACATCTCAATCAGTCTTAACCACCTTTATACCATCTTCTCCATTGGCACCCTCCCACACCATCCCCCATCTGGAATTCATGTGTTCTGTCATTTGTGTTAGGGCCTATTGTGCCAAATTAATCTTCCCAGCCCTTCCTCAGTGCAAGTTCATCCACTGAGTTCTACCACTCTAAGAAGCCCTGTTCTGCTCCACTTAATACTACTCTCCTGCCAATATTCAGCTAAGATTGTGTTCTGCTACCTAGCTCTGCAGTTCCATGCTGGGATTTTGTCTGGTTGAGCTTGCATGGGTCTTGTGCATGCTGACACCAATGCTGTAGGTTCATAGGAACCAGGTCCCAGGAGCTTGTAGGATTCATTCCATTTGGTCTTGCACCACCTCCCTGGCTCTTACGCCCTCTTGTGCAATGTTCCCTGAGGTCCTGAGTGAGTGAAGCTGAATAGCAGAGACTTGTCTATGGACCCACACACCATAGACCCCTAATCTCCATGGTTTGCCCATTCATGACCTTTTGAGTTCCTGGCCCCTTGTTGCAGGGGAGGAGCTTCCTTAATGAGAGTTAAGAGGCTAATTAGTGTCCTCCTGGCCCCTTCTTCTATGTTGCTTGAGTCTTAGGTATAAAGGTTGGGTTGCAGGTTTGCTGCTTAGGCCTGGGCAATTCACAGACAATATCTGTTTGTGTCCAGTTGTGGGACTCTGTATTATTCTTCATCTGGTGCAAAAGAAGTTTCTTTGTTGAGTGGTATCTGGGATATTTATATGTAAATATAAGGATACTATTTTGCAGTCTGTAAGAGGTTACTTTATCTTAGGGATGTGACAACCTTGGGAATTTCTCTAAGATCTATGGCCTCTCCAACCATATGTATCTGGCTACATTTACAGTACCACACATGAGTTTCCTCCCATTGAGTGGGCTTTAAGTCCAATTATTTAGCCATTTTTTGACCCCAAGATAAAAGTGCCATTACAGCATGAATGTTGTATGCTGTGCTGGACATTGATGTGGATATTTGGGCTTAAGGTGTTGTTGAACCATCAATTGCTGTTCTCACTTAGTAGTTTGTGTAGGGCTCTCCACAGCTGTGAGAGCTGGCCTTCAGGGAGGGGGCTTCCAGCTCAGTTCCAGATCCATTGTTCTAGCTCCACAGCTCTGAGAGCTGGCCTTCAGGGAGGGGGCTTCCAGCTCAGTTCCAGCTCCATTGTTCTAGCTCCACAGCTCTGAGAGCTGGCCTTCAGGGAGGGGCTTCCAGCTCAGTTCCAGCTCCATTGTTCTAGCTCCACAGCTGTGAGAGCTGGCCTTCAGGGAGGGGGCTTCCAGCTCAGTTCCAGCTCCATTGTTCTAGCTCCACAGCTCTGAGAGCTGGCCTTCAGGGAGGGGGCTTCCAGCTCAGTTCCAGCTCCATTGTTCTAGCTCCACAGCTCTGAGAGCTGGCCTTCAGGGAGGGGCTTCCAGCTCAGTTCCAGCTCCATTGTTCTAGCTCCACAGCTGTGAGAGCTGGCCTTCAGGGAGGGGGCTTCCAGCTCAGTTCCAGCTCCATTGCTCCAATTCTGGACTCCAAAGTATGCTCTGTCCTCAGCAGTAGGATCTTATCTTCAGGTTCTGGGAGACAATCAAGGGCTGTGGCAACAGCCTCTGTGTAATTCTGGGAGTCTCTTGGATTACTCTGACTGATGACTCAAAGGAATATCTCTCCTGTCTGGTACTATTTGTTATTATGTAGCCTTCAGCTTTGCACATGGACTCATGTAGAGATATTGTGTGTGTAATTTGTCATTAGACTGTTAGATTAATATGATTCCCTCAAGTTTTTTTTTTACACTGGCTAGGCAGTATTTATCTCTCATCTCTCTTCTTCCCTGTCTAGTCCCCCCTCCATGTCTTCTCCATTTAAAGTATCCCTATTTCTCATTTATCCCTTGATAATTCCAGTCTCCTGTGGCCCCACTTCTCTTGGGCTCCTTCTTTCCCTTTATCCCCAAATTTCCTTCTATAACCCTTTCTCTCCCCTCCCATTTCCACAGGCTCATTTTATCCATTTCTACCTTAGTAACACCGTCTCCTACTAATCTTTTCTTTTAATGGGGTCATTTGTCTTTTGATTCCTTATGGGTTTTTTTTTGGTCTTTTTGAGACAGGGTCTCCCTGTAGTCCCAGCTGTCCTGGAACTCACTCTATAGACCAGGCTGGCCTTGAACTCACAAAGATCCTCCTGCCTCTGCCTCCTAAGTGCCAGGATTAAGGCGTGCGCCACCATGCCCAGCTGATACTTTGTGTTTTGAGGTCTTTATGTAGTCTGGATGTTAATCCTCTGGCAGATGTGTAGCTGGTGAAGACTAATATTTGCTTTTAGAAGTCAGGCAAAGTTTACATTTGGTTCTGTAACATATGTGATTGTTCCAATATTGAAAAAAATCAATTTCTTTTTAGTAAAATTTATTTAATCTTCCTCAAAAACATTTTTTACACAAATTCCACGCTAAAAATAGTCTATATTATCCCAAGGCCTTAACTATCCTAAATTACAGATTCACCTTTTCTTGGGCACATAGTAAGAAATAATAAGGATGTCTTGGTGAACATTTGATCTTGGCTGGGGTCATGTTAAATAATCAGTAAATGGTTTTTGTCTGAATTTGGTGATAGGATGTGGTTCCTTTAATACTTTTTTTTAGTATGGAGATAAGTTGCCTCCATTAAAGAATGTTTAAATCGATTTCTTATTTATGATTGAACTAGCTCACTTTTGCCTTATTAAAAAAAAAAAAAAAAAGAAATGTGTAAGACAGATTCTGGGTAGCTTCCAAGCTGTACAACACATGCCTCTTTCTCCCCAGCAACACTAGCCACCTTGGACCACCTTGATCCTCGACTCTATGCTGTCCCTCTTGCTATAAGCAAATTCTCTACTACAGCAGCTTCTTCACAGCGCTAGATTCTGACTCAAGATCCAGGAGGTTTGTGTCTTCCTGCCACAGCCCAAGTCACATGATCTTCTGTTAGTCATTGTTCTGGCTCTTCCCACCCTTATTCTTCCTTCCACCCTTTTCTAGTCTTCTCAATACACCAGAGGCTGATTCTCAGGGACTGCTCCACCCGAGCTTTCTTGCCTTCTGGTTTCCATTCATTAGATTAATGGGAGGTTCCCGTAGGAAGCCAGGGTCTCACAAGACAGAGAAGCTAAGTGTTTCCTCCCCGTTCGTGCCCTTCACACTTCAGTGCAGTGGTATCAGAGCAACCGGGTTCTTCCAAGACTTTGGCTTCCCCTGGGTGGTCTTCCTCCAGGGATCCAGACTCACAAGGTGTTTCCTCTCTTAATCACTCTAGGTCTGAGCATGGGAATAGTTTTTTACTGTTGTTAATCTCTGAATGCCTCAGCATCATTATTGGTTTCTACCCATGTTGTTCTATATAGTTCCTTCATTAAGTTTTTCAGATTCCATCTGGGCATGCCTTCTATTTTCTATGTGGATTCTGACTGAGTCAAAACCATAGCTGCAAAGGAAACTGGGAAAATAAGTACTTGGCATTTCAGTTTCTAGTTGGGAGCAGATACCCTCCCGGCCAGGCCCCTGACGTGGAAGACCCCCTAAACACTCAAGTGGATGAAGACATACACTATGGCCTTCTATTCAACACTGCACTGGAGGGTCTCACTAGATCTATAAGGTGGCAAAAAGAAGCAAAAGTTGTGGAAATTGGTTATGAATGGCTAAAACTGTCTTCCTTTACAGATGTCATGATTGTATTCATAAATAATCCAATGCAATCTACAGTCTATTCAAATAATCTAATTTAGATAAATAATAATCTTCCTTCTAACTCTTTTCAAAAAGTGTCAATATATACAAAGTTGATATGTAAAATGTCAATTGTATTTATAGATACAAACAGTTAGACAATGGAATATTCAAAACACTATTACAGGGAATAAGTAATGGTGTTATTAATATATAAAACAGTATGGAGTTTCCTCAAAAGAATTTAAAGTATAATTACTATATGAACCAATAATCAAATTTCCATATATAATATATATAATTCAAAAGAATTGATATTGTAGTTGATAAAGTTCATAGCTGGCTAAGACCATTGGTGATTTTTCTTACCCAGTAGTTTGCATAGCAAGTTCTATCACTATGAAAGCTAGTCATCAAGAAGTTTGTAGTTTAGTTCTAGCTGGATTTCTCTGTATCTTGCAAGAAAGGCATGTGGCATCTTCAGGAATATCATGGCACAACTGTTATGGGCTAACCAACCACTCTATGATTGGCTTTGGAGACTGATTTCCAGAAGGGAATCCATGCCTGGTGCTGTAACTCAGTCAGAAACATATGGCTGGGGGAACTCATAGGCTCCAGAAGGGAACTTACTACTGTTGCTTAGCTAAATTGGTATAGCATCCAACCGCTTTATAAATAACTATGGCTATGACTATAAAAATTTTCTACTCTCACCCTTAATCAATGAAACTTCTATTTATAGTGAGTAGGGAGTGAATGCAGAGACTTATAGCTGCTCAAGGTACTGAGAATAAGCAGCAATTTAATGCTCTTAAGATATTAGTACTGCAGGGCATGGTGGACATTGCCTTTAAATAATCCTAGACACTTGGGAGGGAGGGCAGGCAGGCGGATCTTCTGTGGAGTTCAAGGCCAGCCTGGTCTAACAAGAGTGAGTTCCAGGACAGCCAGAGCTAACAGGGAGACCCTGTCTCAAAAAAAAAAAAAAAAAAAAAAAAAAAAAAAAAAAAAAAAAAAAAAAGACATTAGTACCTCTCCTCTAAGGCTCAAGGCAGGAAGAATGTAAGAGCTGTAAGATAAGGGGAAGGGCTGTGAAGTACCATCTTCTAAGCACACATGGCCACTGCAATCATGAACTCAACAGAAGCTGCATTTGTCTGTATCAGGCATGAACAAGACTGGCCCTGTAACAGTCTGTCATAGATGGGAGGGGGCTTGTGGAGCCTACCCCTCCCTGGTAAACTGTTAACTACTGAGATTCAGAAAGATGGTGATTCATTGTCTTTGGTTTCATACCTGTATGTGAATTCACCAGGCTCCAATGGACAGTTCCAAACCCACAGGCACACAGACAGACCTGGTAAAAATTAGAAGTCACAAAACAAAATAAAAGATAGGAATGTGGGAAATGGATTTGTAAGTAGGAGTGAGGACTGAAAGGGATGAGAGGGAGTTAAAAGAGGGTAGAATACATTATATGCATGTATAAACTTGTCAAAGAACAGATTTAGTAAACAAAAAGACAAAAAGGAAAGAAAATAATTGAGGACAGGATCTCAAACAGATATTTGAACACTCACTGTAACATTAGTACAACAGCCAGGACAAAGAAACAACTGAATTAAAAAAAAAAAACATTGACAGATGAATGGTAAAGAAAATATACCACACACACACACACACACACACACACACACACACGTACACAGACATTATTTAGCATTCAAAAAACAGAATCTTGTTTTATGATACAATGTGGATGAACTTAAGAGACATTATACTAAGTAAAAGAGACTAATTACAGATAGGCGTGTACTACTTGAGTCCATATATATCAGGTAGCTGAAGTAGTCAAATCCAAAAACCACAAAGTAGATACTGGTTATCAGAGTTATTGTTCAATGAGGATAGTTTAAGTTTTTTAAAATGAAAAGGCTCTCATGTATAAAAATATGCATATAACTAACATTCCTATACTGTATACTGAAAAATAGCTAAGATGGTAAGTTTTATATCTTATGTTTCTTACCATGATAAGATTCTAATTTTAGTAGCATCAAAAATAAATCCAATAAAAACATCCAAGACCTCTACACTGATCACTGAAAAAATATTGATAAAAGAAATCATAGAAAATGCTTTTGATTGTTATTACAGGGCTGTAGTAATTAAAGAGTGCTGGGCAAAGAGTAAAAGAAAAAGAAAAAGAAAAGAAAAAAATAGGCCAATCAGTGAAACAGAACAGAGGATCTAGAAATAGATTCACACATACACAGTCACAAGATTTACACAAAAACTCTGCTGCAGTTCCACAGAGGAAGGATGGTCTTTTCAGTATGTGGAATGGGAGAGAGTGATATCTCCAGGAAAGAGATGAGCTATGTTCTCTACTTCATATCATACTAAAAAATAATTTTATGTGGACTTAGATATATGAAAGATTGAATAAAAAATATCTAGAAGAAAAAGGAAGAGTATCTTTATGACCTTGAGGATGGACAGAAATTTCCTAAGCAGCACATGAACTTATTACCCATAAAAAGAAAGAGCAATTTATTGGGCTATGTTAAAATAAGAGCTGTTTTTCCATTAAAAGGCACCATTTAGAATATAAAAAAAGCCATCAAGCCACAGACTAGATGATATTAATAGCATGTATGAGAAAGTATCCATTTTTTAAGGGCAAAAGAGTTAAACAGTGTGCTTTATAAAAGAAATATCCATATGGAATATGATCTTATGAAGAGGTCTTTAGCATCACACTTCATTAGAATAATGTAAATTTCAACCACAGTGTGATGTCACCACATACCTACAAAGGTGGTTATTAGGAAAGACTGATGAAACCAAGTATCACAAAGCTGGTGAGCAGCCTGAGTTTTCACATGTGGCCCATGGAAGCCCAATTTGTTCAACTGCTAGGGAAACTAGTTAGGTGTCTTCTTGAAAACCCAAAGATACACCTACTCTGGGATTGAGCAACTCCGCTATCAGATATTTACCTGCAGGACATGAAATGTGTACATAAAAAGAACTGAGCAAGAACAGTCACAGAAATACTGAAACACAATACATTAAATAAGCAAAACTAGAAGATACCAGACCACATCCTGGAGGATCTCACAGACACATACAGAATGGTGTTAAAGAAGTATCACACTAGAGTATACACAGACCCCATTTATGTGAAGTTCATGCAAAACCAATTTGTGGTGATGGAAATCAAAATAATAGTTATATGCGTGTGGGGCAATATGTACTAAGAAGAGCTGCTAAGGGGCTGGAGAGATGGCTCAGCAGTTAAAAGCGCTGACTGTTCTTGCAGAGGACCTGGGTTCAATTCCCAGCACCCACATGGCGGCTAAGAACCGTCTTTAACTCCAGTTCCAGGGGAATCTGATACCCTCTTCTGACCTTTGTGGCATTGCACGACACGGGTGCACCAACCTACATGCAGACAGTACACTCATACACATAAAAAATAATAATAAATTAAATAAATAAATAAATAAAAATTTTAAAAAAAGAAGAGCTGTTGGGGCTGGAGAGATGGCTCTGTGGTTAAGAGCTCCAACTGGTCTTCCAGAGGACCTGGGTTCGATTCCCAGCACACACATGGCGGCAAAGAACCACCTTTAAGCCAGGTGTAGTGACACACACCTAAAAAATATAAAAGAACTGTTGAGGGAACTTTTGTAGGTATTAACTTTTGTAGGTGATGGATATATTTTATACGTTGTCTGGAGGGTCTGTGCAGTCATGCCTAACATTCAGAATGCTTCTTTGTTCCAGGAACATCACAGATACCCAAAGCTGTGGATGCTCAAGTCCCTTCTAAAGTTGGCACAGTATGTGTGTGCATCTGATGTATATCTGCCTTTGTAGTTGCATCATCTCTAGAGTATTTCTAATCTCTAATATAAATGCTATGTAAATAGTTATTATACTATATTGTTTAGGGCATAATGACAGGAAAAATATAGACTAAACAAAACATGTTCAGTGTAGACATTTTTCTAAACATTTTAAACCTGCAGTTGGTTGAATCACCAGCTGAAGGACCCTCAGATAAAGAGGGGAAATTGTATTTACTAGGAAGAACCATGGAGGGGCACTTTCTAGGATGATGGATATCTTCAGTATCTTGATTGAGGCTGTGCACATATGTAGATGTTAGAATGATTTTCTTAAGACTTAGACATTTTATTGTATAGAAAGTATGTCTTGATTTTATAAAATGGGAGGGTGGACTCAGTACTCAGGTAGAAAAAAATGAATGAACGCCGGTGCTGGTGGGCGCACGCCTTTAATCCTATGCACTTGGGAGGCAGAGGCAGGCTGATCTTTGTGAGTTCAAGGCCCAAGCCTGGCGTACGAGTGGAGTTCCAGGAACTGGGGCACGGGAGGCCCTGTCTCGAAAAGACCAAAAAAAAAAAAAAAAAAGAAAAAGAAAATAAATGATGACTATCCGTTTGTTTATGCAGACAGGTTTTGCTATTCTAGGAGAAGGCAAGTAGAAAGGAGAAGGGTTTCTTGGCAAATTGGAGGGCCATGCACATTCTATGGCATGCCTCTGGGTGACCCTTAGTCTGCTCATTATGTCCTTTGCAGATACTTGGATGTAGGGGAGCACTTCTGCGCATGGTAAGGACCTTATAGATGCTTCCCTTGCATGTACTTGCTCAAGGTCAATGCAGGCCTTTCCTTGTGTTGTTCGTCCCTTCAGAGAAGCCCCCATCCTCCATCCAGTGCATATTTGGATAGAAGCTCAAGTTCAACTATATCGGCAGTCTTGACTAGGGCTGTGTCTGGGTTAGGAAGGAGACTGGGTGGGCTCCAGGCTATCTCCCAGGGGCTCCAAGCCAGAGCTCTGCAGAGAGTTATCTGTGGACTGGAGCAGATCTATAGACTGATGCTGACCCATAATGACATAGTACTGAAATTAAGAGTCAGCATTTGAAAAACTCATAGAGTAACTATATGCTTATTGAATTTACTTGTTTAGATTATAAAATTGGAGAGGGTACTTGGTATATTTTTTCCATTTCATTTCCAATTTGTTTGCATTGTATGTCACAAAAACATTGGACTGAGATAAATTGGAAATTTTTAAAAGGAGAAACTTGTCCTTTATTGCTGCTGCTTTTCAGAGATTCATCTCAGACCCACAAAGGGCATGTCCTAGAACATATGGCAGCACCTGGGCGGGGTCTCTGATAAGTCAGGGGCTGCTGCTGCCTGCACTGGGCAATTTTTAGAGACATTGAGCAAAACAGCCTAATTGTAGTTTCCATAGTTACCAGCCACCACTGATGAGAATATGAACAGATCTTACAGGGGAAGGCTAGCAGGCACAGGCAGGAAGGCTTGGGCACAGGAAGTTGGGAAGGTTGGAAGGGAAGGAAGGATAAGGTGCTGGGGAGGGAGGGAAGGATGAAATCCTGGCCCCAGGTGGACCAAGACTCTGAATAGCTGGAGATATAAGTTATCTCTAGCTCAGGGACAGCAGCCCTGGGATTCATGATGGGAATACCACCACCATAGCTGCCCATGAAGAGGCAAGCTGATGAGGGATATTCAGTACAGTTGGCCATAAGGGAAAGATGGCAGGCAGATTCCTGTACCTTCATGCTTAAAGTCAAGGCTGTGATCTCCCCAGGCAAGCCTGTTTCTGTCACCTGTTGGGGTTCATTCTTTAGTCCCTCCTGCTGTCTCAGATGGCCATGCATTTACTCATTTCTTTCTTCCTATTTTACTCAATAAACACTGCTGCTTAGAGCCACATAACACAGCAGAACCTAACCAGACCAAGGACCTGGTTTTAGGAAGCTTCGATTCTATCAGGAGATACAGATTGTAGACATGTGAATGTGGGTTCACAGATACCATATTCACCCCGTTGGCTGAAGGGTGGTATGTTGGGCTGAGATGGGCTGGCAAGAGTGACGATGTACACACACACACACACACACACACACACACACACACACATACACGGTGTTCAGCATTTGAGATGTTAAGGGCAGATGGACAGAAAGGATACAGATCTTGACATGCATCTTGTTCCAGTAGAGGCCCAACAAATGTTTGTCAGATGAGTGACACAGCCCACAAAGATCAAAGCTTCACTAGTCCTTTCCTTAGAGGTGAGGCCGGGGTGGGGGTGGGTGGGTGGGAGCTCTGCCCTGGGATTCAGCCGCCAGAGGATGCTGTTGTAGCTTGTTAGCTCTGAAGGAGGAACTGGAAGCCAAGAGAAAGAGCCATGCTGTTTTATGAAAATATTTAGATTATATGATCTAAGAAGCAATCCTGCATCGGAATTATAGGCATGTAAATCACCCTGAAGACAGAAAGGGCACGGGGACTGGGGAGGCTTCAGATGTGAGTTTACAATCTCTCTAGAAGCCCTTGATGGAATTACAGCCCCATAATTCACTGGAGCCTGGAGCTTGCTCTTCCCGACAGCGTGGTCTCAGCTCTTGTTCAAGGAGCTCCATGAAGGCTCATTTGGGTGCCAGCAATGAAAGGTCTCGGCCACCTTGGGCAGAGCCCACTGGGCTCCTTGGGGTGGGGGGATGGTGGGAAGATTGACATGGTCCTGGGCAGCTGGGCTCCAGTGTCACGGGTTCTGTGAGGCTGTATCATAGTGAGCTCCAAGAAATTCAGACCAGGAAGCGAGCAGAGCTACGGGATCAAATAGCAGACGGAAGACGTCTGTGGGTTTCCGTGAAGCTCCAAGCAGTCAGACACAGTCCATAGGGTGCAGTGGAATCACATGGCAAGGACACTGTGGTGGTCTCTGTGGATGCGGCTGGGGTACAGAATGAAGCTGATTTTCTTTTTCTTTATCAGGACCATGTCTCCATTACAAAATGGTGCCCACTAGCCTCTGATCAAGAAGCAAATACCTGGGCCTCAATGGAGCCTGGACCCTAAAGGGGAGTATTTGCTGAGGGAGCCAGTACCAATCTTCCAGCTTGGGAAAATGTGTGTGTTAGGAGGAGGGGGTGTATACCAATATATTCACCTTCCTCTGGGTCTAGCTGTGGCCTCTGTCTTGTCCAGGATGGAAAAGAGGCACCAGCAAGACAGTTTCCAATGGCACATCAGTGAAGAGAACGGCCCCACAGGGTCTGGTGGTGCAGGCCTGCAGTCCTGGTTACTCAGTAGGCTGAAACAGAAGGAGTGCAAGCTTGAGGTTTTTCTGTGATACAGAATAATTTCAAGGCCATTCTGGGCAACTTAATGAGATGTTATCTTTAAAAAAATAAAAAGACAGGGTCTATACTCAATGGTAGGACTCTCGCCCCAAATGCACAAAGCCCAGGATTCAGCCCCTGTGCTGAAAAGAAAAAATGAAGAAAAGGAGCTGTTTTCATGAGATATGCTTACTATGCATGTAACACACTTCATTCCTACAATTATTTCCATTTCACAGATGAGAGAAGTGAGTCATAAATATATGAATCAGTCTGTTTCTGGTTATATATATACAACCCAGCAGAGCACTGGACACTTGAATCTAGATCTTTCTATAACTCTGATGCATTTCATGAAGAAACCTGTCTACTGCCCCATCTCTAAATCTTCTGGATAAGTCAGTCACCTCCCTTTCTCTTCTTCACTCTTGGTGTTAGCTTTTAATTGCCACTCGGTAGCTGCCCTTGTGGAAACTACAGTGTCCTTTGTATTTCTGATAGTGTGGTGATCATTATCCATTTAGCACATATACCACCCCCCACACACACACACACAGAGAAAGAGAGACAGAGACAGAGAGAAGGACTTATTACTTTGTTGTGTACTATCATTAAGATTCTGTGCCTTGGAATTTGCAATTATAGGCACTTGAGATCTCATCCCAGCTTTATCATCTAACATTTGTTTTTGGTTTTGTGGGATTAGATCATCATTGCTTTAAGCCTCGGTGTCTTTATCAAATGGTGTCAAGATAGTAACTACCCCATGAGGCCCAATCCTGAGCAGTGAATGAGTAGTCCATGTGAGTGCACAGATTGACACATACCTTTTCCTTGGGGTTGGGTTTGACCATTTCCTTGTGGAGGGAGGGAGGGTATGCTAGCTTTAATCTCAACTTGACACAGTCTAGACTCACCTAAGAATGATGGGCATATATATGGGGTTGTGTTGGATACATTAATCAAATGGGAACATCCAGCCTAAAAGTCAATGGCTCCAGTTCCCTGGGTTTGGGTTTTGGATGGTACAAAACAGAGCAGGCAAGCTGGGCATTGGTTAGGGCGTGTGTGTTGCTTGTCTCTCTGCTCTTGACTAGCTGTTTCCAGATCTCGTTGCACTGACTTCCATAGAGTGATGGAGTTGTGAACATAGGGACTCTTTCTCCATTAAGTTGCTTTTGTTATGATATTTTGTCACAACAACTGGAAAGGAAACTAAGGGGGTGGGAAGGCTAATGAGGCTCAGAGAACTCGAAAGACTCATAAGACCCTGACAGAGGTTACATAAGTAATAAACAATTGCTTAGTGAGCGGTGGGTCTTCAGTGGTGTAGCTGCCTGCAAGCTGTTCAGGGACTCTGGTAATGCAGCCCTTGTGAGTCATTAACCAACGCGAGGATGGAACTTTTTCAGTTGTGCCAATGCCCAGGGCACCTCTATTCCTGTAAGTAACCACAGTAAGTGCATTCATTCATGAAACTGGCCTTGGACAGAATAACTTCTTTGGTCTGATATATTATATGTATAATATATTATATATGTGATTTAGATCACACACACACACACACACACACACACACACACACACACGAGAATAGAAAGATTTCCCGGGAAAAGTCACACAACAGTTAGCACCTGAATAGGAACTGATAGAACCAAATGCAAGTAAGGGAAGAGCAGTTGTTTGGACCCTACTATGGGTGAGCCATCTGAGGGTGCAGCATCCCTGGGGAGGTTCCCTAAGTGGACATATTCCTCTACATAGCATAAAGCAGCACACTTCTTGATAAGTGGAATCTGTCCTTAGAATGCTCCCCCAAAGACTGATGTCCTAGAGACTATGCAATCCCCCAAAGTAGCACATGTGGGACATGGTGGTAAACAAGCCATGGTGGCAGTTGCATAGTCCCTGGTTCCGGTGATCTGACCTGCAACTGAAGCTGAGTGGTCTTCTTAGAAAGAACATGCTCACATCAGGGAGGCGTTACAATGAGAAGAACCATATGGATGTTATCCTCTATTCAGCAAACAAGTGGGGAAAAAGAGAAAACTGAGGTACAGGTGAGGGTTTGCGATTTCTTAGCTGGTGAGGTGCACGTGAAAGAGAGTACAAGTTCAGTCTTTGCTGCAGATCCTAAAGGTTAGAACCTTGGGAAGAATTGGACAGCGAGAAGAGAGGAAAGTAGAAGTAACAAAATGGCCTCCCCACATTCAATATTTAATGTGGAGAAAAGGAGATCTATGATTTGGCATGGAGACAAAGGCTCTAATAGTGGCTCAGTAGAGGAAATTAAGATAATCATGGAATAATTTGCTTCTGAACGGCTTGAGTTGGGAAAGGCTCTTCAGTAAGAAAAAAAAGAGCCTGCACATCCTGGCTCGTGGAGCTGTGAGAAATGCGGGCAGATGTGATTAGTTAGTGTGTCGTGCAGGTGGAGACACTTGGTAATATGATTACTCAGCTCTCCTTGAGACAAAGGCTATATAATCTGAGGCAATACAACGGAAATAAATCCATCTCCTGTGAATATCTTCATATGAGCTATTAAGGACACTTGGCTATCACTGCCTGAGGTCCCCTGAATATTAGAGGCTGGAAGACAAGAGGAAAGGCAGGCATCACTGAGGGAATTGGACAGGGAAATGTGGTGTTTGCTGTGCAGCTTACCAGGCTGGATAGGACTGTGTTCAGAGGAGAGTTGAAAAAGGAGTTGTTCAGCAAGGACATCAGGAAAAGTATGGGATGTTAGTGGTTTTGCTGAATGCCATAGTGGGACATGATCTTTATGAGGTAGAAGAGGGTCTGGTGAGTCTGAGTGATTTAGCCTGACATGTAAGTTATAAGCTGATGAGGGGCTAAAATACTCATAAAAGGCTGGGAAGAAGGAAGAGCAGACAGTAAGATAGTAGGGTCCATCTGGGTCACTTGGAAATGAATATGGCAAGATTTGTGTTGAGTCAGAATTCCAAGGGAAAAGCTTGACAAGAAGCCAAATTCTGTATCCATGACTCTCTGGGAGGCTTTTAAGATACAAGCAACAGTTCACTAAAGGTATGAATGAGAGGGTGGAACAAGTGAAAAAGGTTAATCCTGTCCTAGGGATGGAGAGTTATCTTCAATAGTATTGTGCTGGAAGCTTCAGTTATCAACTTGACACACCTGGGTGGAGGGACCCTCAGTTGAGGAATTTTCTCCATTTTATTGGCCTGTGGCCCTGTCTATGGGACATTTTCTTGATTTAGTGATGGGGTTGGGCAGCCCACTATGGGTGGTGCCACCCCTGAGCAGGAGGTCCTGTGTTGCATAGGAAAGCAGGCTGAGCACACGCCAGAGGAGCAAGCCAGTAAGCAGTGTACTGTCATAGTCTGTACGTCAGCTCCTGCCCTGAACTCTTGGTTTTCCTCTGCCTTGATTTCCCTCCATGATGAACTCTAGGAATAAGATGAAATAAACCCTTCCTCCTCAAGTTTGTTTTAGTCAGTGTTTTTTTTTTTTTTTAATCACAGCAACAGGGAACCTAACTAATGTAGAAGTTGATACCAGGATCATGGGGGTGCTGCTGTGACAGACCTGACATGTATGTTTGAGAGGAGCTTTGGATTCAATGCTTGAATCTCAATGAGCTGTTCTGTAGGAACTCGAAAGATAATGCTGAAAGAAGCTGTGGACATTGGGGTCTGGGTTATGAGGCTTCAAAGAGAAGTAAAGATTCTATCAGGGCTGTTTGTGTGGAATTAAGAATTTTGGGAAGTGAAACCTTTTGTGCTTTACTGGGATAATTGATTATAGTTAAATGGGGCAGAAAATCAGATGTAACAAGAGACAAGCATCAACTGAAGTGAAATCTGGGGAGTATTTCCTTAGGGTCAGCACACAGTTATGGTCCAGAGGGGGCCGAGGCTATACATCAAACTGGTGGTAGAATGTGGCAATGTGTAAGAGTCTCCCAAGTGGTACTGATGTTGAAAGTATGAAGGGGTTATGGAGGGAATCTGAGGCATTGTACCATGTGAGGCCAGGAGAGGCCATTGATGAAGTTTCATCCTCAGTTGCAATGGAGACCCCAGAATATTGGAGATGCCAGGAACATGGGATGACCACCAAAGGCAGCAGCAGGTGTGGAGTGGAGCTGGCCTGAGCCTACAAAACAAGCTGTATGTCTATGGATGGCAGAGCCAGAGAGGTAGAGATGCCCAAGCCCTTTGGAACCCAGAAGATTGTGAATAAATCCCTTATGTCAAGCCTTGAGCTACTTTGCTAAGTGTGCCCATTCTTCCCTTTGGAAATAAGACTTATTTTGGATATTACAGGAGCCTATAGTTAACGGATTTTGGGTTAACTTAAAGAGTATTAAGCTATTAAAGTGTTTAAATTTTTGAGGACTGTGGGACTTTTAAAGTCACACTGTTTTGTTATAATTTAACATGAGATCTTGGTGATAAGAAATGGAAAGGTTATGGGTTGACAGTGATGTGTTTGTGTGTCAAGTTGACAAGGCGTCAGCTGTGCTGGACAGCTTCAGTTATTAACTTGACACACCTGGGTGGAGGGAACCTCAGCTGAGGAACTTCTTCCATTGGACCAGGCTGTGGCCATGTCTGTGGGGTGTTTTCTTGATTGTTGAATGATGGGGGAGCCCATCCCACTGTGGGTAGGTGATCCTGTGTTTTATAAGAAAGCAAACCGGGCGTGGTGGCACACACCTTTAATCCTAACACTTGGGAGGCAGAGGCAGGCGGATCTTTGTGAGTTCAAGGCCAGCCTGGTCTACAGAGTGAATTCCAGGACAGCTGGGGCTACAGGGAGACCCTCTCTTGAAAAGACCAAAACACAAAAAAGAAAGAAAGAAAGCTGAGGTCAGGCCAGAGGAGCAAGCCAGTAAGCAGCATTTCTCCATGGTCTCTGCTTCAGTTCCCGGCTCCAGGTTCTGCTTGAGCTTCTGCCCTGGGAGATGGATGGTACCCTGTAAGCTGAAGCCAGCCCTTTCCTCACTGAGTTGCTTCTGGTCATGATGTTTAGCTCAGCAGTAGAAAACAAACCAGAACATGTATGCTGCCTATATTTCTCCCCTGTAGGGGAGCTGGCTTGAGTGGCAGGCCTGCAGGCAATAATATAGCTTTGCCTCTTCTTGGAACTAGGCCAGGCTGAGGTCATCACATGGGGACATGTATGGTGGTCTTGCAGTAGTGCTCCAAGATGAGAAGGTTGACTGGCTTATGGACAATGACTATGGATTATGGAAGGCTAGATATCCATGCCAGTGTGCCCAACATTGTATTTTTGATGGAACAAATGATGAGATATTTTCTTGCTTCATTGGACCTTGCAAATTTTCATATTTTATTTCATTTTGCTTTTAAAACAGTGTTTCTCTATATAGCCCAGGCTAGACTTTAACTGGCAATGTAGCCCAGACAGCTCTTGAACTTGTGGAAACCCTCCTTCCTCAGCTTCCCAAGTGTTGGGATTATAAGCATCCACTACCATACCTGGCCTTAGCTGATGACTCCAAGGACCAACTACCCTGTGGTTGGAATGTTTGGAGGTAGACCTTCAGAGGTCCTACCCACCCTCTGGAAAAAGGTTTCATTATATAACGCCAATCCTTGAGTGTCTTAGAGACACTAGAAAAAATCTATAAGAACAATAAAAATATCAGTTAAAGGCTTTTTAATGAAGGGTCCCTGTGTGGGTGGAAAAAGGCACTCTCAGGAGTCATAAGAGTATTGGGTAAAAATTCCCAGTAGGTAGGTTATCCCCTTATGAGTTTTTGGTGAGGGAAGCTCTTAAGGGTCCCCCAGTACTGACTATTCATACTACTGTTGGTTACAGGCCAGAACTAGATGGTAAGCTCCGATTGTTAAAAATGTTGTGTACTTTTTCTAAAGGACATGAAGAAATCAGGCTGGGGCTAAGTGGAAAGCCCCCCTCTACTGCTGGAATTTGTAGCATTAGAAAGTTCTGTGCAGGCTTGTGGTTAGTGGTCTTGCTATCAGCTTATAGGCAAGATGTTCTTGCTGGTGAAATAGTGGCCCCATTGTCATGGGTGCATCCAACTATTTCCTAATTGTCTTTAATGGCTGCTCAACAGGAAGGAACCCATGTTTGGGGAAAACGGAATAAAAAAAAACCCTAAAACAAAAACCTGCTTCTGGGGAAGTCATAGGCCCCAACAGTGAAACTACTGCTAATGTTCTGTTAAATAAAAATAATTGCCTGTCAAATAGCCTCCTAACATTTATGTTTATGTTCAGAGATTACTGTTACATTTGCTTTTCATTGGGAAAGCTTCTTTTTGATCAGGGAGAGGTTACAACAAAACACACAATCATCCAAACTGATGAAAATAAGTAACTGTTTCACTGTGAGCACCACTGAAGATAGGTCACAAAGATTGTAAGAGCTAAAGGCAAGGATGGAGGCTTATGAAATTTGTGAAGCTCACAAGATTCATAAGACCCTTCCCAAGTTTATATACATGTGGCAGCAATTGCTAGTGGACAGGGAGGTTCTTCTGTGATGTAGATGCCTTTAAATTGAGTGGGAGACTCCAGTGAAACTGGGGTGGGGCTTTTGGTGATGCAGCTGCCAAAGTACCTGGTCCTTTAAGTACACCTTCATCCATGCTCCTATAAATAACTAATAAACTCATTGATTCTTGAATGGAATCGTTTCTTGAGTCTCTCATTGCATTCACTGTCTGGGGTGACTAGAATAGGACTCACCCTCCACCCCCTGCCCCTGCCAGGAAAACTCACAGACATATAAACTTACATAGAGGTTGTATCTGTGGAAGTTCTTTGGTCCCAGACATGATCACTGAGTTAAAGGGCACTGGAAATCATAGTTCTACATAATGCTTCTACTTTCTTCTTTATCACCTCTATGTATATTTTTTTTTGGCAGAAACTTGTTTTAAAGTAATAACTTTATCTAAGATCACTTAGAAAACCTTACATGTAGTATTAATGTGGTTATGCTAAATGTTCTTCAGCTTGTACCCCACTGAAATGGGGATTTATTTTATTACTCTGTATCTGGCAGAGTTCAAAATCAAACAAATGAAAGATAAGGCTTATAACTCCTCTGAGTTGAGTGGACAGGATGTAAAAGGGTGAAATTTTAAGGGATAAAATTATTGTGTACAGTCGCTGGGCATAGTGGCACATGCCTGTAATCCCAGCACTTGGGAGGCAGAGACAGGCGGATCTCTATGAGTTCAAGGCCAGCCTGGTCTACATAGAGAGTTCCAGGACAGCTGGGGCTACAGGGAGACCCTGTCTTAAAAAGACCAAAAAAAAAAAAAATTATCATGTACATACCAGAGTTGATTCTATTAAATAAAGTGCTGAGTGGTGCATTATGGGTAATCATAGACTCTAGCCCTTCAGAGTAAGGTGCCACTTCTATGTTGAAGGTGAAAAAGGCAGAAGGTACTGGGGAAGGATAAATAGCAATAAGTCCCTAGAGAAGTCACTTAGGAATTCAAACAAACAAATAGGCTTGTCCATCCCTCACCTCCAGTCCTGATTCAGCATTGTTTTGATATTCTTATTTCACATATGTCAAAGCTTTGAAGGTAAAATAAAAACTTGATTCATTATAAATGGTAGAAATGAGGAGAAAAGATCAGAGCTTTAGCTTGGATAGAAATAATGGGAAATGAGGTAGAAGGAAATTAGGAATTCTTGCCAGGAAAATAGCATTTGAAATTACTTTAATCTTATTTTTATAGATTTAATTAAGGGGTTTGAAGGATTATATCTTGTTACAGATGTCTTTACTTCTTACCTTACATCCTGTAGAACCACCTTTCTTTTTTTATGTCTTTTTTCCTAATAAACTACTTTCCCAATTTTCACATTGCTTCTGTGTCTCTTTAAAACCACTTTTTAAGTCTTATGCATGTGGGCATTTTGCCTGCACAGATGTATGTGCACCACATGTATGTGCACCATGTGTATGCCTGGTGCCAGTGGTGTCCACAAGAGGGTGTCAGATCCCCTGGAGCTGGAGTTACAGATGATTGTGAGCCACCATGTGGGTGCTGGGAACTGAACGCAGGCCATCTGCAAGAGCAGCAAGTGTTCTCAGCTACTGAGCCTTCTCTCCAGCCCCTGACCTACCTTTCTATGTCGGGTGTTACCACAGCAACCAGGTGGCGTGCATGTGTAATCCTGACACATTTGCTTTAAGGACACTGCATCTCCTTTGTGTCTTGAGGCTCCTCTGCTTAGCCAGTCTAACATGCTCAGTAGAAGAGGAACATAGCCACTGGACACTCTTTGGGCCACCAGGATGTGAGCCATCCTGAGACGCAGTCTGTTGTTTGCAGGGATCAAGGGCATTGAGTCCCAGGTGCCTACAGTGGGACTAGCTTAGATTGGCTTGTCCTTGAATTTGTTTGTCGTTGCTTCCTTATTTACCATTTCTCTTCCTTAGGACCTCCTGCTCACAAGTACTGGTCTCAGGTGCTGCTCTTGGAGGGAACTCAGGTACCTGCAATCTTGAGCTATCTATTCCTGCAGAATACCGGGAAGCTGTGTTCGAGCTATACTTACACTGTAAGATTGTGCTGTTGAGAAATTCTTGCAGTTGCTTGGCTTTAGCTATTAATTTAAGGCAACTGCTATAAGCTGAGTACTGACCATGAACTGGGGCTACACAGACACAAGTGAGGTTCTCCTTCGGAAACAGATTCTTTAGACTTAGAAGCAATGATCTGAAATGAACTTCCACAGTATCAGGACCTGTGTTAAGTAATCCCTAGGTTACTTGCAACAATCTTATGAAAAAACAGTTATTACTCTCATCTTCACAGATAAAAATTCACAGATTTAGACATGGTCAGGAACTTGTTTTAGGAAGATCTGATCAGTGCAGGGCATATTCGAGCCAAGGTATGGTTACCATCTTTACCAGTGTAGACAGTGCAGTCATGGCACAAAGGGAGTCAGAACTTGATCCTAGGGATTGGAGTCCTAGCTGTCTGTGGGGGTGGGCTGCTAATAGATGTATGGCAGCATTGGTAGCATCTCCAGCTTGTGTTCATGGGAAGGCAAAAAGCCAAAACCAAACTGAAATGAGAGAAGGAATGAGCGGTGGGCCATGGAGTGTGGAGTGGCAGGGGTGGGGCGTTCCTCAGGGATATCTGAGGTCATTGGTTTAGAAAAAAGGGTGTGTCCTATGGTGGAGGATATATTCCTTGTGCATTGGGCTGAGCACACCCCCTGTGCTGGATAGCATTAGTTGTCAACTTGAAAGACCTGGATAGACAGTGTCTCAACTGGGGAATTATCTCCATTGGACTGGCCTGTGGCCATGTCTGTGGGACATCTTTTTGATTATTGAGTGATGTGGGAGGGCTCAATCCACTGTAGATGGTGCCACCCCTGGGCAGGTGGTCCCGTATAAGAAAGCAGGCTGAGCACAGTCCAGGGGAGCAAGCAGTGTTTCTATATTGCCTGTGTTCCAGTGCCTGCCTCCAGGTTTCTGCCTTGAGTTCCTACCTTGGGTCCTTCAGTGATGACCGAAGAGATCTAAGCCAAATAAACCTTTTCCTCCCCAAGTTGGTATTATTGTCAGAGTGTTTTGTCACAGCAATTGAAGGCAAACTAGAAAACCTCCATAGTGACCTGTCAGTGGAGTTTGGGGAGGAATAATGAGGAATGATTAGGGAACAGCCTGTGGAAGATGAGGGAACAGGGACACATTCTGCCTTTCTTATGTCTTAGAAGGACTATCAGCCAGCATCTTTTTAGGTAGCACAAGACATCTCATCTAGAGTCTGGGGAGGTGGCTACCATCTTGAGCAGGATTTGAGCAGGTTGAGAACACAGTCCTTAGTCCTTGTGTGAGTATGAGATTTAGGCTCGGGATGCCAACTACCTGTTGAAGACTGCAAGGAGTGGGGAGTCACATCATCAAATAAGTCCATCTGTCCTTACATTATTAGACAGAAGCCTTTCCTATGGATTTTCACAGGGGCCCTAATACCTTTTTCATTGTTGTTGTTTCGAGACAGGGTCCCTCTATAGCCCCAGCTAGCCCGAAACTGATTATGTAGACCAGGGTGAGCTTGATCTCACAGAGATCCACCTGCCTCTGGCGTGCCCTGATCCACCTGTGCTATATACTTCCACACCTTCCTGAGACCTGGTTATCTTTGGGAGCTTGAGCTGGAGCCTGGGACTGTGCCAGGGCTGTTGCTGCAGTCTGGGTCTTGGTTTGGTCTTTGGATAGAAGAGCCTGTAAACCATAGAAATATGAGTACCAGTATGCTAACCAAGCTTGGGGTGGTGATGTAGGCAAGGCGACACTCTGGAATCTTCTTTGTACATGGCCTCGTAGCACTGGCACTGTTTGCCTGTATCTTCTTCAGGCTTTTCTTGTGCTTCTCAGCAAATTGGGTGTTCCTCAGAAACTTGGGAGTCTCCCCCCTTTGTGATGGAGGTTACTTCATGTTCTGCCTGTGCCATTTGGGGGACCAGTTGTGCTTGGTGTTATTCTTGGACTTGGCTATATCTACACATACCCCATAGCTCCTGAAATGCCTGGGACCAGCTAACATGGTCTAAACATGTTCCTAAGTGAAGGTGAATGGTATGTTTTTCCTGTATTTTGATTATGGGTCAGAACTTAAGAACTAGAAAACTGTTGGTAATTTTCTGCACCCTTACCTGGCCTTATCCTTTATGGCAAGTGTAGCTTCTCCTTTTCAACCTCCACCTCTTCTTCATTCTCTCAATGTTTCTAGACCCAGCTCAGGAAAATTAGGAGCATTAAAAATTGACCCACATCATAAGAAAATAGCCAATGATGCATTTTTTAAAGACCTAAGCCAAGCCTAACACCTGTAATCCTAGCACACAGAGGCAGAAAGATCATAAATTTGAGGGCCAGCCTGGTCTACATAGGGATGAGGCAGAGAGAGGCAGGTGGATCTCTTTTAGTTGGGGCCTGGTCTATGTGGCAAGTTCCAGGCCAGTGGACCACTGTGACTTCCACCTTGAGACCCTGTCTAAAAACAAAAACAAAACAAAACAAAAATCACCCTAAACAGCAGCAACAAAACCCAAAACCAAAACCCTATAACAAAAAAAATCTCCCCAAATCTAAAACCAAAACTTAAACCAAATCAAAGTAAAACAAAAACAAAAAGAGGAGTTCTCTGTGGGTGAAAGGGAAATTTCATCTGTTTGTTGGTCAGGTTAAATCATTTACATTAAGTACAGCTTGCCAGGAAGACTTTATGTCTTCTCGAAAAGCAACCTTATGTCATCTCGAAAAGCAACTCTAAGCACTAGAGTGAGCACTGCTGGGCTGTGTTCGACAGATTCGGATTCAGTGGCTGGTTGAGTCCCCTAGCAGAGCCGTCTTCTGTCAACCCTGACTGGTCGTGGGCTTACTCCCCCCAACTTGAGGAGCCACCACCTGCCTTAACTGAGAGCCTCAGGTAAAGCTTCCTCTCCGACAGTGGAACGCCGTGTATCTGAACGTGCCCTGCAGCCTCATGGAAAGAGTCACTGTTTTGTGGCCCACCCTCTCCAACCAGTCACATAAAAAAAGATCTCAAATCTCAAACTGCATTTTTATTATTTTTTAATAAACTTTATTCTATATTACAAATAGGATTTTTTTTGTTCTGAACTGCAAAATAGGAATGCCTTGTATTTACATACACAGGTATACAATTAATTATAACAAAGGTACAGAAGCTTGCCTTTACCAAGTTACAACTGGGCTCCAATTTAAATAGCATAGGTTTTATTTTAAAAACTTTTTTTAAATCTTTTTTAAAATCTTACTAGGATATTCTTCTTTAAAAATCAAAACCAGAAGACCCTCTTCTTTTCAGAGATCCCATCCACCTGTCTTTGGGGCTCATCGTAACACTGTTGTCTAAAGGTATGTTTCGCTTTCTTCCAACAAAGGGTCAGTGTTTAACGTGGGAGCTTGATTTTGGAGAACTGGGGTTGGGCTGGAAAAGGGTAAGTAGAACAGAATTATCTGCCCTACCTCCTTCAGTGGCCTTTTTCTGAGATGCTAAAGACCTCTGCCAGTTCCTTAACCACTCATGTGCCTGTTCCTATTTCTCCTCTTTCCCTCTAGCAATCAGGGCTTAATTCTGGGTGCTCTGACCAGGCCAGAACTCCTGCTCACCTCCACACCTCAGCTCTTGGAGCCATTGTCTTTCATAGAGTTGCTGGTTGCTATGGTAACTTGTCAGGACCCTGCTGGAAGAAAGAGAGGCTATTTCCTACATGCTAAATGTGGAGGAAGGCTGTATCCAATCTTTCCTTCCCATCTCAGGCCTGAGACCTGGTTCCTGCTCAGAACAGCCAATCCAGGACTAAGCTACAACCCCAAGGACACCAGGTCCAAGCCGGGAGTGTTGTGGGGAGGGTCATCCATTCTCAAGCTGAGTCATTGGTTTCCAAATGGAAACAGGATTCTTTGAGGTAAACTAGCTTTTCTTTTTAAAGAACGGAAGATTTAACAAGCCCAACAAACTGACAAGAACGTCAGGGAAGGGACAGGGGTGGACAGATGAGGACATACAGCCCATCTTTGCCCTGTGCTCCTGTGTGAGTGACCTCTGCACAAAAGTGTTCCTTAGTTCTGTTTGCTAAAGTGGTCTCTGCTTCGGAGTGTCTTTAGGGATGCTCTTTAACTGTATCCTCTGTTCTGAATTCTACTCTCCTAAGGGAGCCCTTCCAACGTGTGCTTGAGTCTTAAGTTTAAAGGTAAAATCAAAAGAAACTGGCAGAAGAGAAGCTGCATAGACGAGCCTATTTGCTTTTGCATTCTTGGGGAAGGGGAGCTTGGCCACCCCCAAACTAAGCCTCCCTGCAGTTTGAGGGAAGCTAAGGAGAAGGATCCAACAATCCCAGGGGCAGTCCGGAGAGCCAGGGCTAGACATGAGTCTGTGTAGGGGGGGCAGGTAAGATGAGACTCACGAACCAAAGCCCCCTCCACCCAGACCCCTCACCACCTCTGTCAGGAGATAGAACAAAGTTCTCTTGGCTCCCCAAGGGTTGTGTGGATCTTGCTTTGCTTGCTGGTAGCCGTCAGTCTACTCAAGAATTCCGATGGGACTCTAATGAATATGCGTTATGTTTCCAACCAAAAGATCTATATATTTTTTTAATTTGGGAAACTCCCTCTAATAAAAAGCAATTTTACTGGGGGGGGGAGGGATTCAATAATTTGTAGTTTAAAAAAGTGTCTCCTAATATCTGAAACTTTTCTTTCAGTGATTATGAATGGAGGAATGGTCCTACCTTTATGTCCAGTCTAAGGTGTGCCCCCCCTCAGAGTACCAGGAGCTGTTTACAGTGTCCTAGCCTCTCTCAGGGGTTGCTTCTTTACCATCGCCAGTGATGGTACCTCAGCTCCCCATTTGCAAAATGAAGCTGGAGAATGCCATGCAGAATGCCCTGGAGCAAGTCGGCCGAGGTGGGAGAAGCCTGTGTCTGTCAAAAGCACAGGGAAGTACTGGCGGAGTTTCTCCGCTGGCATACTGACTGTTCACATGGGGGCTTCTATGTGTTTACTGAAAGGGGTGGCTTCCCTCTTTCCACTTTAGGTTCTCTTCGTCCCCTTAGAAGTCACTAGTGGAGTTTTATATAATTCCCATCATTTTAGGTCCATACCTGGTCTCTCTCCTTCCTTTACAACTCTTAGAATTTACAGGCAAAAAATAATGAATGATAAAACCCCAATCATATATGCAACAGCTTTTTGTCAACGGGAAGGGCTAGTGGTCATCACCAGTCCTGAGATGAGAGGAATCATGTAGGTGAGGAACATGGGGGGGGGGAGAATAAGCAGCCACCCGGACAGGTTCACTCACAGAAATGCCCCTTGAGCCCCAAGCTTCCTTTAGGAACTTGCTGGAATTGTCACTGGGTGCCATCTCGAGGGGACGTGAGGGGAAGGCCTCCCATTGTCAGTCACCCCCTGGCTCCCAGCACTTTCCGTGAGGAGGAGAGAACATTTGTTTCTGGTTACTGGAATACTAGAGTTTCTCATGGTGAAATATTTACTTGGAATCCTGTGAAGTCAAAGGCAGGGATTTCTGGGAGAGAAGACTGACAGAAAGGAGGCTCTCGTTTTTATGTCAAAGTGAGAGGGGTTTAGGCCAGGATGGACCACAGCAGCATGGCCCAGGGCTCTAGAAAGTGTGGCAGAGTTCTGCCTCTCGGAGGTCATCTGAGAAATCATCACTTGGGGCTCCTCTGGGGAAGGACCCACCAGGCCTTGGCTGGAGGAGGGAGCCCCTATCGCTCAGGGAGGCAGCTTTGGGAGGGGTGAGATAGCACTCACTGCCAGATGGCTGAGTGTCTGAGCAACTTCTCTACCAGAATGAATACTTGGCCTTAGGGAGGAGGCTCCTTGAGCAATAGGCCAAGGAAGAATAGGGAGGAAGTTTGCTGTGGGGGTGGGGCGCAGTCCGGAGCCAAACTTGCCGGGGGGGGGGGGGGGGGGGGGGGGGGGGGGGGGGGGGGGGGGGGGGGGGGGGGGGGACCCTGGGGATGGGATGTGAGGGTGGAGGAGGCATTATATCAGTATTAACCCAGTAGGAGTGGAAGCTGAACCTAGAGGCACAGGCAGACCTTATCTCTTAGCAATCCCTGCTTCTCCCTGGGGAACAGTGGTGGACAGTCTGCCTTAAACTTTGGGATTCACTTACAGGACTTCTCTTTCTGGACCTGGCCCCACTCAGATGTCTTGAGATTACTCTGACGTTGGGGTTCCCAACTTTGAGGTGCCAGGGACTGGCACTGGCCATGCGTGTCACACAGGGTGGCAAAGTACCTTGGCCTGAGGGAGTGCTCAGGTTATCCTCTGTCCCCAAGATTAAAAACATATTCCAAGAAGGCAAGAAAGTATTTTCCTGAGGAAGTAACTGACACAAAAGCAACGAGACTTCATGGCGCTAGGAAACATCAGGGTCTCTCTTTACAGGGAAGGACAGAGACATGACTATGCCCACGCTTAGGGGGACACATGCCACAGAAGGGACCACCAGAAGCTATCTTTCTGGATTTCTTCTACAAATTCTTTTCTGTTCAGGACCTCAAGGAAGCTCCCTGTTCTCTGCCCCAGGCTTCTTCCTCCAATATTCAAATCCTCCTTTTGCTTGGCTAGTCATTTTGGAAGTGTGATCAGTACCATTTCGATCCAGTGGTGTTGGGGGGCAAGAGGGTGCACAGGGGAGGTGAAGGGGAAGTGAGAGAGACTTCGTTTTCTCCCTTGCCCCCTGCCCAGACTCCAGGAGAAAGACACGGCTTCCACCTTCAATAGATCTACAACCCTGCAAATAAACTCTGGCAGGGACGAAGGGCTAGAGTACCGCTCCACCACATGTCCTAGTTTATGTGACTTAGTTTTGGGGGGCGCTCGCAGACCACTGAGGTCTCTGGTCAGAAATCAAGAGGAGCTAGAGAATCTTCAGGGGAGTTGGGAAAAATCTGGAAAGGACAGGGCAGCTTTTGAACAATGTTGCCTGTCTTTGCTTTTAAATATATCACACTTGTACCAAGAAGCCAAATGGAAGAAATGGAAAACAAAGATGGGGCCTTACTCTGGGTGAAGCCTTAGCTTCTTGAGTCTCCAAGCAGGCCACAGGGATTGCCTATTCGACACCAGAAATAACCCACATCACCAGTTAAAGTAAAATATCTGCCCAAAGCCCCTTTCATGAGAAACAGAGAAACCTAGGAAACTTGAATGTCCTTCTTGCCTCTCTCTTCCTGGTACTTATGTTTCTCTAAGGTGTTTGAAGTTTTGCTTATAACAAAAACATAAGGAAAAAAAAGTTCTGTACCGACAAAATAATAATAAAATCATCCAATAAGAAAAAGCTTTAGCAAAACCATGGCGACGGTCTTTTTTTTTTCTGTTTGTTCACTTTTATCTCTAACTGTGCAAAACGTAAAGAAATCAAAGACACACACACACACACACACACACACACACACACACAGAGCTTCCATCTAGCAAATCTGTGTTAAATAGGTTCATTTCTCTCTCCTCCCCAGTCCTTCATATGTGCAAAAGTATCTTAGTGGCTGAGGGAGTCCCTCGGCCCCACCCCACATGCACCCTGTAGCCTTCCATGTCCTGTGGCTTCTTGGGAAGAAAAAAAAATAACGAGGGATAGAAATCCCATGTCTCCAACTGGCACTTCGTTGGCCAGACCTTTGGTTTTCTGGTGCCCCCCCCACACCCTTTCCAATACACTTTTTTCTTCTTCCTTTTCTCGTTAGGTCAGTATATATATATATATATATATATTTTCCATTTGTCCATGGCAGTGCCACACAATGCCCCTGCTCTGGGCCACCAAAGTCCAGGCATTGGCAGTTTACCACCCTGATTTCCTATGGACAGGAGACCCCGCTTTCCATGCATTAGCACTCAGCATAGAAAGCAAGAATTGAAGTGTATGAAGCTATGGGAGATGACTCAGGGGACAGAGAAGGAACTCACCTCAACATCCTTCTACATGGGACAAGAAATCTTTTGACACTCTCTGCTGACTCCTGGGGGAATCAATCTCTCTCTTTCTCTCTCTCTCTCTCTCTCTCTCTCTCTCTCTCTCTCTCTTTCTCTCTCCATTCCTTTCCTTCCTCCCTTTTTCCCCCCTAGGAGCTAATATCCTTCAAAGTGCAGGATGACACATGGACTTCGATGGAAATAGTAGAACACTCCTCCATGTGAGGCTCATTTCGAGTGATGGCAAGAAATGACATCTGATGCTGGGGGATCTGCAGAACACTAGTGACAGCACAATCCATCGTGCCTCTCCTCATCTCCCCCCAATGGTGGACAACATGAAACCAGTACTGCCAAAAGAGATTCTTACAGATGGTAGAGACCAGACCACTCAGCACATAAGAGACTCTCAGGACTGTAGGTTCCCGGGACACCTCTTGTTGTGATCACTTCCCACCCCGTGCTCCTTCCTGAGCACACATTTGCCTGACTGGCTAAAGCAAATGGGCATATCTGTAGATGGAAGGACAGATAGAGAGATGGATGACAAGGCCATGGTCAGCAGTATGTGCTGCTCTCCATATCCAGCCAGATTCCTCAGCTTGGCTCTCCAGTCCCTCCCAGGCACAACAAGCTGGTGGTTGTGATTGGCTGGCAACTTAGTTTGTCTTGATGAGGCTGTGCTTGAGTATATTTCCTCCAATCATGACTAGAGACAGAACAAGGAAGAAGAACCACTGGAGAGATAGCTAAGGTGTTGATGAAATAATTCCCAGAGAGGCCTGGACAGTCCAGCGACAAAGTTGTCTGCATAGCAACGGCACCCGATTCTGCGGGGGACAGGGACTGTGCTGTCTGCCCTTCTGCTTTCGCCGTCTATGGAGTTTTAAGACTGTGTGGACAGAGCCTTGGAGATGGCTGGAGGTAGAATCTCCCAGAAGCACACTGCATTTCTCGGCAACCCTTGATAATGGTGACAAAGGAGGGTGGAGATGCCTTCTCTCTAGACAGTGCTTGAAACTCTGGCAATGGACCAGAGACTATGGTCATGATGCATTTGAACTTGGGGATGAATTGGGAACAATAAATGTTGCTTCTGGAATCAATGTGACTCTCTTTCCTTTTCTCCCCTCCCGTATTACGTTTCTCCCTTAAGGAGCCAGATTAGGTCATGTAGGAGGGTCTCCGCGGTGGAATGTAACTGCTCTTCTTCCTCCGCCAGCCTTTCCTGGGCAGGCAGGTCCATATGGCTGCTTGGAAAGCTTCCGAGGAGATTGGAAGGGGACAGAAGACACCAACCCAACAGATGAGAAGCAGCCCTTGAGAGCATCGTCCAACACCTGCCGGTCCCACTCCAACATTCACACAAGGTGAGGCCTTCCTTCTGTTACAAAGCACCCAGGCCACTGCCGGTCACCTTGGAGTTGGGAGGGTGGGAAGGGAGAGCCAGGTGATATCTCCCACTTCAGATAATACTGAGCTTGTGGCTGCTTCCCTAAGTCAACTTTCAGACCACAGCTGGGGTCAGAGTAGAAGGGCAAGTAGCAGCATAGGAGCGTCCTCTGCCCTCACTTCTCATCCTTATTTGAGCTCTGCTGCCGGAGCAGGGAGTCAGGAACAGCAAAGGAAGAACCCACTCCGACATCTTCTGCTCAGGTCCCTCGCAATGGGCCTGGCCACCCCTGGACTGACTGAGAGTTGGTGGCTTGGTTCAATCATACTGGCAGAGCAACTGAAAGAGCTGGAACCCAGGAAGAGAGGGAGAGACAGAAGAGGGAGGAGAAACGGCGCTGCTCAGGGGGTGCTGCTGATGCCTGTCGGAACTTGCACTTGGTAAAGATGATAATCTAGACTGAGGCACGGCTTGGTATGTCCCTCCCTCCAGGGCGGCCCTGGAAGGACGGTTCTCAGCTGTCTAAGCTCATGAGGGTTATGACTTGTTCTAGTTTGTAGGCCAGTTTCTGCTTCCCACACTGATCGTCGTGGTCCAGGGGTCCAAGGATCTGTGGAAGGATCAAAAACAGAAAGTTAGTAGTTTGGTTACGTGCAGCTGTGTTCCTAGGGTATACACAGACAGTCTAGAGATGGTCGGGGTATACACAGACCATCTAGAGATGGTCGGGGGATACACACACCATCTAGAGATGGTCGGGGGATACACAGACAGTCTAGAGATGGTCGAGGGATACACAGTCTAGAGATGGTCGGGGGGTATACACAGACTGTCTAGAGATGGTCGGGGGATACACAGACAGTCCAGAGATGGTCGGGGGGTCAGTGCCCCTACTGCTGCTGATATTACTGTGCAATGGGCAGCCTGGGTGACAGCGGGGTCAGGCACCAGAGAGGCAAGGAGGCACGTGAACACCTGTGTGGCCAAGTCACACATTTTCACAGGTGAATAATGGTACGTTCCACTGTCCATGAGAGACAGCTGGCAGGCTAAAGCTTTGCTGGAGACACTGGTGCACAGAAGCTACCGTCACCTACAGGCTCAATGGTATCTTGGGAGTTCCACATCCAGTACAAAAGTGGGGTGCTCAGTAGAGCGGAATATGCTCTCATGCTAACAAATCCCACCCCTCCTTCCAAAAGAGAAAATTCGTCCCCATCAGCTCCTCAAAGTCCAAACAGCTACAGGCAGAAAGCCATTTAGCTTAATGTTGCCTGCTTGGTTGGCACTTATTGGACAGGGTCCATCAAAGCCTTTTCTGAGATCAGATAGTTTGGTAGAAGACAGTGACAGGCTGTGATTATGGGATCTGTGGGAGTTTCTGGGAGTCTCTGGTGACTTGGGAGAGTCCAGCTCGAGTCACAGTCCAGATCAAGTCGTGGTTCATGCCAGGTGCCACCTGAGTGATGTGAGGCCAAATGTGTGGCTGTTCTGAATGAAGCTGCTTCCTCCTGTGTCAGCCACTGTGGTCTGCTCGGGTACAGAAGATAAAGCCAGGACCCAGGTGTGACGCCTGCTCCACAGGAAGCACCAGACAAGCAGAGTGGGGTGTGCTGGGGTTGGGGGCCTGAGGCGGAGGACAGGGCAGAGGCTGAGCTTAGGGAGACCCAGAGGAGAGCCTCATGCTTTAGATTTCATGATTAGTTAACGTGGTTTTAATTGGGGACATTGCACTATCACGACCTACTGAGCTGACAGGTGGGAGGCCCTGGGTTCAGTCCTGGGTGTGGGTGGAGAGGAATGAAAGAAATAGGTTTTTATAGGTCTGAGAAGAACAAGCATTGAGGCAGAATGTATGCCTGAATCATTCTCAGGGCCTGTCTCAGTCTCCCAGTGCAGTCCAGGACCTGGATGGTAGAATGTTTCTGTACATAAAGCATTCAGACATGGCCCCCACCTCTGCCCCCTCCTTCCCAACAGGCCGTGGCAGGGCAAGGCAGGGCTCACCTCCTCGCTGTATTTGCCCACATAGGAGAAGATCTCGGAGAGCGCACTCATGGTGTTGAACTCATTCATGTGCATCCGGGACTGCTCAGCCAGGTATGCATTCATGTCCTGGTCGCTAATCGCTGGCATCTTCCCAATGTCCGAGTAATACCTGTGTGAGTCGGAGGGGGCAGAGAGGAGCTGGAGTCTTACACAGAGAATACACAGGAAAGAGGGAAATGTCAGAGCTGGGGTTGGGCCCACCTGGGGACCCCACTGCTGTCTCTCCCATCAGGGCTTTAGCCAGGGAGCGCTCTTTACAGCTCTGGATATAGGCGGTGTAGAGGGAAGGATCTGAGGAGAGCAGACGGAGAGGGGCCAGAAGTCAAAGGCCTCTGCCCCATCACCTGCTTTCTCCCTACTCCTGGCCCAAGGCTCCAGCTGCCTTGTGTTCTTCCAGCAGGGCCAGAGGGGTTTTCTGAACAGTTGTTCTTCCCCATGGCCTCTGCTCTCTGGGGGTTAAGCGAGAGAGGAGCGGGTGCTGCTGGTAGAGGGGGGCTGGCAGAAGGCAATCCGTCACTGTCACTTGCAGCTGTGCACTGCTGTCAACTGGTTAATTAGATGCCAGCATTTACATTTTTAATTTCTACAATTTGACATTTTGTGCACCAGACCCCTGAGTCCTCCGCCAGAGGAGAGCTGTGCTGCTTCCTAATGAGGAACAGAGAGGTCCCAGTGCCCCAAACATGGGCTGTTTCTTACCCTCTATTACATGTTTTGGGGTAGTAGATGGCAAACAAAAAATAGACCAGAGAACTGTAAAGGTGGGTGGGGGGCACTGGCAGGTGGGGGCCCTTGCAGTTGCTGGACCAGGCCACATTAAGTCCCTGGGCTGCGGGCTGAAGTCAGCTGCCTGAGGAACCAGAATGGGACGGGAGAGTTCTCAGTCCAGGGAGGAGTAAGACAGGAGAGACGCCAGCATGGAGTTCGAGGAGAGACACTCACTCTAGAGCTGTCTGAGTGCAGGTGATAATGACAAATCTCGAGACTTCCCAGGACTCAGACTTCCTTCATCAGGCGACCTCCAGTCTCACTGACCCTGCCCTGTGTCTGTCAGGGTCCACAAAGCCCTATTCCATTTCCCTGACTTCTGCCTGTCCCCAGTAGTGCCCAGGACTTGGGTATCAAGCTGGCAGAAATGCCTCCTCAGGACTCTTCCAGCCATCAGCTCAAGTGTCTGCAATAGAACGACAGCTCAATTTGTCACCAGAATGAATACTCCCAGGCAGGCGAGTGCTGGGATGGGTGTTCTGCCAGAGCTATAGGCTGCAGGGACTACTGCTGCCTCTTCAGGAGTGGTAGAGGTAAAGAGAGGTCCTCTGATCTTTGGCCAGGAAAGAAGATGGTCAGAGGGAACCTTCTGTGGCCTCAACTGACTGCTGAATGGATGCCACTGTGGCTAACCAGGCGGTCTTGGCCCTTGGCATGCTGCCTAGGCGAGAGGAGACAAAAGCTAAATGACAAGGCCTTTGTGGTAACATTCTGAGGGGCCTGGAAAATGTCCTGCACTGGGCTCACGTGGACTTCAGCCCTTTACAGCCCTCTCTGCCTGCTCCTCCTGTCCTCAGGAGCCCAGAAGCCTTACATCTCGACCTGCTTTGGTCTGATTTCTTTACCATAGGAGACCTTGCTCTCTTCAAGGCTGGCAGCCCATGCCAAAGCACATGCCTCTATATTCTAATGCATATGATTTGGGTAAGTTACTGACAGTCCAGATATTAGAGGTCAGGTGAGAGTGTCCATTCTTTAGCACTAATAAACTATTTCTGGGTCTAATAAATGCCAATGCTCCATTTTACAACAGATGATCTGAAATTTCAGCAATGGTTCCTGACCTTCCCATTGCCCAGATGATTTGTGCCACTGTCCCTGTAACTTCCAAGCAAGACAGGTTTGCCAAAGAGAGGCTACATTTCTGGGTCACACTCATGAGGAATTTGAGAACCGTTTACTTTCCCTTTCAGTACCCTGGGGAACATAGCTGGGTCCAAAGCTCTTCCAGACAGCAAAGAGAAGCCTCCGATCAGGATAAAAACCATAGCTCCCCGCAGAGAGGGGACAGCCATCGACAGAAACAAAGGCCCCTGTGGTACCTGTTGTGTAAGAAACCTGCCACAGGTGGACAGGAGGGTTAGTCAGGCTTTCTGCAAACAGCGCAATATTCCAACCACTGCCACTGTGGTCCCTGAGGGATACAGGCACCCAGGCTAGGGATCACTGTCTCCATACTGAAAGGACCCTTTCCCCACCAGAAACAACAGATGTTCAACATCTGTCTCTTGTGCAGGGTACTTGCACAAATGCATTTCTTCAAAGAGTATATTTAGGAAGAGAGAGAGAGAGAGAGAGAGAGAGAGAGAGAGAGAGAGAGAGAGATATGAGGGGGTGGTTGGGAAGGGTTGGGAGGATAAGAGTGGAGGAGGAAGAGGGCAGGGACTTGAACTCATCTGGAGCTAGACGTGCCTGTCCTTCTCTCTGTGTGGAGTCAGGTCCCCAACAAATGACCCCATCTCTCCTCACTTTTGCCTTGAAGAAGGTGGACTGGCCGGGGGATATCTGTGGCTATCCACTAGCCTCCAGATGGACTGACCACATGGCCTCATCTTTGGAAAGTTCTGGATGGGCAGCCAGTGGCAGCTTCTCTCTCTCTCTCTCTCTCTCTCTCTCTCTCTCTCTCTCTCTCTCTCTCTCTCGTGTGTGTGTGTGTGTGTGTGTGTGTGTGTGTGTGTGGTTTGGAGTCTTGCTGACTTTCTCCACATTCTCAGCCCCAGGCTGGCTACTGCTAAGTGGTCTCATCCTCTCTGCAGGGCTTGGCTAAGGCTGCCTTGACTGCTTCCACCCACCTCGAGGGCTCTGCCCAGCCCTCCTCGCCAGCCCCTGCTGAGCCTGACCACAGCCCTGTGTGCAGTCTTCTCTGTGATGAGCACAATTGCCTCCTCCCCAGTCCTGCCAAGCTGGCCTTTGTGCTGGGACCTCTGCAGAGATGCCTTATTGATTGTGAAGGATTCAATGAAGCCCTGAAAATGAACTTCAAACAAGTGTTCTCATCAGCTGGATGCACAAGAAGAACAGAAAGGTCAGGCTTGACCCACCTTCTTGAACTTATGGGATTTCTGCCTACAGTGAGCTCCTCTTTGGAAGGGACTGGTGCTCTGAATGCCCAGCGCTGGCCAGCCCTGGCAATCTTGAAGGCTGGCTGCCGCTTTCCCTTGATTCAGTTCACTCTCCTTGCTGAGGGATGCCAGATGGGATGGCAGCCCCTGGGAGTCCCACATCAGTCCTCAAGGAGATGCTATACACAACTAGGCTCCTAAAAGCTGGATTCCTCTGTGTTGATAATTCTGAGGTGAGATGGGCTGAGAGCCTGGCAGAGGTCCTGGCTGAGTGGGACAATCATAAGGGATATAGAGTTGCAGACATGAAAGATGTTTTGAGCTGCAGGCTCTGAGATCTACAAAGTTGGCTTACAGAGGCCTCTCTCAATGGCTGACAGGTGTCTCCAGTTCCAAAACAATGAAGGCTTCCCCTTTCTCTCCTTCATGCTTCCAGCTTGTAGGGTCTGCTAGACACTGGGCCATGAGAGATGCAAGGGGAGTGATCAGGTCCAACATCTCCCATGTGCCCAAAATACCCATAGTGAAGCCCGTGGATGCATGAACATCTGCTTAGTGGGCAGATGCATGAGCAATGGGATGGCCAGGTCTATGTTTGGATGACTTCTTAGGAGACGGATTTAAATGTTGAAAATCCTTCACCTCTTTGTGCCACAGTCAATGCTATAGATGACACTCAATATGTATCGGTTCCCAGTGGGTCAACAGCAGCTCCCTTCCACTCAGCTCCTGTAGGAGAAGCCTTAAGGCAGCCTATGAATGAGGCTCCGGATGCTAGGGACAGCTTTGAGGTTCCTCCAGATTAAAATAGGACATCAGGGGGGATAAGAGGGTGATGGAGTACATAGAATCAGAAGACATGATATCATGTAGAAATCGCCACAATGAAACCCACCACTCTACCATAAATGGGAAAAAAAATAATCTTTAAACAAGCAAAAAGAAAAGCCAGAGGAAATCATATTAAACTAAGCAGAGCTTTGTGCCACTAGTGAGGCGACAGAAATGACAGCTGAGCGACACAGCCGCTCCCGGTGACAGAACTGCTGGGTGCTGCTTGGTGAGGTCAGGGCAGCACTCGGCAGTTCTGGGGAAAGCGGAAGGCTCTCTTTTCTGCCTCAGTTTGACAACACACAGAAACCCAGTGGGACAGTGAAGGTGAGGAGTGCGCAGGGGGCCGTGACCACTAGAATCATCAGGCAGAAGTGAGAGGAGAAGGTTGGGGTAAGGACGGTGGGAGGGCAGATGGGAAGACAGGAGAGGGGTGTGAGACCCCCACAGAGAGGACAAATGGGGGATAGCTGGGAAGATGGCAGGAAGAACAGTGAAGGCACAGGTGGGGGACGGGGGAGAAGGGCAGGGACACGGCGGGAACCACGGCAGGGGGAAAGAGACGACTTGGTCCTCTCTGTTCATCATGAAGAACTGCTTGGCTTGTTTTCTGAATTTTTCTTTCTTTTTTTTTTTTAATCACTCTCACCACGGAGGAAAAAAAGAAAGAGTTGGGATCTCAGGCAAGATAGACATGGTTTTCCTAAGATCCAGAGGTCGTTAAAAAGTCTCATAGGATGAGAAGTGGGAACTATCAAACAAACCAACCAAAAGCCAGAGATCTGGTTGGCCCTGGCAAGTATAAGGCACAGACCTCATCTGGTACCAAGTGTAGTGAATGTGGGTGAATGACTGGGTATCAGTACTACCGCTGATCACTCAGCTGGGTACTTCGTAACTTCCCCCATACTAAATGTTCCTGACTCTGTTTGGCCCTGTCTGAGGCTCTAGCATAGTAACCAATGTCTGTGTAGGGATGACCAAGGCCAGCTTGCCCCCGCCCCCTCAATATCTGTCCACATACAAGGGCCTGCTGTCAGCCGCCCTGCTATAGGAAGAAGGTGCCATTGTCTGAAGAAGGAAGTGAAAGCCTCTCTTGAGGGCTCAGACCAGGTCTGACATGAGTATAAAGGGGTGGCTCTCTCCCCGACAGCCAGGCTAAAGTGTTCCACACAGCAGAAAGACAAAATGTAGAAAAACAAAATTAAAGCCTTCTGTGAAGCCATGCCATCAAGGGGGCAGGACGCCCCTCCCTCTTGGGTTTCTCTCTGTACAAATGGAGGTAATTTTCCATTATGAAGATGGAGGCTCTCTGCCAGGGGCAAAACCATACTATTCATTTTGGTTTTAGTCACAAAGACAGGGACAACTTCAGTCTCTTTTACTCTTGAAAAGGGCAGTAGGTCTGAACTTGCATTCAGGCTTCTTATAGTTAAGCTACTTGGAAACGACAAAGGGAGTCCAAATTTAGGGCTGCCATGTTGTTCACTACACAGAGGTGCCTGAATGAGAAGGTGAGCTGAGACTTACACCATGCAACAAGCTAAGTACTTCCAGATACACACAGAGGCATTACATGGGTTGGCAAAGACCCTGTCAGAACCATACTAGCAGAAAGGTTTTGCTATTATGAGGCTTGGGATCTACTGTCATCTTGGGCTGAGTATGTGGCCATTCTGGATGTTTATTTCTTTTTTTTTTAATTAAAAAAATTTTTTTTTGTATGTGTATGAGTGTACTGTCTGCATGTAGGTTTGTGCACCTGTGTCGTGCAATGCCGTGGAGGTCAGAAGAGGGTCTCGGATTCCCCTGGAACTGGAGCTCTCCTGGAATTGGAGTTACAGACGGTTCTTAGCCACCATGTGGGTGCTGGGGATCGAACCTGGGTCCTCTGCAAGAGCAGTCGGTGCTCTCAACCGCTAGGCTATCTCTCCATTCCTGGATGTTTATTTCTTAACCTTGACATAAAGGCATCATGGGAGATTGCACTTCCTGCCCTATTATAAGGCTACCATGATGGACAAAACTCTAGCTGGGTGCTCAGCTCAGGTACTGATATTGGGAGCTGATGCAACCAGACAAGTCATGGGCATTGTTCTTCCACAAATGGGTGATGGTTGAGAGTCCAGCTGGACAGCCAGTGAATGGGCAGGTCTGTAGTTATAGCAGTGCCAGGGAGCACGAGGATTCACGAGGCAGGTCTGCAGTTATAGCAGTACCAGGGAGCACGAGGATTCACGAGGCAGGTCTGCAGTTATAGCAGTGCCAGGGAGCACGGGGATTCACGAGGCAGGTCTGCAGTTATAGCAGTGCCAGGGAGCACGGGGATTCATGAGGCAGGTCTGCAGTTATAGCAGTGCCAGGGAGCATGGGGATTCACGAGGCCACGACATCCAAGGTGACACTATACAATCCAGGGCATGAAGGGTCAAAGGCCTATGACAGCGAGGAGGTCCTCAGAGAATGACAGTGGCATGCCCAGGGACTGCCAATAGGACTGCCAGGTTGACCAGAGGGCTTGGTTGAGGCCTGTAGGAAAGACACAACTGGGTCTCTTATAGTCTAATCATTATACCATGTATGTGTGGATGAATGCATGTATACCTGTATTGCATATATATGCATGCATGTGTACATGGTATATATTCGTACACGCATACAACTGTGATATATATGACATGCATGTGCATTATGTATGGATAGTGTGTAGAATACTGGTATGTGTATGTGGTATCATAGAAATAATATATGGTATATGTATGTTTATGGTATCTACGTATGCATATATATGGTATATACATATGTGTGGTCTATGCATGTACATATGGTATGCGTGCATGTATGTGTGGCATATGTGTGGAGGTATGCATCAGGGGATAGTTTACACATGAGTATCCATGTATTAGTTGGGGAGAGTACATTAGGGACCACGTCTCTTTCCTGGACCTAAAACCCTTCAGTCATTAAGATCCATGTAGTTCCATACAGGGAAGTGGATCACATGGTAAGCTCTACCAGACTTCTCAGCTTCTTCAGTGCAGAGGCTGTGAGGTATGGGTGTTCCGGCTGCAGGATCGGCTGTGCCAGTGTCCAGCTGGAAGCACTCAGCCTCCTTGAAGGGGAGGGGAGGAATTCTGGTCCCAGAATGTGGCTTGCTCCAGGCACCCTCAAATGGCTTCCTGGGCCACACTCACCTCTCCACCCAGTTCTTGTAGCTGGGAATGTCCTTGGCATAGAGCAGCTTGTTGGATGGCGAATCCTTGCCCAGCCGGTGCTCCGATGTGGAGCAGGAGTCCATGAAGGTCTGGGCCACCACAGAGAGGCAGGCATCCGTGATGCTGTTCTTGTGGATGTCAAACACAAACTGAGGGTTCTTGATCATGTTCACCCAGAATCGCAGGGGCAGGCTGTGTGGAAGGAGGAGGCAGAGGTCAGGAGTGACGGGGCAATGGCGGCGGCCTGGTGGAGGGTGCCCGGTGGAGGGTGCCCGGTGGAGGGTGCTCTAGAGAAAGAGCAATGGCTGGAGTTCATGGAGCTTAGGAGCCTTCTACGGCTGGGATGGAAGGTACAGGGGACAGGACGAGAAGTGAGTCTACTCATCATCCAGGAAACTGAATCAGCAAGGTTGGGTGGGTCATTTGGAGATGTATAGATGGGGCCTCTGCATAGGAGAAACTGTCTCCTTTTGGCATAGGAGACAGTCATGTGTGTGCTATGGAGCAGAATGTAGTTTCCTAGGCCTGTCTGCCTCTGAGCCTGATGCTTAGAACACCCTTTTGGTGAGCTTTAATGAAACACCTAGAATCTAGATTTTGTATCAGACTGCTTATTACTGGATGACTTGGCCAGAATCACACTCTTCTCTGCCTGGTCCCATAGACTCCTGCCTGCCTGGGGAAGACCCTAGGGCTGAGGATAGATGTGGTGATGTGTTCTTTCCCTACGAGGGTACCACACAACATCAGCCCCTTATCTGCTCCAAGGTGTCCCTTCCCTCCCCCTTCTGTCTTTCACTAAGCACCTACCACCTGTCAGCTGCACTAGCAACAGGGAATGGAACAATGACCAAGACACATCTTCTATCCTCAGAAAGACTGCATGCTAGAGTGTTTACAGTGAAGACACATGCAGTCAAATGCATGCTCAGCACACTCGCTGCTCAGAGCCGAGAATGTCAGAGATCAGACAAAGCTATGTGCCATACTGACCCAGAGAGCATTGTCTCCAGAGATGCCTCAGAGGGAACAGGAGGAGTTTTGGTCCTTCTTTGTGGTGGTGGTGGTGGTGGTGGTGGTGGTGGTGTGTGGTGTGTGTGTGTGTGTGTGTGTGTGTGGGTGTGTGTGTATGTGTGCTCCTGTGTATAGAGGTGCACACGTGTAGAGGCTAGCAGTACTCCTCAGGTGTCTTTCTTCAGGGACCATCTACCTTGTTTTTCATTTGTTATTTGAGCCAGGGTCTTTCATGGGCCTGGGGCTTGTTGATTAGGCTCTGCTGGCTGCAAGCCCTAGAGATCCTGTTTCTGCCTCTGCATTGCTAAAATCACAAGCCACAACCAGCTTTTAATGTGAGTGCTGGGTATTGAACTCAGTCCTCGTGCAAACATGGTAAGCACTTCACCAACATGGCCATCTCCTCAGTTTCCTGCCCCCCTTTCTTGAAACAGGGTCTCACATAGCCTAAAATTTACTATATAGCTGAAGATGACCCTGAACTCTCAATTCTCCTTTGCCTTCACCTCCCAGGTACTGGGATTACACATGTGCACTGCCACACCCAGCTTTGTGTGGTGCTAGGGATCAAGCCTAAGGTTTGTAATGACAGGCAAGCACTCTGCCACAGACCTATATAGCCTCAGCTCCACGCCTGATTTATTTTAAAACTCTTATTCTTTAGCTAGGCAGGGACAAACTGTATGTGGGGAATCCACATACTCAGAAACAATAAGGAGAAAATTACAGTGTGGCCCGGTTCTATAGTCACTGTGTGATACTAGAGAGGGTCCCTGCAGGAGGAGGAGCAGACCGAACTTCTTTGAAGCTGCATTCATGCTGCCCAGCCTGCCTCCGCAGTTCCCACCAGCCTGTTGAGCTGCTGGTGAGGGGGATGGGGGAAGGTGCCGGTGCCAAGTCAGGCATGGCTCCTTCCTTCTCTTTTCTCCCACCTCTGCACCTCCTGCCATTTCCCCTGATGTTTTATTGTTATTTTGGTGGCTGTGCTCACGGTTGGTGATAGTTACAATGCCCGCATGTGTTTGGCTTGCCTCTTAGAACTTAAAGTCTTTGAATTACATTATTTCGAGTCACTGGGTACAATATTTTTGCACTTGTTGTATCTGCCAGCAGCCAGTATGCATAATACAAACAACAAGCACTATAGATACCAGAATACCTGACATTCATGGTTGCCAATCAATCAACAAGCATCTATTAAGTCCCTACAAAGAGTGCAGCGTAAGACTGGGGCAGGTACACAGAGGCCTGATAACATTTGATGTCATTTGCTATATCACTGGAAATCCAGGACTGGAAATAAAGGGGGTGACATCTGGGGACATCTCAGGGAACCACAGCACACAGTAGCTTCTCAGCCTTCTCTGGGCTTGGAGCTCGGGATCAGGGACTCAGTTTCCCTACAGGCAAACTCTCTTGTTTGCATCTTCCTAAGTCCCACCCAGAGCAGGGGTGTTGGGATTCCACATGGCTGCACTGATTGTCTCTCCCTGTCCCTTAAAGCAGTTGGGATGACAGGTGCATCACACTAGAAGCCAACGCACCACTGAGGCTCCTGCCTAATGAAATATTAGCATGTTATTAACATCAGTGGTGCCGCTCATCTCAGGCTGATTGCAGCCACTCAAGCTAAACGAGCAGGAGGGTTATTTAAAAGAGAGTAGACAGGGAACTGTGGAAGGAGGAGGAAGGAGAGGTGGGAGAGGTGAGTCACTGCAAGTCAGGAATAAAGAAACAATGCCCTTAGCATGGATGGTGAACTCCAGTCTATACACAGAGCTCAGCCTTCCTAACTACAGCGTGTCCAGGATAGTAGGGGGGACAGGCCAGGGTCAAGAGAGGTTCTCCTTTCTCACCCCTTGTGAGGAGAACTTGAACCTGGTGTTGCCCACCTTTCCTGCCCACTCATCCAGCCTGCGTTGTTATGTGCGGCACTTGAGTCTTCCCAAGGGCAGAAATGGGGGCTGGCGCTTAGGGGCGCTGTGCAAGGAACCAGCTCTCCCTGGCCAAAGCCAAGAGAATGGCTGGGCAGAGCACTTGTCCCATATGAAGGTGGCTGACATTGGTAAGAGCTGCAGACAGAAATGCAGGCTCAGGGCTGGGCAGGGCACTTGTCCCATATGAAGGTGGCTGACATTGGTAAGAGCTGCAGACAGAAATGCAGGCTCAGGGCTGGGCCTCCTTGGATACCTCCCAGGAGTCACACTGGCAGGATTTAAAGACACAGAAGCTATCTTGCCAGAGTAACTGCACAGGGCAGAAACAGATTCAGGGTTCTCACTTGAGAAGGGCAGAAAGGATTCCAACATGGTTAATGTGATGTGAACTCTTCTGGTGGATGGACTAAGCCTCTGCCTGGGCTAGTAGTCTCATCTCCACAGGGAGTACTCCTCTGCAAGCAGAGGACCTGGATGGAAACTCTATAAAGGTGACAGGGAAGCAGTTTGGGATTGGACAGGACTGACCATCGGCCAGCTTTCCCTAAGGTAGAACTCTCAAAGCACACCATGACAGGCCGCATCTCATCAATATTTCCTGAGCCCTGCTTTGTGTATGGTTTGCACTCTGTGTTGAATACTGACGGTTGGCCTTGCAATTTCAATCTGAGATGAAATACTCTATTCAGATGACAGGGAGGAGACTACGCTAAAGAAGGGATCACAGTGGAGGCATGTGGGGTGCCATCAGTAGTTAGAGAATCCTGCTGCCTCCAGGTCAGACAGTGTTTCCAGACAGTTCTTAGAGTCTGTGGAGAAGGAAAGGAGCTGATTTTTGGGGGTGGGGTTGGAACATTCCTTGTTCAGCCGGTGTCATCTATACCTGTCTTAAGATTCTGCTGACAGGACTTCATGAGACACTGCTGCTCTGTGGCCTGGTTGGAAACCATCTTCTATTCTAGTGTTTGTTTGTGTGCAGACAGCTATCTCTCCTGTCCCATACCCTCATCTTCCAGCTCACTGAGGGAAGGGCTCTGTCTGATGAGTCTAGGATCCTCAGTGTTGGACACAATGTCCCATTCTCAGAAGGTCCCTGAATATGAATATGTCCTAGCTGTGACATTGGCATGTACTGGTTTTTTTTTTTTTTTTTTTTTTTCTCTGATTGAGTCCAGTAAATGTTTGTTGACTGAATGCCTGGCTAGAAAGGAAAATGCATGGATAGATTTGAAGAGATAAAAGTGAGAGGACAGAGAGGGACAGGCTGAGGCTTCATAGAGGCCATGCTGGGAAGCAGACAATGACCAGCCCATCTCCAGGAAGGTTGCCACCGTGACGCAGGCCTGGGAAGACAGATTGCTGGGCTCTGCAGATGTGCCCGTCCACTCCTCACTCACCAGTTGCTCTTCCACGTGTGGCGGACGTGCGGGTCATGGATCCCATGCTTATCAGCCTGCTCATCCAGGAAATCAAACATGTACTTGATGGCCAGGGGTAGGGCGGAGCCGCGGTGGGCTGTGCTGAAGATGGTTTCGAACAGATCGTCCACGAACTTCTGCAGCGTGCCCTGGAGAGGAGGACATGTTCAGATCTGGTTCAGCCTACACTGCTCTCAGGAAGGGTTTGAAAAAGTACCTCAGGGGCAGGGCAAGGGACATCCATGCTCTGCCTGCTTTGTTCAGGGTGGCATTGTGTCTTCCCCTGTCTCATTGGTCTCTAGCATTCTGCCTTTCTCCTGCACACAGACAGTAGACAGAACACAGACGACAAGGCCTGAGCCGCCAGTCATAGGCTTTGGCTTCTCTGCCAATGCTGTTATGGCATTTCCACAAATGTTAATGACCATGCTTGGTCAGAGCTGACAAACAATCTGCTGGTTCTGTTTGGTCATTATCTACACTGGCAAATGACCAGTTACTCATCTGGGTCCATAAAGAGCCCAGTAAGCCAGGGCTCCAGAGAGAAAGGCTGAAACCACATACATAGACTATCCCCAACACTAGAATTAGAAATGGTGTCCACAAAGTCATGGATAGAGTTACAACTCCCATCCCTAGGAATGGTATGAGGTACCCCTGAGAACAAGTAACTCTTCCGTAATAAGTGGTGGGAGAGCAGGAATAGATGCAGCTAAAGTGTTTGTATCTGAGAAAAGTCATTAATAAAGGTAAGAATAACAATTGGTCAATGTCCTAAGAATAAGAGACTGCAGAGTTCTTATCCCTGAGTCTGCCACCCAAGGCTCAGGGACCATTGCAGAAGAGGAAGCAGAAAGATTGTAAGAGCCAGATGTAGTGGACGACACAGGAGATAGACTTCTCCAGACAGCTGGGCAGAATTCATCTGAGCTCAGAGCAATGGTGACAGCATGCACCAGATCTGTATAAGCTCAAGCCAGACAAAGTCCCAGCACAGGGATGGGAAGTGGGCAAGAAGTCCCAGTCTTAGGTGGGAAACTACAGACAACCGATAACAGCTGGGAGAGGGAGAGTTGATTTTCTTTAAGGGTAAACTGGACCCCAGTGGAATAGTAAGGGGGGTACAGATAGGTAAGAGTATTTAAATCTGATCTATCTATCTATCTATCTATCTATCTATCTATCTATCTATCTGAAACACAAAAATTTAGTAAAAATGAAAAAAGAAAGGTAGGTAACAACTTTAGATTTCATGCCAACTCCAGTGTAATGAAATCTGCCTGGAGGGGAGTTCTGAGGTTCTGCCATCCTGACAAGAAGGAACCAGGGCTGTGACCGTGCTTGCTGTGGGTGGATGGCAGAAAGGTCTGGAACATAGTTCGTAAGTGTATAAGTATGTGTGTATGTGTGTGTGTGTATGTATGCAGATGTGTGTGTGTGCATATATGCAGGTGTGTGTGCACATATGCAGATGTGTGTGTGCACGTATGCAGGTGTGTGTGTACTTGCGTGCAAGTGTATTTGGAGGCCACAGGGCCTTCCTCAATTACTCTCCACATTTATTTTTCGAGACGGGGTTTCTTAGCTTGAAGCTTGCCGATTCAGCTAGACGCTGCCAGCCAGCTCTAGAGATTGTCCTGCCTCTGCCTCCCCAGCACTAAGGTCACAGATGCCCTGCATTATGCAGTTCTGTTTTTAATGTAGGTTTCAGGGTCTCATGCTTGCACAGCTGGCACTTTACCCCAACAGAGCCATCTCCCCAGCCCCAGCATTTTGGTAGCACATGAAGCCCCTTCCCTTGACCCCCACACGCTCACTCCACCCTGTTCTCATGCCCCATACCTTCGTGGCCAGTAGTCGTGTCAGATAGATCTCAGACACCATCTTGCTCCCCCGGTCTCCCTCCTTCTGGTCCCCATGTTCATGGTTCTTCACCAGGTGCCACAGCTTGACCCCGCTCTCCAGGTCGGGGGTGATCATGGGCGTTCGGGAGCGGAGGCTGTCAGGGCTGCCTGTGTACCTGATCATGTTTTCTGCCAATGCAAAGACCATAGCCAACATGTCTTACCCATCCGGTAACTCATGGTGCACCCTGCTCCTTCCTGCCAGTGGCTGTGCTGGTACCTTGCCCCAGTGTGGCACGTTCCCTGAAGTGTAGACGTCTTTCCTGCCAGCTCCAAGAACTATCTGTAGTGAATTCCACCCACTTCAGGCCGCCCTCCCCCTTGTACTTGGCACTGAGTCAGCCTTTAATTATCTAATTTGTAGAAATATAAGCTTGTGCTGTTTTAGACTTTTCAAGTCCTGTGCCGTGTTCTTGGTGTTGCCAATTAAGGACACTCTTAGGAGCAGGTAGCTTGTCTCTCATAATGAATACTGGACAGCCGAGGGCTCACAGAAGCACCTGCCTCACCAACCTCTGGCCCAGGCCACTTCCTGCCATTTGGTTGCTGAACCTCCTGCCTGTTCTGAGGTGTGACGAAATGAGAACAGGCAGAGGATGATGTCCTACTATGTGCATGTACTGTCTATGTCTTTGTATTTGCATTTTTAAGAGTCATAATGTTCTGTGATATTTGCCATTTTTTTTTCCAATTCCTGCTTAACTACACACGTGTCACCTGAGGGTGACCCCCAAATGCACAGGTGGCGGCAGAACAGAGTGGCTATGGAATTTCCAGTCTATATCCAACACCCGTTCCCCTCCACTCCAAAGCCTTAGACTGGGCCCACCCCTTCAAACCACTGCATAATAAAGGTGTGAAGGCATGACCTTTATCAATCAGCTAGCCTGTGTGCTTCTGAGTTATAATTTGCTAATCTGAATAACAGAGGGAAATAATGATTAATTCACTCGAGTGTTGAGTGTTAAAAACTTGATGTGAGATGATGAGGAAAAGATTTATAGACTGTAAGACATCCATGAAAGTTAGTCTTTCTCGTGTGTGTGTGTGTGTGTGTGTGTGTGTGTGTGTGTGTTCAGGTAGGCATACACTTGTATGCGTATGTGTATACATGTGAAGGCCAGAGGTCAACCTTGGGTGTCATTTCTCACACAACATCCACTTTGTTTCTTGAGCCAGAGCTCTCAGTCACCAAGCAGTCTCAGCTGGCTAGCCAGCCAGCTTGAGATCCACTTGCCTCCACTTCCTCGGAGCTGAGATTATGAGCACACAGTCCCCCACCTGGTATTTGTACGTGGGTTCTGGTGGTTGAACTAGGTTCTCATGCTTGTACAGCAAGCACTCTAACAACAGAGCTATTTCCCCAGCCCTACCTTGCCCTTTGCATACACATGAAGTTCATGTTTCTGCGTCAGAGCTAGTGACTGGAATCAGGCACCCCTGTCCCTGCCTGGCTCTCCTCCCTGAAGGTCAGCTGACTTGATCTTCTATCCCAGCCCGTGAGTTTGATGGCAACAGTGGCTGAGGATATCCCCATCCCCACAGCCCTCCCCCAGCCTGACAAGATCTTACCATATTTACTTGCTGAGGTCCTAGAGACTGTGGAATTGTTCACTGCATTATAGGCTGTCACTTGCTTGGACACTAAAGCCACCACAGAACCATCTGGCACCTGCAGAGAAAAGGCTTCTAAGGGGCTGGCTGGGCATGGAAATTCTGCCATTCATCCCAGGAAATAAAAGTAAATTAGGATTAACTGGGACCTGAGAGACAATTAGCACTTTGCTGGGAACTTGGGGCTTTGGATGCTGCTTTTTTTCCTTTGGATAAGGCGAGTCACAGATCTGAGTATCGGCCGTGTTCACTTTGTGGCTCTTGAATGGAGCAACTTCTGGCAGCACTTCCTCCCTCATCTTCCCCCTCCCATGGCTTCCTGGAGATCACCGAGCCTTAAAGGCCCCAAAAGCCTTCCAAGCGTGGATCCCTGGGTAATCTGTCCACACCCTGCTGGAAGCATGCGTGTCAGCAGCCTGTCTCTAAAGAGGCCCAAAGTTGAGCATTATCATTTCCCCTTGGGTCGTCCAGGAAAATGGACTGTTGGTGAGGAATGCATGGGGAGCTCGTGTCTAGCTTCGGATGACTGTAATTTAAGACCTACCATTTCCAGAGAAATGGCCGTCTACTTGGTCAGCTCCTGCCTTTCCCACTCAGCTCACCTGGTAGTGGGCCAGCGTGTTGAGTCTCTTCCAGTCATTCTCAATCTTGGTGGTGACGTCTTCATCCTGCAGGATCATTCTTGCCCCGCTTCCTTGTCGCCACTCTGAAGGGAAAGTAGTAGCAACTCAGAGAGGTCCTCCAGGCCTTCCTGGGAGCAGCCTGAGCATTCTGTGTATGTAGGTACCCACACGGTGCTGTCTTAAGGATATATGCATAGACAGAACAGTTCCAGGACAGGCTCCCAAGAGTATGAGTGTAGCTGTTCTCAAGGCAGAGAGGCCCTGAGCTTCAACCCATCAAACCATGTAAAAAATAATAATGCTACCTGTCCTCCCTGTACCTATTTGCTACAACTGTCTGCATCTTCAAGAAGCAGATACTCCACTTGTAGAAGAATGAAATTAAACCCCTACCTCTCGCCCTGTACAAAAGTCAACTCCAGATGGATCAAAGACCTCAATGTGAAACCCCAAGCTCTGAAGGCGATAGAAGAAAAAGTTGGCAGCAGACTACAAGACATAGGCATAGGAAAAGACTTCCTAAATCAGACAGCAGCTGTGCAACAATTAAGGTCGACAATTGACAAATGGACCTCATTAAACTCAAAAGCTTCTGTACATCAAAAGAAACAATCAAGGAAGTGAAGAGAAAACCCACAGTGGGAGGAAACCTTCACCTCAGATACATTTGACAAAGCATTGATTTCCAGAATATATAAAGTACTCAAAAAACAAAGAAGAAAGAAAACAAATGACCCACTCAATAGATGGAGCAAAGAGCTGAACAGAGACTTTACAAGTGAGGAATTAGAGATGGCTGAGAAACACCTTAAAAATGTTCAACATCTCTAGTAATTAAGGAAATGCAAATTAAAACCACTTTAAGATATCATCTTACTCCAATAAGACTGGCTAGGATCAAGAAAACAAATGATACCAAGTGCTGGAGAAGTTGTGGGGAAAGGGGAACACTCATCCACTGCTGGTGGGAATGTAAACTCATACAGCCACTATGGAAAGCAGTGTGGAGAAGCCTTGGAAGACTCAGAACGAACTTGCCACCTGACCCAGCCATACCACTCCTGGGTGTATACCCACAAGACTCATCTAACCACAGAGATACATGCATAGCCATGCTTATTGCAGCTCTGTTCACAATTGCAAAAAGCTGGAACCAACTGACAAGTGGATAGAGAAAATGTGGTACATCTACACAATGGAGTTCTATGCAGAAAGATGACATCATGAACTTTGCAGGTAAATGGTTGGAACTAGAAAGATATCATGCTGAGTGCAGTAACACAGTCTCAGAAAAACAAATGATGAATGGTATCCCTCATCTGAGGATGCTAGCACCAATTACCTAACTGTATGGCAAACTGAGCAATGTTAATGTGATCTGAAAACAACCATGCTCTTATGTTGTAGAATCCCTTAAAAAATAAATATGCTGGGCGTGGTGGCGCATGCCTTTAATCCTAGCACTCAGGAGGCAGAGGCAGGCAAATCTTGGTGAGTTCAAGGCCAGCCTGGTCTATAGAGTGAGTTCCAGGACAGCTGGGGCTACAGGGAGTCCCTGTCTCGAAAAGACCAAAAAAAAAAAAAAATTAAAAAAAAAAAGAAGCAGATACTCAGTGTGCATGAGGTGAAAGACGGAGGAACCCAATGAATCATGAAAGGCTTAGCAAAGCATTGGCAAATGCTTATGGCACTGTCACAGCGGAAACACTTGCTGTTTAGGTTGGAAAGCCCAGGAGCTGATGAAATCCATGCTGCAGGTTCAGTCTCTGTAGCCTCACACCTATTCCAGTGGTGTGTCTTACAGGGGTTCATGGGGTCACCCTTAGGATAGTAGAACTGAGTGAAAGTATACAGACCATTCTCACATCACAAAATATTCACATATCCACAAAGCTGGTGTGTGGATAATATCCATCTTGTTCGATCTAGCCAGCAGTTATTGTCATATAGATAGATAGATAGATAATAAAGATATATATTTTTTTTTTTTTTTTTTACATCCCCACCTACCCTCACCAGCCCCAGCACCTCTACCCAGAGGCTCATCTGATGGACATACATAGAGAAGGAATTAAGAGCTTTGCTTCTCATCAACTAGAATTACCATCTTACTCAACACAGACCATGTATAGAGGGCAAAGGACACAGAGGGCAGCTTTCTTGCTTATGCTTATACATGTGCATATACACACACCATTCTCATGAGCACACACCCAAAAGGAAAAACAGCCTCATAAAGTCAGACATGTGTGTCACAGCCAAGAAGCCAGCAATCTGGTTCCCAGGCAGCTGAGACCCAGCTCTCTGGCTCCTGGCTTCTGGAGTGCCCTGGGTTTACTCTGAGTGCTTGTAGATATGGGCATCCCTTGTATGGCCCTGTCTGATTGGCCTGCCAGGGAGTTTTTCCTATGGACCCCAGAGACACATGTGCAGATTGTCTACTTTGTTTTCTTCCTGCCAAGGTCAGGCTGTGAGTTCCCTTGTGGCCCCATTTGTCGCACAGAAAGTACAGTTCCTCCTTACGTTGTGTGTGCTGGAGCTAGAACTGCTGTCCCCATTGGATGCAAAATACAGGCCCAGAAGGGGAGCAGCTTGCTCTGGGCAGGAAGAGAAGGTGCTCCTGACATCTCAGCCTAGCCTCCTTCCCCAGGGCTTCCCTGATGCCTGGCTTAGAGCTTGGCACAGTGTCGTAGTTTAAAGAGGAATGGTTCAAAGAGGGTATGCTTGGCTCACTGGAGCACAGAAGTCACTAGGGAGGCTTTTCTCTATGCTCCATGGATGATTCTGCTCAGCTCACTCATGGCAATGGGCCTGGGATGGTCAGTGTGATGGGCAGGAGAAAAGTGCCCTCTGAAGCACCTGGTGGCCAGTGTTTTCATCTGTCACTGGGCTGTGTTGTTTCTTTTTGCTTTTTTTTTTTTTCATTTTTGGGCTTTTCAAGACAGGGTCTCCCTGTAGCCCCAGCTGGCCTGGAACTTACTCTGTAGACCAGGCTGACCTTGAACTCACAAAGATCCACCTGCCTCTGCCTCCCAAGTGCTAGGATTAAAGGCGTGTGCCACCATATCCGGCTTGCTTTGCTTTTTTCGTCTCTTGTGGGTCTGTGATTTTTAGTGCCTGAGTGCCAGGCCAAAGGAAGGGGGACATAGCTCTATGCTGGTCAAAGCTGATATGTTGTGCCATAGACCCTGCCGAAGACCGGCTGGGCTGAGGGACAGGGAAGTGCATCTCTTTTCTGCTTGAATGGCGAATGAGGTCTGGTTGAGTCTGAGGCTGCATGAAGTGGGGGCGGCACAAGGGACACTTCTAGGCATGCCGCAAAGGTGGTCGGCATTCTGCGCTTTTGTCTTCTAGCTGGGCCCAAGGGTGTCAGAGAAGCAGCCACGGGGCTTGTAAGGATTAGATGGAGAAGATATCCAGAGGCAACCACAGTGGCACCCTTGCTAACAGAATTATAACATTTTCAGTAGCACCAAGGAATGACAGCAGTGACTCTGGGCCCCAGTGCAGAACTCCCATCGAAAAGCTCCCTCCAGAGTTGTGCAGAGCACAGCCTATATGGCCAGACTCAGAAGCCATGGCTATGAGCCTTGTCTAGTAATTATGTAAGCAAATGGGGCTTCCATGCCCCTATTTCAAAAAAGTGGGGCAGAAGAAGGTCATGTGTCCCCAGGGCAGCTACAGGAGGACAAACTATCCTTGGAGTATAAAGTTGATGTCACTAGATGCCTGCCTTCAGGGCTACTAGAGTACATGGGACACAGGAAACAATAAATATTCATACAAGGAGTGCGTGAGGAAGGAGATGAAGAAAGGGGACCCGTGGCTGGTGATGGTGGCCTTGAAGAAAGGGGACCCGTGGCTGGTGATGGTGGCCTCGAAGAAAGGGAACATGTGGCTGGTGATGGTGGCCTTGAAGAAAGGGGACCCATGGCTGGTGATGGTGGCCTCGAAGAAAGGGGACCCATGGCTGGTGATGGTGGCCTTGAAAGGGGATGGTGGCCTGCTTTACAATCAGTTAAAAGGACCTCCCATTTGCATGTCTATCCCATGGTACATAGGCAGTGGGCTACAGTTGGAGGTGAACTATAAGTTACTTCTAGCAACTGGAGAGGAAGGATATTCAGAACTGTGAAATACTATTAGGTGTTTCCATAGCAGATGGGAGTGAGCACTATTTGATTACTCCCAATGTCCCTCCAACTTGACAACTGGGAAAAATGAAAGAAACAGGTCACATTGGGAAGCTAGACCTAGTGGACAGGATGTACTAGCCAGCTGAGTTCATGCTCAGGGAACTTCCTGGATGACCCCTTGGAGGTCATCAGGATCCCAAGGTCCACAAAAGGAGTCCCTGTGCTTTGGGTGTGAGGCTCAGGCACTGCAGTATGACATCTGTCACCTAAGGCCAATCACACGTCCGTAGTGTGAGGGACCGGGGGGGGGGTGGACCTGAAGCCCGTGCTCTGACCAGAGTGATGCTGCCATGCGGCTGTCTCTACTAAACTCCATGCTTGGAGCTTCGGTAGGCTGACAGGCTGTTTTCTCTGGACCTGTCATGCTGATGGGTTGATCATGTTTCCCCCACAGTCAAGATGCTGGCAAGGATGCTGGGCAGTGGGCAGGTGGACACTTGCCACTGATGCCAATGCTTTGGTCACAGGGTCAAGGGCTTCAGGAAAAGGCTTTCAGGCTGCCCAGTCTTGTAGCCCCCAGCTAGTCTCCCAGTTTGAATGGGAGAATCTGTGGGTACCCTGGAGGTAGCAACTATTGTCTTTTAATCTCAAACAGGTAGGGATGTCTCCCCAAGTACCAATATAAGGATCAAGGACTGGAATCAAAGGGAACACTCAGCCTTGCTTTTAGCACTCTTAAGCCTGTTATTTTTGTTACTTCTTACACAGAAAATTGCTATGTGCTCCTTTCTGGACTGTTGGAAAGGTTTAAAAAATGAAGTTTCATGCCATCTTAATCTAGTGTTGATATGAGAAAGCCTGGGGGGTGGGCAGCTGCTGTTGGCAGCTCCATCTGTGGGGCCTGTGGGAAAGAAGCAAGGGCCAGCAATAGTTTGCACAACAGAACCCCAGAGGGAAGAGAACATGGGGGCACATCTTGAAGACAACCCTGCACCCCAACAGACTTTACACAAAGATCAACAAGAAAGCCTATTCCCCAGAGCTCACCCTCCCTGGCCAAGGTGTCTATTTATCCCACTGGCTGGAGCTACATCCATATCCATTCACACTGACCAACCTTCTACCCTGTCCTGGCGGAGGCTGGCTCTGGCTCCTGTCTTCTCTAGAGTGTTCCACATGTCCTGTGTTCGCCATGTTGAAAACGCAGATTCCGAAGGCCCCACGAGCCCCACCGTCGCTCAGTCCTCTGACTCTCACCGTTTCCCCTCCATTAGGTCTTTTCTTCATTCACTCAGTTATTTATTCATCAAATAAATATTAAATGTTTCCTATGTCTTTGGAATGTCTCAGGAACATCTGCCTGTGGATTTGGGCTCAGTTTTGTGAACGTTCTCCTAACTACTTGATGGGCTTGTCCTCACAGCATGTGAGGGGAGCCAGATGGGAGAGAGCTGCCCTGCATTGGCTATCAAGGACAGTACAGCCTTGCCTGACTGACAAGGGGATTGATGTTCAGGTTCAGAGGTGGCAGTTGTGAGGCTTAGAGATCCAGTGTGTGAATGAGTCCTGTTGGGGAGAGGTTAGCACGAAAGGCTGGAGGGATCCTTTGGGATCAGAAGGTGTTCACAAGATCCAGCTGGCCAGACCGTGGCACGTGGGGTTGAGTTGAAGGGTGGGCTTGGGGAAGGGTGAGGGGAAGAGGCCAGTCTTAAAGCAACAGGATCAGGAAGCCCTGCGAGGCTGTCCAAGGCAGAAAAGGGAGAGCGTGGAAAATATGGTGGGGGACAGGGTACAGGTCACAGGAGTGCTTGGACATGGGCCAGAAGGGCTTGGAGCTGCTGCTGTTGCTGCTGCTGCTGCTGCTGCGAGATGTGTGAAGAGGTGTGTGGTTGGCAGTGGGAAGCTGGGCTTAGAGGATGGAAGGAATTACCTGAAGAGAACCTGGAAGGGGATGCTGCTTCTGAGACCACGAGGACTACAGCTCCTAGAGAGTTCCCAACTCACCAGCAGGTGCCACACCCAGAAGCAAACGGTCCCCAGGGCCCACAGCACCTCGGCAGCTCCTGCCCTTGCGGAGTTGCCTACAGGCAGACTCGTGGAGATGCAGGCACAAACGTGCACACAGATGCAAGCAGAGCTCCTTTTAATGGAGGCACAGACCTTCCAAGCTTTTAGACAGCCCTGAGACTAGCTCTCCCATGACCAGCTCTCCTCAGACCAGTCATGGACGTCCTCAAATGGACTGCTGAGGAGAGGCAAAGCACTTGGAGAGCCAGAGACTAAAGAATGTATGTTCATGACTGAAACAGTGAACTTCTGCTCAAAACAGTCAACTTCCACATGGAGAATATTGAGAAAGACTGAGAAAGAGATGAAAAGCATGTTTGGCAGAATGCATGAGCTCTGGTGGGGTGGGGGGATGGGGGGACACGGGTCTAGATTTGTTAAAAAAAAAAATATATATATATATAAATTGAAAAAAAAAAAAGAATGTATGTTCAGGGTCCAAGTAGGTCCCATTTCATCTTGGGCTCTGTGGCAGGTTCTGTGGGACCCCACTCTACTCCAACATGTGGGAGATTAGGAAAGGAGACAAGATTCTGTTGAGCCTACCTGTGACCAGGTGAACCCAAGGAATCCCCCAGCCAAGGGCCCTAATTCCCCACACCTGGTTCCTTTGAAGTGTCTGGAACAAAGACTGCAGGCAAGTTTGGAAAAGTCATGAGAGGGTCCAAGTGGCTGCTGAAAGGGTAAAAGCCTGCCATGGCATTGCATGCTTGTAATCCTGGTGACTGGGAGGCCGAGGCAGAAGGACTGCAAGTTCAAAGTCTGCCTGGAGCACAGCGTCAATCTCAACCCAACCTTGGTGGCTCAGCGAAGACTCCGCCTCAAACAAAAAGCAAAAAGAGGTCCTGGCTTACACAAAGTGCTTGTCTAACATGTACAAGGCCCAAGGTTCCATTCCTAGAACCTTTAGAAACCACAAGAAAGGGCAAGGAAACACCCCAGTGTAGAAGAGGTGACCATGTAAAATTATTTGGTTAAAGAGAAAACATGTATTATGACAGCAAGTTATCAAGTAGAAGATGAATTTAATGCTTAAAAAGAGTAATTTCAAAACTGGAAATGCATGACTATAGGCCTTGTGTAAAGTGTCCAGCCCCATCTGGTCACTGCTCTTTAGAGAAGACTGGGAATGCAAAGGAAAGCCCAGCTACAGCTCTCACTCCATAGATTTATTTATTTCTCTTTCTTCTTTCTTTTTTCTTTCTCTCTTTCTTTTTCTTGGTGCTAAGTATTGAGCTGAGGGTCTTATACATGCTAAGCAAGTACTGTAGTTCTGAATTACATCCTCAGCCCTCTTTTTATTTTATTTTTTTTAATTTTGAGACATGATCTTGCAAGCTGTCTAGGCTAGCTTTAAATTCTCTCTGTAGTCCAGGCCCACCTTGAACTTGTGATCTTCCTGCTTCAGCCTCCTCCACAGCTGGGAACATAGGCTCGAGCCACCAGCCCCAGCTTCAGTAGATATTCTAGAACATGGTTTTGCTTCAGGCAGTGTGCTGGGTCAAGGAAGAATTAAACAAGCAGGTGGTGGCTATGGGGAGGAGGAAAGGTGACCCTGGCATTCATATGCATGGCACCAGCGGAAAATTTCTGGCTGAGATCTCTCTCTCTCTCTCTCTCTCTCTCTCTCTCTCTCTCTCTCTCTCTCTCTCTCTCTCTCTCTCTCTCTCTCTCTCTCTCTCTCTCTCTCTCTCTCTCTCTCTCTCTCTCCAGCTCAGACCCTCAGGCCTATGCCCTGCTCCAGGCACCAAGCACAAAGGACAGACACACTCATGATCCAATTTGTTATATTCCACCTTCCAGAGAGAGAGGGAGGTGAAATAAAAAAGAAGAAATTCCATTATCTTTATCTGTCCTTCCCATCACCAGGCAGAAAATGCAAACGGGGGAGACAGCTGCTGTGAACTCTTTATATTTCATTCAGAAGATAGTGTATCTTTTTATTGTATACAGGAATTACTTATTTGAAAAAAAATATATCCTTTCAGCATGACCTGAATGGCAAGACAGAGAGGGGGTGGCAGAGTTCTGGGAGCTGTTGACAGAGCATTTGCTTCAACCAGAGGAACCTCTGGAGGTCACAGGCAGCAGCAGAGGGGGAAGAAGGAAAAGCTTGTAGATGAGACTGTCAAGGGGAATGGGTGCTCCTCCTCTCTGCTGTCTGAGCCACAGATCCTTTACTTGTGCAAAGGGGGTCAAGGGCAGCAATAGTTTCCTTTGGGGAGTTGAGGGAGGTGACAGGTGTCCCTTAGCTCAGAGAGAAAATGTCCTGCCTCTGCTACCATGCACAGAAGCGATGAACTTCCAGTCACCGTGCCTGGCACAGAGCCTGCAACAGGTAGGCTCTTAGGTTGAAAAGGTGGTGGAAGAGTTGAGATGCTAACAGGTCCCCCCCCCCCCAGATACCGGAGGGCAGCAACAGCAGTGAACTAACTGACAGAGCCCACACGTACATGCAGAGTGGGGTGCCACCTGGACACTGTGCTTGGAGAGCCCCACCTTCTCATAACCTCTATGAGTATCTTCTTTTTTCATGTATCCCAGCAGCCTATAGCCAAGGCAGACCACTGTGGGCTTTGTGATGGTGAATTTTACGCCAATGTGGTAGGGCCCCGCTGCCCAGATACTTGGTGAATCGTTATTCTGTGACTGCCCAGATACTTGGTGAAGCGTTATTCTGTGTACTTGTGTGAGGTGTGGGTATACTACATTAACATTTAAGTCCATGGGCTTGGAGTGAAGCAGATTACTCCCCATAATGTACTTGGGCTTCATCCACTCAGCTAAAGGTCTATAGGGAACGAAATGCTGACAACCCCTGAGTCAGGGAGTTCTATAAGATGATTCTATAAGATGATGCCAGAGCATCCTGCAGATTCTGGACTTGCCAGCCTCCAAAAGTATATGGTTAGTCCTCTCCAAGAAGTGTATACACAGAGAGAGAGAGAGAGAGAGAGAGAGAGAGAGAGAGAGAGAGAGAGAGAGAGAGAGAGAGAGAGAGAGAGAGAGAGACAGAGAGAGAGAGAGAGAGACAGAGAGGGACAGACAGACAGAGAGGGACAGAGACACAGTGGAGTTATGTTCAGATAACCCATCCTAAGTGGAGTATTTGTTAAGTAAAAATGCCTCCTAGCTTAGCTCAACTTAATGGTAGTAGAACACCTACAGCCAGGCCAAATCAAAAGCCTACTTTATCCTAAAGTGATGAGGATCCCCTGTACTGTGTTGGATATTGTGCTGACAGTCACCAACAGAACACCGGACGGTTCTGTGGCTGTACAGCTCCACCGTGAGATATTGGCTCTGCCTGCAGATCCCTGCCAAGCAGAGCTGCTCCCGCAGGTATCTTAAGAGCTGGAAAAGGCTCACGTTGGGGAACAGGGTGTGTTTGGAGAACTCTGATCCAGGTAGCCATGAATGGACCTGCTGGGAAGATGAAAGTCTTATGTATGCCAGGTAGGGAGTGAGTTGGGGTGGATTTGGGGGGGAGGTGACGAGAGAAGTAATTTAGACCGACTGCTTCCTTTTGAGCTAGTCTGGGACAGGCTAATCATCTGGGGAGGGAGGCAGCATGTGTCAGATCCCTTCCATGGTGGAGGAGGAGGTTATGGTAGGTGGATAGGAAGGTGCTCTGTTGTCTTGGCTCCACCCAGCACAGACCGAGTGTCCCTCACCCAATCTGTGTTAGATGACCCTTGGTATAAAGTTGTGGTAATAAAGACATCTTTCTTTATACGTGGGTTTGGGCTTTCAAAGAACTTTGACCTAGGTGGAAGGAACAACTTACCTCACCTCCCTCTCACCACAGGGCAGGGCATGGAAGTGGCATTTAGGTCTTTGAGGAGACCTCATTTTCCTTTCTTTGCAACCTGTGTTTGGGCTAAAGAAGCCCAGAGCTTGGAGGCCACCTCAAAGTCCGGCTTTAATTAGCAAAAAGTAAACTTTTGACAAAAGCATCCAGAGAGGTACCTAGGAAAGCACTTCCCCATGGACGTAGCCTGAGGTCTCACTGCTGAGGCCTGTCCTCTAGTTCCCATCTATGACCTCCCTGCTATGGGGTGGTGTGACTCCTCTAGGAGCACCACAGTGGCAGAGGAAGCTGCTCTATGCTTCCGGGTGTCTGTGCATGAGCCATTATGGGGAGCGCTGCAGTACTGGAGATCTGCTTCTGTGGAGGGAGGTGACCTGAGAAGCGCCTCTGCGGCCTGCAGCTGGAGACCTAAGCCACCCTCTGGTCGGCTCTGGCAGCTCTCAGGCTTCCTTCTCTCTTAGGGAATGGCAGAAAATGACATCTTTGGATACTGCCTCAGTTCAAGGTGGTTCATGACTGTAGCCATGACACGCATTGCTCTCTTTCACTGATGGGTGTTTCTAAGCCCAAGACACATGCTCAGTGATCTTTCTGCCATCCAGTACAACCTCTGTGATCTCGCCTGTTCTTTCTACCAGCTCTTCTCAGCCCTTAGGGAATCACCATCCACGTAAGAACTCAGACGTACTGAAGGTGGCACCACTCTGGGCCCACAGATGAAACAAAAGGAACGTGGCACCATCTGGTTATCCCACTCAAGCCATCAGATAGCACCCTCTGAGTGTTTGGGAAAGAACAGCACAAGACCTTTCCTTCCAGGAACTACTTCCTTCTCCATTGGCTCCACAGGCTCACTGGTCTGCAGGGTCCCTCATGGCAATAAAGTTAGGTCACATCCATATAGACGTTCAAGTCCACTTAGTGCCAGGGACTGGTGTCTGGGATGCATGTGTAGACACAGCACTCCACACACTCCCAACTAAAGGGCTCTGCACTCATTCAAGCTTCTCTCTCTCTCTCTCTCTCTCTCTCTCTCTCTCTCTCTCTCTCTCTTTGGTGTTTTGAGACAGGGTCTCCCTGTAGCCCCAGCTGGCCTAGAACTCACTCTATAGACCAGGCTGGCCTTGAACTCACAAAGATCCTCCTGCATCTGCCTCCCAAGTGCTGGGACTAAAGGCGTGCACCACCAGGCTCAGCTCAAGCTTCTTTCTCTTGACCCAGGAGCTCAGGGCACATGGCTCCCATGGATTCAGCAGAGCCAAGTGGGAGAAGACTGTTAAGTAGGGATTTGCAAAGTTCATAGAGCTAGCAGGACTTCCTGATGCTCAGGATCTTTAAACATCAGAATCTGGGAGGATGTATCCATGCGATGACCTGGATTTTTAACAAGAAATTATAGCTGGGCGTGGTGGCTCACGCCTTTAATCCTAGCACTTGGGAGGCAGAGGCAGGCGGATCTTTGTGAGTTCAAGGCCAGCCTGGTCTACAATGTGAGTTCCAGGACAGGGAGACCCTGTCTTGAAAAGACCAAAAAAAAAAAAAAAAAAAAGGAAATTAGACACACATCTGCCTCACTTGGCTTCGTACAAGCTGGTTTAGAGGCCAGATGCCAGATGAGTGTTCAGGACCTCTAGGGGTCCTCTTACCCCCATGTTATCAGGAATCAATGCCCTCTCCCTGACAACATGGGGGTAAGAGGACCCCATAGAGGGGGTTGTCAGGAATCAGTGCCCTCCTCATGTGTAGCCATAGCAAATGTCCTTAGCAACATCTTCATTCGAACTGGAGCCAACACCGTGTGGGAGCCATGGCACATGAAGAGCTTTAATGTGCCATTCCAACTGAATTCTTACTATGAAGCAGATGCTATTACTATCCCTATCTTATAGATAAGGAAAGTAGGCACAGATAGGTTAAGTAACTTGGCAAGGTCACACAGCTAGAACTTAGGGACACAAGGCCTTCTATCCATGTGTTACACTGGATTTGCATTTGATACTGGATTTGCATTCTTCAGCCTCCTCCAGATGATGCCCCTCAAATGACATTCTGTGAAGCACTCAGGCACAGTATAGCTAGTACTGGCCCTGGTGGCATGCCCTTGTTTATACAGGGTACGCTAGCTCTTCATGGAACATTCAAACATAATGTCATTCTTGCTCCGCAGCAGGNGATCTTTGTGAGTTCAAGGCCAGCCTGGTCTACAATGTGAGTTCCAGGACAGGGAGACCCTGTCTTGAAAAGACCAAAAAAAAAAAAAAAAAAAAGGAAATTAGACACACATCTGCCTCACTTGGCTTCGTACAAGCTGGTTTAGAGGCCAGATGCCAGATGAGTGTTCAGGACCTCTAGGGGTCCTCTTACCCCCATGTTATCAGGAATCAATGCCCTCTCCCTGACAACATGGGGGTAAGAGGACCCCTAGAGGGGGTTGTCAGGAATCAGTGCCCTCCTCATGTGTAGCCATAGCAAATGTCCTTAGCAACATCTTCATTCGAACTGGAGCCAACACCGTGTGGGAGCCATGGCACATGAAGAGCTTTAATGTGCCATTCCAACTGAATTCTTACTATGAAGCAGATGCTATTACTATCCCTATCTTATAGATAAGGAAAGTAGGCACAGATAGGTTAAGTAACTTGGCAAGGTCACACAGCTAGAACTTAGGGACACAAGGCCTTCTATCCATGTGTTACACTGGATTTGCATTTGATACTGGATTTGCATTCTTCAGCCTCCTCCAGATGATGCCCCTCAAATGACATTCTGTGAAGCACTCAGGCACAGTATAGCTAGTACTGGCCCTGGTGGCATGCCCTTGTTTATACAGGGTACGCTAGCTCTTCATGGAACATTCAAACATAATGTCATCTTGCTCCGCAGCAGGCCGTCACATCTCATTTTCCTCTAGTCTCTCTCTCTCTATCCTCCATGGCTGACCCAGATCCCTTGAGCTGTGGGTATTCAGCAAAAATTACAGGCACTGCACAGAAGGGAGGGAGAGCCTGGGGGGAACAAAGGCAGCGGCGAGACCTTGGCCACAGGGACTCCGAAGAGCAGGCTTTGCCTTTAAATCCCTCATTCACACATGACACCTGCGGTCCCAGCTCTCAGTCATTCAATGGCTCCCAGAGGCTTTCCCTGTCAGGAAGGTTTGCCAATAGTATCTAGTGACCTGTGGCCCCTCTTCTGTTTTGGGATCATCCACCTGCTCTGGCCAATTCCAAGCAGGCTGGAAAGGAAAATCCAGCCTGTTTCCTCCATCCATTGCTTCCCTTCTGTTCCTGAAGCCCAGCTCTGACTCCCGCTGACTAAAAAAGGTGGAAAGTGCCCAGGACAGACCATGAGAGGAGACCCGGGTGGCAGCCCACTCACCCAGATCCATGTCCGCAGCCTTGGGCCGGTGGGAGCAGGGCACATTTTTGAAGATGGCATCCAGGATCTTCTCTTTGACCTGAGTGATGGTGTCACAGTTGAGGATTTTCACTGGAACTTCGGCACTGTTGGGATTATCTGGGCTGACACAGCTCAGGACCTGGGGATGGTGGGAATAGGTCACAGGGTAAGGGAACCGGAAGAGCTCCCGGTTCTCAGCAGTATCCTGGGATCCTTCACCACTGCCTCCTGCTCTCCATGATGGGCTGTGGTGGAGCCAGAGTGACTCAGCTAAGTCTCCTGACAGGTCCCCTGCCCTCTCCTATCCAAAGAGGCAGGATGTCACCATGGTGTCAACAACACCACAAGAGTATAAAGTGCACACTTAACTCTGTCAGGACAAGTGTCATTACAGTCCTGATTTTCCGAAGGGAACAGTGTGCCAGGACATGGAGGTGACAGCCAGGACATGGAAGTGAGGCCAGGACCTGGAGGTGAGGCCAGGACATGGAGGAGACAGCCAGGACATGGAGGTGAGGCCAGGACATGGAGGTGAGGCCAGGACATGGAGGTGACAGCCAGGACATGGAGGTGACAGCCAGGACATGGAGGTGACAGCCAGGACATGGAGGTGAGGCCAGGACATGGAGGTGACAGCCAGGAAGGCGTCTTCAACAGGACAGGAACTGGTGCGTGCATACACATGCAGTCTTTCACCTGGACATGTATGTGCAGATGTCCCCCTAGTAGCCCCAGGTCCTTACTACCTCCAACCCTCAGTTTTCTTATTGCTTCTGCCATACACACACACACACACACACACACACACACACACACACACACACACACAATTAATGAGAATGGAACTCCTGTCTTGAAAGATTTAACACCTTTGGTTCCAGGAAGGGTTTGGGGAAGATTCGAGGCTGTTGGATCTATTCGAAGCTTAATGTATTCTTTAAATATAAAAAGGTGCCCCTTCAAAACTGCAGCTTCAGAGCCCTTGAGAGTCCTCCCTGAGTGAGAAGTCCTTGTCAAAGGAGGAGGCCATGGCTGGTGCAGAGCCTCCCTTCCGAAAGAGGCGGGAAAGTTAAAACTGCTTCACCAGCCATTTGCTTCTTTTAGACTCTGCTTTGCCTTTAAGAAGTTCAAAGCAGCCCACTAGCCATTCTCACTGTATTCTCTCTGTGTTGTGGGTGCTATGGGGACTCTCTGGGTGGATCCTGGTAGAACAGGGAGGGGACTGTAGGGTACAATAATGAACAGGGGTGTGTAAGAGCCAGAGAGTGAGTCCTGGGTGTTAGGGGACTCTGGCCAGGTGCCCTGCTGCTCTGGGCTCCCTAGGACCAGAGCCCTCTGTGTGCCTGTCTTCAGAACTCAAACTTCCCATGCCCCTCCCAGTAACCATTTCCCAATAGCCCCATCTGGCTTGCAGAACCAGACACCAGTGCCCCCCCCACCCCACCCCCCACTCCATGTGGTGGTAATCAGAACCTTGGCCCTGGACTCCTGCCTCTCATTAGCAACTAGACTGCCATGAGCACAAGTGTGGAGCATGCTTGTTCCATAAAGAAGAAGAAAAAAATCCCCTAAACCTATAAAATCATACTCTTGCCACCTTCGAAATGCCCTGTACCAAGAAGGAGGGGGGCAGGACTTCTGGGCCACGTGTCCAGGACTGACTTCTCCCGGCCACTCCATCCTTTCTAAGGATCTTCTGCATCTCTGCCTCCTGTCAGCTGCCCTGTGCTTTCTTGTGGTCTGGCCAGAGGTGGCCTGCTCAGCCTCCCCCAGGCAGCAACATGTTCTTATCTGGGCTTCTTCCCCTAAGAGACCATGAAGCAGAAGCTGAAACCTGAGGGTGATCTCTTCCCCGTGGGAACAGCTCCACAGCATGCTTCCAGACAGGGACTGATTTTCCAGAGAGGAGGCAGTGACCCCCAATGGACAAGGTTCCTGGGTCAGAAACACATCCTCTATCCGTTCTCTGCTAGGGAAGGGCCCTTCAAACCTTCACATGGACAGGACCACTCAGACATGGCAGGGAGCCTGGGCATTCTACATCTGTGAGGCTGCATCTGGCGGTCAACCAGGTGACTATATGGTGCTATGGCAGACTCCCAGGTGGACATGGGGCCATCCAGCAGGCTCCCAGTAGGATATCCACCCATCGAGTGAACTCCCAGGGAATATCTAGCATTCTGTCAGGTTCCCAGATAGGAATGTACCATCCTAGTAAGCTCCAAGTAAATATTTAGACATCTAGTGGCTTCCCAGGCGGGGGTGGGGGGTGGGGGGTTGGTGGTGGTATTTAGTACTCTGGCAGGTAACCAGGTAGGTATCTTACACTCTAGCAAGCTCCCAGGTGGCTACCTAGCACTAAAGCAGGTAACCCAGCAAGCACCCAGTTATTTAATATCCTCCCAGGGGATATCTGCACTCTGGCAAGTGAACAGGTAAGTCCCTAGCACTCAAGCAGGCTCCCCAGTATTACAATGTAGATACTGGAGTGCTCCCTGGGCTATGCCAACTCAAGTTCCAGCAGAATCCAATTAATCACAAAATACTTAGGGGATACACTTGACTAGAAAGAAATGTGCTTGGTGACTGCTGGAGCTTCTCAGTCCCCCCCTGTGGTTATCTCTCCTACTCAGGACAAGGTCATTTTCAGCACCTCAAAGCTCCTGGGGCTCCTCCAGCTACCCCATATCCCTACACTGTATGTACCCTCCAACTTTATATTTGAGCTACACAGCTGGAGTCTCCTCTGCCTCTCTGTCTACCATGGTTCAGCACATCCTCCTGCCTCCCTGCTGGATGGGGTATCTCCTTTACATGGGCACACCTTTCCCTGCAGCCTTGCCATCTCTGGGCAAAATAATCACCCATTTCTTTCCCATTCATTCCTGACCATCTCCAGATGTTCCCACCTTAATAAATGCACGACCCTGACCCACTCTGATTTATTCACATTCTCTGTAAGTCTGTCAGCTGACACTAGCTGAGTGCACTAACAACCTTTTGGCCTGTGGAATAAAAGCTGCTGCAATTTAGGGGCAGAACATGATCACAGCTCATTGTGTTGCATCCAGTATTGGGGATGCTGATGACAAAGGAGACAAAGGGATGGAGGGGGACGGGGCTGGAGACACTTAAAGGTACTACTCACTAAGAAATCCATTCAAGCCTCTATTTTTGGAGGGGTGTGTTCCCTCTTCTCTGTGACTTCCCTCTATGAGCCAGGAACTGGAAGGGAGTGGTGGCCTCACGTGCAGGCTGTGCTTTGGAAGTTAATCGGGAAATGCTGATGGAGTGGGATGATCTGTTAGGATTCCCTGCACTCTCAGGAAGATGGCAATGCGAAGATGAAAATGGCCTTCCAGCCAGCAGGAATGGGTTTGTCCTGAGGGGGCACCATCTCCCCACATGGCTACAGAGTCTGAACCTATCAGTGTGAGCATCGGGCCTTCCCACCTCTTTATAACCTCCACCTGCAGCCTTGCTGGCCAGGGGCCACATCTAAGCAGCAGCTGAAGAGCTGCTGAGGTGTAGCTAAACCACAGGGTGCCCCGGTGCAAGGGCCACAGGAACTGGAAGCTGGCGAAGCACAGGAGGGTGATGAATCCATGGGGACAAAGCTGGAGAGGTGGCTCGTTCAGCATTTCTATCATTGCCCTGGGTCCGAGGTCCACTTGCCAGAGCTGAGCAGGAGCAGCGAGGGAGCTCACCAGGGTCTTGTACTCGATCTGCTGCCGAATGAGTTTGTCCTCACTCAGGGAGTAGCGGGCCTCTCCCGTGATGGCGTCGATGGGGCCTTTCTCCATCTGTTGCTTGATGGCGCAGAACAGGGAGAAGAGGGGCTCTCCAGCACACTCCTGGATGTGAGAAGAAACCTGCTGGCAGAGCTCCGGCCCGCAGGTGCGCAGAGCCCTCCCAGCTGGCTGGCTTTCCTGGTCCCACCTGCTTCCTGGCTCACTTTCCCTACTTCCTGTTCTGTAGTTCTCTACCATTCAGATTTGCACACAGCCCGGCTCTGACGACTCAGGGTCATCCTGAGCTTGTCCTCCCTCCCTCCTCCCTTCCTTTCAGCTCTTTCTCTCACTCCCCACCCCCCTCCATGAGGCCCAATAAAGAAACAGAGGTTGTTCCTCTGGGTTGTGCCTCAGAAAGCAAGTTCACATTCGGAAGGCCAGAGCTCTGCTTTTCCATCTCCCAGGCACATCTTTGGCTTATCTGCAGTAACACGGTTTCTGTGCCTGCCCAGGACCCTTATCAGCTTCCATAATAAGTCTAGGACCAGGGGAAAGAAGAGTATGGGAGAGAAGAGGAAACTGGAATTACAGGTGAGCTGTGTTCAGCTTAAAATGAGAATTTAGCTTTAGGAGCCGCCTGACATCCTCTCAATGGCACATCTACCTCTCATCGTGGGGGAACGAGCTGTGGGGGGCACTTTCTGAAGATAGGATCAGATGTGGGGCTTCCCCGACAATAAGGAGCTCCATTTTATGTGGGGTAGGAGCACCAGAGGGCATGGGGGCGTGACGTGAGGCAGACTAGGGAGGATAAAGGCTCCTCAAGCCCAAGAGGATAGAAACCAGGGCTGAGTCAGAAATGTGTGCCCTCACCCCATCTTACCTTGAGGAACTTGTAGAGGAGGAAGGTGAACCAATTGGTCAGCATCTTCTCAGCCACTGACTCCGTCCTGGGATTGATCATGAGGAAGAAGACAAAGAGAGGATTAGAGGCTATGGACAGGATAGGCTGAAAAAGAATTTACCATCCTGCGGAGTGAAGTTCTTGGGCAGGGTGTTATGACCCTACTGCCCAGGAGGGTCTTGTGCCCTGCTATGCCCCCAGGGCTGAGAGAAAGCCTCTTCCTGATTATGCTGAGCATGCATATGTTGAAATATATGGTCTCCCCCTCCCCTTCCCCCATCTCCAAGGTGCTGTCCTATAGTACATCACAATGACTACAGTGGCCTTCACCTATGCTGTCCAGTGTGGTGGCTCCTGGCCATGTGAAGCTACTGAGCACTTGAAACATGGCCAGTGTGTCTCAGGAGTCAAAGTTTCTCCACTTTATTCAGTGAATTAAGATTCGAGTCTGGGCCTGTGACTGGCGGTGCTCCTGTGATAGTTCAGCCTTAGAGGATATATATATATTTTTTTGGTTTTTGTTTTTTTGTTTTTTTTTTTTCCGAGACAGGGTCTCCCTGTAGTCCCAGCTGTCCTGGAACTCACTCTGTAGACCAGGCTGGCCTTGAACTCACAAAGATCCACCTGCCTCTGTCTCCCAAGTGCTAGGATTAAAGGCGCGCGCCACCTTTAAAAGGCTGACGTATTTCTGTATGTGAAAAAAAAAAAGAAAAACCAAAAGGGGGATGATATTAACTGGCAGAGGACAAGAAGGAAGGTGGTGTGGGAACGAAGGTCGCAGGGGAAGGAGATCATGGTAGAAAGGCCAGGCATCCTACACAGAGCCTGTTACGGCACCTGGACTCCCAGCCCTGACAGCACACAGAGAGGAACCCCAGCTGCTCCAGGGATTTCAGAACTGTTCTCTCTCAAAGGCTTCTGCATACTTTGGAATTCTCCTGGGATTCCTTCTAGGGAAACCTGCAATGGCGGGAGATACTTTTTTGAGTCTCGCCAGGACTGAAGCCTACTTATTCCTTTCTGTCAGAGAACATAGGGCAGTGGTGCTGCTGGTTTGGGCTGTACCCATTTAGAGAAAGCATCTTGCATTGAAACTGCTAAGAACAGGGGCAGTTCCAGAAGATGTTTGGCTATTTCAGTGCATCCAGGTGTTGGGACAGCTGCTGGCATTCAGTGAGGCCAAAAAGGAGGGAAAAGGAGGAACATTGAAAGTGGAGGGGGCAGCCAAGGAAAAGCAGGAGAGGGAAGTAGAAGAGAGAAGCAGAGGCATCCAGGGGAGCTTGAGCACCAAACAAAAGGGGGAGACAGAGACCCTGAGGGAGACCACGATACCATGCCGCCGGGAAACTGCCGGTAGGCGCTCTGGCAGCCACGGCAACCCTAGAATTATGCCAGTGGGTGGCTGCGCAGTGAAAGTAAAACAAAAATCAAAACCATCTACCTCGCTGTTTCTAAAGCTGTAGGATTCTCCACGCAGCAGCCTTTTACAGCCATGCAGGAAAATGCCTGCTGCACCAGAAAAAGCCCAAAGCAAGCACCTTTGAAGGTTAAGTCTATCTATCCACCAGGCTGAGTGGGCACTACTGAGGCCTGGCTTCAGACAGAGACCAGAGGGCAGAAGTCAGAAAGGCAGGGTAGAGTGATCTGGGCAGAGAGAGGGTGGGATGTGGTGTCTTCGTGTGGGGTTTCCTACCCGCAGGTGTACTGTGACTAGACGTTGGAATAACAGCTTCAAAGAGAAATGGCCTCCCTTCTGAAGGAAGCAGGACAGAATGGGAGCACGTTTCTACCAAAGGCTAAGTCACGGGTATACCAGGGCTCGCATTTGTCTGACCTTGTGCATCCCACAAGTGTGCAGTTGCAGGTGTGTGTTACAGTTCCAACATGAAACACAGGCTCTTGCATTTAAACACTAGTCATGGAGCCTTTAAGAGGCGGCCCTTACTAAAGGAAGTAGTTAACTAGGGGTAGGTAGGTCTTTGGTATATATTATCCGTGGCTCATTCCTGTCATTCTTTCTCTGCTTCCTGACTGTCCAATGTGACCAGCTGCCCCCTGCTTCCATAGACACGCCTTGCCTTCCTCACCACGATGGACTGCAGCCCCTAAAACCGTGAGTCAAAGTAAGCCTTCCATCTTTTAATTTGCTTTGCTCAGGCATTTGGTCACAGTGAGGAGGAAACTTAACTATACAATAATTATATATACTATATTATATTAACTATATAATAATTATATATACTTACTAATACAGCTTCCATCTCTCTTCAACAGTGATTCCTAGACCTATTCAGAGCCCATTGCAAGGGTCAGAACATAATTGCTGGACTGAACAGGGTCAGTTATCCCAAAAAGGTTTTCAATCCATGATTCTCAAATTATAACATACATTCAAGCCTGGGTTCCTTGCTAAAATGCAGATTGTCATCAGCGGGTCTGGAAAGGGCCGGAGTGGCTGCATTTTTAACAATATCCTAGACTCTGCACCTGTTGCTGGGCTACAGGCAGCCTGAGGCCTTCTCCTACTTCTAGTCCTAACATAGATGAGCCCAAGTGATGGCCTAACTGAGCTCGGAGAGAAAATTCTCACAGAAATCTGCACAATACAGAGAAATGGCCTCCCTTCTGATGGAGCACATTTCTACCAAAGGCTAAATCACAGGTATAGCAGGGCTCAGTGGAAAACAGACACAGGGTGAGCTGGGCTATAGACACCCATGTGGTAGGCAGGACTGGCTCCTGCAGGTTAAAGCTGCTCTGGCTAGACAGCATGGCTGATCTCCCTGCATCCTCTCCGGTCTGCATAGAAGAATCTATGAGCCAGACTCTGACTCCTGACAGCCACCATAGCCTCTCTCACCTCCTGAGTAACAGCTTGGGGTGGTTCTTGCTCTCCAAGTTCTTGTCAATGAGGTCAGCCAGCAGCTGCTTCAGCACGTCGGTAGCATACTCCAGCTTGCTCTGAAGCACAGTCATGATGAGCGAGGCCACGTTGCCCCGGTCCCGCATGGAGAAGCTGCGTTGGGACTCCAGTGTGCGGATGAAGGATAACAGGAACACCTTGTTGTTGATGAGCTGGGCAAAGAGCTTCAGGCCTTTCTCTACACGCTCCTGCCGGTAACCTGGGACCTGTGGAGAAATTCAGAGTCCTAACATGACTTTCTGAGTATCCCATTGGCCTCCCAACAGAATAGGCTGCACCCGCCATCAATGCTTCTTCCTGACATCTACTCTACCCACAGTCCACAGGGACAGTATTATCAAGGACTTCTTAGGGCTGGGCACAGTGGCCAACATCTACTTAGCCTTCCTCACAGCCTATAAGGTGAGTTGGTACCTCCAGTTTAAGAGACACACCAATTAAAACCAAGAGAATTAGCCATAGTTCACAAGTGGTAGCAATGGGATTTGAACCCAACTGTGTGAGACTCTAGGTCCCACACTCTTCCATGAGGGTGATGCAGAGCAGAGGAGGGGCTTGTGTGTCAGACTGTCTCCCAGCTCTGCAGAGCTACGGAAGTCAGGTCTGCTGTACTCGGTGTCCTGGCTCAGGGACCACCCAGCCTGGGCTTCCAACTAATCTAGTTCCCAGGCCTCTTTGACCCTGATGGTCCTCTGGACAAAAGGTGACTGGAGTCAGGATTGCTGGTTCCCCTGGGATCTAACAACACCCTACTATATGACCTGGGGCAAGCCCCTTACCTCTTCAGGACCTCAACTGACCTGCCTGAAGAAATGGGGAACCAGAGGCCAACACCCTCTGAGGAATACCCCGACTCTCACCTATGATGTTCTCTCCCCAGGGGAAGGGGAGGAAAGTAACTCTACCTGACTCCCGGCAGGGTCTATTCTTTGGGGAATTCCTGGGAGGGTTCAATTATCTTGTTAGACACATGCTGACCACTGAGATGTGCATGGAGGACACATCTCTGAGATGCCCAGAAATAGGTACAGTAGTCCTGTTCACAGGAACCTAAGACCACTGCATCCCAGACACCCAGCAGCATGGATGCTCTGTGGTACTGAGAAGGAATGACCTACTGCTGTCCACAGTAACAGGTGAGCGCTTGCAAATGCACTGAATACAAAAGACAGTAGAGAGGGTGCAGTCTTAACATGGCGCCACTTAAATACAGATTCAGAACAGGGAAGATGGCGCAATGCTGGTAGTAAAGTGATTGTTCTGGGGCAACATGGGGAGGGCACACGGAACCCTGCTCTGACTCTTTATGTGGACACTGACTTGATGGGTGGGATACATGGGCTTTCTTGGGGACCTGCCAGTCCCTGCCCAGAAAAATGATGTCTGTGCGTTTGCTTCTGAGAAACCTTAAAGGACTCTTGGAAACTCAGCCACAGGCTCTACCCTCATGGGAGACCTCTTGAAACAGTTTGTGCCCCAAAGTGCAGTCCGGAGGGAGTGTGGGAGAAGGGACAGCCAGCAGACGTGTCCCAGAAGCTGCATCCTGAGGGCTGTGTCCCAACTGCCTGTGGTAGGGAGATCCATGTATCAGGTCTTTGAGAAAGACTGTTGTGTAGGTCATGGTAAGGAATGTGGTTCCAGAGTCCGTCAGACTTGGGTTGAATGCTGTCATTGCCATTTACTAGTCGACAACTTCTTCATCAGCAAAATGCAGTTAATAAGAGCTAATAGGCATATGGGTCTTAGTCTGTGCCAAGTACTGTTCAGAGTGCTTTGGAAATAGTGGTCCATCTAATTCACACAGGTTCTATCAGGACCTCTGGGACCCCATGATGATAGGAGCATTTCCAGAAGCTTCCACGCCAGCCCATGAACCCAGGCAGTTACAGTATGCTCTACCCTCCCCTGGGGCCCTCACATAGACTCAGAGACCACACCTTCAAAGCCTGCTTATAGCACCACGCAAGGCTGAGTCAGTAACGGCAGCTGTTTTATCCTCTTCCACTCCTGAGCTTTAAACTGTCAAGGACAGAGGCAGACAGAGATGGCCTGTTGGTCCACAGTCACAGAAGGTGGCAGAAACGGTCATGCTTCTCAAGACCGGGCTGCCCCTGTGATCTGGGCTCATGCTAAGGTGGAGGCAGGAGGCCCCAGGCCTGCACTAGGATGGCAGCTCTGAAAAGGGCATGCTGAGCCTCTCTGAACTCCGTAGGGAAGACTCTTAGGGAGCTTTCCTAGTGACGGGGCACTGTTGCTCCTGTGGATCTAGACACTGGGTGGAGGATGTATGCTTCCAACGAAGTCCATTGTTATTGCTTAGGCTGCAGTGCTGTACCTGGAAGGCCAGTTCTCAGAGATGGAAGTGGGCCAGAGCCAGAGGACACAGCAGGTACCAGCCAGCACCACCTGCCCGCTCATCCTGTCCTCATCATAGCTTCACTTCTGGAACACCTCACTGTCCCAGGAGGTCCTGGCCTGATCTGACTCATAGCTGCCTTTGTCCCCGATTCCTTGTAGGCTAATGGGACGGAACCATGGCAGCTATAGCCTAGGGCTCTAACTACCACCCATCTATTCTCACTGACCCCCTCCCAAATCTGAGACTGCCCCCTCACATACACGACCATATTTGACTTCCCTTCACCTCATTCAGAGCAGTTCTTCTGTGACTAGTCCTAGCTCTAACAGATAACATTGTCTACCATGCAGTGTGCAACCCACATGATATGCATTCTTGTAATGAAGTCTTCTAAAGACCTTGCAGGGATCTGTCAAGATTCTTTCAGTTTCTGAGAGAAGTTACCAAATGCATCCTGAAGACTACTCTACCAGTGAAAGGCAGGGACAGATTTTCAAACCCAAGCTTATCCTGAGTACTAGGCCCTGGTCCCCACCCGTTCCTGTGTCTAGCCCACCCCTGGACTCAGGAACCATCTGAAAGCCAACTCTGGCTGCTGCTTGCAGTCTTCCCAGGCACAACCTCCCAACTGCTCAGGCTGCCTATCAAAGGGAGAGGTGGCCAAGGACAGGTTTGGTAGCATAGCATATGGAGCTGACGCAGTGCCAACTACAATGGTACCCGATGCCACAAGGACCAACTCTGAACTTCCTGCATGGGCTGCACTTGCTCCATACAAAACGCATTTGCCTGTGGCCAGCAAGTGCCTGGGGTCCAGGGCAGGAGTATTTCAGCTAGCCTCTTGTGGGAAAGGCATTGTGGTCAGCAGCCTGGGCTTTGGAGTCAGATACCACGGTGAACTGTGTGTGTGGAGAAGAACTCCACCCTCTCCGGGGTCTACTGTCTTACCTGAACTTACTCATCTGTTCTTACAGCAATGGTGTCCCAAGACTCATGGAAACTCAATCAGACAAAACCCATCATAGAACTGAGGAAATGGGCAGTGGGCCCCAACCTTAGCTGAAGAACTATTGGCAGGTGATTTAGTGGTGGATGGAAGGGGGTTGATCTTCTTTAAGGGAGAAGGCTGACTAGACTCCAGTGAATGAACTTGCTCTGAGGAACATCTGGGTACAAACTTAACTTGATAGGCCTTACCGTGTATGACAGAATGCATGAAACTCAGTGTGGGGGCGAGACGGAGCAAGGCTGGGAGAAGGGTTATAAAGATGATTGAGGTGTTTGCATTAAGTGTACAGAAATTCAACAAAAATGAATAGGAGGGTCTCTGTCATAATGTTTTATGAACATTAAATAAAATAATGCACAGGAAGTACTTAGCGTGTGCCATGCACATGGAATCAGTGGTGCCTCTATTTCCTGTCTCTGTCTTCCTTGCCTAGTAGTCTCAGGACGCTATTCCTCAGGAATTTACACATCAGATCTTAACACATCGCACTCTGTCCCTGGGTGCTGGGGGCAGACACTTTCTTCCCATTTGATGGAGGGTGTGGACAGAACGGGGTACCCTGGGTCATGACCTTCACAGCCTGCCTCCCCCTCCCATCCCTGGCCAATGCCACTCTAAACAAAACACTCTTTATTCACCATATGGTTTTCCACTTTAGTTGAAGTCTGTGCATATAAAACTGGATAGTAAATTTTAATTGTAACTCAATAGGCTAGAATTTAGGAGCCAGCAAGGGGTCAAAATTGGGAGTGTATGATTGATAGCTCTGTGTTTTCAAAGCACTGGTGTGTAACTGGGGCCAAGAAAGTCCTTTCCCCAAATGTGTCCACTTATCCTACAGGAACTGGTGCAAAACAGAGCAAGACAATCTCCCTTTACATTTTCTACCTGTGGGCAGGTATCCCAGGGGGCTGAAATGGCTTTCATTAATGAGATGCCTCCACAATAAGAACACCAAGAGAGAGAAATTTTCAGTGGCAATAATGGGTTGGAAATTGACAAAACAGTGAACTATATATGATCCACGGGTCTCACACAGCCCCGGGCTAATATGGGGATAGATTGATTCTGAGCCTAATTAAAAGATATATTCCGGGGCTGGAGAGATGGCCTAGTGGTTAAGAGTGCCAACTGCTCTCTCAGAGGACCCAGGTTCGATCCCCAGCACCCACATGGCAGCTGAGAACCGTCTTTAACTCCAGTTCCAGGGGAATCCGACACCCTCTTCTGACCTCTGAGGCATTGCACGATACGGGTGCACAAACCTGCATGCAGACAGTACATTCATACACATACAAAATAAATAAAAAATATTTTTAAAAAGTTATATTCCTAAAATCAACTTATATTGACTTGAAATTTTTTAAAGTGGTGAAATAAGAAAAATAATATATATTCACATCACAAATTGATTATTTGTTAGATTATTCTCCGTGGTGCCCATAGATGGGGTATCGTACCCCTTGCTAGGGCTGCTGTTTCCACTCCAGCACAGACATGTTCATTCTTTCACTCCCTTCCTGTGTTTCCTATACTGTTGCTGTACAACAGCAACTAGGTGAAGCACTCGGTCTACACATCGGTCAGAGAGAAAGAGAGAGAAAACGCGCGTGCGCTGCACTATCTGCTCATCATCACTTTCCCCCTTAATCAGGAATTCACATGCTCTTTTCAGTGTCCTGAGAAGCCTGGTGTTTTTATGCAATCCATGTGGGGCTGAGGAGAGATGAAAGGCAAGGAAAAGAATGAGAGCAAAAGAGAGGAGTGAAGGTAAGAGTCTGATTAAGACAATGGCTAGGCAGAGTTCATGTCTATATACAGTGCACGCATAAACCCATGCGCGCGCGCACACACACACACACACACACACACACACACACATCTTGATAGAAAAGGTACAGGTAGCCAATGAGGATGTTAGTCCTTTGCCTGTAGTCTCTGAGAATGCCTCACAGTGTCTATCAGTGAATGGATCAAGGAACAACCATGCTGTCCGAATAGGAAGTACACATATACACATGGAGACCAGCAGCATCCAATAAGCAAGCATGGAGAGATGTGGGTGCCCTAAGTTCTCTGCGGACAAGCAGTGTGTGTTGGGATGGTACACAGCCTTCTGCATCCAAGGAGACCCTTCAACATCAGTATCTGCAACAGTGAGAAGCAATTGAGCAAAGGGTCTGTTTTGATTTTGCAGATAATATACATCTTATTTTCCACATTGCGTCAGTTGTACATTCTAATCCCTCCTGATGAGTAAAAACTGAAGGGCAGCTGGAGGTCTAGTGCAGTGTGCAGGCTTGCAGCTGAGATCAGAAACATTAGAGTCTAACCACCCCAACTCAGTTCTTGGCCGTCTCCAGCAAGGCTGTAGCCAGCCTCTTACTAGAATTCTCTACCTCCTTACTTTTCCTTACCTGTAAAATGGACTTACCTATAAAGGTCAGTGGCTGGATGCACACAAAGTTGACCAGAGATTTTAATGGCCATCAACATCTAGTGATAATCTGTCAGGGTTTTTATTTTGCCCCGCTTTCCTTATTTATTTATTTTTTTCACTTTTTCTGGTATTTATCTTGATAAGCCATTTCAAAGCTCTTTCAGAACAAAGTGTAATATGAATATATGCATAAGCCAGAGACCATGCTAGACAGTAAGTGGGATAAAGTATTCAGAAGATGGGGCCCTGCTGGCAGTAAGGCAGTGGGGGTTTTATCACTCACATTTTCTCCTTCCTTCTCTGTGTGTTGCTTGTCTTTCCCAAGGAGGCATCAAGTGATAAATACCCTTATACATGTATTGAGCACCAACTAAGTAGTAAAACCCTTTATAGTATGGCTTATTAAACCAGAATCCGTGAGCTGCCTGCATTTACCTGCTATAATTTTTGGTTGTTTAAACATGTGTAGTTTTCTGGGAAGACGGTCCTCTCCATCCATTCTATTCCCAAAGGGCTCCATGACTTCCTAAGACCTCACAGTGTGGCATGAAGTTCCCTGGATTGACTCTATCTCCTGCAGAGAGACTGGCCCGTGTCCACAAGCTAGGTTACCTTCAGCAAGATGTGCCCCACCCCCAGCCTCGGCTTTCTCCCCTCCAAATGAAAGGGCTGAGTTACATTCCCCTGTTCTAACACCAGCAAGGAGGACACTGCTTCTCACCTCAAGGTCCCGGAGCACAGGGTGGTCTTCGATGCCTGGGAATAGCACTCGCATAGTGTAGGTTCTATAGTCGAGGAAGGGAATCCCAGCTCCATCCAGGTCACTGGTCAACTCATGGATGTCTGTCTGCAGCTCAGCAAAAGCTGGCACAAAGAAAAGCCTGTGAAGGGTCTGGGGTGAATTGGTAAAGTGCTTGTTTTGCAAGCATGAAGATATGATCTTGATTCCTAGAACCCATGTGAAAAAAGCTGGGCATGCTTATAATCCCAGAGCTCTAGAGGTGGCAAGGAGGACCCCGGTGCTCACTGGCCAGCCGGCCAGCCTACTCTATGTGGCAAGCTCTCAGTCAATGAGAGACCTTGTCTCAAAAAACAAGGTGAACAGAGTCTGAAGAACAGCAGGTGAGAACCCCCTGAGGATGCCTTATAAGGTGGCTTAGAATCACCCCTCTGGGAATGTTTAAAACCCTCACCCAGGCTCCTGGGAGTGTAGGAACAATATGGATAAGTGCCTTAGCATGGTAGAAGCTGGTCTGGGGTCTCATGTCTTTCAAATGGCAGAGAGATAGTGAGGCTGTCGCCAGACCTATCATGCTACTGGGGTCAGAAGAGGAAAGGCTCTGGTCGAAGGACTGCGCTGAGGATGAAAACTACAAAAGGACAGAGTGAGTCTATGCCTAGTGCTTTACTTCGAACTGAGTTTATTTATGAACCTTAAAAACAATTTCTTCCAGTAATGGAAAAGGGCTTGTGCATCCAGTTCTGGACTGTGTAGCTCCCAGAGACCAAACGGGGCTTAGACAGAGGGACTATCATTCTAATCTGTTCCTTCCACACAGATATGCAGGTGGCATCTTTGCCCTGCCTACCTCAAGGTGATGCTATCTGATGGGGAACTGCAATCTACTTATGAACACCTTGTCTACAAGGGCAGCTCAGGCCCCAGATGGACAGAGCCTCAAGGCCCCAGCTGGCCCCTGGGAAAATCTAGCATGTAGCGCATCCAAGACCCAAAGCTGTCATACCCCATCCTGGGCACATAGTCCCTCTGCCACTGGAGGTATTTAGAGGCATAGCTACCTACCAGTCCTGCTCAGCTGTGGCATTCTCCTTGGTACATGCACACACATACATCTACCTGCATTCATGTATGCACATACCTGCACAAACATGAACAGGATGTAGTAACACATGGTGGCAAAGAAAAATAGGCAGTGGGTATTCCCAAACCAATATTTCTTTCTATTCATGTACATTTACGAATAGGGGGGAAAGCACTTGGTAGGTTTTCAAGGGATTCACAGGCCCAAAGTGGCTCTAGAGACACCGAAGAAGAAGCAGCCCAGAGCACAGTGGACTGTGGTGACACGGGAATGTCACATAAGCACCCTGAATTGTATACAGGGCCCCAGCCTGCCCTTCTTGGTGACCGTGATAGAGGTCCTCCCCACAGATCTGGCTTGAATTTTGTGGCTTTCCATGAGCACCAAGGCTTTGTGGAGAGGACGAAGGACTAGGCCGAGCACTGGCAGACCTGGTGTTCCCTTCCTCTGCCCCTGTAGTCCCTCCTGGTGCTCCCTTCCTCCTTCACATGCCCCCCCCCCCACTTCTGTTCTGTCATATGGACCCTAGGGTTCTTTAGAAACTGAAACCCTAGTATGGCCAAGGAAACAGACTCCAAGGCCTGTGAACAACTGTGTGTGTAAATGAACCAAAGACCAAAAAGTCTTTGGTATTTACTGTCTCCAATCCCTGGCAAACACTTATTGTGATAGTTGATCTTAATTGCCAACTTGAATGGACTGAGAAGTACCTGGGTAATCAATGAAGCATATCTCTGGGTGTGCACGTAAGGGCCATTGCAGAGACAATTAGATCATAATTATCACTGGATTGATTCATCCTTTGATGGGTTCATAATATGACAGAGTTGTTAGAGCGAGTGGATCTTTGGAAGGTGGGGCCTGGTTGGAGGAAGTGGGTAACTGGGGGCGGGGACTGTCCTTAGGGCTGTATCTTGCCCTGGCCCCTTCCTGTATCTGCTTCCCTCTGCTTTCTGACAGCTGTCAGGTAAACAGCTGTACCCTGCCACACCCTCCCAACCTTGACTAATGGAGCCCTGGAAACCAGGAGCAGAAGAACTCATTCATCCTGTAAGTGGTTTCTGCCAGGTTATTTGGTCACAGTGATATAAACCAAGTAACCCACTAGTGCATGTCTGGAGTGAAGAGCACAAAGCTGTGTTGGTATTGGCAAGTGGGAATGTACACATGAACAGGGAGTGGGGTGTCTGTGTGTGAGTGCACTTGGCTTTTAGGTATGAGAGTGTGTAAGCATGCCAGCAAGTGTACAGACAGAATGGGAGTGTGCTTACACATGTGTGTGCTTCTCCAACTGAAGCTAGGTCTGTACAGGGCTGGGATGGCATCTTCTGAGTGTGGGTGTGAGCTCACTGGCTGACAGTGAGATCTCCAGGAAGGCCCTGCCCTGGGCCCATGTTGCCCTGCGAACGCCCTGGAAAGTGCTTGAGTGGCCAACCCTGCGCACCTTTTGCTGTGAGCCACCTTCCTCCCACCCCTGCAGCATGACTGTTGCCCGGCCAGCAGCTACGAGTCCCCATGGGACTCCATGGGCTCCCAGGCTGGACTCCTGTCTGCCTTCTGAGCTCATCTCCCTTGTGATTTCTAGAGGAGCCTGGCACCCCCTCCCTTCAACTGTCTCTGGTTAGGATGCTTAACCAGCCAGGAGGAGAATGAGGGAGCTGGCTTTTGATGGGTCTGCAGTTTTCTTTAAGTCATCAAGTGCTTCCAACATTCAAAGCCTCGTGCCTGCCACACATAAAAGAGATTCTAATCACTACACCTAATTAGAGGGAAGAGTACATTGCAGAGAAAAAAATTAAGCAGTGTAAATATAATAAAAGGCAGTAATTAACAGTCCCACAAGGCGGATGCCGTGATGACAGCTGAAGGGTGTAGAGAGGGGATGGAATGGAGCCTCGTCCCCATCAAGAGCGGCTGGGCTTCCCTGATGGGAACCTGCGTGATGCAGAAGCCCAGGTACAGGGCCGGATTAACTCCGGGTACATATCACCCGAAGAGAAACTGCTCAGCTCTTCCCTCCCAGGGTGACTCACACAAGGATGTCCTGAGGTTACAAGAGTCTGCCTGCTAAGCTGCCTTCTTGGGTTTAATACAGCTGATCTTACTTCATGGTGGTGTTTGCGAATTTTTCAAATAAAGCTGTGAAACACTCTTCCTTCAGAATCACAAATCAATCCTACAGCCTTCCCCTCCTGCTGAAGGGAGAAAGGTAAGGATTACCTGCATGTATCATGCCAAGACACCTCAGATCTCTCTGGGAGGAGACTGTGAACCCACCCAGCCAGAGTTCTGGATCTAGAGACTGCTTCTGGGGTAGAAATGATCCTAGCATGACACCTGGGAGGAATAAGGTAGAAACCACAAGGTAGGACTGACTACTAGACAGGGCTTTGGTCTGGGGCCTTGGCTAGGTTCAGACTGGCAGAAGACTCTGCAGAAAGGAAAACCAGCTTCCAAGACTATCTGCTGTAGGTCAGATTGCTGGGCTTGTGAATAGGAGGCACACACACACACATTTCTGTACATGCACACACAACCTCCAGCACTACTGGCTATGGCAGTCTTCTGGCTTTAAATGAGAAGTACAGGCATACACACATACACACACATTTATACACATACATAGGTACAACCATACATACATGCATACCTATAACTACCACCCACTACAGCCTGGCCTATTGGCACAAACATATACATACACAAGCACACATACACATATCATGACCTTCGGTACTGCCAAATGCTATCCAGGCTGGTTGCTGTTGTATGAAAGGCAGCAAGCACACAGATGCACATATATACATATACATACACTGGCACACAATGCACATATATACATACACTGACACGATGCACATATATACATATACATACACTGACACATGATGTACATATATACATATACATACAGTGACACACGATGCACATACATACATACACATGATGCACATATATACATATACATACACTGACACGATGCACATATACATATACATACACTGACACACGATGCACATATATACATATACATACATATGATGCACATATATACATATACATACACATGATGCACATATATACATATGCATACACTGACACACGATGCACATATATACACATACATACACTGACACACGATGCACATATATACATATACATACACTGACACACAATGCACATATATACACATACATACACGGACACATGATGCACATATATACATACACATACACTGACACACGTTGCACATATATACATATACATACACTGACACATGATGGTACACACACACCCAACCTGCTGCTTATGTATGATATGTGCACACGTGTGTAAGCACACACACACACACCCTCCAGCACTGACTCCAGCACCTGGGCACTCAGTACCTTCCTTGCACTCCAGGGCCACACGGGATTCCAGGTTGTCCATCTGCATCTGCAGCCGCTTCAGCGTGAGGTCACTCTCGCGAGACTTGCGTTTGTAGGCGATGAGGACAGCCACGATGAAGATGAGGAGGAGGCCGCCAGCCACTGCGATGCTGACTATGGCAGGCAGGCTGAGTGGGCTGTCAGGGGCGATGTACACCATCCCTGGGGAGTACTCCATGCCACCCACACGAGCCTGGGGACGCAGGAGAAGAGAAGGATGGTATACTGAAGAAGAGTTCTGAGTCAGGATGAGGGCACGGCTGCCAGGGAGGAGCCCTGGCAGGTAGGGAAAACAGAAGACAGTACGACGTGCAGGAATAGGAGAGGACTAGACAGCAGAAGCCACCTCTCAACTAGAAATTGTGTCCAACCCATCATTCAGGAGGACATTGTCACCACAAGAATGCAACTCACAACTGGGTCTACATAAAGTGACATAGCACCAATGAATGGCTTCCCTCATACTCATTCTACTATCAGAATTGGTGACCAAGGCACAAATATAAGATCATGGGCCTTCCTAGACCATTGATGATCCTCTTCTTTTTTTTGTTGTTTTTTTGGTCTTTTTGAGACAGGGTTTCCCTTTAGTCCCAGCTGGCCTAGAGCTCACTCTGTAGACCAGGCTGGCCTTGAACTCACAGAGATCCACCTGCCTCTGCCTCCCAAGTGCTAGGATTAAAGGCGTGCACCACCACACCCAGCTGATGATCCTGTTCTTAATGGCTCTCTTGTCCCTTAACAGACAATTTATTGCTCCATTTAATGTTTTACACTGTCCTTGTTGCTATTCCAACCAGGACAGAGAAAGCAACAATTCACACACACACACACACACACACACACACACAGTGTGTTATGTGTGTAGTAGGCTAGTGAGGTGGGAAGATGCAAACGGCTGTGGGCGAGCTTGGAGGAGGGCTCACAGTGGGCAGGATGCTTTCCTAAAATGCCTTGGAAGCCACTCCCACCCAGCATTTCTCCATCCACAATGAGGTCCCACCAGCCTCACCATCACTTTGTGCCTGCCAATGAGGTTGGGAGACTCGCAGAGCAGTTGCACATCTGACACGGTCACGGGGCACGGTTTCTCCCCAACCAGCACAGTGTAGTTCAGCTTTACATTGCCCCCGGCCACTGGTGGGATCAGGTTCTTGCCCTGGGTAGACAAGAAAGCCCCCATCCCACCCCTGAATCAGAACCACAGCTGATGGTGGCTGCCACGGCCTCTTATCAAACATCCTGTCCTATGGTTGAGTTGGGAAAGAGGCCACCATCAGCAATAAGTCCAGCATCAAGTACTTCGTGACAGGAACAGAAAACAGACAAGTACAACACATATACTAGCATCTTCTCTTCCTCCCAGTAAGAAATCAGTAATTAAAGAGCTCTGGAATGCAGCCCTCAGTGTCCTGGCATAGAGTTGCAGTAGTCACTACCAGCCGATTCGAACTGTCATATGAGTTACAATTGACTTGTTAGCCATGCACCAGAGAAAACCTAAACTGTGGTTTGCAAGGGCTGCACAGGAGGAAGCAACATGAGCCTATGCCTGTCTAGTTTCTGGACTCTAAGGACAAAAGATTGGGAGTCAAGGGGTCTAGGCGGATCTGTCTGCCCTGAGAGGATCAGGTCTATAACAGGAGTTCTGGGCTATTCCATATCCACTGCAAGGGATGTAAGTCCTGAAATTTAGCAGGAGTCTCTGCCTTCCATTGACTTCCACCCTCTCCCTGTACCTGGATACCCTTCCCATCCACTGAGAACATCCTTTCTCCTTGTCCTTCCTCCTCCTACCTTTAGGATGATAGGGGTGCCAGGCTTGAGCTCGAGGATTCCTGAGGGACCAAAGGCCTCAAACACGGGATTGGGATAGTAGGTGAAGTTAGTCTTGTTGAGAATTAACAGGGACTGAACATTGTCCAAGATGAAGCCAAACTCTTCAGGCCTCTCAGTGAGGTCGGACTGGTGGTCAGGATCCACTGCAAGGGCTGGAGCCTGGCAGGTCATCTCAGTAGCATTAAGAACCTCGCAGATCTGCAGGGGGAGCCAGAGAGGGGACAGTGAGGAGTGTCTCCACCCCAGGGTGTCTAGTATGTGTTTCATACTGCACAGAGTTGATATGGAGAAATTACGAAGGAGGGAGGAAGGGTCACACACTGGAGTGCTCAGATCCCTGGTCTTGGCTTTGCCCAATGTGGAAGTGCCAAGAGCTGGGCAGGAATGGTGAGGTCGGACTGGAACCAGGCAAACTATGGAAGTAATTGGTTCTTCAGGTCTGGAGCCAAAAGGCTGAAAATGCTGTCATGTCTATTCCTCTATCTCACCGTCCCAGGGCTCAGAGGTGGGTGCTGGGTCATCATGTGTATGCAGGGACCGTGGCAGCCCCTGGGCCCTGACAGGCAGACTCACATTGATGTGTTCCTTCCCTCCATGCTTGGCTCGGATCTGGGGATTCTGTATGAGGTCCAGGTGAGTCCCCCAGACGGCGATGGGTGTGTTCCCACTGCCCAAGAAGAAAGAAAGGAGTGTGAATCACAGGTGTAGGCAATGAAATGGCACTTGGCCATGACAACAGTGGTCACTGAGATGAGCTATGACATAAGGACAAGGAAACACAGTGTCCCTGGGGACCAGGAGGAGGAACTGACTGTGGTAACGAGGATAAACATCTCAGAAGCCTAGAGGGAGGACAGTGATGAGTTCACGGTGGCCTTCACTGACAACATGGCCCCTTGGCTCTCCAAGGCCTCCAGACCCAAAGCAGACAGAGACTTCTCTGGAGTCTCCATCCCCAGCCTGCATCTTAGTATTGGTCTGAATAATCTCTAGTATCCAAACACAATCTGTTTCCAATGGCAATCCTGCTACAAATTTCCTCCTTGGTAGCTTCAGTCCAGCTGAGAACTGAGAACCATGGCCCAGGAGAGGCACGGGACACAGGTGGGATGGGGTGGGTTCGGTGATTTATCTTGGTGTGGCCTTTCAAAGGAGGCCATGCCCTATACCCAGGGAGGCTGAGAAGCTGGTTGGGGTAGTAGGCAGCCCTATACTTAGTAGTGTCCTTCTTGGGCTACTTAAAGGGCAGTGGGGTGTGCCCCGATTGCTAGTCAAGGGAGCATCTTCAACAAAAATCCATCTGTCTAAAGCAGGTTCATATAGGTTAATTCTTTCCAGGCTTGGTGGCTAAGAACTGTTTTACCTGACTTTATATTAGTTTCTATCTATCCACCTGCCCATCTTTAAAGTTCAGTTATTTCCTTCCCTTCTCCTTGAATATGCTGCATGCACTCCTTTTTTTTTCTTTTTTTTAATTTTATTTATTTATGTGTATGAATGTACTGTTTGCGTGTAGATCTGTGCACCCATGTCGTGCAATGCTGCAGAGGCCAGAAGAGGGTCTCAGATTCCCCTGGAACTGGAGTTCTCCTGGAATTGGAGTTACAGACGATTCTTAGCCACCATGTGGGTGCTGGGGATCAAACCCGGGTCCTCTGCAAGAGCGGTCAGTGCTCTTAACCGCTAGGCCATCTCTCCAGCCCACACTCCTATACATACATCTACATCCATGCATGCCCATAAGATTTCTATTATGCCCGGAGAAGGTCCTCTATGAATATGACAGTCCAGATGAGCTTCTGGCATCCAGCCTCCCCTCCAGCCTGTTCAGTCATTCCAGAATTGTCTCCAAACAATTGGCTCCATCGTTGTCTCCAAACAACCCAGACCCTTAGGAGAGGCTCAGATTTGCACACTGTGCAGAGCCCACCTTATCTTTAAATTTTCTTAATCTAAGCAAAAATATTGGTGTTCCAGAACATGTGTCCAACCTCCCTTACAATATGAACATGACTTGGGGACTCTGCCAGGGAGACAGGTGTTGTACCTGTGACAAAATGAGTAATGAATGAACTAAAGCAGGCTGTGAATGCCCCAGAGTATATCACTGCTTCTCAAGTGAGACACAAAGCCATTGTGTCACCTTCCTGAATCACCAGGCTCTCCGGCCAAGGCCTGGCATGGCTTTAACAGGCTCTTTCCTCTCCGTGGCTTAGCAAAGGACAGCTGATGGCCACTTCTCGTTCCCACAGCCAAGCTGCTTCTCTTTGGGCTTCATGCAGAGCTTGGCCAACTCTTCCTGTGAGGGGCCAGACAGTCACTCTTTCAGGCTCCACAGGCCATATGGTCCCTGTCACAATTACTCAGCTGTGCTGTGGTGAGAAAGCAGCTGAAGACAATACAGACAGGGAGCAGAGCCACCAATAAAACTTTATTTAGGGGGCTGGAGAGATGGCCTAGTGGTTAAGAGCGCCGACCGCTCTTGCAGAGGACCCGGGTTTGATCCCCAGCACCCACATGGCGGCTGAGAGCCGTCTGAAACTCCAATTCCAGGAGAACTCCAGTTCCAGGGGAGTCCGACACCCTCTTCTGACCTCCGTGGCGGTGCACATCACGGGTGTGATGCAATACATTCATACACATACGGAAATAAATAAAATTTAAAAAAATAAAAAAAAAACTTTAAAGCTGGGCATGTTGGCAAATGTCTTTAATTCCTGTACTTGGGAGGAAGAGGCAGGTAGCCTCTGCGAATTTGAGACCAGCCTGATCTACATAGTGAGTTCCAGGACAGCCAGGGCTACATAATGAAACCCTGTCTCAAAAAGAAAATCCAAATTGTTAAAAACTTTATTTACAAAAATGCAAACAGCTAGTCAGATTTGGCACCGAGGCCTCTGGCTTAGGGATTATTCCCTAAACTGGGCTTGTTCTTGCCTCAGCTGGTGCTGAGCACTTCTATGATTTCCCAACTGTCTCAGTCCCAGGTCCCCTCACAGCAGGAGCTGACTGTGGCCAGCACTGAGCATTGAGAAAATGACAGGTAAGGGAAGAATAAGTGGCTGTTAAGGTCACTTGTCTGGTAAGCAGCAGGCTGAACTGAGTCTGTACCTTCCCACCACAAGCCCTCACTGTGTTCTCAACGGACCCTGGTGATCTCAAGCAGCTCCGGCAGAAACGATATCCTCTGCGGAGTCCCTTCCTCCCAATGTGTCTTCAGAGCTTGGAAATGCAGATAGAGGCAGCAGCTGCAGTTCCACTTCTGATGGGTGGCGCTGACCCTATGGATCCTCAAGTGTCTCAGTCACCAAGGGAATCTCACAAAAGATGGAGGCCCAGGAAAGTAAATGGCTTGCCCCAGGCAAACTGCTGAAGGGTCAGACGCCCTGCCTGGTTCTTCGGACAGTTACTGCCAGATGAGGATATGGTCTCCAAGTCCAGTCACCAGCCCTGGCAGTGGGAAAGCGTGTCCCAGCTGGTCAGAACTTAGCCTCCAGGTTGGATCCTGTGTGGAGCTACTTCCGTGGAAGAAGGGAGTCACCACTGGCCATCTTACTAGGGTACTGGGAACCAACCCTAGTCCATCTGTCTCCCTAGTAGGATTGAGTTCCCCCCAAATATTCTATTTACTTACTTATTTATTTATTTTCCAGTACTGGGGATAGAACCCAGGGGCCTTATATGGACCAGGCAAGTATGCCACCACTAAACTATATATCCTTAGCCCTTTTTTAATTTTTAATTTCATTTACTTAGTTTAAGGGACTTGCTAAGTTGCTCAGGCTGGCTGTCAACTCACTCAGCAATGTAGGTATTGAATCATGTGTGTGTGTGTGTGTGTGTGTGTGTGTATGTGTATGTGTGTGTGTGTGTGTGTGCTGTGTACATATATATGAGCATGCATGTGAAGAAGCCAAAGAAGGGTATCAGGTGTCCCCCTCTGTCACTCTCTGCCATATTACTTTTAAGGCCAGGTCACTGAACCTGGAGTTAGACTGTTTGTCAATACGCCCCAGTGCTCTGCCTATCTCCACCTGGCCCCTAGCTCTGGGATTGCGGCGTAGGCAGCCACTTCTGGTTTTTTACATTGGTGCTAAGATCTGAACTCAGGTCCTCATGCTTGCTCAGCAAGTGTTCCGACTCACTAAGTCAGCTTTCTAGCCCAGATCTTACACTTTTTGATCCTCTTGCCTCAGCCTCCAACCGGCTGGAACTATAGGCCTATGCCAGTAAGCTTGGCTTCTTGGCTTTTGAGAGCTGGGAAAGAGAAACTGAGGCCCAGAAGCAGAAAGGGGTTCGGGGTCCTCCTACCTGACGATGCTCCACTCTGGCTCGATACGCACAATGGTGGGGTCCTCCACATACTGAAAGACTAGGTCCTGGCGGATCCTGGCCCTGTCCACCTGCACAGTCACCTTCATGTCCAGCACCTCGTCTGAGGATGTGGTGTTGCAGACAATGTAGGATGGAGACCGCCTGGAAGGGAAGGACAGCACTGGGCTCCTGGGAGCTGAGGATGGGGGTAGTCCCAAGTCACTCCCTTTTCTTGCACTTCAGATTCCTCAGAAGCAAGGGGTGGGTGCTGCTCTGGATGGAAAGCTCGAGAAGCAAGGCTAGCCTGGCCCCATTTTTAGAAAAGATCTAGCTATATCAGTCTACTCAGGCTCCTCCCTTAATTTCTCATCCTGGGTTTGCCTGCAAATGAGAATCTTATGAAGTGAGTTCAGCAAGAACCAGCCCCTTGCCATCTCTTCGCTGTGACTCTCGGAGTCTGGGGCTGGGGGTAAGTCTGCAGCTGCTCTGGGTGCCTAAAGTTGAGCCCTGCCTCTGCGCGCTCCTGTGACAGTCTCAACCCCAGTACAGTGACTTTGAACAAAGTCACCTTCACCATTTCCCAAAGTGGCTAAATAATTGCTTCTCCAATATAACACGCCCTGCTGGTCTGAGCCAGAATCTGTCACAGGCCTTAGCACAGTCCCCTCCAGGAATGCCTCTTGCAGGAGACCCTCACTCAGGCCAGCCCCACTTCCTGGGGCATTCCTTGGATGTCCCCCTGCAGCTCCTACCCCTGGCTTCTATGGAAGGGGCATCCTCCTGGGCAGAGGGAAGAAAACCTCCTGCCCTTGGAGGCTCAGGCCGGCCTGTTGGAATCACCTGCTCAGATCATCTTGGCTGGGCAGCTTGTAGCAGGAGAGGCTCCGCCCTCCCCAGTGGGGTCCAGCTGTAGATCCTGAGTTAAATGCTCAATGGTTTAGAAGAGGGTGCATGTTAGGATGCCAGGCTGAATTGTGGGCAGCAGCATGACACTGCCTCCCATTCCCTGGGGAAGTGGGCTAACTTCTACCATCCTCTCTCAAAGAGAGAAGAATGCCAGATTTTGGAAGGGACTTGCCTAGGGGAAGGGCCACTCCCTGTCCACCCCTATGGAACCCTCAAATCCCCCTTCCAGGGTAATTAATTGGTCTGCCTTCCTCCCTCTGGTCCTGGGGTTACCTATGGAAGAGGCATGGCTGGCTCCCAAACATCACCACCACGTTGCTGCCTGCATTCAGGTTGGTGCCTGTGATGGTCACCTGTGTGCCCCCAGACATAGGTCCCCGGCTGGGCTTCAGGTCTGAGAGAGTCAGGGTCTGTGTAGAAAAGAAGAGGACTGAGACAGCTGGGATGGTGGAGGAGGCTGGGGCAGGCCTGAGGCAGTGCCCCATTGTCCACCCAGGAGCCACCTTCTAGAATCTTCTTATGGTTTTTGTTGTTGTTTGTATGTTTTGTTCTTCTGTGAATAGGCAATGTTGGGGACCCAGAGAGCTTGCATTTGTATATGAATAATATAGAAATTACTATATGAATAGTCATGACTGTATGAATAGTATAGTCATGACAGCTGCCCAGGAAATATCTAGTGTAAAGTGCCGACTTTTAGGCTTTATCTATAGTGATGTAGATACACACACACACACACACACACACACACACACACACACACACATGTTTCCAGTCAGTTTTAAAAAGTAGCTATTCTCAGATGAGATTCAGAGAGGTTAACTAAGTTCTCCAAGGTCACACAGCTAAAAAGTACCATAATGGAGACCTGACTCCAGATCTAGTTCCCAGTCATCTTTCCATAAGGCAGCCTCCTTACTTTGGAGAAGGTGACTTGCCCTTCCCACAGGTCTTCCCAGAGAACCCTCCAGTGTCTGGAGCACCGGCTGTATGAGGAATATACAGGAGGAAGCTTTCAAGGCTTGTGCAGCACCGCCCCCCACCTCCACCCCCAGGACTGAAGGTGAGGAGCGGGCTGGAGTGGGGGTGGGGAGGAAAGCCCTGGACAGCTGGGGATTTGGAGTTGCAGTTTGTTCTTTCATTAGCATTTTAATGGAAAAACTTTCCCCAGTCCCAGGTGAGAAGCCTGTATCTGCATTTAAATGAAGATTTCTCCCTCCCCACCCCAGCTGCCAGGCCCAGAGAAGAACTCAGTGCTCAAGTTGAGCTCGTTCAGTTCACTGAGAGGCTGGTACCTTCCCTTATGTGGCTTCCTTCAGGAGCCCAGGTCCCCAAGTCCTAGAGCAAGGTACGTGGGTGACATACACCTGCTGACCTCAGCTCCAATGTTCCTCAGCTAGGTTTGAAATCTTGGCTCTGTGACTGGACAGCCGAGAATTAGGTTCTGTCGGAAACATACTAAAGACTTAGGACAAGCTCTTCTGCCGCTCGCTCTGGTCACATAATCAGGGATTTGGGCCCCAAGTGGTTATTTCCAAGGCCCATGACAATTCTCTTCTTGGATAGTTTGCATATTTCCAGAGGGTCACTTTGTCCAACTGACCTCCCCAGAGAGAAGAGGGAAGGACAGAGTCTGTCTGCTGATCTGTTTGTGTCCGCCAGCTATGAGGAAGGTCTAGAGTCAAACACTGGGAAGGAAAGGTCCATAGTATGGATACTATAGACCACACTCCAACTCCATGGTGCTGCTACCAGGGACTGGTTTGAGGGGGACTGCTTAGGCTGAGGAGAGGGTGTTATGGAAACATGTTTTAGACTTGTGAGAAACTATTAATTATTCAAGCCATGCTTCATAAATATTTCACGGTGGGTTTGCACGGAGAAAATCAAAGTCTGCATTATTTGCCAGCTCCTCACTTGGCTCGGAGTGGATGGATGAAGAAAGATAGAGGGAGGAAAAGCGTTCTCAGTAGGGCGACCTTCTGGGGCAGAGCCAGTGACAAGACCCAGAGTTCTGCTCCTGGCCCTTGGCAGCTTTGACATTCGGGTGAATAAACCACACATCTGAGCCCAGTTTTATTTGTGGAGGGAAACCAAGGGAGACCCAGGTCTTCTCCCCTGGAAGAAAGAGAATACTGCAGAGGTCTGGAAGGCTTTACACAAAAGGTACAGAAGAAAAACCGATTGGTGACGAGGACGGCTGGAACCTCCCAAAAGGGGCAAGTGGAGCCGGCTGGAGCCAGCGGCACAGCCAAAGAAGCACTGCAGTGTCCCAAGGTGACCAGTGACTCAGTATAATACTAACCCTCATCCCATGGAAATTTAAGTGTCAGAGACACGGGATATATGAAGCAGTTACGGAGAATTACAGCTAACAGCACGTATGGAGAGTCCGTGCTATCCAAATGACCACAAAGCCCCCATTCTTCTTACAGCAGACTCTGGCTGGTCTTCTAAACTTTCTTCCTACTCCAGCCCACTTCTGCCCTTGGAAGTGTATCTTTTTCTAATAAACTGTTTGTGCTTCTGCAGCTAAACAAGTGTCTCTATCCAACTTTTCCAGGACACAAGAACCTGGAGGATGCCCAGTGAACTTTGCTATCATACCCTGCCCCTCTAGCCTTGAAAACAGGAAAGGGCTCCCAGGGTATCCCAGGGTTTGAGAGGCTCCTAGAGGAGCCTGGGGAAGTGTTGCCCAACTTTCTTAGGACCCCACAGGAGAGGGCTTCTGGCGGAAGAACCCTGTACACATAAGCCACCTAGCTAAGGAGAAGGCAGTAAGAGCTCAGGGATACTTGGGAGCATGATGGACGGTTAAGTCTGTTTCTTCCCTGTGGACTCACAGGGAAGAGACAGACTTAACTCAACCCTGTGAGACTCGTGCGGACCTCTGTTCCTCATTCTCACTAGGAACCCCCAGGACCTCCCAGATTTAACCCCTAAGTGCATGCAGGGCAGGGGAAGGGCCTAAGGCCCCCTAACACCATTCCTCCTCCCCTGAAATCTGCCTTAGAGATATGGCACGAGGCCAGTTCCTTGGGAAGTGAGGTAGGTCCTTTATGAAGAGGTCCCATAGCCTGGGGCTTTTGCTCTTCTGTGCCGCTTTGGCTTAATGCCACTGCCTTAGGGTTGATACACTCCTGTAGGTCAAATCTGGTCTCCCTGAATGAGAAGTTTTGGGCAGGTGATAAAAGTTGCCAGTGGAAGAAAAGGAAGAATAAGCAGGAATAGAAAGGAGACACAGAAGGAGAGGGAGAGAGGAAGGAAGGGAAGGGTGAGGGGACAGGGACCTTCTGATGTCAGCCGCATGATCTCTTTAGAAGAGTTCAAATAGAGTGGAGGGCTCCAGGCAGAGGATGTCTGCTCAGCTAGCTCGTTCTTTCAAGGCCCATAGTCCCCAGCCCAGGCTGCATGTCAGACTCACTGGGAAACTTCCTAGTCAAGTTCACACTTGCGCCTCACTGCCAGGAGGGGTGGAAGTCCAGAGCATCACGCTAGTTCCTCAGCAGAGCCTTACACGTGTGATCAGGTTGGAGATGCCATCTTCCATGGAAGCCAGCAAGGAGTTAAAGGCCCAACCTTCATCTCCAAAGGCTTTCTGCTAGAGCAGAAGAGCAGGACTCAAAGGGCCACTGAGTGTGGGGTCAGCAAAATCCTGGAAGCCAAGGGACCTGTGGGTTCCTGCATGGGCCTGCTTGTTCAGAGAAGCTCAAGGAATAGAGCAGGATCAGCGCTCCAAAGAAGTAGTAAGAGGTGGCTCCATGCAGCCAGGGTGAGGGCGTTAGGGAAGGCTGAAGCTGGAGGAAACGGACTGAGTAGGAAGGTAGTCAGCCCAGGAACTAGAACAGCATCTCACAGGGAAAGCAGGCCTGACGCATCCTGTGATGAAAATGGTATCTCCATGTAGGGGGATTGGTTGGGTTAAGATGGCTCAGACACACCAAAAGGGCCCATGGTGGTGGTAAAGAGAAAAGGACGATAAGATCCCAGCACAGACTCACTGAGGGTCTTCTAGGGAAGCTGACCCACAGCCCAGCAAGTTCACGAGCCTGAGGATTAGGCCACTGTCAGAGATGGGTAAGAAGGGAGGATATTTTCATGGGCACCACAGCTTAGATGAACTGTGTGAATGTGATGGGGTATGTTTAAGTGACTGTGGCCTCTGAAGTGGTCACAGAGGTAAGCAGAGACAATTGAGGCTCCAGGGACCATGAGCTTCATGAGCTCAAGACTGCCACTCAGCATCACTACCAAGGAGCACAGGAGAGGGAGCCAGGCCAATTGACCAGCCGTGGTTGCCCAAGGCTTCCTTCAGCCATGCATCAATGCCCTCTCTCTTCATCTCTGTCACCAGACAATTTCATAGCCTGGTGAGGTCATCCACCACGTGTGGTCAGGGATAGCCAGTAGAATCCAAAGAGAAATGGGTAGGAGCTGTGGCCAGGTGGGAGGGGCACCTGACCTACATTCTTCTGCGCTCCTCCTCTGTTCCCCTTTCCAGTCTGGGTCTTGAATATGGTTGGTTTTATCTCCCCTGAGACCCTTGGTCTTTAAAGGAGGGACCGAATGGGGTCTTGGTTAGCACTGCAAGCCCTCAGCCAGGGCCATCAAATTATATTACAACATTCAACAACAACAGACCCAGTGAGAGATATTGGGAAAGCAAATGAATGGCTGTCAGTGAAAGAGAAAGAGAAGAACTAGGAGGAAGAATGGACGGAGGGAGAAGACAGTAGAATTCTCTATGACAGTATTTCAAAACATTTAATGTCTAGGCATAAAACCCTCACTTCAAGCATCCAATTTCCAAAGCAGCCAGCACCCTGAAGAAACTACCCTCTCCACTGTCATCAATCTGAAAAGCCTAGTTGTGAAAAGCTTGGGCTCTGCAAGGACCATGGCCACGTCCCCATCATCCTTTTAATCATCAGGCCAAGAGATCCCCAAAGCAGCCCCTCCCCCACAGCTGTGAGTAAGGCAGTCTTGTAGGCCTGGAGATCCAGGCTGGAGGGACCTAGCGGTTGTGGTGAGGGGTACATGAGATGATGAGAGAAAGACAGGGGTGGGGACCAGGATGTGGGTAAGGGAAATGCAAGGGTATGCAGGAAGGGTGAGGTGATGAGGTGCAGGGCAGGTGATGGAGGGGCTCAAAAGGGATGACAGAGGGTGGATAGGAAAAGTAAGATGACAAGTTGGACATGATAGGGCAAGGTGCACAGGGAAAAGGCAGTGCATAGCAGTGAGGATGAATCACATAGGGAATGACGCTGCACAGTTTGTGTGATCTGCACCACACAGCCATCATCATTATTCCTATTATGCAAATGAAGAAACTGAGGCACAGAAAAGTTAAGACTGGCTGAAGTCCTCCCAGTTAGTGAGCAGCAGAGTCTGGGCACAATTTCCTGAAGTCACCCTGCCCCTCATCAACACAGGGACACTGGGACCCAAGGTCAAAGCAGCTTACCTGGACCATTCACAGAGGCACAGCTAAGCCTGGATTCCACTCCAGGTCTTTCAGATTTTATAGGCTACACTTCTGGGCCACGTTGGCGGGGTTCCCATGAACACAGGTGACAGCCATGAGGAGCCCTGCCCTGTAATGATGGCAAAGAGGCTTCTGTAGCCTGTACCCAGCCAGGCCTCTGCTGATCAGGACTCACCATGAAGTAATAGAGCTGCGAGGAGCGGGCCATGAACTCAGGCCGACACACGGCCACACAGATCTCCACGAAGCCTGCATGTTGGCTGGGCTTGGCCTCTCCCATCTCACACACAATCCTGTAGAAAGAGAGGAGAGCCCATGAGCCAGGGCTCCCAGCCATGTACTGGGCCCACAGCAGAGCCCAGAGAGCTACGGTGACCTGCCAGTCAGACTCAGGACTTGGAGCTGAGTTAAGGTTCTCAGGTCCGGTCCTGGGAACTTCTGCTCTCACTGCCAGGGCTGCCTCAGCCATGTGTTCTGCTCCTAGTCAGCCCAGCTTCCAGGCTAGGAGAGAAGATTCTTACATGTGTGTACCTAGGGGAACATTTGGTATAGTTACCCTTAAAAGTGCTTGTCTCACAAATGAAAAAACCATGGCACAGAAAAAGTAGGCGACTTGCCCAAATAAGTAAATGAATACCATCAACCCCTGTACTCCGGGAATCCACATCTACGGATTCACAAAAATATCACAAAATGGATTATATCTATACTGAATGAATACAGACTTCCTTTTTCTTGTGAATCCTAAATACTATACTAGAATGACTATTCACCTAGCATTTCCATTGACTTAGGTGTAAGTAGTGGAGAGATGACTTAAAGTACTCAAAAGGATGTACACAAGTTGCCAGCAAAACTGTGCTATTTTGAGTCATCTGCTTGCTGGGCATCCAGAATTTAGGAGTCTTCAGGAGGTCTTAGAACCAATCTACCATGAGAAGGTGCTGTTTAGATACATGCACACATGTATTTATACATGCACACATATTTTTATATGTATGTACATGTACACATATTTTTATATGTATGCACACAATTATAACTATTGTAGACATGCACATACATACATTTATATTCATATATGTGTATATTATGTACTTTTTTTCTTTGGGTCTTTTTGAGACAGGGTCTCCCTGTAGCCATAGGTGGCCTGGAACTTGCTAGGTAGACTAGGTTTAAACATGTACTTTTTTTTTTTTTTTTTTGGTCTTTTCAAGATAGGGTCTCCCTGTAGCCCCAGCTGTCCCTGGAGCTCATGTGTAGACCAGGCTTGCCTTGAACTCACAAAGATCTGCCCGTCTCTGCCTCCCAAGTGCTAGGATTAAAGGCATGCGCCACCATGCCCGGCTTAAACATGTACTCTTTAAGATAAATGCAAAACACACCAAACCCAATGTTCTAAATATCTAATTGTCCTTAATGATATTGCATGGAGTTTCCATCTTGCTCTATGCATAGCCTTACTTTATTCTTCCTAACAGCTTTGCAATATTATGTACATGTTTAAATCATCATTTGCATGATAATCTTCCTATTGATGGGTGCATTAATAATCCTAATCTCGCCCGTGCTTCAAAACCCCCTGCAAAATCAACCGACATACACACATTTGTAAGTATTGGGTGTTTATTAGAAAAGACTTCTCAGGAGGAACTCTCTGGGTTAGTCTGTGTACTTAACAGTGACAGGTAGGGCCTTATAATGGTCCCCAAAGGCTGCACTAATTTGCACTTCTATCCACTCTTCACTAAAACTAGATATTCACACTCCTTTGAAAGTTTTTCCAATATACTATAGAAAAGACCTCATTTTAATTGTAATTCCAGTGATTATTGAGAATACACATTTTCTTGCACAGTCTTCCATTTGACTCCTCTGCTAAAGCTCTCTCTCTCTCTCCCTCCCTCTCTCCCTCTCTCTCTCTTACCAATTGTATTTTTTTAAACTCTGACCTGGGCATATTTTATTGTTGTGAATGTTGTTACAATGATTTTCTTTTCATTTGTCAATTCATCATCTGTCTTTCAATTTGGTTTGCAGTATATTCTGCCACACTAAAGTTCAAAGCTTCTGTATAGTTAAACTGACTGATTTTTTACTTTTTAATGTCTAGGTTTCAAGCCCTGTGAAGTTTGGTTTGTTGTCTGTTTATTTTTGGTGTTATTTGTCTTTTGCAGTGTTGGGGATCAAATCCTGAACTTAGCACAGACTAGACAAGCACTTTATACTGAGCTGCATTCCTAACCTGGTAGTTTCTAAATTTTCTGTTTCTTAAAAGCAAAATTCCCTGCAAAAGGTCTTGCAAAAAAATGCCTTTCTATCTAAATAACATACATAAATAAGTATATGTTCAGTGTGGGGAAAATAAAAGATGACCTCTTGATTTTCATTCACAAAATTAAGCTGAAACACTGCCTTCTGCTTGGTAACCTGTGTTGGAGCTTACAATATCTTGAGTACCACTGTTATTCTTCTATGGGGCCAGATGCACTACAAATGCTTTGGCTTACAACATTTCAACTTTACAATGGTATATAAGGGACATGTAGTACGTAGATATCATACTCTGATATTTTGATCTTTTTCTGAGCTAGTAATATGTTCTGTGATACTCTCCGTGATGCAGCCATAAGCTATAGGTCCCCATGAACCACATAAGGGAAAGAACACTGGTGACTGATTATGGATAGGCTATGCATTTCATCTTATAGTGTTTTATATTTATGGAGGGTTTATAAAGATACAACCCCAAGGGCTAGTGGTAGAGTACTTGCCTAGCATGCACGAGGGCCTGAGTTCAGACCCCAATACTTCTAAAAAAATGTAAGCACATTGTAAAGACTGAGAAACATCTGTTCATTAACTTGTTGAACTGACGAATTCCCTATTTTTAGACATAGAAATTGCTTCTGAATTTTTACTATTATAAATAAGGCTGAGATAAGCATTCATGCATATAAATGTTTGTACAGTCTGAGTATTTAGGAAATGTTCTGAAGCATGCTAGCCCATTTAAAGACTGTGTGTGTGTAGGGGTGGTACTGGGGATTGATTAGACCTACTACCTCATGAATGTTGGGCAGGTGCTTTACCATTGAGCTATATCTACAGCTTTCTTTTTACTTCCATTTTTTTTTTTTTCATTTTGAGGCCAGATCTCACCAAGTTGCTTAGGTTAACCTTAAACTCACTCTAGCCCAGGCAGGAGTTGAGTTTGAGATTCTCCTGTCTCAGCCATCCCAAGTAGCTGGGATTTCACAAGCCTATGTTTCTGGTCGCAGTTAAGACATTTTCTTTCTTTCTTTAAATCTTTGTCTTTATTTTTCTTTTTGTGATGAGCGTGTGTGTGTGTGTGTGTGTGTGTGTGTGTGTGTGTGTGTGTAAAGAGAACAAGCACACATACATTGTACATGTGGTGCTTGTGTGGGTAGGCATGTCTATGCATATGCATACATATGCTGCATTCCAGGCCAGAGCAGGGAGGGGGGTGTCTGCCTGTATTACTTTCTGCCTTATTGTCTTTGGACAATATCTGAACCTGAAACTCACCTTTTTGGAGAGGCTGGCTGGATAGCTAGCTCTCTGGATGCACCTGTCTCCATCTTCCACTGCAGGTGTTAAAGGCAGGTGCAGCCAAGTCTGGCTTCCAGCTCAGAATTTTGATCCACATTTTGAAATGTCTTCTATAGTTTGCCTCAGTTTCCCTCCCATCACAAATAAATGAGCCTGTGGTTCTAATGTTTTGTTTGTTTGTTTGTTTTTATTGAGACAGGATCTCATGATCTGGCTGACCTCAAACTCATGACCTTGAGCTTCTGATCATCCTGTTTCCACCTTCCTAGTACTTACTGGGATTGCACCAGGTTTATAGAGTGCTAGGGGTTGAACGCAGGGCTGCATGCATGCTAGGCAAGCTTTATACCAATTGAGCTCCATCTCCAGTTGTGGGAATGACTTTTATTAATGGACATAATCTGGACTAATGACTTTTTTTTTTTTTTTTGGTCTTTTTGAGACAGGATCTCCATTTAGTCCCAGCTGACCTGGAGCTCCCTATGTAAACCAGGCTGGCCTGGAACTCACAGAGATCCACCGGCCTCTGCCTCCCGAGTGCTAGGATTAAAGGTGTGCACCACCACGCCCAGCCTAAAATGGTTCTTAGTGGCCATGTGGGTTCTGGGAATCGAACCTGGGTCCTCTGCAAGAGCAGTCAGTGCTCTTAACCGCTGAGCCATCTCTCCAACCCCAAGAACTAAGGACTCTCAATTAACCCAGCAAAACCATGTGCTCTTGAGTCTGATGACTGGGTATCTCCTTTGCAACCTCAGTTTCATCCTCTGCCCCAAAAGATGAATGAATGTGGGTATGCTTGAGAATTAACATATGAAGATGAATGAATGTGGGTATGCTTGAGAATTAACATATGAAAAATGAATGAATGTGGGTATGCTTGAGAATTAACATAGCGAACTGTTGCAAGGGCTCCATCTTCCTTGGACACAGATTGGGGAAGAACTAGGGATGGAAAGACCTACAGTCCAGATGGTCTGTGAAGATTAAGGGTGCTGCAGAACTCGAACTTGTATTTCCTCAATGAAGCTAGAGAAAGCATTTTGAATAAATTATGGATGTGGCCTGATACTGGAGTGGGGGGAATGGGAGAGATAGTGTTCCAGAGACAGCTCCATCTGCACAGGTGGAGGGGACAGGAAGGATCCATGGCAGAGTTTTGGGAGACAGACAGTACTAATGGACAGCTAGGGCCACCTGTGTCCCAGTTCAGGCCCACTCTTAAAAACTTAAGAATCAATCTATTTGCTCAGGAAATTATGATGTTGGCAGAATAATAAAAGCCACACCCAGCCCCTAAGGAACTAACATAGTCCCAGCTTTTCATTTACTATTATTTTGATGTGTAAACTTTCAAATTTTATGTGCTCAACCCTCTTAATATTTTCCTCTTTTTTCTTTCGCAATCATACTTAGAACACCTCCCCCTTCATGACATCAAATCAAATTCTTCTCATCTGCATTTTCAGTTTTATTTTTTTCTTTTTTCCCCCTGAAACTCACTATGTAGACCAGGCTGGCCTTGAACTCATAGTGATCTGCTTCTCTCCAGAGTGCTGGGATCAAAGGCCTGCATCACACCCAGCTCAGTTTCATTTCTTTTACCCTTAACTCTTTAATCTATTTGGAATTTATATTGGTGTACAGTGTGAAATAAGGATCCAGTGTACTTTTTCCAGCATTGACTACCACCATTTATTGAAATATCTTGCTTTACTTGTTGATTTTAACTGTTACCTTCATCATATACTAAATTCTTATATCTCAGGATTCTTTTCTTGAGTATTCTATCTCATGCTGATATTGCAGGACTTTAATCAACTGGCTTTATAAAAATATTTTTTGCCCCTTGCCTATGGTAGAAAAGATTAAGCTTTCTCTAATCATGGTGGATCAGAGCAGGTTGCTTTGGTTTGATGTTAGGAAGTTCTCAGAATGTTGCAGGAGCCACATAAAGCTCTTTAGGGTACCAAGTAATGATAAATGAAGAGAATTATTTATTAACACCAGAGCCTTAAAGTTATCCGACCTTTATGTCGGATGTCCCCGGCACCTTGGAGAGACCCTGCTGGAAATTAGGAGAAATGGAACGCACAGTCCCTATGTGGTTCTGAATCACTCGATCCAGCAAGCCCCAGCAAACTGAAGTACGAACAGCACCGCTGGACCCAAGGCAGGCCTCTCCAGCAGTACACACCTTATGCACACAGGATGGGTGATAAGGTTGCACTCTGGGTAAGATGGTATGGAATACAGATTTCACTGTGCTGACAAATATTTTATAGTGTGTTTGTTGGGCTGGAAAATAGTGTTTACTTATTTACAAGACAATGTGTGGCTCACTGGGTCTCCTCCACTTGATGGGTTAGAGGTCAAGGTCACGTGTTGAATGACCCCTTTCAGCAAGCCAGCAGAGTTTGCAATGAGAAGAATAACCCAAAGCGCCCACAGACCCAAGAGTAGATATGGAATTTCATTTTCAGTCTCCACAAAGGATAGCCTAGGGCCAGCTTCCCCACAGGGGAAGCGTGTAGGGAGTTGGAGACCACAGAAGGAATGAGTTCACACTTCCCTGGCAGACTTTAATTTTGCTCTTTCTCACCTCTTCCTGCATACCCCAAGTAGGTAGCAGTCACTTTTCTCCTCTCTCCTCTTCCTGTCTGCACTTCCCTGGTAAGCCATCTCACTAGTATGGATGGAAGTTGTGGGTGACCCCATGGATACTCTACAATGTTAGACCCATTCTTCCCCCCCTCAATCTTCCCCCCTCAGTCTGTCATTAATCAGGCAATTCTTTCTTCTTTTTTTTTTTTTTGAAACAGGGTCTCCCTTTAGCCCCAGCTGGCCTGGAGCTCGCTATGTAGACCAGGCTGGCCTTGAATTCACAGAGTTCTGCCTGCCTGTGCCTCCTGAGTGCTGGAATTAAAGGCGTGCGCCACCACACCCAGCTAATCAGGCAATTCTTAGTCTGCAGCTCTCAAATATGAAATATTTTGAGTCTTGATATGACACCACAGGTGGAAAATTTTATACCATGAAACTTTGTTTCATGAAAATTATTTAAAATCATCTATATAACCACCTTTAGGCTATGTGGATAAGGTATATATAAGACAAATAAATTTCATGTTAGATTTGGGCCCAATCCCCAGGGTATCTCATTATATTCCAAAGGTATATTTGGAATATACAATATAATATAATATATAATAATATATAATACAATTCCCAGGGTATCTCAAATATTCCAAAACCTGGGAAAAACATTTATTTCCCTAATATGAAAGTAGTTCTGGTCCCAAGCGTTTTGGATAAGGGACATTTAGAGCCTGTATTGCCAGGTCCCCTCCCCTCCCGTTCTCCCTCACATCTTGGGCAGCGCTTGCTTACTGTTCTGCAGGGATGTAACCATCCACCAAGGGACTGCACTCCACACCAGCCACCTTGACATGTGAGGCGATGTCCCTGAATTCCAGGCCCAGGTTCTCTCCTCTGATGGTGACCTTGGTACCCCCTTCTCGTGGGCCTGTCACTGGGATGATCTGCAGGGAGAGAGAGAGGTGATACTTCAGGCCCCAAGATGCATCACCACCAACTTGCCAAAGGGGCCAGAGCAGGGGTGGCCCTGTAAGCTCCTATGCATAGTTCCTTGAGCAGGTACAGAAGTCCGAGGCTATCATTGGGCTGCAGTCTAGGGAGCGCAGTCCATGTTTGTGTGTGGCCTGAGAGCCACATTCAAAGTCTCCAATGTATCTTCGTATCTCATAGGAGAAGAAATATGACTTCAATATTAAAGTAATTCAGGGAAAATCAGGATAGACTTCTGGCATAGGATAAAACCATTATCCACCCAGAGTCAATGGAATGGAATTGTTGCTTTCTACTCTTCACACACCACAGGAAGGCCCTCTCCCACTCTCATCCTCAGAGAACCTAGGCCTGAATGGTGGTGGTGGTGGTGGTGGTGGTGGTGGTGGTGGTGTGTATCTGGATGGCAGGAGTCCCCTTTCTAGTATGCTCCACTGCCCCGCTCTATAAAGGCCATATTTGGAGCTCTGTCCTGGGTGGGGATTAAAATTGGAGGAGCAAAAGGCACTAGGATGGGCTGCCCCTACTGGCAGCTTTTCTAGGGGAGGCTATTTACCTCTAGTAGACTAGCTATTCTTTCTTCTTCTGTATGTATGCATGTATGGGCATGCAGATCTGTGAGTGAGCATACACATGCTATGAGTTTATGTAAGTATGTTCCTGTTACAATGGAAAGCTGCTGCCTTGGCAACACAGCCCCATCTGTACTTGAAGGAGGTGGGCAGATGTGGGGAAGGCAAGGAGAGAATGGCTAGGCTCTCCCCTAATGTCTTCCCAGATGGCTGGTCCCCAGTGCACCCCTAACACTTGGCAGGGGTGCTCGCATGAGGCTCCAGCCCTGGCTTGTCATTCTGTAAGAAGGGTATTTATCTCTGGCCCAGTCCTGAGTCCCTCAGAGGCTCGATGTGAGGATGGAGAGAGTAAGTAGCCCTTGCCACTGCCCTGGGGAGAATTTGTTCAATTTGCTACCTCCTTCCTGTGATTTTCTTAGATTCAGGCCAAGAAGAAAGCAAGTTGTGCTGATTGGGTTCAGTACACCATGAGATATCATGTGCCACAGCCTAGGGGACGGCTAACCTGGCTGTGTGGTGGGGATACAGGTTCCACAGAAGAGTCTGGGGCTGTGAGTGGACCGGCAAGGAGAGATGGGGACATGGGGCAGTAGGTTGAAGAATGTTTACCTGCCCCCGCCCCAGCTCCTCCAGCTTGAGAATCGCTGTGAGTCACCCCAGGGAAGAGTGAAGTGGAGGCTGAGAGGACGTCTCAACATCTTTATCACCAAGAATTCAAAAGATGAAGGGCACATTTCGAGAGCTCAAAATGTGAGCAAGGGTGTTCATTCACAGTTTCTGAGTGAGTTCACTCAGTCAGACCCATCTCCATGGCACAGTTTACGAGGAGAGTGTGTGTCCCATCACTAGGGTAAAAGAGAACATGAATCCAGGGCTTGGGAGATCTGGAAGGCAGCACCATTTTCTTTATACTCTGGTCATTGCAAAGCCACAGCTTGGACACTGGTCTCTACCTGGGAAAGACTTTTACAGGTGTGACTGATTAAACTGTGCCCCCCCCACCATCTCCCCCAAATTCAGAGATGGAAGCCCTCACTTCATGACTTACTTTTCCTGCTATTGTGACTAAACACCCAACAAAAGCAATTTCGGGGCAGGGGACTGGATTTATTTTGGCTCATGATGAGGAAGGGATAGCAGAGGGCTTTGGTCCATGGTAGGAAGGACACAGCAGCTGCTCCTTCCAGGGCATTAACCATGAGGCAGAGACTTCGGATGGAAGCTGGGCTCTAACCCTATCCCTTATCCACCTCGTCTAGCTAGAGCCCACTGCCTAAAGGTTCCACAATCTCCCCAAACAGTGCCACCACCTGGGGACCAAGTAGACACATGAGCCTGCAGGGGACATTTCACATTCAAACCATAACACTCCGATACTTCAGAATGGGACTCGATGTGGACATAGGTCTTTACAGAGGCCATTAAGCCCTCAGAAGCCACTGAGCCTGCCGACACCCTGATCCTGCACTTCCTCCAGGACACTGAGATAATACAATCGTGTTCTCTAAACCACTTGGTCTGTGGTCCTTGGTTACAACAGCCCTAGAGCCCAATTCATCAGGGCTGCTGTGCTAACGAGATGAGGAGTCTGTGCAAACCGCAAAGCACCGCATGTATACACTGCATGTATACGTGGCCTAGGACCGCAGCCATTGTTGCTAGATAGGGGATAACACATACATTTATGAAACGGCATGAAGCTGGGTACCAGGGTGGACTCAAGACTGACAGATGTGGAGACAGTTGCTTTCCTCCTCTCTCATATCTTCCCCTTCTACCTCATTATCATAATCACCATCCACAGTGGGCAAGAGGTATTGAGAATCTACCGAGTCCTGAGCCCTGTGCCTGGGGGTGGTGAGGACTGTGTAAGACCCAACCCTACTTCTGCTGACTATTCAGAAGAAGACATGCATCTTTCCTCCTAATTTTAAGAGTACAGCCCCTTCAGCCCAGTGGAAGGCAGCCTCCTTAGGTGGACCCATTGTTAGGAGTATGGAATGAGAAAAAGACAGAGTTGTTTATCCGCCCCAGGGGCAGCACTTTCCTTGTTTAGACATCCTTAGTATTAACTTTAACAAAGATGATAATGAGAAAGAAGGAGGAGGTGGAGGAGGCCAGAGAGCTTCCCAAGAGTTCTGTAGAAACCAATGAAGCACCATGTATGACAATTTGCCTTTAAGCCAATCCTTAGATGTCCCCCATGGGATGGATCCTTAGACTCACTGTGCAGGTGAGGATGATGTGGCACAACAATAGGAATGAATTAGCCCTGAGAACCCAGCAGTCTACTGTAGAGCTAGACTCAGACTCTGCCTTGTTCTCAATACCTGTGTGTCTTTTTCTACCCTGTCCTTCCCTGCTCCACAGTCAGGGCTCACCTAAGCTGTGCTTAGATCTAGTTCATTCCTATAGCTTGGGAAAGAAAATCACTCTCTGCTGAGGCTTCCTTCCTCTTCCTAGAGCTGCGTTGGTCCCCTGAATCCCAGTGCAACTTGCACTGTTGGCCAACTAACTGCTAGTGAGGCTGCTGTTGATTGAGCTTCCCAGCCCTGCCACTGCTAGGCTTGGACATACAGGGAGGAGGTATGAGATTCCAATGGGCAGTGGAGCCTTTTGTGTCCCCCAACCTTCCTGGGTGAGGAAAATCTCTACCAAGCAAGCCTAAGCTTCCAGGGAAGCTGTGGAAGGACATGAGGATGTGCCTTGCCAGCTGAGCAGTCAAGTTGATCTGGCAGCTGATGCCCTAGCGAGGTATGGTCCTCAGGTCCCTGGCCCCTGGCAGATTAAAGGCTGGCCCAGCAGCCCTGGCTTACCTCTGTGATGCGTGGGTTGGTGCACTTGCTGTTGGCACCAGACAGCTCCAGCCATCGGCTCTCGTGGGCAGGGCAGTGCTGGCGCAGGGTGCACTGGCCTGGACTCTGGCACCAGCCACACTCAAAGTCAGGGTCAGCCTTGAGGCACAGCCCGCAGCTCTCCCGCATGGCCCCACATTTGTAGAGGTAGACTGTGGAGGACAAGGGCAAGAGGTGCTTTGGGATAGGGAGGGGATGGGGGTGGTCATGGGGAAACTGTAGGTCTCCATTCAGTCTTAGTCATTCTTCCAGAAAGTTCCACTCACTCTGCTCCCCTCCTGGAAGCTATCATAGTGTAGAGCCCAGGCCCGGAAGTAAGCAGAAGAGCAAACGGAGAAGAGGCGTTGAAAGGGAGGGTTAGAACTCAAAAAGACCTGCCCAGGAATGCAGAGCTGTTTTCCTCTCTCTCCTTCTTTCCCTCGCCCCCGCCCCCACCCTCCCGAGTCCTCCTTTCGCCTTCCCTATAAGACCTTGCCTCTTGCCTCTTCACACCTTTATTCTGAGCTGGGTTGTCGATGTTGAAGTGTCCATTCCACACGACCGTCAGCTCCACTGGCAGGTTGTTGATCTCCATTCCTTCATAGGAATACTGCAGTCAGATTGGGGCGGGGGGGAGAAAGTCTGTCACAGAGATGGCTACAGAGACCTGAGTGCTCAGCTTGGGACCCCTAAGTGCACATAAGGCTAACGATTGGCCAAGACTGTGTGTGTGTGTGCAGGTGTGTGTCCCCTTGTACATATGTGTATGGACAGATGGGAAGCAGAGGAGCCAGAAGATAAAGCAAAGAGTGGATCCAGGCCTCCGTAGCATACCTGTGTGACAACACACCTAGGCGGCAACATGCCTATGTAAGAGTACACCTGTCTAGCAACCTTCCTGTGTAAAAGCACAGCTGTCCAGCAGCCCTCCTGTGCAATAGCACGCCTACACAGCAACATGCCTGTGAGACTGTACACTTGCTCAGCAACCCTCCTACACAATATGCCTGTCCGGGAACATGCTGCTGTAATAGTATACCTGTACAGCAACATGTCTGTGCAATATCGTATGTAAATAAAGCCTGGTTCAAGAAACAGATTACACAAACTGCTCATTTATTCACAGTCTCACAGTAATGGGGACACAGGCAGGAGACTTATTCTTGTTCAGCTGCATTTTCCTAGGGAGGTGAACCCAGGGAAGATCACTGTTCTACCTTGACTGCCCAGGGAACTTTGGTCAGTAGATCCCATCAGGCTGCACCTATACAGAGAACTCTCAATTCTAGAAGATGTTCAGGGTAGGTCATTTTTTTTCTATTGGACCTGGCAAGGGGCACAGATGGAAAAGGATAAAAATGAGGAGATGTTGGGGGCTAGGGAGAAGGCCCAGTAGTTAAGAGCACATATTACTCTTGCAGAGAACATGAGTTTGGTCCCTAGCACCCATGACAGGCAGCTCACGACCATCTGTAACTCCAGCTTCAGGGAATCTGATGCCCTCTTCTGGCCTCCGGGGGTCCCTGTGCTCATACATGCACACTACCTCCCATATATAAACACAATCAAAAAATAAATCTTTAAAAATGAATGAAAGGCTCTGGAGGTGATGAGGGGTTAGAGTAAGAGGTAAGTGGATCTGACAGAAGCTTTGGGGAGGGTGGGAAGTACTGCCCCAAGCCCAGGACAAGCCTGGGAATTTAAGCAAGATTTAAAAGGTATTCACAGGCCCAGATCTCACCAGTTGCCCTTGATATGTGGGCTGCCCCTGCACAGGGTCCAGCATTAGGAACCTTCACCAACTATCTTGAGGACTTGTTTCCCTAAGCAAGAGTTGGTGATGCAAGGTGGGAGGAAGGGGTAGAGGCTCCGGCTTGAAGATGCATTGTCCTGCATGGAGCCCCCAGGTGTGGCAACACCTGCTCTGCTTCTGACCGCAGGTGCTGGTCAGTGCAGAGAGGCAGCGAGCAGGGGAACTCAGAGCTTGCCAAAGGCAGCAGTTCCAACACTACCTGGTGATTTTCTCATTATTCCACCAGACTTTCCTGCCACAGGGGGTGGAACGGTAGAATGGAATTACTACAGGTTTTCTGTAGAGGAGAGGGTGAGGCCTGGCAGTTTGCTATAAGGATTCATCTGCAGGATTTGATTTAAAGTTGTACTTGCGAATTCAATGGATTCTTTTAGCTCAGAGCTGAGGTTTGAAGGGACTGGGCTATAGGGGAGTGTTGGTGGACATCAGGCAAGATGGTGAGAGCTGTTTACCTCCAAGCACCTTAACTGAGGGGGAGGAGAAGACAGCCACAAGATACTGGGCATGCTGGCCTTGGGAGAATTTCAGGGGCTAGAGTCTATGCCCCTGTCTCTTGGTAGGAGTAAGTCTGTTGCCTTTTTCTAAGCACTTCTAAAGGAGATGGTCTGGGAAATCTCTCTAAGTCCCTGAGTTATGGAATGGGCCACATCATGAGTATGATCCGATATCCTAGACAGCGAAATGCCCAAGATGTATGTCCAGGCTTCTTTAGGCTCTCTGCCCTACTGTACAGAAGGCCTAATTCCCTGGCACCATAAGCCTAGACCAGAGAGCCACATCTATCATTTTTTTTTTGCACAATCGAGATAGTTTACAGCACACCATCTACACTATCATTGAACCTCCTCATGACTAATACCCAATGAGCATGCAGAAGAAAGCAAAGCCCTGCTCGCTCTGTGGAAATGACAGCAGAGGCTTTCTTCGTGCTATAGCTCACTACAGACATCCTACCTCATCTGTGAGAAAATGCTGGAGCGCCCCAGTGGATGCCTAAACTAGAGACTATTTTTTCCTGTACATACATACTGATGATGAAGTTTAACTTGTAATTTAGGTACAACAGGAGATTAATAACAATAGCTAATAAAACAGAACAAGTGCAACAATATATTGTAACATTAGATACATATTATCTTCCTTCCTTCTTTCCTTCCTTCCTTCCTTCCTTCCTTCCTTCCTTCCTTCCTTCCTTCCCAACTCTCCTTCTCTAACCCCACTGGTAATTTGGTTATCAGTCAATATGATAACCAAGTCACCTCTAAAGTAATCAAGAGGCAGGTATCATCTATAAGATGGATACACTGGACATAGACATAGTTAATTTCTTCTCTGCCGGAAAAAAAAACAAGGTTTTCCATCAAAACACTTCCTTCTAGGATTTCTATTTAATGTTTTTTTTTTTTTTTGTTGTTGTTGTTTTTTTTATTGTGGTTGACCACAGGTAACTGAAACTATGAAAAACAAAGCTGTAGATGAAAGACTGCAATGTAATCAACTCCTCAGGAATTCCGTTGGATCTTGCTCAGGTTGGGTCACCCTGAGATATCTCAGTTCTCTCACAAACTTGTTCTTCTCTGGCTACTCCGACTAGAATAAAGGCTCCTCAGCAGCATCAAGATGGAGAGGCAGATTCCAGGGCCCACCCCAGAAGTTCAGAATTTAACTGTCTAGAAATGGAGAACATTTTGAAAGAGTTCCTTTTCTGATAAAAATGTAAAACTCTTGCAGGAAGTAGGGAGGCAGGGGCTGGCCCATAGGAGGGTGAAGCGCCCTCCCTTATGTGAGAGAACGCACAGGGCTACTTCTGGCCTCTTGTTCTGTTTCTTCCTCTCCCTTCCTTTCCTCTTCTCTTTCCTTGCAAGGCTAAAGGCCCAGCAGGCAGAGATAATTAAGGTCTCAGGCTCACCACTGGGAACCTGTGAGGTAGTAGTGAGGTAGTAGTGCCAACCGCTCTACTCCAGGCTGAGTGCCAACCAAACACCTGGTGGGACATTGGAGACCCACAAATTTGGACTTCGGAGGGATGCAGGAAGTCAGGCTTGAAGACTGGCTTCTGTCCCTCCGAAGTCCAAATTTGTCCCTCAAGCCTACTCTGCTCAGAACCCAACGTGGGAGCATCAGGTTGACTGGGATCAATGGAGTTTTCAGGCCCCTCTGAGGACGGTGTAGAAATGGCCCAGAAAGGAAGGCAAAAACCTCCCCCGTGTTGTATGTGACTATCTGTGTGTGCGAATGTGGTTACATGCATACTTAATGAAGGTCTGTGCACAAGCCCATGTTAGCTGTATTAAGGGATGGACAGAGAGAGAGAGAGAGAGAGAGAGAGAGAGAGAGAGAGAGAGAGACCATAGTAGCTATGTGAACATGAGCAAATGACCCAAGTTTTGAATTCTTCATTTGTAAGATTGGAATTAAGGGACAGCATACACCTGCGAGGATGATGGTGCAGACTGGAGATAATACATACAACACTCTGAGCATAGTGCCTTTCACATGGTCTAAGCTCCCAATGAGCATTGCATGTTTTAATCTATGTGTATACACCTGGGGATGCTCTGTGAAACTCTATTTGTGTTGCCTGTGTTTATGTTTATGGAGACTAATCATAGCAACCACGAACTGTTTATGTGCCAGACACTTGGTACATATGGAGATGTGTGCATGCGAGAGAATGTGTATGTGTTCTGGTGTGTACCTATGTCACCTGCATTTTCTTTTTGAAAAAAATTAAAAATAAAAAAAAAGACTACAAGGATCAAATCTGTTAGCCATTGTTTTTTTTCTCTCTCCTCCATTTCCTGGGATTGCAACTGGGAAATACCGAGGACATCACTAACCCAGGTGCCCCCACCTCCCCTGGATCTCCAGGGAAGTCACTGTGTTCTGCGGACCCTCCCTCTCTGGGTGACTGCATCTATCCAGGGCACATGGAGCGCAGGGGCAACTCTCTGTGTGTCCCAAAGCTGGGCAACTTGGACCACTGGCTTCCACCCCTGACCTCCCTCCCTCTGCTCCATTTAGCATTTATATAGCTCTCTGTAGTCAGCAGGCAGTTAATCTGCACAAAGCTCAGGGGCTGTGCAGGAAACAGAATACAGGACACAGGAGAGGTTACAGGCTCCTGGGGGTTAAGTGTCTCAATCAAGGTCTGGCAAACCTCAGCCCAGCTAATGGGTGACTTCCCAATCACCCTGAAGATGTACGACCCTCAGCTTTCTCTCTTTGTAAGGAGAGAAGACCATGGAGTCACTTTTGTCTCTGAGCATCCCCTTGTCCTTAGAGCTGAGAGATTTCACGAGAAAGCTCTGCCATTTGAACAAACAAGCCAGAACAGGAATGGCACAATAGTCACCAGGAGTTTGTAGGGGCCCTGACTCATGGCCTCTTTCTCTCTGTGACCAGCACTGCAGCATGCTAGTGCCCTTTGCGGCCCACTCATGCTCGTGACCGCCAGCATGAGAGGAGGTGGCGGGCTCTATTATTAGCAGCACTTGACATTTTCCGGGAGCCTTGGTCTAAAGTAGGCCATGCATCCCCACAGTGGCTCCCTCAGAGCCTGCCTGCGACTGGCCTTCTGCTCCTCCTGCTGTCCTCAGGAGCCACTCCAGGGCCTGTCCCCAAATAGTAGGGCTCGAAGCCGTCCCCCTGCCTGCCCAGCCCTGAGCCATACTCACAGGGGGTTCCCCGTTCTTATCTCCCTTTTTCTCTGCCCTCCCCTGAGACCTCTGTCACTAACCTCCTTCTGCCCTGGCAACCCAGGGTTTTTCTGTTAGATTCCCTCCCCCTGCCCAGATTGCTCCTGTACTTAGGAAGAAGAAGAAAAGAAGGAAACAATCTCTCGTGTTGGCTTCTCTTTGAGGCTGATCACAGCTGGCTCCCAGGATAACACCCGAGCTGGGATAAAGCGCTCCGCCGCTGGGTTTTGTCCAGGCTTTCATTAGAAGGTGTTGATGAAACCAGATTCAAATTCGGAACTCATATCTTACCTGCCATGCGCCCCTGGGAGAGCCATTTGCCTTCTCTGGGCCTCAGAGCCCCTCTGTTAACAGTCAAGAGGGTAGTCTACCTCATGGTACCCATTTTCTATAACCCTGGAGGAGGGAGATTTGCTCTGATTAAGGAGTATTTGCTAAGCAAGTTGTCTGGTGAGATGGCAGCCTGGCTGAGACCAGCACTGCTCTGAGATCCAACTGAGCGGAGCTCTCCTGAGCTGTGGCATCTTAGCGGGTCCTAGCAAGGACAGAAGACTCCTCTTGAGTCTAGTTTTGGTGGGTATCCCTTCTACTGTTCTAGTCCCTCAGACTTGAGATTCTCCTATCACTCAGTATGTGAGGTGGCTGGGGTCATGTGAGAGCACGGTCCTGAGACATGGGACTGGTTGGAGCTGTACACCGGCTGAGGACCAACAGCAGCAGGGCTTCCCTGGCTCCCAAGTAAGCCCAGTTCTGTCCTTGGTGATTGGTTAGACCCTTGGTTCCTGCCTCCAGTCAATGTCACAGGGGTCAACATCTCCCAGAAGCAGATTTGGAAGTACCTAGGGCCTGGGCCATAAGAGTGCAAGGGCCTGGGGAGCTGTGTTACCTTTTGAGTTCTGAAATCCCAAAAAAGTCAGCATCAGAGAGACGGGCCGACAGATACCCACTGTCCTGTCCTCTTCCCATTCATGCTGACTGGGGGCTAGCATGGGCCACCATTGAGGAGGGGACAGTGCTCACCTGCCCCTTTGTGCTCTCTGTCTTAGAAGGCTCTCCCTCACATATAGAGCATCTCCTTGTGACTGCTAAGAGATCACTGGACCTTTGGCTTAGGGATGCTGAGGACATGCTAACGCAGCCTGCATCTGAGCCAACACTGAACAGAAAAATAACAGGCCCAATAGGCTTCTTGGAAGCTCAGTTAGTCTCCAAAGCACTGGGGGTGGTCTGACCAGGGCGGGGCTTTATTGGACCAAGTTAGCCTAAGCTGGGAACTAAGGCCACAGACTCTCTTCTTTCCAGATACCTCCCTGGACCCTGGGGCAGCATCTCCTCGGAAGAGAGGCTATTTTCCAGACAGACTTGAAATCCTCCCCTGCATCTATAGAGTCATACAGGGGATCCCATCTTCCTTCCTCCATTGGGACCTTATTTGGGAGACAATTACTTGAGTTAAACCCTTGGGGGCTAATCTGCTTGGCCTCAGGATTTGTGAAGAAGCAGGAAGAACTTAATATCTCTTGTGCTTGCAGGTTTAATCTAAAATACTGCAGAAATCTGATAAGAAAAAAAAACCAGCCTGCTACCAACAGAACCATGGGGACGGATCAGTCCCTGCGATACTGAGTGACCTAGCACATGCATGTGGTCTTCTCATGCTCTACTTCCTCCTAGACCACTTCCTACAGGAAGAGTAGGGGTTTTCCCATGAAGTCCTTTCCATGGGATTCTCTTGGGCCCATGTTACAATCTCAAGTATAGTCACTGTGTATAGAAGTGCCCAATAGCCACTAGAGGAGTGGCTGGATGACTGTGACATGGGGAGGGGACATCCCAAATTCAGATAGCTCTGGTAAGTCAATACCTTCTAACACAGGCCAGTGTTAGTATCCCAGAAGCAAAGGGAGCCTTAGGAAATATAAAGTCCCAGAAGCAGGAGGCAGATCCAGGCTTGTAGGCAGAGATTGATGCAATTTTGGGACCTTCTTTAGAGTCAAATGTAAGAAGTATAAATTTAGATTTGTAGGCAGACCTTATTTAGCAGGGCAGTCAATCGCAGGTGCAGGCCCCAGAGCTAAGGTTCTGTTTGCTTCCAGGACACCTGCCCTTGTTAGGAAGGTACTGACTTACTAGGTCACACAGTGCTGAGTAGAACTTTTGACTTTCCTCCTCCTCCTCCCCCTCCCATTTGACTTTCCTCCTCCTCCTCCCCCTCCTCCTCCTCCTCCTCCTCCTCTTCCTCTCTTCTTCTTCTTCTTCTTCTTCTTCTTCTTCTTCTTCTTCTTCTTCTTCCTCCTCCTCCTCCTCTTCCTCCTCTTCTTCTCTCTCTCTCTCTCTCTCTCTCTGTCTCTCTCTTTCTCTCCTCTCTTGAACTTTTCCCTTTTTTGAGACAGAGTCTCACTTTGTAGCCCATACCAGCCTTGAACCTGTGATCCTCCATCTCCTAAGTGTTGGGATTATAGGCATGAGCCACCACACCTGGCTTCTATCTCTTCTTTTGTGTAGTAAAAAACCAAAATGAGGGCCAGGCATGGTGGCACATGCCTTTAATCCTAGCACTTGGGAGGCAGAGGCAGGTGGATTTTTGTGAGTTCAAGGCCAGCCTGGTCTACAGAGTGAGTTCCAGGACAGCTGGGGGTACAGGGAAACCCTGTCTCAAAAAGACACAAAAAAATGTTTTTCATTGCTGGAAAGCATTATTAGTCAGTAATATTGGTTTCAAACATCTGGGTGGGTGCAAAGAAGAAAGCTCAGAAGGAATGGAAGAGACCAGAGCCGTGGAGGAAAGGCGACACGGGTAGGAAAGGAACGAGCTGGGCAGAAAAGAGGACCCACTATCAGGGACACCACATGTTCCCTAGGAATTCACTGGACAGTTGTTAACAGCCTGGAGGCTGAGGATTCCCACTGGCAGAGCTTGGACTTAACTATGAAGCATGTAAACACTGGGTGAGATCTGAAGTGGCCAGCTCCCCTCCAGGAATGGTGCCTATTGACACTTGGTCTGTCCCCAAGACTTCTTTGCTGGGACGCAGAGCTTGGACTTAACTATGAAGCATGTAAACACTGGGTGAGATCTGAAGTGGCCAGCTCCCCTCCAGGAATGGTGCCTATTGACACTTGGTCTGTCCCCAAGCCTTCTTTGCTGGGACACAGCCTTTGTATAGGTTTGAAGGTGGCGGTGGACTTCCGTGGGCTCAAATGCAACCTTTGAGTCAGGCTGACTCGAAGGCCTAATGTTTCCAGAATGGCTCTCGGGAAAGAGGAAACACAAAGATATTCATGGGGCCAGCTCTCTGTACTTACATCTGCCCACAGACAGGATTCTGTGCCCCCGCAATGGCCCAGCAGTGTATCTTGTACAGGTGACATTCATCACACCATGGTAATAATCAGTTAGATACCTGGTAGCCTCTTCGGTGGTCTTAGAACCCATGGGTGCAGAGGCTGGACTAGAGGATCAGGGTAGGGGTAGGGGAAAGGATGCAGGTGGGAAGGGAAGCCAGGAATCTACAGGTGGGAGGGCTGAGCTGATGGCGCTCAGGGACGCACAGAGCAACAGGGTCATGGGGCAACTCACAGAGGTGTTCTGACACTGCACGCTGGAGCTGTTGAAGCGCAGGGCAGGTACCCTCTGCTCACTGCCCTGGATGTTCAAGATGCACTCGTAGCCTCGCTGTCCTGACTGAGGCTGTGGGAGGTTCTTGGCCTTCAGAGTGATGGGCTTGATGACCTCCACTGGCACCAGGATCTTGTCTACTTTCAGCAGCTGGGGGCAATCCTGGGGACAGAGAACATGGCTCAGCTTGGGCATCCAGGAAATCAAAGGGGCAGTATCCTCTGAAAACATTACGAAGAGTCGGCCTGTGCCACAGCCTCTTCCCCAGATGGCCATCTTGTGCCCGCCCAGGCATAGTGGGAAAGGAGCGGGAATGAGAAATCTCAAGTCTTGACGTCACTGTCCTGAGGCCACTCCTCCTGGAGTCTGTCCCTGGCCTCTTCAGGTTCATTTTAACACCACCACACTCCAGATGCTTTGGCCAGGCCTATGGTTCCCTGCTGATTCCTCTCCTCCTTTGGCAGAGACTGACCCTGCTGTCTAGGCATCCTGCTTCACGGGGGACTGATGGCCTCTTTGCTTGCCAAGTTCCAGGCACCAGAGTTGGGACAGATGGGCTGTGTGGGAAGCTATGAAGGGAACCAACAGCCTGGGCCTCAGCTCTGTCCATAGAACATGAATCTGGAACACAGCTGGGGAAACTACGCAGAACTCTATTATGTGGGCTGAGTGTGGCACTCAAGAATGTTCTGGAATAGTCTTTAGCAGACTTTTCAGTCCAACCCAGAAACTCTGACTATGCTCTGGGAATGTCATGACACTGAGGAAATTTCCCTTAGAGCAGATTTACAGAGCTGCTCCTAGATGCCTCCAACAGGGATGGCTACGCATGGAATCCCGGTGGGCCCAGAAGGCCGTTGGGGTTGGAAGAAACAAATCACTGGGCCCCCTTTTCTTGAGACAATCGGCTCTAACGTAGGAGGCCTGGGGGAGGAATGGAGTCAGAGGAAGAAGGGGAAGTGCTCTAGTGCTCTGCTCTCTGCCAGGGAGGTCTCACCACCCCAAGTTTCTATGTCCAGGCACTGTCCAGATCCTGCCAAACGAGATGATCTCTGGGCAGGTTGACCATAGGAAGCATTGCAACCATGTCCTTCCTAAAGGATGCTTTGGCATGGTCTCACTGTTGATTCTCAGCAGAGGCTGCTGTTTGTCTCCCCAGTTCTGGTCTCTACCAAGTGATGGATAAAGGAAACCATGGGGAGACCCTACTAAGGGGCCTTATCAGGTAACCGTCAGCTGCCATCAAAGTAAAGGGGACACTAGCTCCTTGTGCCACTGACAGCTGCACACTGGTAGGACTGACCTGGAGGGGAAGACTTGAGTCAAATCCAATACCCACGGAGCTTCTGAGCAGCCCTAGAACACCTCTACCTGAGACTCCATGTCCCTTCTGTCCATCATGTGGGACTTGGAGGCCCTGTCCATCTCAACCAATCATGGTCCCATAACTTCAGTGACCTTGCCTCTGTCCTTCTCAACCAGAACACAGGAAGAAAGAAAGGCAGGAGTTATAAAAGGAAAGGGAGAGAGGGACGGAGGGAGCTAGGAGGGGAGTGGAGAGAAGGAGGAGCCAGGAAGAGGAAACTGCTGGATACAGATGGATGGCGGAAGGGCCTCACTTGGGGAAGTACCTAGGCCCACCCAGTCAATCCATTCCCAGCTCCCACCCAGCATGCCTTGTACCACTTCCATGAAGAGCTAACTGTTCAAAGGGGAGCAATAGATTCAACAATTCCCTTCCTTAGGTGTCCCCCAGATAGCTGAAAATAGACTTGAACAGATTCGTGTATGCCATGTTTATACCGTAGCATCATTTACAATAGCTGAGTGGTGGAGACACCCCAAATGTCCATGGATGGATGAAAGGGTAAACAAAATATGTCACAGCTGTTCAGTGGAGCAATGTTACCCAGCGTTAAAAAGGGTAGAAATTAGAACCCAGGCTGCAACATGCCTAAACACCAAGGGCATTATGCTAAGTGAAATAAGTCAGCTACCAAAAAAGCACATACTACATGAATTCCATCTGTGTGCAGCACCTAAGAGTAATCAGATTCCAGGAGCATGATGATGTCTGAAGTGAGGAGGAATGGAAAGTTTTCCACAAGGCATGTTGTACTTAGGGATTGTGGGGATGGTATACAAAGGGCATGAATGGACCTAACTATACCTTTAAAATTGGTTAAAGTGGTATTGTTCTCATTTATCTAATTCAGTATAACTAAAGCAAGAACAATCTAAAAAATAGAGGAGTGGCAAGGGCAGTAGGGGAAGCAGGGCCAAGGACACACCATAACCTTGACCTTCGCCTTGGAGGAGGTCCCAAGGCTCTAGAGAGGTGAGTCTCTGGGAACCTTGAGACACCGACATGGTGAGTCTCAATGGCTCCCTTCTGTGCTCCTTCTGCTTCTACCTGATCCTCTGTTCTTTGGCAGGATGTGAATGCTCAGGCTGAATAGGGAGGTGTGTGATGCTGGATCATCATGGACTCTGTGAAAAGTAGGGAGTTGTGAACCAGTCCTGAGCTCTTGCCCCACCTCTGCCTAAGCCTTGCATAGCTTTCCCTTCAGGGAACTGGAGAGGGAGCCAAGGAGTCCTGGTACCTCTCACCCCCACCTGCTCCACCAAATGTAGCTATTCATGGTCATACCAAGGGTACCTGGAATCCAGAGTCCTCTGACCAACCTAACTGACCCCTTTCTATTTCACAAAGGAGAAACTGAGTCATGGACAGGAAAGACGAAAACTCAATGTTAATAGATGGGTGGGCACCTGAGAACCCAGATGCCAACTGCTTGACTCACTATCCTTCCTTCCCTTCAAGAAAGAGCAGGTTCCCACTTGTGGACATGACCTTTTCAGGATGGACTCTTTCCATTCAGCTGGAGATGGGTAGGAGCCCTGTCCTGCCCAGAAGATGGCAGGGGCTAAAGCCTCTCTCACTAGGGCCCTGTAAGATTCTCACCAAAGCTTGTTAGGAGAGTTCTAATGAGTCCTTATTAGCAGTGGCCTCATAAAGGCCTAGTTTGCATATAAAAAGGATGGCAGTTCTGAGAGTAAGTTCATTAATAATAATTGGAGAAGCCCAGGAATGGGCTGGGCACACCTTCTGCTAGTGGTGGTGCTGATTGACCCCAGTGCCCCTATCTAATTGAAATGTAAAATGGCAATTTTCCCCTAGGCAACAAGGCATGAAGGGGCCATCTCTCCACACTGCCCTTCCTCCCACCCCTTTATCCCAGATTCTGACCTGTTACCTGCTGAGAATCCAGGTTTGAAGCTACTTACAGACTTGAAACTCATGAAGAAAGCTCAGAAGAAACTCAGAGAAAGCTCCACACTTCTCTAGGACTTGAGCCTGAAATGCTGTTTCATGGCCCAGGAGCCCAGGACCTCCCAAACCTAGTCTTCAACCTTTGAGATTCCTCAGCTAGAGAGAGATGCTGGTTTCAGAATGATGTAAAGGTCTCTTGACACTGCTTGGTCTAACTCAAGATGATCATCTTTCCTCCAGAGATGTACGCTGAGGACTCCACGAACCAACATAATCAAGGCATCTGGCTCAGCCAGTGCAAGAAAGCAACAGATGTTTGTTCTCTCCCTCCTAGTTCACCTATAGCTTTGGTCTTCATCTGCTTCCAGGCCCCACCTCCTATCCACAGGACCCATTGAGCTTGTGCCTGCCTCTGCCCTTCCAGGAACTATCTCATTAGTTTCTGTCAGCTTACTATAGCCATCTGGACTGCACGTCTTCTGTTGGGCCTGACTAGTACTGATGCCTCCATGTGTCTCAAGCACATGGAAGACAAGTAGGGAGATCCTCATCCTGTCTGCTGCTCTCTTATCAAGAGTCCTCTTTCGAGGAGGCAACAAACAGCCTGAAGTTGCATGTGCCACATGCTCTTAAGACAGCTCATCAACCAACCATATGGCTTTGGCCATGTCCACTAAACCTCTTTTCACTCAGAAAATAAAGATGTGGTCTGGTGGATTAGATGGTCTTATGGTCCCTGAGATATTGTCACATAATAGAAACTATATATTTGGATTTTGTCCCCGGCTCCTGGCACAGAGCTTCTAAAACTCTTAGACTTCTGACTGATTGTGATGATTGGAACTTCTTTTTTGTTATTTCCAATAAGCCCCCTTCCACCATACTTGAGTTTATGCCAGTGAGGTGGTCCTTGAGGGATGGGGGCTAGTGGCTGAGGAGCTAACTCTGTGATCAGAGGGTCTTCCCTCAGAAGACAGGACTAGGGGTTGAATTCAATCACCAATAGCCAGCATTAATCAATGACACTTACGTAAAGAAGTCTAGATTGAAACTCTACCCGCAGGGTCCCAGGATCTTCCTAGTTGGTGAACAGAACCCCTCCAGTATCTTATCCTCCTTTCACAGACCTTATTCCGTACAGTTTCACCTGAATGTTTATCTGTACTCTTCATAGTATCTTCCCTAAGACCAGAAAATGTAAATATTTCTCTGAATTCTGTGGACAAATGATCAGACTTGAAGAAGGGGTTATAGGAACCCCTAACTTGGAACTGGTTGCTCAGAAGTACAGGTAACAGTATAAATCTTATGATCAGCATTTGAACTGAGGCAGTCCTGTGGAACCCAGCACGTTAATTTGTGGGATCTACCTCCTGGGAGATAGTATCATAAGTAAAGCAAACTCTGAGCTTTCTCATTGGTGTATGGAGGTTATATAACAGCTTAGTATAGGAAAAATGCCTACACATTTGGTGTCTTGAGTGTCATGTACAGTGAATGACTTGTTTTTCTTTAAGTACTAGATCCATTATTGCTGTTTTTTTCCTAGTTTCATTATTAACCCAATAGATGACCTAGGATTCATCAATATAATCTTTCTGTAGTTCAATTTTCTCATCTCTAGGATAGGAATAACAATATCTTCTCAAAAAATGACGGAGAACAAAATATAATAACAAACATGTATGAAACTTAAATAATTAGAAAAATAATCTGTTCAAAGTGAGTATTTTTTTTTTACAAAATTTTTTTTCATTTTATTTATTTTTGTATGTGTATGAGTGTACTGTCTGCATGTAGGTTTGTGCACCTGTGTCGTGCAATGCCGCGGAGGTCAGAAGAGGGTGTCGGATTCCCCTGGAACTGGAGTTCTCCTGGAATTGGAGTTTCAGACAGTTCTCAGCCGCCATGTGGGTGCTGGGGATCGAACCCGGGTCCTCTGTAAGAGCGGTCGGCGCTCTTAACCGCTAGGCCATCTCTCCAGCCCCCAGATATTACTTGTAAAGACTGTTAATGCAGAGAAGGATGTGAGTTTTTTCATTTCTTGGCATTTTGGTTTCCAATTCAAGTGAGTTTTTTAACTGCTGGCTTCTGTTGGTACCAGTAATTCTTTTCATTTATATCCTTATAAGATTTAAAACCTACTGTTTGGCTGGGGATGTAACTCAGTTGCTGGTGTGGGTGGGGTTGCAGGTNGCCTTGCCAGCTGAGCAGTCAAGTTGATCTGGCAGCTGATGCCCTAGCGAGGTATGGTCCTCAGGTCCCTGGCCCCTGGCAGATTAAAGGCTGGCCCAGCAGCCCTGGCTTACCTCTGTGATGCGTGGGTTGGTGCACTTGCTGTTGGCACCAGACAGCTCCAGCCATCGGCTCTCGTGGGCAGGGCAGTGCTGGCGCAGGGTGCACTGGCCTGGACTCTGGCACCAGCCACACTCAAAGTCAGGGTCAGCCTTGAGGCACAGCCCGCAGCTCTCCCGCATGGCCCCACATTTGTAGAGGTAGACTGTTATGACAAGGGCAAGAGGTTCTTTGGGATATTGAGGGATGTGTTTGGTCATGGGAAACTGTATGGCTCCATTTCATCTGAGTCATTCTTCCAGAAGTTTCCACTCACTCCGCTCCACTCCTTGAGAGCTATCATAGTGTAAGCCCAGCCCGGAAGTAATCAAAAGAGCAACGAGAAGAGTCTTTGAAAGGTAGGTGGTGAGAACTCAAAAATACCTGCCCTATTATTCAAGAGCTTTTTCCTCTCTCTCCTTCTTTCCTCTCCCCGCGCCCCCACCCTCCCGAGTCCTCCTTTCGCCTTCCCTATAAGACCTTGCCTCTTGCCTCTTCACACCTTTATTCTGAGCTGGGTTGTCGATGTTGAAGTGTCCATTCCACACGACCGTCAGCTCCACTGGCAGGTTGTTGATCTCCATTCCTTCATAGGAATACTGCAGTCAGATTGGGGCGGGGGGGAGAAAGTCTGTCACAGAGATGGCTACAGAGACCTGAGTGCTCAGCTTGGGACCCCTAAGTGCACATAAGGCTAACGATTGGCCAAGACTGGGTGTGTGGTGTGCAGGTGTGTGTCCCCTTGTACATATGTGTATGGACAGATGGGAAGCAGAGGAGCCAGAAGATAAAGCAAAGAGTGGATCCAGGCCTCCGTAGCATACCTGTGTGACAACACACCTAGTCTTCAACATTCCTATGAAGAGTAACACCTGTCTTAGCAACCTTCCTTTGTAAAGCACAGCTGTCATTCAGCCATCCTGTTGCAGTAGTGCCGCCATTAAGAGGAGCTACAATAAAGAAAAAAGAAATGGATAGAAGAAGTACAAACAACAAGCCCAACATTCCTGGGAGACTGTACACTTTCTCAGCACCTCCGTACACATATGCCTAGTCCTGGGAACATGCGGCTGTAATGTAAATACCTGTACAGGCAAACAGTTCTTGGGCAATATCGTATGTAAAATAAAGCCTGTTCAAGAAACAATTACAACAAACTGCTCATTATGCACAGTCTCACAGTAAATGGGACACAGCAGAACTTAGTCTTGTTCAGCTGCCATTTCCTAGGGAGGTGGAACCCAGGGAAGAGTCACGGGTTCTACCTTGACTGCCCAGGGAACTTTGGTCAGTAGATCCCATCAGGCTGCACCTATACAGAGAACTCTCAATTCTAGAAGATGTTCAGGGTAGGTCATTTTTTTTCTATTGGACCTGGCAAGGGGCACAGATGGAAAAGGATAAAAATGAGGAGATGTTGGGGGCTAGGGAGAAGGCCCAGTAGTTAAGAGCACATATTACTCGTGCAGAGAAAATGAGTTTGGTCTCAGCACCCAGACAGGCAGCTCACGACCAACTGCATGTAATTCCAGCTTCAGGATCTGATGCCCTCCTTCTTGCCTCCGGGGGTCCCCATTGCTCAATACATGCACACTACACATCCCATATATAAAACACAATCAAAAAATTAAATCTGTAAAATGAATGAAAGGGCTCGGGAGGTGATGAGGGGTTTAGAAGTAAGAGGTAATGGGATCTGACAGAAGCTTGGGGGAGGGTGGGAAGTACTAACTGCCCAAGCCCAGGAAAGCCTGGGAATTTAAGGCAAGATTTAAAAGGTATTCACAGGCCCAGATCTCACCAGTTGCCCTTGATATGTGGGCTGCCCCTGCACAGGGTCCAGCATTAGGAACCTTCACCAACTATCTTGAGGACTTGTTTCCCTAAGCAAGAGTTGGTGATGCGAGGTGGGAGGAAGGGGTAGAGGCTCCGGCTTGAAGATGCATTGTCCTGCATGGAGCCCCCAGGTGTGGCAACACCTGCTCTGCTTCTGACCGCAGGTGCTGGTCAGTGCAGAGAGGCAGCGAGCAGGGGAACTCAGAGCTTGCCAAAGGCAGCAGTTCCAACACTACCTGGTGATTTTCTCATTATTCCACCAGACTTTCCTGCCACAGGGGGTGGAACGGTAGAATGGAATTACTACAGGTTTTCTGTAGAGGAGAGGGTGAGGCCTGGCAGTTTGCTATAAGGATTCATCTGCAGGATTTGATTTAAAGTTGTACTTGCGAATTCAATGGATTCTTTTAGCTCAGAGCTGAGGTTTGAAGGGACTGGGCTATAGGGGAGTGTTGGTGGACATCAGGCAAGATGGTGAGAGCTGTTTACCTCCAAGCACCTTAACTGAGGGGGAGGAGAAGACAGCCACAAGATACTGGGCATGCTGGCCTTGGGAGAATTTCAGGGGCTAGAGTCTATGCCCCTGTCTCTTGGTAGGAGTAAGTCTGTTGCCTTTTTCTAAGCACTTCTAAAGGAGATGGTCTGGGAAATCTCTCTAAGTCCCTGAGTTATGGAATGGGCCACATCATGAGTATGATCCGATATCCTAGACAGCGAAATGCCCAAGATGTATGTCCAGGCTTCTTTAGGCTCTCTGCCCTACTGTACAGAAGGCCTAATTCCCTGGCACCATAAGCCTAGACCAGAGAGCCACATCTATCATTTTTTTTTTGCACAATCGAGATAGTTTACAGCACACCATCTACACTTTCATTGAACCTCCTCATGACTAATACCCAATGAGCATGCAGAAGAAAGCAAAGCCCTGCTCGCTCTGTGGAAATGACAGCAGAGGCTTTCTTCGTGCTATAGCTCACTACAGACATCCTACCTCATCTGTGAGAAAATGCTGGAGCGCCCCAGTGGATGCCTAAACTAGAGACTATTTTTTCCTGTACATACATACTGATGATGAAGTTTAACTTGTAATTTAGGTACAACAGGAGATTAATAACAATAGCTAATAAAACAGAACAAGTGCAACAATATATTGTAACATTAGATACATATTATCTTCCTTCCTTCTTTCCTTCCTTCCTTCCTTTCCGTTCATTCCTCCTCCTCCTCCTTCCATGCCCAACTCTCCGTCCTAACCCCACTGGTAATTTGGTTATCAGTCAATATGATAACCAAGTCACCTCTAAAGTAATCAAGAGGCAGGTATCATCTATAAGATGGATACACTGGACATAGACATAGTTAATTTCTTCTCTGCCGGAAAAAAAAACAAGGTTTTCCATCAAAACACTTCCTTCTAGGATTTCTATTTAATGTTTTTTTTGTTGTTGTTGTTGTTGTTTTTTTTATTGTGGTTGACCACAGGTAACTGAAACTATGAAAAACAAAGCTGTAGATGAAAGACTGCAGTGTAATCAACTCCTCAGGAATTCCGTTGGATCTTGCTCAGGTTGGGTCACCCTGAGATATCTCAGTTCTCTCACAAACTTGTTCTTCTCTGGCTACTCCGACTAGAATAAAGGCTCCTCAGCAGCATCAAGATGGAGAGGCAGATTCCAGGGCCCACCCCAGAAGTTCAGAGTTTAACTGTCTAGAAATGGAGAACATTTTGAAAGAGTTCCTTTTCTGATAAAAATGTAAAACTCTTGCAGGAAGTAGGGAGGCAGGGGCTGGCCCATAGGAGGGTGAAGCGCCCTCCCTTATGTGAGAGAACGCACAGGGCTACTTCTGGCCTCTTGTGCTGTTTTCTTCCTCTCCTTCCTTTCCTCTTCTCTTTCCTTGCAAGGCTAAAGGCCCAGCAGGCAGAGATAATTAAGGTCTCAGGCTCACCACTGGGAACCTGTGAGGTAGTAGTGAGGTAGTAGTGCCAACCGCTCTACTCCAGGCTGAGTGCCAACCAAACACCTGGTGGGACATTGGAGACCCACAAATTTGGACTTCGGAGGGATGCAGGAAGTCAGGCTTGAAGACTGGCTTCTGTCCCTCCGAAGTCCAAATTTGTCCCTCAAGCCTACTCTGCTCAGAACCCAACGTGGGAGCATCAGGTTGACTGGGATCAATGGAGTTTTCAGGCCCCTCTGAGGACGGTGTAGAAATGGCCCAGAAAGGAAGGCAAAAACCTCCCCCGTGTTGTATGTGACTATCTGTGTGTGCGAATGTGGTTACATGCATACTTAATGAAGGTCTGTGCACAAGCCCATGTTAGCTGTATTAAGGGATGGACAGAGAGAGAGAGAGAGAGAGAGAGAGAGAGAGAGAGAGAGAGAGAGCCATAGTAGCTAGTTGAACATAGCAAATGACCCAAGTTTTGAATTCTTCATTTGTAAGATTGGAATTAAGGGACAGCATACACCTGCGAGGATGATGGTGCAGACTGGAGATAATACATACAACACTCTGAGCATAGTGCCTTTCACATGGTCTAAGCTCCCAATGAGCATTGCATGTTTTAATCTATGTGTATACACCTGGGGATGCTCTGTGAAACTCTATTTGTGTTGCCTGTGTTTATGTTTATGGAGACTAATCATAGCAACCACGAACTGTTTATGTGCCAGACACTTGGTTAACATATGGAGGATGGTGTGCAATGCGAAGAGAATGTGTAATGTGTTTCGGGTGTGTACCTATGTCACCCCTGCATTGTCTTTTTGAAAAAAATTAAAAATAAAAAAAAAGACTACAGGATCAAATCTGTTATCCATTTTTTTTTTTCTTCCTCCTCCATTTCCTGGGATTGCAACTGGGAAATACCGAGGACATCACTAACCCAGGTGCCCCCACCTCCCCTGGATCTCCAGGGAAGTCACTGTGTTCTGCGGACCCTCCCTCTCTGGGTGACTGCATCTATCCAGGGCACATGGAGCGCAGGGGCAACTCTCTGTGTGTCCCAAAGCTGGGCAACTTGGACCACTGGCTTCCACCCCTGACCTCCCTCCCTCTGCTCCATTTAGCATTTATATAGCTCTCTGTAGTCAGCAGGCAGTTAATCTGCACAAAGCTCAGGGGCTGTGCAGAAGAAATACAGGAACACAGGAGAGGTTACAGGCTCCTGGGGGTTAAGTGTCTCAATCAAGGTCTGGCAAACCTCAGCCCAGCTAATGGGTGACTTCCCAATCACCCTGAAGATGTACGACCCTCAGCTTTCTCTCTTTGTAAGGAGAGAAGACCATGGAGTCACTTTTGTCTCTGAGCATCCCCTTGTCCTTAGAGCTGAGAGATTTCACGAGAAAGCTCTGCCATTTGAACAAACAAGCCAGAACAGGAATGGCACAATAGTCACCAGGAGTTTGTAGGGGCCCTGACTCATGGCCTCTTTCTCTCTGTGACCAGCACTGCAGCATGCTGGTGCCCTTTGCGGCCCACTCATGCTCGTGACCGCCAGCATGAGAGGAGGTGGCGGGCTCTATTATTAGCAGCACTTGACATTTTCCGGGAGCCTTGGTCTAAAGTAGGCCATGCATCCCCACAGTGGCTCCCTCAGAGCCTGCCTGCGACTGGCCTTCTGCTCCTCCTGCTGTCCTCAGGAGCCACTCCAGGGCCTGTCCCCAAATAGTAGGGCTCGAAGCCGTCCCCCTGCCTGCCCAGCCCTGAGCCATACTCACAGGGGGTTCCCCGTTCTTATCTCCCTTTTTCTCTGCCCTCCCCTGAGACCTCTGTCACTAACCTCCTTCTGCCCTGGCAACCCAGGGTTTTTCTGTTAGATTCCCTCCCCCTGCCCAGAATTGCTCCCTGGACTTAGGAAGAAAAAAAAAGAAGGAAACAATCTCTCGTGTTGGCTTCTCTTTGAGGCTGATCACAGCTGGCTCCCAGGATAACACCCGAGCTGGGATAAAGCGCTCCGCCGCTGGGTTTTGTCCAGGCTTTCATTAGAAGGTGTTGATGAAACCAGATTCAAATTCGGAACTCATATCTTACCTGCCATGCGCCCCTGGGAGAGCCATTTGCCTTCTCTGGGCCTCAGAGCCCCTCTGTTAACAGTCAAGAGGGTAGTCTACCTCATGGTACCCATTTTCTATAACCCTGGAGGAGGGAGATTTGCTCTGATTAAGGAGTATTTGCTAAGCAAGTTGTCTGGTGAGATGGCAGCCTGGCTGAGACCAGCACTGCTCTGAGATCCAACTGAGCGGAGCTCTCCTGAGCTGTGGCATCTTAGCGGGTCCTAGCAAGGACAGAAGACTCCTCTTGAGTCTAGTTTTGGTGGGTATCCCTTCTACTGTTCTAGTCCCTCAGACTTGAGATTCTCCTATCACTCAGTATGTGAGGTGGCTGGGGTCATGTGAGAGCACGGTCCTGAGACATGGGACTGGTTGGAGCTGTACACCGGCTGAGGACCAACAGCAGCAGGGCTTCCCTGGCTCCCAAGTAAGCCCAGTTCTGTCCTTGGTGATTGGTTAGACCCTTGGTTCCTGCCTCCAGTCAATGTCACAGGGGTCAACATCTCCCGGAAGCAGATTTGGAAGTACCTAGGGCCTGGGCCATAAGAGTGCAAGGGCCTGGGGAGCTGTGTTACCTTTTGAGTTCTGAAATCCCAAAAAAGTCAGCATCAGAGAGACGGGCCGACAGATACCCACTGTCCTGTCCTCTTCCCATTCATGCTGACTGGGGGCTAGCATGGGCCACCATTGAGGAGGGGACAGTGCTCACCTGCCCCTTTGTGCTCTCTGTCTTAGAAGGCTCTCCCTCACATATAGAGCATCTCCTTGTGACTGCTAAGAGATCACTGGACCTTTGGCTTAGGGATGCTGAGGACATGCTAACGCAGCCTGCATCTGAGCCAGCACTGAACAGAAAAATAACAGGCCCAATAGGCTTCTTGGAAGCTCAGTTAGTCTCCAAAGCACTGGGGGTGGTCTGACCAGGGCGGGGCTTTATTGGACCAAGTTAGCCTAAGCTGGGAACTAAGGCCACAGACTCTCTTCTTTCCAGATACCTCCCTGGACCCTGGGGCAGCATCTCCTCGGAAGAGAGGCTATTTTCCAGACAGACTTGAAATCCTCCCCTGCATCTATAGAGTCATACAGGGGATCCCATCTTCCTTCCTCCATTGGGACCTTATTTGGGAGACAATTACTTGAGTTAAACCCTTGGGGGCTAATCTGCTTGGCCTCAGGATTTGTGAAGAAGCAGGAAGAACTTAATATCTCTTGTGCTTGCAGGTTTAATCTAAAATACTGCAGAAATCTGATAAGAAAAAAAAACCAGCCTGCTACCAACAGAACCATGGGGACGGATCAGTCCCTGCGATACTGAGTGACCTAGCACATGCATGTGGTCTTCTCATGCTCTACTTCCTCCTAGACCACTTCCTACAGGAAGAGTAGGGGTTTTCCCATGAAGTCCTTTCCATGGGATTCTCTTGGGCCCATGTTACAATCTCAAGTATAGTCACTGTGTATAGAAGTGCCCAATAGCCACTAGAGGAGTGGCTGGATGACTGTGACATGGGGAGGGGACATCCCAAATTCAGATAGCTCTGGTAAGTCAATACCTTCTAACACAGGCCAGTGTTAGTATCCCAGAAGCAAAGGGAGCCTTAGGAAATATAAAGTCCCAGAAGCAGGAGGCAGATCCAGGCTTGTAGGCAGAGATTGATGCAATTTTGGGACCTTCTTTAGAGTCAAATGTAAGAAGTATAAATTTAGATTTGTAGGCAGACCTTATTTAGCAGGGCAGTCAATCGCAGGTGCAGGCCCCAGAGCTAAGGTTCTGTTTGCTTCCAGGACACCTGCCCTTGTTAGGAAGGTACTGACTTACTAGGTCACACAGGGCTGAGTAGAACTTTTGACTTTCCTCCTCCTCCTCCCCCTCCATTGGACTTTCCCTCCTCCTCTCCCCCTCCGTCCCTCCGGCTCCTCCTCCTCTTCCCTCTCTCTTCTTCTTTCTTTCTTCTTCTTCTTCTTCTTCTTCTTCTTCTTCTTCTTCTTCTGCCTCCTCCTCCTCTCTTCATCCTCTTCTTCTCTCAGCTCCTCATCTCTCGCTCGGGTCTCTCTCTTTTTCCTCTCCTCTCTTGAAGAACTTTTTCCCGTCTTTTGAGAAACAGAGTCTCACTTTGTAGCCCATACCAGCCTTGAACTCTGTGATCCTCCAGCCTCGCCACCAGTCTGGGACTAAGGCATGAGCCCCACACCCTGCTTCTATTCTCTTCTTTTTGTGAGTAAAAAACCAAATGAGGGCCAGGCATGTGGCACATGCCTTTAATCTAGCACTTAGAGGTAGGAGAGGCAGGTGGATAGTTTGTGAGTCAAGGCAGCCTGGTCTACAGAGTGAGAAGTTCCAGACAGCTTGGGAGTACAGGGAAACCATTCTCAAAAAAGGACACAAAAATGTTTTTCATTGCTGGAAAGCATTATTAGTCAGTAATATTGGTTCAAACATCTGGGTGAAAGAAGAAGCTCAGAAGGAATGGAAGAGACCGAGCCTGTGAAAGCGACACGGGTAGGAAGGAACTAGAGCTGTGAGAGAGACACTATCGGAACCATGTCCCTGGAATTCATTGCGTACGTTGTAACGCCTGAGGCTAGATCCCACTGGCTAGAGCTTGGACTAACTATGAAGCATGTAAACACTGGGTGAGATCTGAAGTGGCCAGCTCCCCTCCAGGAATGGTGCCTATTGACACTTGGTCTGTCCCCAAGCCTTCTTTGCTGGGACACAGCCTTTGTATAGGTTTGAAGGTGGCGGTGGACTTCCGTGGGCTCAAATGCAACCTTTGAGTCAGGCTGACTCGAAGGCCTAATGTTTCCAGAATGGCTCTCGGGAAAGAGGAAACACAAAGATATTCATGGGGCCAGCTCTCTGTACTTACATCTGCCCACAGACAGGATTCTGTGCCCCGCAATGGCCAGCAGTGTATCTTGTAACAGGTGACTTCATCACACATGGTAATAATCAGTTAGATACCTGGTAGCCTCTTCGGTGGTCTTAGAACCCATGGGTGCAGAGGCTGGACTAGAGGATCAGGGTAGGGGTAGGGGAAAGGATGCAGGTGGGAAGGGAAGCCAGGAATCTACAGGTGGGAGGGCTGAGCTGATGGCGCTCAGGGACGCACAGAGCAACAGGGTCATGGGGGCAACTCACAGAGGTGTTCTGACACTGCAACGCGGGAGCTGTTGAAGGCAGGGCAGGTACCCTCTGGCTCACTGCCCTGGATGGGGTTCAAGATGCACTCGTAGCCCGTCCCGCTGTCCTGACTGAGGCTGTGGGAGGTTCTTGGCCTTCAGAGTGATGGGCTTGATGACCTCCACTGGCACCAGGATCTTGTCTACTTTCAGCAGCTGGGGGCAATCCTGGGGACAGAGAACATGGCTCAGCTTGGGCATCCAGGAAATCAAAGGGGCAGTATCCTCTGAAAACATTACGAAGAGTCGGCCTGTGCCACAGCCTCTTCCCCAGATGGCCATCTTGTGCCCGCCCAGGCATAGTGGGAAAGGAGCGGGAATGAGAAATCTCAAGTCTTGACGTCACTGTCCTGAGGCCACTCCTCCTGGAGTCTGTCCCTGGCCTCTTCAGGTTCATTTTAACACCACCACACTCCAGATGCTTTGGCCAGGCCTATGGTTCCCTGCTGATTCCTCTCCTCCTTTGGCAGAGACTGACCCTGCTGTCTAGGCATCCTGCTTCACGGGGGACTGATGGCCTCTTTGCTTGCCAAGTTCCAGGCACCAGAGTTGGGACAGATGGGCTGTGTGGGAAGCTATGAAGGGAACCAACAGCCTGGGCCTCAGCTCTGTCCATAGAACATGAATCTGGAACACAGCTGGGGAAACTACGCAGAACTCTATTATGTGGGCTGAGTGTGGCACTCAAGAATGTTCTGGAATAGTCTTTAGCAGACTTTTCAGTCCAACCCAGAAACTCTGACTATGCTCTGGGAATGTCATGACACTGAGGAAATTTCCCTTAGAGCAGATTTACAGAGCTGCTCCTAGATGCCTCCAACAGGGATGGCTACGCATGGAATCCCGGTGGGCCCAGAAGGCCTTTGGGGTTGGAAGAAACAAATCACTGGGCCCCCTTTTCTTGAGACAATCGGCTCTAACGTAGGAGGCCTGGGGGAGGAATGGAGTCAGAGGAAGAAGGGAAGTGCTCTAGTCTCTGCTCTCTGCCAGGGAGGTCTCACCACCCCAAGTTTCTATGTCCAGGCACTTCCAGATCCTGCCAAAGAGATGATCTCTGGGCAGGTTGACCATAGGAAGCATGCAACCATGTCCTTCCAAGGATGCTTGGCATGGTCTCACTGTTGATTCTCAGCAGAGGCTGCTGTTGTCTCCCCAGTTCTGGTCCTTACCAAGTGATGGATAAAGGAAACCATGTGGAAGAGACCCACTAAGGGGCCTTATCAAGGAACCGTCAGCTGCCATCAAAGTAAAGACACTATGCTCCTTGTGCCACTACAGCTGCACACTGGTAGACTGACCTGGAGGGGAAGACTTGAGTCAATCCAATACCCACGGAGCTTCTGAGGCAGCCCTAGAACACCTCTACCTGAGACTTCCATGTCCCTTCTTCCATCATGTGGGACTTGGAGGCCCTGTCCATCTCAACCAATCATGGTCCCATAACTTCAGTGACCTTGCCTCTGTCCTTCTCAACCAGAACACAGGAAGAAAAGAAAGGCAGGAGTTATAAAATGAGAAGGGAGAGAGGACGGAGGGAGCTAGGGGGAGAGAGAGAAGGAGGAGCCAGGAAGAGGAAACTGCTGGATACAGATGGATGGCGGAAGGGCCTCACTTGGGGAAGTACCTAGGCCCACCCAGTCAATCCATTCCCAGCTCCCACCCAGCATGCCTTGTACCACTTCCATGAAGAGCTAACTGTTCAAAGGGGAGCAATAGATTCAACAATTCCCTTCCTTAGGTGTCCCCCAGATAGCTGAAAATAGACTTGAACAGATTCGTGTATGCCATGTTTATACCGTAGCATCATTTACAATAGCTGAGTGGTGGAGACACCCCAAATGTCCATGGATGGATGAAGGGTAAACAAAATATGTACACAGCTTTCAGTGGAGCAATGTTACCCGCGTTAAAAGGTCAGAAAAATTTAGAACCCAGGCACGGCACTGCCTAAACACCAAGAGGATATTTGGCTAAGTGAAATAAGTCAGCTACCAAAAAAGCACATACTACATGAATTCCATCTGTGTGCAGCACCTAAGAGTAATCAGATTCCAGGAGCATGATGATGTCTGAAGTGAGGAGGAATGGAAAGTTTTCCACAAGGCATGTTGTACTTAGGGATTGTGGGGATGGTATACAAAGGGCATGAATGGACCTAACTATACCTTTAAAATTGGTTAAAGTGGTATTGTTCTCATTTATCTAATTCAGTATAACTAAAGCAAGAACAATCTAAAAAATAGAGGAGTGGCAAGGGCAGTAGGGGAAGCAGGGCCAAGGACACACCATAACCTTGACCTTCGCCTTGGAGGAGGTCCCAAGGCTCTAGAGAGGTGAGTCTCTGGGAACCTTGAGACACCGACATGGTGAGTCTCAATGGCTCCCTTCTGTGCTCCTTCTGCTTCTACCTGATCCTCTGTTCTTTGGCAGGATGTGAATGCTCAGGCTGAATAGGGAGGTGTGTGATGCTGGATCATCATGGACTCTGTGAAAAGTGGGAGTTGTGAACCAGTCCTGAGCTCTTGCCCCACCTCTGCCTAAGCCTTGCATAGCTTTCCCTTCAGGGAACTGGAGAGGGAGCCAAGGAGTCCTGGTACCTCTCACCCCCACCTGCTCCACCAAATGTAGCTATTCATGGTCATACCAAGGGTACCTGGAATCCAGAGTCCTCTGACCAACCTAACTGACCCCTTTCTATTTCACAAAGGAGAAACTGAGTCATGGACAGGAAAGACGAAAACTCAATGTTAATAGATGGGTGGGCACCTGAGAACCCAGATGCCAACTGCTTGACTCACTATCCTTCCTTCCCTTCAAGAAAGAGCAGGTTCCCACTTGTGGACATGACCTTTTCAGGATGGACTCTTTCCATTCAGCTGGAGATGGGTAGGAGCCCTGTCCTGCCCAGAAGATGGCAGGGCTAAAGCCTCTCTCACAGGGCCCTTAAGATTCTCACCAAGCTTGTTAGGAAGAGTTCTAATGAGTCCTATTAGCGTGGCCTCATAAAGGCCTGTTTGCAATAAAAATGATGGCAGTTCTGAGAGTTAAGTTCAATTAATAATAATTGGAGAACCCAGAAATGGCTGGGCACACTTCGCTAGTGGTGGTGCTGATTGACCCCAGTGCCCCTATCTAATTGAAATGTAAAATGGCAATTTTCCCCTAGGCAACAAGGCATGAAGGGGCCATCTCTCCACACTGCCCTTCCTCCCACCCCTTTATCCCAGATTCTGACCTGTTACCTGCTGAGAATCCAGGTTTGAAGCTACTTACAGACTTGAAACTCATGAAGAAAGCTCAGAAGAAACTCAGAGAAAGCTCCACACTTCTCTAGGACTTGAGCCTGAAATGCTGTTTCATGGCCCAGGAGCCCAGGACCTCCCAAACCTAGTCTTCAACCTTTGAGATTCCTCAGCTAGAGAGAGATGCTGGTTTCAGAATGATGTAAAGGTCTCTTGACACTGCTTGGTCTAACTCAAGATGATCATCTTTCCTCCAGAGATGTACGCTGAGGACTCCACGAACCAACATAATCAAGGCATCTGGCTCAGCCAGTGCAAGAAAGCAACAGATGTTTGTTCTCTCCCTCCTAGTTCACCTATAGCTTTGGTCTTCATCTGCTTCCAGGCCCCACCTCCTATCCACAGGACCCATTGAGCTTGTGCCTGCCTCTGCCCTTCACAGGAACTATCTCATTAGTTTCTGTCAGCTTACTATAGCCATCTGGACTGCACGTCTTCTGTTGGGCCTGACTAGTACTGATGCCTCCATGTGTCTCAAGCACATGGAAGACAAGTAGGGAGATCCTCATCCTGTCTGCTGCTCTCTTATCAAGAGTCCTCTTTCGAGGAGGCAACAAACAGCCTGAAGTTGCATGTGCCACATGCTCTTAAGACAGCTCATCAACCAACCATATGGCTTTGGCCATGTCCACTAAACCTCTTTTCACTCAGAAAATAAAGATGTGGTCTGGTGGATTAGATGGTCTTATGGTCCCTGAGATATTGTCACATAATAGAAACTATATATTTGCATTTTGTCCCGGCTCCTGCAAGAGCTTCTAAAACTCTTAGACTTCTGACTGATTGTGATGATTGGAACTCTTTTTTGTTATTTCCAATAAGCCCCCTTCCACCATACTTGAGTTTATGCCAGTGAGGTGGTCCTTGAGGGATGGGGGCTAGTGGCTGAGGAGCTAACTCTGTGATCAGAGGGTCTTCCCTCAGAAGACAGGACTAGGGGTTGAATTCAATCACCAATAGCCAGCATTAATCAATGACACTTACGTAAAGAAGTCTAGATTGAAACTCTACCCGCAGGGTCCCAGGATCTTCCTAGTTGGTGAACAGAACCCCTCCAGTATCTTATCCTCCTTTCACAGACCTTATTCCGTACAGTTTCACCTGAATGTTTATCTGTACTCTTCATAGTATCTTCCCTAAGACCAGAAAATGTAAATATTTCTGCTGAATTTCTGTGCTGGACAAAATGATCAGACTTGAATAAGGGGTTATAGGAACGCCCTAACTTCTAGGAACTGTGCTCAGAAAGTCACATGTAACAGTATAAATCTTATGATCAGCATTTGAACTGAGGCAGTCCTGTGGAACCCAGCACGTTAATTTGTGGGATCTACCTCCTGGGAGATAGTATCATAAGTAAAGCAAACTCTGAGCTTTCTCATTGGTGTATGGAGGTTATATAACAGCTTAGTATAGGAAAAATGCCTACACATTTGGTGTCTTGAGTGTCATGTACAGTGAATGACTTGTTTTTCTTTAAGTACTAATCCATTATTGCTGTTTTTTCCTAGTTTCATTATTAACCAATAGATGACCAGATTCACAATATAATCTTCTGTAGTTCAATTTTCTCATCTCTAGGATAGGAATAACAATATCTTCTCAAAAAGATGACGTGAGAACAAAATATAATAACAAAACATGTGATTGAAACTTAATAATTAGGAAAATAATCTGATTCAAAGGAGTAGTTTTTTTTTTTTTTTTATTTTTATTTTATTTATGGTATGTATGAGCAGTGAAGTACTCCTCGCCTACTGTCTGCATGTGCGTTGTTGCACCTGTTTCATGCAATGCCGCGTGATGGTCAGAACACTCGAGATGGTGTCAGGATTCCCGTGGACTGAGTTCCTGGAATTGGAGTTTCAGACAGTTTCTCAGCCGCCATGTGGTGATGCGGGGATCAACCCGGATCCTATGCTAAGAAGGCGGTCCGGTGCATTATTATATTATTTATTTATTTATATATATATATATTTATGAGTTTGTGTGTATTCATACATCATTTTCCATTCAAGTTCAGGCATATAGCCCCTTCCCATCCCCCCACCCCACCCTACCCAATCCCAAATCATGCATTCTGCCAGAATTTTCTTGCTATTTCTCCGTGTTGTTGTTTGTTTTGTTTTCTTTTTTTTTTTTTTTTATTTTTTTTTTCTAGAGCGGTCGGTGCTCTTAACCGCTAGGCCATCTCTCCAGCCCCTCAAAGTGAGTATTTAAAAGGTCAGTCAACTGAATAAATGCTAGGGGAAGCTATGGTGATAGAGGACTTTGTGAAGGAGGGAAGTATTTTAGTATTGTAAATTGTTATTTTGCAGTCTGGCATCTCCTACCTTTGGGCACTGGCTCTGGTGGGCACCGTGTGCTACTATTATGATTCTAGATAGCATGGTTAACTACTAGAGGGAGTCAATGCCCTTCCTCCATCACCTCACACATGCTTTCCCATGTGCTATCTTGTTTCATAAAATAACATAACATAACATAACATAACAAACAACATAACACGATCATCCTGATGTTTCAATGAGGATGATTCAAACAGCACTAACCTCAGTATTCACCAATGGTGAGCTCGATATTTTCATCTGCTCATCTTATTTTCTGCCAAAGATGATTATCTAACCCCCATACTGATTTCCTCTGAAACATAATGCCCTTTCCTTTTCAAAGTAGGTATTTCTCTGAGCTGTCATTTGAAAGGGCCAGCTCTAGCAGGATAGAAAACACCTGTATTTGTTAAGATTATTTGGAGACTTGAATGCAGGCAGTAAGAAGCAGGCTCCCTTGGAGGTTGTTTTGCCCTGTGGCTACATCCTGTAGTTGTAAGAACAGACCAAGAGTGAGGAAGGACAGTGACTTGAGGCACAAGCAAACATTTAATAGTCTGGAATTTAGGAGGCGGACCCGGCTGGTTCCAGGTCAACAGTCCAGCCCCTAGCGCACACAATGAAGCTGGGGTGCTGAGTTCAGAAAGGAGGAACACAAAGCTAACATAAGAAAGTCAGAGGACCCCCTTCCATCTACTGTGTCCACCATGTCTGTGGTTGCTTTAGGCAGAGGCTTCATTGCATATTTAAATAATTGAACAAGGACATAAAGAATGCTCCTGGTCTGGGAGAGAAAAAGCTGCCTTCAGGGCTAGGGCTGCCTGGGGATGGGGACGGGCTTTTGGATTTACAGCCTCCAGGGTATTTGCAGGATGAGAGCTTTATTTCTCCTAGTTGTTACAGAGAGATTGAGAGAATGCAAAGCTCAGAGGGACATCAGAACCTGGGGATGGCTAGGGAAAACAGGATTTTCAGGTCACTTCTCCTCCCCCAGCATCACCTCAGCACCCCATCAATTCCAAACAGGAGTGAACCCTAGCCCTAACAACTCCCCAAATTTATATTCGCCTTCTCAGACCCCTGGTGCTCAATACAAAGATGTAATGCACCATATATTTTCTTGCTGTTCCCCAAGTTTATAATGCCATTAGCATGATCTACGATGGGCTGGTTTATGGAGAGAGCAAAGTAATAATATAGAAAGGAAATACCCATAACCCTAAGGGGGTGGGGCAGGAAAGATTGATGGAAAGTGCAGTTGTCTGGAGAAATGGCAACCCAGTAATTGAATACCTGAAAAGTGGATGTGTGCATGGGTTGGAAACAAGTTGTTGAGCTGGGTTTGGCTTTGTTTTGTCTAAAAAATGTAAAGAGCATGGCAGCGATAGATCCTAGGAATGGTTTCCCTTCAGGAATTGAAGAAGAAAAAGAAGAATCATTGACAATGAGGGCAGGCTAGGGGTGGGGACTGGCTTGATTTTCCTCCAAAGTCTAGCTTGGGGTAAACGCCCCTGGCCCTCCTTATCTCTGAGGAAGGGCTCTATTTCAGCTCCAGGGGCAAGTAGCAGTCCAGGACTCTTCTCTTCTGGCTCTGAAGTTCTAGAGTGAACTTGACACTTAGGGTCCCAGAATCCATAATATCTAGTGCAGGACATTGCAGAGAAATTAAGGTAGTAGCAGATGTTGGGACCTTATTGCAGATCAAATGGAAGGAATTTTACTTCCCTCTGATCTTTTTATTTTTTTGCATTTTTTTCAAAGCCAATTTTTATTGAAGCTTTGTGCATTTCATACAAAATTTCCCAGTCGAATATAGGCCCATTCCCCATTCCTTGCCCCCACCCCCACCCCCACCCCACCAGAGCTCATGCATTCTGCCAAACATGTTTTTCATCTTTTTCTCAGTCTCTTTTAAAATTTTCGATGCAGAAGTTTACTGTTTTGAGCATAAGTTCACCATTTCAGTCAGTTCTTTGACCCAGTCTTTTTTTTTTTTGGTATTGTTGTTCCTTCCAATTTGCATCACTCCAAAATATGCGCATATGCATGCCACATATATCTTTTAGCATCTTCAGCTTATGATTTCTTTTTTTTTTATTAAGCTGAAAGATGTCATGTTTGAAGGCTCCTCCTTGGCAAGCCCAAACAACCATCCGTCCTGTCCTTGTTTTCCACACTGGGGTTTTCCCTTCCCATGGTCACCAAATGAGGTCCAGTAAGCACCGCATCCTGTCTTGATCTTCCTGTACTGGTCTCTGTGATACAGCCTGGGTAGTCCAACAATGGCAATCTATACTCTGAAGAGGCTGAAACCCCAGTAGTAGCTCAGTCCACAAGTTGGATGTCTCAGCAGTCCCTGTCTGGCACTGAAGGTTTGGAGGATTCTTGGAAAGACATGAGTCTTCAGACCATATTGGAAGGTTGAAAAGCTGTGTCTCATGTCTTTGAAGGATGGCAAAAGCAGTGGCAGCCACAGGGTAGCTGCACTTGCCAGTAAGACAGGCAAAATGACTGTGATATTTATTTATTTATTTATTTATTTATTTATTTATTTATTTATTTATTATTTATTTAGTCTTTTTACTAAGATCTCAAGTTTTATATCTGAAGTACAATTTCTCAGGCCTTACTAATTATTTATTTCTGGTTATACTTTCCTTTTGAATGCTTAAGGCCATACTGTTAGCCCATATTAACCAAGGTTTTTGTTTTCTCAAGGTCAGTTGAGGCTCTGGTCCTGAAGGGTCACTTGGGTTTTGAAGTGGAAGGAAGCCCTTGGCTCCTTTTGTCTTTTCATTTACCAGCTCCATCCACTCGAGGACAAAGTCAGGTCCTGCTAGACCACGCTTCCCTTTTCGAAGCATGAGCAGACTTTGCTCTCTATAGACTGGACACTGGCTGAAGTCCCATTAGTGGATCTCCAAGACCTCCCTGCACAGGAAGACTGGTGACTCACATCTGCAGGACATTTCAAGAGACACCCCCATGCATAGTCACCTGGGACTTAGTTGACCTCTGAGAGCAAGGAACAAAATTATCCCTTAGGACCCTCGGCCAAATTGGTATGGGCATTAAGTATGGTTGTTAAGCACCCATAAAGTCTAAGTTACACCAGCCTGATACTTTTTTTTTTCTGGTAATACTTTCCTTTTGTATGTTTAAGGGCACACAGTAAGCCCAGATTAACCAAGCTTTTTGTTTTCTCTAGGTCAGTTGAGGAACTGGTCCTCAGGGGTCACTCGGGTTATTTTAGGGGGGAGGGGGGAGCCTGGCTCCTTTTGGCTTTTCATTTATCAGTTCCATCCACTCAAGGACAAAGTCAGGTCTTGGTAGATCAGGCTTCCCTTTTTGAAGCATGAGCAGATTTTTCTCTTTAAAGAGTGGACACTAGCTGAAGTCCCATTATCCCTCTGGTCTTTTTTTTTTTATTAACTTTTCAGTTATTTCTGTATGTGTATGAATGTACTGTCTACATGCAAGTTGTGCACCTGTGTCGTGCAATGCCTTGGAGGTCAGAAGAGAGTATCGGATTCCCCTGGAACTGGAGTTCTCCTGGAATTGGAGTTTCAGACGGTTCTCGGCAGCCATGTGGGTGCTGGGGATCGAACCCGGGTCCTCTGTAAGAGCAGTAGGCGCTCTTAACCGCTAGGCCATCTCTCCAGCCCTATCCCTCTGGTCTTACAACTGTTCTCTGGAGTAAGCACATTGACTGAGTTTTAGGAGGAGAGGTGCTCCTGGGAGCCTCTTTTCTGAGCTCGCACACCCATGGCCACCTGAACACAGATTTCTCAGCAAAGTTCCTTGAGTTTGGAGCCTGGAGAACATAGAGGTTCACTCTGATTTTCAATTTAGATGAGACATAGCCCATTGAGAACCAACTCTTGTCAAGAGATTTGTTTTCCATAGGAATTCTTCTCAATCATTGTTACTAAATGTATGGGCCAGATGGAGCAGCTCAGGTGAGCAAGCAGAGGAGCCAGGAACTCCAGTGCACATGGGGACAGTGGCTCCCACAGGTCTGCTAATAGCTGTCCAGATGAAGGGCAATTCAGGGGATGGCAGGAAGCCTTGGCAGACACTGGCAGAAAAAGATTGAGAGCAGGGTAACGCTGCCACCCTGTGCAGTTTCATCTCGTCTCCCCTCTCCTCTCATTTTCTGTTTGCTGCCCAGGCTCTGGCAGCTGATCTGAGGGTCCAAGTTGTTATCACAATGCCATCATTAGTTGAAACAAAATCATTTCTTGTAACTGGAATATAGTTACTGTAAACGACATATGTTATTGGGCATTCTATTTCTAATCATTGTGATTATGCCTGAATACTTGCTGTTCATATCACAGTAACAATGATCTACCAGTTCTCCATTCCATACCAATAACTTTGTCTGAACGTGCTCTTTGTTCAAGAAAAAAAAAACGTAATTCTACACTCCTGGTGATAGCCTACAAAGCCAACGCTGAACTGGAAAAGGGCAAGATGAAAGCATTCCTGGGAATATAAGATGGGGCTGCACTCATGAGAAGCCACCTGGCCGCCTCACTCTTGGTTAAACAAAAGGACCCTGTCTGTGTACCACACTCACTCAGTAAGGGGTAATGAAAACTTTATTTCTAGAAGAATCACTGTGGCTGGGTCTCATCAGCACCCCAAGAGAGTCCTGGCCTGGATGTCTAGAGGAACTTCAGGGACAGAATATGTGTCACCCAGTCATATACAGCTTGGAACTCGAAGCCTTGACTAGACGTGCAGCCTATACGTGAGCCCTGTCAGAAGGACACACACCTTATCAGAACATTGGCAGCACACTCGGCCTGTAAGCAAGCTTCTCGAGCATGCATTTCTCTTAGGTGCATTCCAGCTTGTCTCTACTTACAATTAGTGAAACTTAAAGGCCAGGTAAGTCAATGGCCTCATTTCATGGACCTCAAAATACAGATCTGAAAATCTCTTATATACTCTTAAAACCTCAGCAGCTTGAGCATAGCTAATGCTCAAGGCAATGAAAGAGGAACATTTATATCACAGCTGTTATAGTCAGGGTCTGGAATGCCCTGCTAAAGCCCATGTTTTCAAGGACTATTTCCCAGCATGGTGCTATGGGGAGTTGGTAGTGGGAAGTTTAAGTGGAGTCTTCTGGCAAGTCTTAGGTCATTGGGAAGAGGATTGTGGGGTTCTCTCTCTCTCTCTCTCTCTCTCTCTCTCTCTCTCTCTCTCACACACACACACACACACAGAAAGTTGATCAATACAAAAGGAAAAGTTTAGACTACTATCCTACAAGTAATTTCTTCCTTCATATCAAAGGAAAGATACTTGTGTCTGTAGGCTTCTACAAAAATCCTCTTTCGTTTGGATACTTTCCCTTCTTATCATATAAATTTATGTTTATCATATATTATTGATAAGATATATATTTTATGTTTATAAATTTATGTTTATCATATATTATTGATAAGATATATATTATCATATAATATATCATATTATATATCTTATCATATAAATTTATGCTGCTATAAATTTAACCAGCAACAACAACAATAAGAAATGCAAAGGACATAGAGAAGGCTATAATTCCATCAGGAGATGGGGACTCCGTTTTGAGTTTTGAAGACTCTGGCCTCCTCTCACTGACATCAACAGTTCACACATGTTTATTTACTTATTGCCCATTTGGCACATCTACCATAAAGATGTTGCCACAGCAACCATACAAGGTAATGGTCACTTTTTTCTTCTAAGCTCACATTCAAAACTGCCCTGAGATTCACTTGGATAGAATACAACCTCCAAGCTTGTATCAGAAACCTACCCCCAGAACTTCTTTCCCTTAGAATAATTATCCCAAGATAGAAAGGAGCCAAGATTCATTTTATATGATAATAAATAGGGGGACACAGAAGATTCCAAGTTAGGCTGGAGACTCTCAGTGCAGTGGCCTGCCAGGTTACTATGCATGATTCATGGAAAACGGAAAGAATTGAAGGGCTGTGGCAGTAGGTAGATCTGTCTCAATGCTAACCATACTCCCCCAGGCCTGCTCCTCTCTCAGGATCCTTAGAGAAGCTGTGGATCCTAGAAGATCCTGACAAAGCTAAACAATGAGGGAGCCCTGTGTGCTTGAAGGCTCATCTCTCGTAGAAATCCCCCCATTGCTCGGGAAACTTGGTGTGCTCTCATTTTGTTCTCTTTTGGTTCCTTCCTTCCTTCCTTCCTTCCTTCCTTCCTTCCTTCCTTCCTTCCTTCCTTCCTTCCTTCCTTTCTTTCCTCCCTCCCTCCCTCCCTCTCTCCCTCCCTTCCTTTTGCTCCTTTTATGCATTTAAAAGAAAGAAACTTGCAGCAAGAGAAGCCAGCCAAGCAAGAAAGCAAAGACAGAGCAGAAATTGCAACCTTCCTTCAAGGCAAGGAAATGGCAGCTGGGGCGGGAACTTGGGGGCAGGTGCAATCCAGCAGACTGTGCTTTCCTCAGTCCTGGCCGGAATCCTAGGCTAACCACCCAGTGTGGAGAGCTGAATGATACTTTGACTTCTGTCAGGCTCCTTGTGGATTTTAGACGGATAATTCCTGGGGTCTTGAAACCTCTGTGGGGTGAGCCTGCTCTTCTGTTCCTGTCTCCAAGAAAAAAGATCCAGCCGAGTAGATTAGAGTGCACAGCCTCTGCCAGCTCTTCATGCCAACGTGGGCCCACTGGCTGGCTGACTCATATCCCTCCTATTACCTTCGCATCCAGCTCATCTTTATTAGAGAAAATGTGAGAATCGACACACAGTAGACTCACACGGCTATTTAAAGTGAAGATGTGAGTGCTTTCTTGATTTCCTTTTCCTGATAGCTGGAGCAGCCAGTTCCTACCAGCCAGGCCTCAAGGCCGAGGGAGAGAGTCCTGCGTTGGGGTCATCCACAATCTCTTCTTCTTTCCTTCTCAAGCTTGTCAGGAACTTTGTGGAAGTTGGCACAAAGTGGCTTCTGGATTGGTATATCTGGCAGTGGTTTTATGTGTGGAGAGACCCAAATAAAACAATGAAATAAAGAATAATTGAGCTATGGAGGGGGGAGAGGATTTCAAAGGCCTCTGGCCATTTGACTGTCTCGAGAGAGTTTTGCTTTTCTTTTTTCTTGGCTATCCCCCTTGCTCCTCATTCAACTGGGGTCACTCTCTCCCTCAGATGGTCTCACTTGTCACTGTCCCTTAACTCTAAAATGAATCACTCTGCTGATTCCCCTCCAGTGCATCTGCCCCACTGCCAGAGCCTGGCAAACAAAATAGGATTTGACCTTAGAAGTTCCGGTTTCTCTTACTCCAGTCCTCTATGGTAGGGAACCCTACACAGCCGGTGTCGGGTGGTGTGTTTGCCCATCTTCTCTTTCAGTCTTAGGTACAAGATAGACTTCCTTCTGCCAAAGGTTAGAGTTGGGACTCCCAGTGAGCTTCACATCTGGGTGGGTGAGGCTATGCTAGACACTTCTGCTCTCGCAATGCCCTGTCTATCTCTCAATATGTTTCTGGATCACGACAGTTCCCTGTTGCCACATTGTCCCAGCTGTGTGGCTTGCCCCCCCTTCCTGTGCATGTGTGTGCATGTGTGTGCATGTGTACAGGAGTTGAGGACTCTGAGTCCAGTATTGCCTGAGAGGATGCAGGTCAGACTGGCTGTAGCTCTGCCCAGGTGTGGAAGCTATGTGATACTGCTAGAGAATTCAGTGGAATTCAGTCAAAGCTGCATCCATTTCTATTCATACTTACAATTTGTTATCTCTTGGTGTGTTCCTAACAATAGCCTTCTAACACACATGCTCTGTTCAGATCAATTAGCCCAGAAATGGGAATTCTATAGGCTTGTGAGAAATGCTACATTCAGAAAAATGTGTTTTTCCAAAGTGCACTTAATGTCTGCTAACTTCGAGGCCCACAGACTGACATGCTCACAGAAGTAACAACATAGGGGAAAATATTTTTAATTCAGTGATGAGGAGTTTTCAAGGAAAAGAATAACAATTAGGAAAGAAGAGAAGGACATCTTAGTTAGGAACACAGAACCCACTTTACCTTGGGGATTCTTTAGCCCAGACGCCACATCAAACTCGCTAGCAGTGGCTGGGAATATAAAATAGAGTGCTTGCCTAGCTTACACAGAGCCCTGGGTTCAGTCCCCAGCACTGTGTAAACCAGGGAGGGTGACACACATCTTGTCATCCCAGCATTCAGGAAGTAGGGGCAGGAGGACCAGGAGGTCAAGGCCATCCGTAGCTATAGACCAAGCTTGGGGCCAGTCTGGGAAACATGGTACCATGTTTCAAGAAGGCTGAACCCCACTCCCAAGTTTCTCGAGTTTCAGGTGACATGGGCACTGCTGCTGTGGGAACTGCTCTTTGAGAACCACTGCCTAATTGTCTTCTTTGGTCTCTGTTCTTTCCTAGTCAGTGTTCCAAGGACAATGCTTATATTTTGGTTCTGCTGTGTATTCTGAGATATTCTGAGATATACCCTCCATCTCTCTGGGATTGTTCTAGAACTTACCTGGCAGGTAGAGGATCATCTTGGCCAGAGTGGCCTAGTATACCTGAACCTCCAGGGCTGACCCAGAACACCTGAAACCAGCACAGAGCTTGGTTTGTGCATTGCTTGCATGTAGTGCCCTTTAGTCTGGGTTGGAGAGGAAGGAAGAAAGCCCAGGGATTTTCCCTTGTTTCTCTTCTCAAGAGAAGACCTGCCTGCCTGTGTGCTCCATACTAACAAGGAGCAGCTCTCACGACCCTGCTGATGGGAACCTACCTCCGGTAGCTTCACCCGGCCTTCTTGGAAGGAGCACGTCTTGGGGTCATGGGTGCAGACGTGCCGGTACTTACACCAATGACAGCGGTATGGGCTCTGCACACAGGATAGACATCTAGAAATAAGAGAAGAGTCATGCGTGTTAGCACTAGAAAAGTCTCAGACCAAGGTCACACGTATCTTTGGGATTTAGCAGAACATTTTGCTATTAAAGGAAACCACCCTCAAATGTGAAGCAAGAGCAGGTCTTATATGGACCCACCCGTCTCCTCATGACTTCAAGGAACAAACTCCTCACATAGAGCTAGAGTCTTGACCATCCAAAGCCTAGTGAGCCTCCTCCATCTCTACAGGCTGATATGGTCCCTTGCTGAAGGGGAAATCAAGAAGGAGCAGAGTCTAGAAGAACCGGGACAGATCAAATCAGGTTCCAATTCCAGTTGCCTGAGTCTCACTGTACAGGACCCACATCGATGTTCTGATGACAGTGGAAACTACTGAAGTTGTTGTCTCTCTAGGATCCCACCACAGTGGCCAACCCTGCTCCTACTCCCTACTGCCAGCAAAGAGAGGCAACTTTATAAGTGTTCTTTGTTGCTTCAAAACCCAACATGGATCCCTGTTGTTACAAACTCAAATGCTTTGTCACACAGGCTTAGCCCTGCTTCCTGCCCCAGGCCACCATCCTCAATAATTTGGTCCTATTGCTGTGAACAAGCCACATGTTTCCAACAGATTATCTCACTGTCCAGAGGACCTTTCTCTTCTCCTCCATTTGATCAATGATTGATCAAAGGAGAGTTTGGGCCACTCTGGGCTCTTGGTCCGTGAACTCTGTGCTGGGACACTCTTGGCCTTCTTCTGTTCTGACTCACTATTAACTGGCTAGCTCTTCAATCACCCACTAGGCTGCAAACCTCTGGAGGGCAGGGGCTGAGAGCCAGAGTTTGATTTATTTCTGAATCCTCTGTATTTTATGAGTAGGACTATGGATGAAGTAGAAATTTTACATCTGATTCCAGTAGCTTCTCTGCTTTTCTGGGGGGGGGGCGGGGGACAAGCCACCAAGGGGTGAGGTCACAGCAGCTCCATGGCAGAAAATGAAGAAGAGAATCCTAGTTTTGAAGCAACTGGGTTTTGGCTGGGAAGGATGGATGCTTCCTTCCTTCAGCTGAGCTCCAGACTCCTGGACATGCTTTAAAATTTTACCATGTTAGAGCCCAAAATATCATTATTGTGTCAGCTATGTACACTGCACAGAGAGGGAACAGAGTAGCCTGTTAACACAAGCAGAGATTTTTGGAGTTCTGGCCATGTGCTTTCTAACCTATCCTTCATGGAACCCTGGAAATTCCATATGGAAGGCCTTCAGAGAACTTGTGAAGAGTTGTGGAGACAGAGAAGATCCTGGCTTTGTGACCCTCCACTAAATAGCTCCTTCTTCAATTGTTTGTATGTTGGGCCTACACACCTAATTTCAGTTTCTTTGCTGAAAATAAAGATTTGCACATCTACCTCATCATTTTACAGAGGGAATAATAATAATATAATAATAGCAAAAATCACCAATACTCCCAAACAATGGGCCACACTGGGTACTTAAATTAATTAATTAATTATTTTGATTTTGTGTGTTGGAGTGTTATGCCTGGAAGTATATAAGTGCACCTGTGTTGTACAATGCCCACAGAGGTAAAAGAGGACATCGGATCCCCTGGAACTGTAGTTACAGATGGTTGTTAGCTATCATGTGGGTGCTGGGATTTGGACCTGGGCTCTCTGCAAGGGCAGCCAGTGCTCTTACCTACCTACTGAGCCATCTCTCCAGCCCCCACGTTGATGGCCCTTTTAGTTCTTACAGCCATTCTGTGCGAGACACAGATATGGAGATGACAACCAGCACAGCATCCCAATCAAGGACTGCTGCGATAGAGCAGTGCTCCTGGAACATCATGCTGTGGTTTGAAGGGGAAATGCCCTCTACTTGCTCCTTTGCTTAAACACTTGGTCTCTGGTTAGTAATGCTATTTGGGGAACTGGTCGAACCTTTGGGTCTGTGTGTGGTCTAGCTAGCAGAAGTGAATCTTTAGTGGTAGGCCTTGAAGGTGATATCCGCTTCTGGTTCCAGCCCGAGGACTCTGCTTCCTGATCTGCCAAGAAGCCCTGTCACAATCTGTCACTGCTACAGACTGAGCTGCTCCAGCCACCATGACTTCCCTGTCACTCATAAGCCAGAGTAAACCTTTCCTTCCTTGGGTTGCATCCCTCAAGTATTCTGTCACAGTGATTAGGAGAGTAACTAACACATGTCAGTCCCTAAATATTTGGGTGCTAGCCTTAGAAGGAGTACTCCCGTGTCTCTATGAAGCAGTACTCCTGCGTCTCTACGAAGCGGTACTCCTATGTCTCTTTGTCTCCTATGTCTCCTACGTCTCTAGAGCACAGAATGGTTAGGTTCTCTGGTTAATCTGTTATGTATGTCTGCCACTGGGGGAAGGGTGCTGAAGTCAAACAAAGCCAGAACCAGGGTTCTGTGCCCCATAGCAGAAGTTCCGCTACACTGCATCTTTCTGCCTTCCTTTCCCTCTCTTAGACCCAAGTATGACCCAGCCTGCAGAGGCTTGTGGAGAGTGGGCCTTTCAGCTAACTTGCTAGACTACCTGCCCTCCCCCTGGATCCGTGTAGAGGCTTCTCTCCCCCTCTGGCCCCTCCTCTGAGCAGGTGTTAGCTGCTGCTCTTCAGGTGCGATGCATCACACCCAGCAGATGGTAAAGAGGGAATCAGGTTAGAAGATTTATGCCAGAGAAGATGCATGGCCCAGGGACTTGCAGAGCCCACACCACAGGTTCTCGCTCTGGTCTCTTTCTCATCTCTTTCCATTAACTCTGTGAGTACCAGAGAGGGGCTTGTCTTCTAGGATTAAGGAGACCTCCTTGGGAGACTTCATATGGTGATTCCTTGAAATAGTAGTAGGATCTTCTGATATTTGCATGAACCTTGACCCCAGGTACAGAAAATTGAATGAAGCTGGGGGACTTACGAGTTGTGGACACTGCAGTTGTAAAACACAAAGCTGGTACTGGCGAAGGTCATTCCTGTCTCCTTGGACTTGAGTTGCAGCTGTACCACATGGTGGTCTCCTACAAGGCAGAGTCCACCAACGAGTCAGGGGAAGATCGAAACCCAAGCCGGAGCCCCATTAGTAGAAATGCACCTTGGGAAAGAGAGTCTGCTTTCCTAGAGTTCCTTTTTTTTGGTCTTTTTGAGACAGGGTCTCCCTGTAGCCCCAGCTGTCCTGGAATTCACTCTGTAGACCAGGCTGGCCTTGAACTCACAAAGATCCGCCTGCCTCTGCCTCCCAAATGCTAGGATTAAAGGCGTGTGCCAGCACACCCAGTTTTAGAGTTCCTTTAGCTTCCTCAGGCCCCTGATTCAGCAAGATCCAATCCCAGGGTGAACCCCCTAAATAGCTGTAGGGGAGCTATTATAGTTTAAATCTCCTTTCTTCTCTGTCACTAGATCTCCCAGTTCTCTCCCCCCTTTCACTTTTGATTATTTTATTTGTTATTTATTATTATTTTATATGCATGAGTATATTGCTTGCACGCATATAAGGACACCCATGACATGAAATGCCCACCGAAGTCAGAAGATGGTGTTAGATTCCCCCTGGAACTGGAGTTACAGACAGTTGTTAGCTGCCATGTGGTCTCTGAAAATCAAATCTGGGTCCTCTGCAAGAGTAGCTAGTGTTCTTAACCTCTAAGCCATCTCTCCAGCCCCATTTTGTAAAATTTTATTACTTCTCTCCCTCTTGTGCATGCACATGGGCATGTATTCAAATCTCACATGCCTGTAAGCCTCGCAAAATTACACTCACATATGGTGATAAGCTTCCAAGTAGAACAAAAAGAAAAAGCTCTGTGATGCTGCTGCCACAACACAAGTAGCTTTGTGTATATGTGAAGTGTGTGCACACACGCTCGCTCATCTCAGTCCCTGAACAGAGGGGCCTGGTCCTGACATCACACACACACTCATCTCAGTCTCTGAACAGAGGGGCCTGGTCCTGACATCACACACACACGCTCATCTCAATCTATCTCTGAACAGAGGTACCTGGTCCTGACATCGCACACACGCTCATCTCAGTCTCTGAATAGAGAGACCTGGTCCTGACATCACACACACGCTCATCTCAGTCTCTGAATAGAAGGACCTGGTCCTGACATCGCACACACGCTCATCTCAGTCTCTGAATAGAGGGACCTGGTCCTGACATAGCACACACGCTCATCTCAGTCTCTGAATAGAGGGACCTGGTCCTGACATCGCACACACGCTCATCTCAGTCCCTGACATCATCTTCTCTGTGGACTTGGTGCCCTCAGGGTGAGAGACTGAAATCCTCAGTTGGCACCAAAGGGGCACCGGGTCCTATGTTTAATTCACAACCTTGACCCTGGACCCCATTTCTAGCCTTGTTCTGTGGCTTCCTCAAGAGCCTCATTAATCAATCATTTCCAAACAAATGTGACAGGCCCAAATGGGAGGGACAACATGGAATCAGTCTGCCCTGGCTGGCCTGTCCCTTGCCACTGTTGAGACTCTGTCTACTCCTATTCTTCCCACTATAGCTGGTGCAACAAGCAGCTGTGTCGGGCAGGGTGAGAGGTAGCAGCATAGGGTCCAAGACCCAGTGGGGTGAGTGTGTGGGCAAAGAGCCACTGAGCCAGAGAACCTGTGCCATCCTATCCCTGCTCGTGAACTGAAGCGTCCTTCTTCCACTGTCCCATCAGGCTAGCCAAACTGGATGAACTCCATCTTCATTTACCACTACTGTCCTGGCCTGGTCTCTTCCTATCTTCTCTGTAGCTTCTTCTCACTTAGGACAGTTAGGGCTGAGACAGAAAGGAAACCTTCACTACTACTCCTTTTCCTGTATCCACCTGCTTCCTCTGACTTCCACTCCCTGGAGGCTCCCTCAGTCCCCTATATCTGCTGTGAGTTCTTCTACCAAGGATGGGGAGGAGCTAGCTCACTACCCAATGTTGCCTCCTGGGACCACTTACTCACCATTTTCTGTGATAATCCGGGGTACTTCCTTGGCTGCAGGGGAGTAGCACTGGATCTGATTGCCTATTACCAGCCCATCCATCTCTGACAGATCCTCAAAGGTACAGTTGACACCTGCTGACAGCTCCGGGACATTGTATGTCTCCAGGACCAGCTGTGAACAGCCCAGCAGGGAAAGGAGGGAGGAGGGTCAGAGACAGGGAAGCAGGGTTGGGGGGTAGGGGTGGGGGAGGAAAGAAAGAACAAGAGAGAGACAGAAGAGAGGTGATATTAACATAGACCAAAGGGATACAGGGAAGGTGGTGGAATATTAAAGCAACAGAGACAAAGCAATCACTATTAGATTCTGAATGGATGGAGCCACAGGAAATGGGAATGCTTAGGGGATCTTTGTGCTAAAAGAAGTCTGCCCAGGACAGGGATGGCTGATGGAACATGTCTTCGATTTGCTAAAATGGGAACGTTAATTACCAAATGCCCAGGGCTAGAACTTGGGAGCCATCTGTATCCCATTCCCCACATGCATCTCCTCTTACAGACAGAGATTATTCCCAACACTCATTGCCTCCTGTTTTTTTTTTTAATAATTCCATATTTATTTACACAATGATTTACCTCAAAGTGGTTAATGGATTCTTGGGTATACTCATTGCATATTCTGGATTAGGGTGAAATATTACTCTCTTTATTAGTGCTTGGTAATATAAGGTTATCCTCATGCAAATGGATAACGTACTTTGAGCGTATCTGCCCCCCCCCCATGCTTCTGTGCTTTCTTCCCCCATCTCCAGCTCCTGGTAGTCCCATCTCCCTCTAGATGGTTTTGTTTCTACTTTCATGTCATATGTACTTATATGATTTTATGTCTTCATAAAATCTAGGACACCGAAAGGAGAGATATTTGTCTTTCTGAAACTGATTTAATTCAGTTAATGTCATTATTTTGTTGCATCTATTTTCCCACAAATGATGTGGCTTCCTTTGTGTATATCAAACACATTTTCTTTGTTCATCCTCTGTTAACACAGGTTAACCCTACAATGTAGCTATTATGAATGGTGTTGCCAAAGAAACCTCTGATGTTTAGGCATCTCTGTGGTATTTTGGCTTAAAGTCCTTCAGGTAAATACCAAGGACTGACTATTATACCCAGGTCATACTTTTAGTTTTTGAGGACCTGTATACTGATTTCCATAGTGCCTAGACAACTTTACATTTCTGCCAGCAGTGCATATATGTTCCTTTTTCTCTGCATCATCACCAGTACTTGTTGTTATTTGTTTTCTTAATGACTGCCATTCTGACTGGTATGAGATGGAATCTCAAGAGAGCTTTAATTTGCATTAAAAAAATTATGTATCTCTAGCTAGCCTGGAATTCACTATGTAGACAAGGTTGGTCTCAAACTCACAGAGATCTACCTGCCTCTGACTTCTGAGTGCTGGGATTAAAAGCGTATACCACCATGCTCAGCCTAATTTGTATTTCTTGATGATCTTTGGTATGTTATTTTCCTTATGAATAGAACCCTTTCTCCTATTCCTTCTCTTCTTGGGTTCCCAGTGGACACTTACTCACCAACACCCCCACCCCGATATAGAGCTGCTACGGCTGGGCTTGACCCAGCCCTCCTGAGGGGCCTTGATGCTTTTGCTGGAGTCTGACCCTCCAGCCCTTACCAGCACATTGTACTGAGAGACGGAGATGTTGTTGGGATGGACTGTCAGCCGCACACATTGCTTCATCTCTGAGGCGAACCTGCGCGGTTCCCGGGAGCGTTCACAACGTTCCTTCCGGGTGCACCTGAGAAGGACATTTAATGATGATCACTTGATCCAGAAAGGGACTGATATTTCCAGACGTTGTCAGGGTCTACCTGAACCCGATACACTCAGAACTGGCAATTTTATTTCTTTCTTCAAGCTTGGTCCTGCTTCATCCTGTCCAAGTTTGGAAAAGTTAACCATTCCTGTAAACATTTATCAAATGCAGAAACTTGAGAGTCCTCCTAAAGTTCCCTCACTCCCTCCAAAATCACACAAAAGAGTGACAGTGCCGTGTAGTCTACTTCTCGTTCATCCTTACCCCTGGCACTCTCTGCACTTCCTTCAGCATTTCTTCCCAGACATACTACATTATATGTGCTACATTGTCTTGTGTATCCACCTCTTCTGTTGGGGCTTCCGTATGCTTCCACCTGTCCAACTCTATCTAGGGTTGCAGACCTAGTTTAGCTCTTATTTACCTGCACTCCTTCTGCCTCACCTACAGGCAGTTGTGACTTTCCTTCTGATTGCCCCCCAGACTGGCAATTCACACAGTCTAAAACTTCTTAGACTGTCTGCTGATTACCGGGCTATTTGTAGCCTTACCTAGCATATATGAGCTTCTTGAGAGAAGAAATACTGTCTGATTCCTTTTGGAATCCCCTGCATAGGTCCTAGCAATGGGAGACAAACAGGTAGGCAAGACAGGAGCAGAGAGGACAGACAGACAGAAGGAACAGCTAAACAGCATGGGAATCTCAGCTTCGTGGTACTGGAGAACTGCCCAGAGATTGCTGCCAGCGTTTAATCCCATGTGTTATACAAAGTATACTGTGTCACGTGTTTACCACATCTAGTATGACCTGGGTTTTTATGTCTATGTTTCACAAGGTTTTTTCTTCACAGAAGAAACCTTGTGAAACATAGACATAAAAAACAGGGGCCATGTCCAAAATGTACACATCTCCAAATTCACTACATAGAGGTGTCTATTGCTCAGGGCATAAAGCGGTGTCTAGAGGCCAGTATTTAGAAACTCTAGAACACTAGTTCTGCCGTGGGGGGATGGCAAGTGGGGTGCCCCAGAGGGATGAGTTGAAATAAGATAGGACTGCCCTTTGTTGCCAGTCCCTTTTGGGAGTCAGAGAAGGACATGTCAGAGAGAAAGACATGTGAACTGATATGAGATGCCCGTGAAGCATGGAAAACAGTAGCTGGGGATGGAAAGCAATAAGGAGAGGGAATATGGAAGGCAACTTCTGTCTGGAGAGGCAGGCAGGTGTGGCATGGGGCAAGGTTAGAGGGAAGGGAGGTACCGGATGGCCCAAGTGCCTCATGGGATAAATCTTAGGCTCAGAGAAAAGCTGTGGCCCTGTCCTCCCAGTCACAGGAAAAGAAGATACCTTTAGTCATAGCCGGAGGGACGGCTTCAATGTGGGGGATCAGAGATGAGAGTTTGGCCAGCAAAGGGGAAATCACTAAAGGTGACAGCCTAAAGCTGTTCCTGTAAGAAAGAGGATGAAAGGGAGACTGGGACGAACAAGGACCTTATAGTAAGTTGGATGTGCGACACAAATGCCAACCCAACCCTGCATAATGCAATCATGGCCACTAGTTGCTGAGTGCTTATTGGACACTGTGATAATGGCCTTACATTTTATGTCATTGAAGTTTCCTGTGACAAAACCACCTTAGAGGTCAGGAAACTATGGCAGAAATAGGTGGGTCACTTGCCTACCTAGGTTACCAGCTAATCTGAGTCTGTAGAAGCCAGATGAGCTCAGAGCCTCTGCTCCTGGCAACTGCTCAGCTGCTGAAAGCTTGTGAAGAACAGATCCCCGTACAGACCAACTCATGTTCCTTTCCGTCTTTATTCTTCCATTATGTCCTTAAGGTTCTTTGAGCATTTCCTCTACATCCTTTGGGCTGGGCTTACTGGAAATCATCCTGACTATCACTGCTACTTGTTGGACAAAACTGATTTTCCTGCGATAAATTCAAGAGGCCCCAAGCCAGGAAGAAAAGGTCAGATGTGCATCTGCCGGTCCTCGTAGCTCTCTCTGGCTGCTCCAGCAGACAACTGGCAACAAAAGTGTCTGCCTCCAAGTCTTGGAAGTTAATTTACCAGGCCAGTTCCTCGGCGAGGACTCCATTACCTTCAGCCATTAGGCTAATGTTATGGACTTTTCCAGAGCATCTGCACTGACATGGCTATTAATAGTGTTATTACTGCCATTAACAGCAAGACCCAGAGAACTGGTAGAGCTTCAATTATTCACTGATTCCTCAACTTTGAAGTTCCTGTTTCCAAGAGCAATCAGTAAGTCTGAAAAATGTCTTTGATTAAATTATGAAGAGTGGTGGAGGGGGGTGAAGCTGTTTCTTGGACAAACATCACCTGAAGCCACTAAATTGAACAGATGGGCTTCTGTGTCTTTTCAGGCTTTGGGGAGGAGGCATAGGCAGTCGGTGAGGGGCTCCCAGGACAAGTCTGACATGCATTGTTTGCTGTTTTTCAAGTCCATGGGGCTGCATCTTCCCAAGGTTCTAGAAGTCCCAAATATAAGAAAACCATGTATAGCTTATAGTTTTAATCACCAAGGCCAAATACTTTACCTCTTGGTCACTAGGGCTTTTATCTATAAAATAGGAACAAAATGGTACCAACCTAGGGCTTCCCTGATGATTAACTGAGAGTGTATGAGCAAAGCATTTAGAATAGTGAATAACTCAAAGAAAGTCCTTAGTAAGTATTAGCTTGTGCTGTTATCCCATGTCTTTCCTGGTTTCCTCATTCAGTGCCTCCAAACTGTAGCTAATGCAAACTGGTCCATAGGACACATCAGAGGGAGAAGAAAGAGGAGGTTGTAGTAGTTTTTCTCATAATGAAGAGGGAGGGAAGCCCAGAGGCCAGGAAGGAGAGGAGAGTGAATGCTGCTGCTTCGGGTTGTAGCGTTATTTACTTAACAGGTGTCAAAGAGTATTGAGAGCTGAGCTACCTCAGTGGAAAGTAAGTTTAAGGTCAGAGCCAGGGATATTTTGACATTTTGGTCATCCTTCAGGGTTCAGTAGGGTGGAGGCTGAAATGTCCCAAAGCACAGACAATTGACCTTAAATGTGATGTGATAATAGCAGGGGAGAATTCATGGCTTCTGATACCCTATGGGCCATCAAGGTAATGGCCTTTTGATTTTTTAGGTCTATGGTTTCCTAGTAGCTCAGGCTAGAGTCAGGAAGTGTGAAAAGAGTTAATTTCTGCTTCAGAATTGTCTCCTTCCAAGGGCTCCAGGTACCCAGGAAAGCAAGGCTCTCCACTCTGCAACGGGGCACCCCTGGGGTGAATTAGTACTTATGTGGGCTCACAAAGTACATACTATGTCACTGAGTCTTCAGGTTGTTGTCTCTGCCATCCTATAGCCACACCTGTCTCAAATGTAGACCTGCAAGTGATCGGCTGGCTCCCCAAAGACTCGCCCTTCTCAGCCACAGAGTTAAGTTCTTTCTTACTGAGCTCTTATTTCCTTCCATTTCCCAAGCACTGGGCCCTCACAGCCCTAGATCAGAGGTTCTAACAGCCCTAGGGAGAAAGGCCCTGGGCCCCTTCAAGGGGTTATTATTCAAGCCAGTGGTTCCAATGAGATTATTCTCTCTAATGAAGCAGTTACCTCCGCCCTCCCCTAAGCCCGAACTTTCACTGCTGGAGAATTCCCAGCCAAGTGGAAAATTAGAAGGGAAAGGAATAGAGAAAGGAAGGGGGTAAGGGAGAGGGAGAGGGGGTGATTAAGTTCAGAAGAAATTAATTCCTAAATACAGAGAGAGAAATATTAACTCCCAGTGCTGCTAGCGAAGCAAACAAATTTTAGCACGAAAACTAGGCTTTCCAAGGGGCTGGCTCAGGTAAGCCTCCAAGCTGGAGGGGTCGATGTTTGGGTCGTCTCCCCAGGACTCTAGGATGGGCACACTTGACTCAAATCTCAGAACTTGCTCCCTTTCCTCTGACACATGCTCCCCAAGCCTTGGCATTCTGTGTTGGCTTTGGCCTATGGTTGAAGTGGGGCATTTTGGGCATCTGTGCTCAGAACACAAGGAAAATGGAAAGGAAAGGAGTGAGGGAATAGATCTTCCAGATGGCCCTTGCTATAGTTTATATTTTCTTTTTCTAAATATTTCATTTATTATTTTTATTTCTTATATGTATGAGTGTACTGCCTGCATGTATGTGAGTACATCCATGTCCTGCAATGCCCACAGAGGTCAGAAGAGGGCATCCCCTGGAAGGGAGAAACAGATGGTTATTAGCCACCATGTGGGTGCTAGGAATCAAACCCAGGTCCTCTTTAAGAGCAGCCAGGGCCCATAATCACTGAGTCAGCTCTCCAGCCCCTAGCTTGGATTTTCCATGTCTCCCATAGGTTCAAGACTTGCTCCCTGGCATATGATACTAACAGAACATGGTAGAACCTTTAGGAGGTGGAGCTGAATAAAAGGAAGCTAGAGCATTGGGGGCATGGCCTTGAAGAGGACACTGGACGCAGAGCCTTTCTTGTAGTTCTCTCTGCTTTCCAACTGCCATGAGGTGAACAGGCTTCTTCATCGTATGCTCCTGACATGAGGTGAACAGGCTTCTTCATCATATGCTCCCACCATGAGGTACTGCACTGCCCTGGGCGTGAAGCCTCTGAAAATGTGAGACAAACCTTTTCTTCTTTTAAGACAATTAAGTCAAGTGCTTTGTCACAGCCACAGAGAGAACTAAGACTGGAGGCTTGACAGAGGAGTTAAGAGGTCTTAACTCCTATCAGAATACCTGCTCAATTATGAGACCACAGAGGTTCTTTGGACATTGTTATTATACCTGGGAACTCTGGAAAGGGAAGAAACTGTTTTCTAAATGCTGTCTTGCCTTCATTGACAATGTCCACAAGAACAGAGCACATATCTGTGTGGCTTGGAGGAAGATGGTCTAGATAGAACAGGGAACTCCATACAGATCAGTGTGTGAGCTGTTTCTCATTTAAAGGATATGGACCAGGTGGATCCTTTCAATGCCAGAATTTTAAGATTCACTGGTCTCATGGAAGGTCTGGTCATTCAGTTTTCCTACCTATGTACTATGGATACACTCCAAGATGGTAAGGCTCAGAAAACACTATGAATATATTCTGCCACCAGCTAGGGACAGCTGACCCCACAACCCACTATAGCATCTCAGAAGATCCAAAGTCAACCTGAGCAACAACCACTAGTGGATTTATCCATGTCTCCTGCAGGAAGAAGGCATAAGATTCAACAGGAACCACTAGTGCAGGGCTCCAGGGGAGGCCCAAGAACCTATCTGAGCTTATGCAGCAACCAAGTGGTCCAGTCCCACCTCCACCAATTCCAGTGGTGGCTAGCTACCTGTCCTGGAAAACCAGGTTCTGTCTGGATCCCAAGTTGGATTCTTGTCTTGGCTTCCTTTTAGCCATGCTTTGAATGAATGATTCATTGACCATGAACCTTGGATGTTGGGTATAAGGGGCCCAGAGAAGCTCCTTGTTTTCTAAGGAGCCAAATGACATTGAGTGGTTTCTCTATAGAGAAATGTCATTTGGCTTCTTAGAAAACAAGGAGCTTCTCTGGGCCTCTTATACCCAACACCCAAGGTTCATGGTCAATGAATCATTCATTTCATTCTCTCTTCCTGGTAGATGGGGAATACTGTTTGACTCTTTATGCCTATAAGGTTGAGGAGAGGTTAGGAAAGAAGAGTTGGGCAGTTGACTGGAATTGACAGAGATGAGAGGAGGGCAGGAGAGGGAAAAAGAGGAGGAGGAGAAGAAAGAAAGATATTACAGCTGATCTATTTCTAATCTAGTCAGTAAGGAGGAAGACACCGCCTATTATTACCTGAGACACTTTGCAAAAATTACCACAATTGATTCTGATCAGCTTCACCATGCACTTTAACAGCCTGATGTTTTCATGTGCATTGGTGTTGTAAGGTACAGAAAGCTTGGTGCGGGGAAGTTTGCTATATGAAATCTGGGCCACTCTACTATGTATGGGGCCAGCGAGGTGTGTGTGTGTGTGTGTGTGTGTGTGTGTGTGTGTGTGTGTGTGAAGATTTAAAGACTTAGAAGGAGCCCAACTATTTGGACTGTCCTCAGGAAGCCAAGAAATTGGGCTGGTGACCTGACCACAGAATGTTCTCTCTCTCTCTCTCTCTCTCTCTCTCTCTCTCTCTCTCTCTCTTTCTCTCTCTCTCTTGCTTTCGCTCTTACTCTCTGTGTGTGGTACATGCATATTTCTGTGTGCATACATGTGAAGGCAAAGTTGACAGCAGGTGTCTCTCTTGATTACTGCACACATTATTTCATTGAACCTGGGGCCCAGTGATTCAGCTCCGTGGGCTGGCCAGCAAGCGCCAGGGAGCCCCCTGTCTTTGTCTCCCCAATGCTGGGATTACAAGCACATATTGTCATACCTGGCTATTTGTGTGCATGCTGGGGATCTCAACTCAGGACCTCTCGTTTGTGTGGCAAGCACTTTACCAGCTGCACCATATCCCCAGCCCCTCTCTAATTCATATGAGAAGAGATCACTTTTGACTTGTCCTTGCATTATGAAGCATCTGTCATACTTACGAGTGGGCATGTTTGCAAGAACAAACATGTTTCTTTCTTTTTCCCTCTCTCTCTGACACACACACAGTCACACACACACACACACACACACACACACACACACACACAATGGGGCTAGGTAAGAGTTTAAGGGGGGAAATAAGCAAGTTTCCTTATACTGCTGAGCCATGGGGAACATTTGTTTTGAATCCTCTAGAACTGAGCCTGGGAATCTCCTATGGAACATAGACTGATAACTTTTGGCAAACAGTCAACCAAACAAAAATATGCTGGCAGAAATACACCCTGCAATTCCTCCTGTCGCTGCAGGCCTTGCACCAGCAGCTCTAGAAGAGACCTAGACTAGCAGGTTAGTGTTAATGAACCTTTGCCTGTAGGTTAAGGAATTAAGAAACAAAACAAGGCAATGGGATATGCAGAATAACTCATATTTTAAAGTCAAACTTTTGGGTGACCAAGGATGCATCTTGGGGAACAAACCACTCGGCACTTCCCCAGGTGGCCTACAGACAGGCTGCCTACCAGCACGGCTGGTGAAGCTGCCCTAGGGAAGGAAGGGTCACTCAGTGATCATTGATGGTTCAAATATCCATCCCAGACCCAGGAAGGGAAAGAGGGAATGAGGCCCTGGGAAGTAGGTGTGGGAATCCAACCCCAACTCCTACGGAAATGGTCAAGGTCATCCCAGCTGCATCTCGGAGGAATTGTGCTAAGTTGCAGACCACACAGGAGCTTCTGTAGTCCCTTCTCCCCAGCCTTCACAGCATGGCCATAAGTTGGTTCTTCTCAGTGCCGTTCAGATGTGAGGAAACGGAATGAATCCAGACTGGATCTGTTCACAGACAGCTTCTTTGGTTTACCTCACTCTTCCGGCTGGGTAGCAGGCCTATCCTCTGCCCTCATTCCCTCTTGCTTGGCTAAGATTCTACAGGAAGGAAGAAGTATGACCCTGTGACACCCACCCAGGGGAGGCCTTCTCCTAACAGAGGCAATCTGCCTGAGGCAGGACCTGGGGTGCGGGGGTGCAGAGGTGCTATTTGAAAGCTGTTCCTATCCTTGCCCTGGAGAATCCTGGTTCCATGAGCCTCCCAGGAGTGATGCTGATGATTCTCCCTGGGCTAAGTGATGAGCTGGGCCTGCCACAGACAGTGGGGCCCCATTACCTGCCTATACTAATGTAGGCTTCTGTGCCTGGGCATAGGGCCGAGGGGGGTGGGATATGGACCTGCCAAGCATGGAGGGTGGGTTCCAGGCTCAGGACAGGAGACAGCTGCACAGGGGTAAAGGCAGACTGGGTTTGGAGGATTTCTTTCCTGGTGCCTAAATCAGAACAGATGGGCCCAGGCACAAGAGAAGGGCCTGGGATTGCAGACTGAACACTGTAGGTCAAATAAATAGCTAGCTTTGTGTTTGCTGTCCTTGCCATTAGGAAGAGTGGGCAGAGCCAGGGGCTACAGAGAGGGCAATGGTGACCCTTCTTACCCCTAGGCCAGCAGGTACGCAGCTTTGCCACAACCAACAATCCAAAGGGAGTAACAGCAGGGAGGGCTTCAATGGCAAGGGCATCTCTTCAGCACACTACTCTGCAGCCCTCCTGTGACCCTGCGAGTACAAAAGCCCATTCAGCCTCAGGGGCCACCTGTTCACAGAGGCTCCGCCCCCAGGCTTCTCACTCTTCAGGCTTTCTCTTTTTTTTTTTTTTTTTTCCACAACAGTTTTTTTTTATTGATGCTTTTGCATTTCATACATCATTTTCCATTCAGTTCAGGTATATCCTCCCTTCCCTTCACCCCCACCCCCACCCCAACCGAGATCATGCATTCTGCCATGACTGTCCTGCATATCTCTCTCAGTTTTTTTTTTTTCCATTTTTTAGCTATAAGTGATAATCCATGAGTACAAGCATCCTTCATGTATAACCATTTGCAGGCTGTTGTGCCAAACACCCACAGCCCCACCTTGAGCGCGGGGGTGAGGGGTTGTATGTTCAATCAGTTAATCAAATGAGGGTCCAGACTACATTGCTGTAGTTTCACCCTTCACCCCAATCGCAGCCCTTACATTCTACCACGCCCCCTCTTCCGCAGATTATTCAGGCTTTCTCTATGCCCTCTCTTGCTCTGTTTGTCTGTCTCTAACACAACACACACACACACACACACACACACACACACACACACGCACGCACATACACTACCTTCCTTCCTCCTTTCAGCTACAGGAAAGGTTGCCAAAAATGACTATGAAAACAGACAACCTCAGGATGAGGGTGGAGTGAATCCTGAGTGGTTCTCTTTGCTGTGATCTTGAGGGTCAGGCTTGTTGGGGGCCCTCAACAAAGGCCAGAGTCACTCTGCCCAAGGTCTTGCCCTGGACAGGAGCTTAACAGATGTGCTGATCTGAGCACAGAGAGCAATCCCACCCCGTCACTACGTCAGAGGCCTGGTCCCCAAGAAGCTTTAGGGCAGAGACAGACAACCTAACCTGGTCATTTTTTTTTTTTTTTTTTAATTTATGAGCTTATCACAGTGTCTGGGATTGAAAGGGCAGGACTGTTCCCAAATGCATGCGTGTGTGGTGTGTGTGTGTGTGTGTGTGTGTGTGTGTGTCTGTCTGTCTGTCTGTCTTTCTGTCTCTCTCTCAGGGGAGCACTGCTGCTTCCTCCCTTCCTTCCTAGCACAGCTCCTAAGGCCTGGCATCGTCAGTCTGGCTTCCACACTGATCTGCTCACACCTAGCCCTTGCCTTCCTCTGGCCTGGTTATGTCCTCATTGTTCTCTCGTCCAGCCATGCACATGCATCACATGCTCACTGAAAAGGACAGAGCAGTACATGGCAGGAGGAGTGACTTCTGTGCTTGATCCTACCCAAAACCCGCAAGCTGCACTGACCAGGAAAAGAGGAAGCGCTCTCTGCCTGGGGTGCCTGGATGTTTACATATGTCAAAGCTTTTCAGATGGAACACTCAGGATCTATGCACTTGGCTATACACAAGCCTAAAATTGTATCTTGATTAAAGATATCTTAGAAACCCAGGGCCCTACCCTTGTTCATCCACTGTGTGTGTCAGGAGCTATCCTTGGTCATTAACTCTGGGAAGCAGGGGAAAGGAAGTAGTATAGTGAGCAGGTGGTCTGGGCTCATAAGCTGTGTCCTGCTGGGGAAGCTGAGCTTCATCAGATACCTAGGGCACAGCTTCAATGCTAGTGTCTGCCCTCGTCGTGTATCACTTAACTAGGAGCTCGCACTTATGGAGAACCACACAGTGACATGTAAGAGCTCTTTGGACTTGTACAGCAACCTTTCTTACTTCATCTTATCCTTCAAACATGCCATGGTTGTTGTTCTCCTTCCTTAAAAACCTAATTGGAGCTGGGTCTGGAGGTGTATGCTTTTATTCCCAGCACTAGTGAGGCAGAGGCAAGGGATCTGTGTGAGTTTGAGGCCAGCCTGATTTATACACTGAGGACCAGTCTCAATAAAACCAGTGCCCTCCCCCTTCATATATATAAAACTCTTTTGGGGCTGGAAAGATGACTCAGTGATTAAGAACACTGGCTGCTCTTGCAGAGGACCCAGGTTCAATTCCCAGTTCCCAGCCTTCCTAACAACCTTCCTAACTCCAGTACCAGGGGATCTGATGCCCTCTTCTGGCTTCCCACAGGCATTGCATGACATAGGTGTACTTGGATACATGCACTCCAAGCACTCATACACATAAAATATAAATAATAAATAAATAAAATTATTTACAACCTGGATACCAAGTTTCTTCCCTGTGGTGTTATGGTTACTCATCCTTATTTGTTGATTCCATATTGCAAACTCAGCTAATTGTTAACATTCATTATTAGCCCCAAACACGCTACCATGACACTTTGGAGGTTACTCATGTATATGGAGTAGGGAATGACTCAAGTCACATGTTCCCAGCTGGAGCTGGAAGAGGTGACATTTTGTCTTCTAGTTTCAGTAACTGCACTATAAACAAGGGTCCTTCAAGGCCTTTTTAGTGCCACATTTCTACGTTTTGACTTATGAGTTGTGTTGAAGTGCTAATCACACCAAGGCCATTGTTCAATACAGGGAGAAGGTATGTGTGTATTAGAGAAGCTTGGTTCACACTCGAAGGATAGTCCAAAGATGCACAGGCAGAGACCAAGAGGATCATGGGGTGGCAATAAACAGGGGTAAGCTAAGGCAAAGGATAGCCAGGGTCATTGGTGAAGATGGACATCATGCAGGGAAGTGCATATCCTGGCATATCCAGGACTCTCCAAGCTTTGTTCAGGTATGAAGTTACAGAGCTGTTGGCCATGAGTTCAAAGTTAATAAATCAACAATGCTGTTATGCCTTAATCCATTTTATTTTATTTTATTTTATTTTATTTTATTTTACTTCTTATGTGTATGAACGTGCTGCTTGCATGTAGGTTGGTGCACCCATGTCGTGCAATGCTGCGGAGGTCAGAAGAGGGCACTGGATTCCCCTGGAACTGGAGTTAAAGATGGTTCTTAGTCGCCATGTGGGTGCTGGGAATTGAACCCGGGTCCTCTGCAAGAGTAGTCAGTGCTCTTAACCGCTGAGCCATCTCTCCAGCCCCTGGGTTAATCCATTTTAATCCATTGATGAAAACGTTGTGGCCAAAGGTTCCCAGGAGCTTGACCTTATATTTCTTTTAGAAGGAGTGGTGTGGTATTTACTAATTCAGTGTTCAGGGCTTTGTAGAATATACTACCACATGTGGTGAGAAAGAATCAACTGTGCGTCCCTAAAGCCTCACAGGTGTGCAAGACGTGAGGACTAGACTCTACTGATTTCCACTCCAGCAGTCACCACAAGGTCTCCATTACATACCCATCATAGCTCTCAGTGTGGTACACTGGGCAGAGAGACCCCAGAAGAACCAGCTCAGTCCTAGATGCCAGACAAGACAACAACCCTGGTCAGCTCCTGTTCTCTGAGAGCCTGCACTTAGTAAGGGCTGGGATATGATATTCAAACTTGGGATTCCAGGCTAAAGGAGGTGAGGGGAGGCAACAGGAACATCTGCCAGTTAAGAAAAAGCAGCTTGAAGCTGTGACACCCTCAGGAACCCAAGCCTGGCATTCAAGGAGAACCATCTGGAACTAAACCCCAAGACGCAAGACACTCATAGACTTTCAGCGTATAAGATCCCTGTCCATTCTACTGTAGGTGCCACAGCATTCTAATGACCATCAAGCATCTGACTCAGGTGGCTAGCAGGCTTCATTCAGTTCTCCCATAATTCCATGATGTGGGCGAACAAAGCATCAGCCTTTCCAGCCCACATGGGAGGAAACGGGGATGCTGGGAGATATGGATTTGGAGTCTTTTTGTCAGAACACACTGGTCATCCCCATGGCTGTTCTGGTGAAACAGGAGCTGTTGGCTGCCCTGTGTGGTAGCTGTCTTCATGGGTGTCCTCATGGGTGACCCTGACTATCCTTTACTTTTCGGCCCCGTCAAGAGTCAGCTATTATATTACACATAAACTAGGCCCATAAGGAAGTAGTATCTGGTACCTTCTCCTTTCAGTCCTGCTTAACTCAGCATGGGGCTTGGGGGTGGAAGCAGGATGCTCCAGCCCCTCTGCAACCTTCTCAGAGCTCCGGTGCCCCAAGTTCTCATGGAGATCAGAGTCCTACGGGGCTGGGACAGCATCATGACACAAAGTAACAGGAACACAGGGATCTGTGTTGGATCTTTCACTGTTTCAGGGAGGGGCTGGTTCTTCTGACTGCTCTGAGGAGTGACATGTGTCATGTTGGGAACAACTAAGCCATGCTCCACCAACAGAAAACCTGGTAGCCTCCAGTTCCCTAGTGAGGGCACTAGGTTGGGAATACATTCCCTTTCTGAGAGATCTCACAAAGAACTTTATCTCCTTCTGCCTTATAATGTAGCATCAAGGAAGTCTTCTGGCTTAAGAGGAGCTGTTCTGCATGCTGAATGCATCCCTCTGTCCTATTTGTGTGGGGCATTCCTGGGTTCTCTGCACTGTTACCTGATGACTTTGGTATACACTTGAACAGTTTCTGATCTCTCTACTTTATGTACATTTCTGTGTAGCTCTCTGGTTCTTCATTTCTTTCTTCTGTAATATACCTGAGGGGTTTCAGGCCTTCCCTTAAGGAACTGAAGCTTTCATTATATCTGACACTGAGATAGGGAAGTTGGCTGTTCCCTGGGAGAGATTGTATGGGAAATTAGGAGGGTATTTCTAACTGTCAAAATCTAAGAGAGTGTTTTCTCCCTTCGGGAGAAGGGAGAGACAAGATCTTACTTCCAATTTCTCAAAGCTCAAAATTACTGAAAATTACAATAAATGTCATTGGTCCCAAATAATTCACACTCTTAGTGGGAAGACTGAAGCCTTCTTACTTTGTAATGCTTGTGCCCAACCGGACGTTATTGGGTTTCAGGTGGTCACAGGATGCAACCAGAGCTGGATCCGGGTCAGATTCCATTGGAATGGATGGGCCCACCATGGTGGCTCCTCCAGTTCATGAGAATAAAGATATCCAGATCTCTAAAGGAATTAAGCTCTCACCCATTTCTTGGCTGCTGGTCTGCACCCTCAGTTCATTTATCAAGGTACTGTTTGTCTCCCTTTTAGTGGGACTGCCCTCTCCCCTGTTCTAGAAAACCAAATGGAGCTAGCATAGTAGAGAGAGTACATGCTAGCACTTGGCCTGGCCTTCTTTTTCCCCCCAACAGCCAGCTGATGAGTTTATGACAGCAAAGAGAGAGTACTTAGGTTTGCCAGACTTAAACCACATACTCAAGTACTAGAAAATTCTACAGTTGGATTGTAGAGCATATTGAGTAAATACTGATTACTAGATGGTATCACATACCCATATGATTTAGTGGCTTAGGAGAACCTTGAGACAAAAGCCATATGCTCTTTTTTTGGGGAGGGGGGGGTCTCAGTGCTGAAGAATCAGTCTATAGCCAAACTGAAGTCAGAAAAGTCTAGGATTCCATCTTCCTATGGCCTTCCTTCCAGGTATCACTGTCCATGGCGATAGCCATATTCTGACCTGTCATCATTCTGTGGTACCACTGCCATATATGTCTTAGGGGAATTGGACTGTTTGAAATGAAGACAAAAAGAACAGAAGAGAAATAGAACTCGTGAAGGGTGCCCAGATGGAAGAACGAGGAAAGAGGAGAATGAGGAAAGGGAGGAGGAAGCAGGAGGGGGGAGGAGGAAGGGGCCGAAGGTACTCACATGTTGTGGAGCACACACCAGCCACAGTGGGGATCACCGGAGCCTAGGCACTCCCCACAGCTTCGGTACTGCCCGCAAGACTCCACTGGGACTCTGGTGAGCTAGGGCAGAACAGTAAAGACAATGCAATTAATCAAGAGTCTGCAGAGCATCCACTGTCCATTGCTAAAGCTGCTGTCTAAACATCGTCCTATCACCTAAGACGCTATAGGAGCACGAAGGTATTTAGAGCCCCGGAATCAAAGAGACTTTGAAGGGGCCGTATTGGAGCAGGGAGAGGCACAGCATCCTGAAGACGCTACCACCAACTAGGTTCTAAGATGCATTTGGGAATAATACAAACCCCAGAGAGTTCACCCAAAGTTATTATAAAAGAACCTTACCTAGTACACACTGCTCACACCCTTAAATATTTCTGGGACTGTCCAACCCACCACATTTGTTTCCCATCAATGTAATAAACCAGAAGGTTCACTCCTTCTCCATCTTGCTTCACTTTTCCCCCCGCCCTGTTGCTTTACATCTCAGCATTTTTGTTTTTGCAGGGTACTTAACACCCCCGCACAGCACCTTCTCTTGTCTTCTTCCTACCTTTTAAACAAGATGCCTAACCCACCCTGTGGCTGTTCTCTGCCCCCTCGTCCTCGTCCTCATATGTTGGTCAACCAGCTCCACAAATTTTTTGACTGCGGTGCTTTCAAAGATCAGCCTTGCTATTTCTCCCCCTGTGCGCACCCACTCCATAATTCAAGGCTTCCTCTCCAACCCAAAGACTTTACACCACCTTCCAGCAGCAGCTTGTTAACATAAAATGTTCCACATGACATTTTTGCTTAGCCCAAATGCTTCCATTTCCTGCACGCTCTTAAATATCTTTCGAATTTCTTTGTTCTCCAAGACAGCCTTGATGTCTCCTTACATGACGCCTTAGTACCTGTTACATAGTAGGTACTTAAAGCTGACACTCACAATCAAATGGGATTTTTATTTTCTTTTTATAGCCTTGGTCTTTATTCTCTATTTTGCTGGTTTCTTCTTTACAAAAAGGTTTTTTTTTTTTTTTCCATGCATCCTTTTTCATTTGGGATTTTTTTTTTTTAATCTAAATGGAAGGCTTCCTGCCTAGTCTTTCGGCCAGAGCTAGGAGAATTGGATGTGGTCATCATCAGACAGCAGCAGAGCAAACTATGGCCAGGCTGACCCAGCTGAGCCCTCTCTGCTCTTGAGCGAGTGCACAGGCAGTCTTTTCCCTGCTGTTTCATAAAGTGTCTGCCGCTGTAAAATGATGTCCACTTGGCAGGAGCTGCTTGTAACTCGCACACAGGCAAACTGGCACCAGAGCCTGCTCAATTAGTCTCCAAACTCTATTGGAATTAATTAATAATTAATTCCAAGTCCCATGTGATCTCTTTTCCTTTAACTTTCATATTCCTTTATACATCTTCTTGTTCTCCAAAACACACATTGATTCTTTTTAATGGTCACCCCAACTTTCCCTCCTCTCATTTTTACAGTTTTGTCCTCGGCCTCTATGCTCCTTTTCTAATGTCTTTTTTACATCTTTGGAATTTTGTCTTTTTTACTTTTATTTGTGTGTGTGTGGTGTGTATGCATGTGCATGTGCCTTAGCACACAGGTGGCTCTCAGAGAACAATAGGAGAGAGTCAGTTCTCTCCCTCGAACATATGGGCTCTGGGGATCCAAATCAGGCTGTCAGGTTTGGCTGCAAGCACCTTTACCCACTGGGCCATCTTGCTGGCCCTGGAATGTTATCTCAGCTTCTGTTACTGCCCAGGTAATCTGCAAAGGTCATGCCTGACTCTGCCCCACACAACCTCACAATCTTCGTAATTAAGCTCCATAATCAGTTTCTTAAGAATTACCCCACTAGTTCTACAGGCAGCTAAGAAGTCCCCCTATTCCAGATGCCTCTTTAATTTCTCTGCCTCTCTTTAAGTAAGCAAAGGCATGCTAGTCACGTAAACACATGCGTGGTTCCCAACCCAGAGGACCCCAACTCCTAGGAATCCAGGAATAGGCATGAGAGTCATAAGCTATTTTCAATATTTCTAAAAGCCTAATGGAAATTAGATTGTTGCTATTTGATGTTTTATGCATGCTCATGATGAGTGCCCCATACTAAGAATAGGAAATGTATTATTACTTAATAAATACAGTTTGTTTAGTAGACAAAATCTTTCAAAACGTGATGCCCAGAGGGAGGGAAATAATAATAAAAAGGGCTGTAGATGGTGAAAGTTGGGAACTGGGAGCACATAACCATGTTTTCATGGGTTCCAGCTGCCCGTCTGGCACTCCATATTTTGCATGGGTTTAAAGAAAGAAAAATTATGCCTTGTTCAATCAAGAGTTTTCTTGGCCTAAACTTAATTAATGTCCTCCCCAGATCTTCTACTTGACTGCCATGTTCTATAATCTGTCTCGGATAGATTCCAGGGTATACCCTGAGGTTCTGGGGTATAATGTGGAGTTCTAGTGTGTGCCAGGCAGTTTGGGGTTATGTCCTGAGATTTTGGAATATGTCCCAGGATTCTGGGATGCTCCCTGGGTTCTGGGGTATATTTTAGGTTCCAGGATATTTCCTGGGGCTCTGAGGTGTTTGGTTCTGAGGCACTCTCTGGGATCCCAGAGTGCTCCCTGGAGTCAGTCACTCAGTGAATATGATATTCTCAGAAAACTTTGCATTCTAAAAACATCTTGCAACTGCTGTTTAAATGTCAATAGCCCAAAATTACAAAATTCTTCCTCTCTTGATTTTAAACAGTTGTGAATTTGTTAATTTTTGTTGTTGTTGTTGTTGTTCAGTTCAAAACCTGTCTTGGCCATTAACTAACAATAAGATCCTATTGTCTCTGAGACTAGCTCATTCTTAACCATAGACATAAAAGTGCCCCCTAAGGAGCCAAGCTGGGCATGGTAGCTTGCATGCACTCTTTTAATCCAAGCACTGGAGGCAAAGGCAGGTGCATCTCTGTGAGATTGAGGCTAGCCTGGCTTCTATAGCTAAGTTCCAGGCCAAAGTGGAGCGGCAAGGAGACCTGGCTTCAGTCCAAGCAAATAAAACAAACAGAACTCAAATCCCCCCTAACTTATACCCTCCCAAAGCACAGACAAGTTCTTGACATTGAAACTGTTTTGTAAATGGTTCAGAGCTTCACAAGCACAGGCTACGATTGCCACTGTCTGCAGTGGACACTGCTCATTGTGCTGGTCCATCCTCCATGTCGCAGAGAACTGCTCGGAACCTTCCTAGCCCTCAAAAACTCCACTGGGAGTTAACAGACTCAGAAGACGTTTTCCTCCTTCATCTCTTCATCATGTTATTTCCTCCTTGAATATGATATCAGCCCTGACCCCGTTCCTTGCTTTACTCTTCAAATGGGACTCAAGGGAGCTAGCTGAGCTTCCTGTACCTTTCCTAGTTCCTGTACCAGCTTTGTGCCATTCTTTGACTTCATCTACACTTGTCTGTGTTGGACAGGGTACAAGTCCTAGGAGGTTCGAGAGCTAGGTGTTAGCCACAGCTTTGTTCCCGGCTCTCCAGATGAGTATGAGTAATTCTTTCTGGGCCTCTTGTTAATCATCTAGAAAATGAACAACTACAATGGCTCCTTCTGAAACTGAGGGGCCAAGCCGAGCGTGGTGGCACACGCCTGTAATCCCAGCACTGGGGAGGCAGAGGCAGGTGGATCTTTGTGAGTTCAAGGCCAGCCTGGTCTACAGAGTGAGTTCCAGGACAGCTGGGGCTACAGGGAGACCCTGTCTCGAAAAGACAAAATAAATAAATAAACAAACAAACAAACAAATAAATAAATAAATAAATAAATAACAATTGAGGGGCCTGAGGGGATTCTGACAGATCAAAAAGAGCAGCTGTTATCTGAGGGCTGGGTGTAATCTCCAACCCCTTTCCAGGAACTCCTTGGGGAATGACAGGGCCCGGGAATTCTCACGAGTCCCACTATCAGGCCACCTACTCTCCATATGCCCAGGCCCCGCCACTCTGGCTCCACCTTTCCCAGCCACCACATTGCTGTCCTCCCTCCTCACTCTGTGAGCAATTCTAGAATGTGTCATAAGTCTTCCTGACACTTTAGAATCACTTTTGAAAACTGGAGCTAGTGCAGCTACATATCTTGGTCGCACAGGTGGCCAGATGGCTTCTGAGTCACCTTGCCCCTATAACCCTCTCTCTGCCCCAGTCCCTGGATTCTCCAGCCATACCTGACACCTAACAAAGCTGCCTCTCCATCTCGTACCTCAGATCCTCTCCTGACCCTGAAATACAAGCCACTCCAGATGCAGAGCCACACGATTAATTAAAAGCACCCCACGCTGATTAAAGTCTTAAGCTTCAGTGCCAGGCATGCTAATTAATCGAGTGAGGGAATTCAGACCACAGGAAGAGGTGAAAAAAGAAAGTCACGGGGCGGGGGTGACTTCTGCTTAGAGAACAAATCAGATGACAATGTGACCTGAGCTATCATCATGATAGATGGTCTCAGAGACCACAGAAGATTGAGGTCCCTCCCCTGACCACTGGCCTCCAGGAGAGGTGTTGATTGATGTGGTTACAATATGGCCTTTAGTCCTAGAGAGGGAGTCCCGCCGCCTCTCAGACCTCCTGTCTTGGGGCAGGAGTGAGGTAGGATCTGTGCAGAGTTGTCTTGGCACATCATCCTGGATTTGTTCAAAAACTGACCAAGCTATATGGCAATTTCTCAAGAACATAAAGACAGAAGTACCATATAAGGTGCTAACTTCACTTCCGAGCACGTAGTCAAAAGAACTGAAAGCAGAGCTCAAAAGCATATTTGCATGTCCATGTTCACAGAAGAACTCTTCACAATAGCTGAACATAGAACCTTACCAGCATCCATCAACGGAAGAATGAATACGCAAAATGTGGTATGCAGAGACAGTGAACTGGTGTTCATTCAGACTTAAAAAGGAAGGAAGCCAGGAGTGGCTCATGCCTGTGATCTCAGTATTGGAGAGGTTGAAGCAGGAGAATTGATAGTTCAAGGCCAGTTCGGACTACATAGAGGACTCTATCTTAAGAAACCAAGAAGGAGCTGGGTGTGGTAGTGTATGCCTTTAATCCCAACTCTCAGGAGGCAGAGGCAGGTGGATCTCTGTGAGTTCAAGGCCAGCCTGGTCTATAGAGCGAGCTCCAGGCCAGCTGGGACTAAAGGGAGACTCTGTCTCAAAAATACAAAAAACAAAACAAAACAAAGCAAAAAAACCAAGAAGGAATAAGGGAAGGAAGAGGGGAAGAAAGAAGAATGGAAAGAGGGAATGCTAGATAAACTGTAAGAACAATGTGCTGAGTTAACTAGATATAAAGGGGCAAATATGGTCGCACATGTGTGAGATCCCTAGAGTAGCCAGATTAATAGTAGGAAAGGAGAAAGGTGTCCTCCAGAGACAGGAGGTAAGGGCGGAGGAACGAGTTACTGTTGAATGGGTATAGAGTTTCAGTTTGGAAAGATGAAAAAGCTCTAGAAATAGCTACACCATTTATGAATGTTCTCAGTGTTCCATGAGTACTCAGAAATAGTTAAAATGGAAAATTTCATGTTATATCTGTTTTACAGTGATTATCAAAATGTTTTAGGAACAATCTTCTGAGTGGTCTTAGCAAAGGGCTCATCTTCTGCAAGCTAGAGTTGACAGAACACCTGCTCAGTGTCCAGGGTCAAGCGCTAGCAGCTTTCCATTGGGAGACTAATGCATTCTTGTTTATGAGGTATTCAGAGATCCTTCAATAAAAAGATAGGCATCGCTCTGGTCCTCAGTTTAATCTCAGGTGGACAAAGGGTTTGGAGACAACGTTTCCTATCACGTACTATCATGCATCCTTACGTAACTGGCTCTGACCACTCACTTCCTGATTTGAAAAGGTAATGCCACAACCTGTTCAATCAGGAACTTTCCCTTTCTCCCTCCTTCTAAGACACACAGGAGAGGAGCTCAGAATTCAAGCAGTTCACATGATATTGGAAGGCCCCTGACTGCAGATGCTTACCCTGCTATTGCCTAGCCCTCTGGTATTCCTCCCACCCAGCTGTGATCAGGATTCACCCCAGGCCCTTTCCCATCCCCACCTCCTTCTTTCTTTCTCCTTGGATTACTTTCCTGAGAATCATATTGATTTTCTTTATCCTTTTCAACCAAGGCTAGCTTCCTTAAATACTATAGTATAGCTTGGCTTGGTTTTAAAGAGAATCATCAGCATTAACTTTTATTTATTTGTGTGAGTATATATGCATATTTGTGTGTGTGTGTGTGTGCATGTGTATGTATTCATATGTGCCAAAGTACACCTTGGCTGTCATTTCTCAGGTGCTATCCATCTTATTTTCTTTGCTACAGACTCTTTTGTTTACCTGGATCTTACCAAGTAGACTAGGCTGGATGCCTGTCCAGCCCCAGGGACCCACCTGTCTGTGCCTCCTCAGTTCTGACATTACAAGATGGCATCAACACATCTAGATTTCTTACATGGGTCATCTTCTTTGCCTGCACAGTCCCATGACCAAAGGCCACCAACTTATAAAACCATGTTGTAGGCCAGGAAGGTGATTAGTGACTGAGAATAGAGCAAAGGGACTGTGCTAGGTACTTTTCTGTTGCTGGGATAAAACACGGTGACCAGGGCGACGTACAGGAGGAAGAGCTTATCTGGTCTATGATTCCAGAGGGACTAGTGACCATAATGGTGGGGGAGCATGGTGGCAGAGGCAGCTGGAACAGCAAGCTGAGAGGTCACATCTTCAAGCAAGCACTCGAAGCAGAGAGGGACTGGCAAGGCTTAAGAACCCTCAAAGGCCATTCCTGGTGATGTGCTTCCTCCAGCAAGGCCACACCTCCTAAAAACCTCCCGTAACAGCATCACCAACTGGGGACAAATTGTTTAAACACTTGGAACCCATGGGGGACAGTCTCCTTTAAACCACCACAGGGGCCTACCCTGGATTTCAACACCTAGTCTAGATAAGTTACTGCATCTATTGAGCCAATCCTGTTCTCAGAGGGACTGGAAGCTGGGCTTTCCCTCCCAGCAGCAGGAATCAGTGTCATCTCTTGAAGCCCAGCTCCTTGCCTGGTTTCCCCGATACTTTGCAAGACTCTTTCTTCCGGCAGCAGGGCCCCCTCGGCTTGTTGCAGCTCCCGTTCAGAAGGGTGCCTGTAGCTCTGCAGATTCCACGCAGAAAAGCGCCTTCCATATCGTGTGCGGTCTCTGTGTGCATCTCTCATTTGTTTAAGCATTTGACATCCTGGTCGAAATGTGAGTTATTACTCCATCTCTACTCTTATAATTGGATGCTAATGCCACAGTGGCTACACTGAGCCTGATGGTTGGAGTTAATTTAAATGTCCAAAAGGCTTCCTAAGTACCCAATTTCCTTCAAAATTGTCAAAAAAGAAAGGAAAAAGGAGGCAAGAAGGCCCATTAAGAAGCTCTAAGAAGATCTAACCAGGGAGCTGTCAAGCTGCACAGATGTGGTGCTGGGTGCCATTCTTCACGCTGTCTTCCTGTCTCCTCTTCCTGAGTGAGGGAAGTAGAGCTGGGGGAAGTCAGTCCCCTTCTAGGAGCGTATTAACTCAGTAATGCGTATGCATCTCAGTGGCGCAGTCTTGGGGAGTCCCTACAGCCTCTCCCTGGGCCTTTCTTTCCCTTGGTGGACTCAGGCTACCTTACCAGGTGTCTTTCTGCTGACTTGAGGCTATGCAAGGAACTCGCAGAGTCCCTAGAAGCCCCTCGTGGCCAGATTTGGCACCTGTGATTGAGCAGTAGCTCAGAAACCCACACTGATTGCAAGTCTCTCCAGGTGTGTGGAATCATTCCATTCACGTCTTCTTTTCTCTGAGGTGGTGGGGCTTTCTGAACTTGGCTGACTGGTAAGAGAGGCAGCAGCTAGGGGACTGACTGGTCCTAGGCAGGGGTGAAGTATACCGTGCATCTTGATTCATCTAAGGTGGTCCTGCTGCGGTCCTGTAGAACAAGGAGGCAGGGCGTGCTCTTCTGCCTTGACTCTCTGCATAGCCTTAGGACTCGACTTTACCAATGAGATGGCAGCGCACACAGGTGAGTGTATGCTTGAGATATACTTGTGGGTTTGACTCTTCCTTCCTTCCTTCTAGCGTTGCTAGGAAAAGAACTTTTGAAGGCCTGTACTTCCTCTTCAACCTGGGCCCCAAAGGAATCTGTGTGGAACAAGACCTGAGCCCCACCCACAGCCAGACGTTAACTCAGCTTGAAGCATGACTGCCCATAGACGGCGAAGATGCCATTGCTCTATAAAGCCTTGAATAGGAGAAGAAATGCCTATTATATGTTACTTAGCTTTGTGTTAGCCTATCACACAGTATACATCATTGTGGCAATAGCTGCTTCAGACACAGGTGCTGGGCAGAGAGTTGCAGCAGAGCACAGAAGTCTTGAGAGAGGTGGTGGGGAAGAAGTCAGATGAAGTGATAGGTTTCAGTGTGGTAGCTTGTTTCCATCCTGAGCTTCAGACACACACACACACACACACACACACACACACACACACACACAAGTCAGATGTAGCAGGTCATCTTTGGAGATTATTCATAGCCATCTCTGGATGGATCATCTCAGGGCCTCTTATGCCTGCTGTGCTCCCTTAACTCCATGACTATGACTGGGTGGATCTCAGGAGGATCGAGCCCAGGACGAAGCCTCTGGGAAGAGAACACAGCTCTCCTGATCCTCCTGGCCATCCGACTGACTTCCTGGCATCCTGTGTTGGGGAAAAAAAGTTTGGTTTGAGCTTTGTAAGTCCCTCCACTTGTGCCTGGACCATGGCACCAATGCAGCAGGAAGTGTGAGAGAAGACTGGTGTACAGGGTCAATGGCAGCAGCACTGGCTACCACCATTGCTCCCTCCTGCCTGTAGGCAGGACGCCCATGTCAAGGTCATCAATACTTCAGAGTAGCAAGGACAGTATCCTCTGGCCATGAGGCTTGGGGGCCTGAGCAGTGAGCTTCAGTCTATTCTAAATTAACTGGTGACCTTGGACAATCAAGCCTCTACCACCATTAGGCTTCAGAGGGTTCTTTTCCAGATAAGTGGACTGAGTCATACACTGCCTTGCAGAACTGGTCACAAAATACTACTAATATAAATGGTCTGGGAAGTGTTCTGCAAATGAAAAGTAGCAGATGTTGTGGAGGGCTGCAATTTGCTGCTATTAATAAGTATAAATGCCTAATAGGAAGCCAGTTTGCTCTGGGAACTCGGGACAGCCAAGAAGCCAGAGCAGGCGCAGGAATCAGCAACATATGCTGCTCCTCATTAGCAAGCCGAGTAGCTGGGAAGCTGGGGAAGAGATCTATGCTTTGTGTAGAGCCTCAAGGAATCCGAATCCCAGCACCTCACTCCGTCTCTCCATCTCCCCATCTCCGTGGCTCCCAGTGTGGGTTGCGCACAGGGGCACACCATAGTTCTCAGCTAGACCCCTGACCGAGGAGAGAGTTGAACCCTTCCCTGTCGCACAGATGGAAAAACCCCAGCCCAGACAGGCTGAGCAGCTTGCTCAAGGTCACTGGGAAAGGCAGTGGTAAAGGTGGAAAGGGAAACAAAGCTGGGACTACAAGCCACCGTCGGGCTTGCCAGGTGCCTCTAGCTTCACACACAGCTCAAGGGATGGGGAAACCTCTAGACCCACCGGTGAACTCCAATTGAAAAGTGCACAGCCCTGCCAGGTGTGGTGGTGCACGCCTTTAATCCTAGCACTTGGGAGGCAGAGGCAGGCGGATCTTTGTGAGTTCAAGGCCAGCTTGGTCTACAGAGTGAGTTCCAGGACAGCTGGGGCTACAGGGAGACCCTGTCTCGAAAAAGACCAAAAAAAGAAAAAAAGAAAAAGTGCACAGCCCTATAGGCTGTTTACTGTAAAACCAGGGGAGCTTGGCTGAGTTCAGGGGTAGCGAGGCCAGTCATCCTGAGCAAAGAAGTCGGCACCGAGTGGGAGCTCTTAAGAGAGACCAGTGGTTGATTTCAGCATTGCCCTCCTCCTCTAAGGAGACTCCCTGGTCTAGCAAGTATGATCTGGGACGGAAATGGAGGTCGAGGCCATTTTGTCTCTGACAGGTGAGAAGCTGATGTTTGGGGAAAAGGACAGAGACGGATTTGAGTACTGTGTCTGCCATTTCCCAGGGGCCTTGGGCGACTTCCTTCACCTCCCTGAACCCCATTTCTCTCATCTACTCACACTAGAGAGAGCAAGGTTACTTGTGATGGTGAGATGAACCTGATAATACAATGCCAATAACAATTCTTTATTTATTGTTCTAGCATTTCACTCAGACAGAAGTAATCCCCCACACATACCTTGTATTCAGCTCATGTACTCACTCATGACAAGTAATATGCATGTGAGTGATTGTCTGTCTGCCTGCAAGCTTGCATGCATGGATGAATGCAAGAATTAATGCATGCCTACATGTAAACATAAATATATGCACAGATAGATGCATGCGTGCATGAATGAGTGGGTGAAACTGCTCCCTGTCAAGCTCCTATACATTCTAAGATCTTCTGATCTGGAAATCTTGGCTCTACCATAAATCTATCATTTCTGGACTATTGCCTCAGGTTTACCTTATAGGCAGCACTCAAAGTCTTCACTCTAGAATACCATGCTCATATCACAGTGCAGTCCTGGGAGACCTTATCTCTAGGATTGTGGTGTTAGTTACAATCTGGGCAGTCCTGGGTCAGAGAATCCAGTGGATCTGATGGAGAAGACTGACAGTCACACTTCCATTCTGCCCATAGAGAAGCCCTGCCAACACGCAGGTGAAATGGAACCAAGGGTGGGAGAGCGAGTAGTCTAGCATTTTTAGGGTTAATATGCTGAAAGGAATCTTGGAGATAATGAATGTATCCCCCATCCTCTGTTTTTCTGTGGTTGTGGTGATTACCCAAGGCCAGATGTCTATCAATGCTATTCTGTTACCCAAGATACTCATTCTTGACGTAGTCTTCAGGTCAAGGCTTAAGAAAGAGACAATCTCAAAGAACTCACATCCAACATGGGAGTAAAAGGCTCCCTACCAACCCCAGTCCAGCAGGTGGGAAAGGAACCGTTGTCCTAGGGATCAAAGTGCCAGCTTCTGCTCTAGCCATCCTTCACAAGTGACACCAACAGAGACAATGCCCCATGTGAGCTGAGCCTGGGGAGCTGCTGGCTGAGGTTTCTAAGCTTGGTCTGCTCAACGAGGGCCTTTGTTCCTTCAGCCAAGAAGAAGAGGGAGGAGGGAGGGACTGGCACAGGGACACCTAACTCCAGGGCTTGCAGGCAGCTGAGCCAAGTGGATCCCAAGACATATGCCCAGCCCTCTGGCTGGCTAGCTCTAGCTCTTTGTAGGAAGCAGGTGGGGCAGGCTCGCCTCCTCCACCCAATGTTGTCTTCTTTCCTCTGAATTCCTCAGTCAAGGCTATCACTGGTCAGTATTCCCAGCTTTGGTGTGACTACTGAAACTGAAGTTTGTACCCATGGTTCATGAAGCATATGCTCATGGTCTATTCATGTGAGTATGCAGCCGTCAAGATGGTATGCACAGACATGGATGCCTGGTCATAACAATGGTGTTTGCACACACCTACGCATTCTGAGACACATGAAAATAAACATACTTTTCTTTGCAGAAGTCCCTGACTGGATCTGCAAGTCATTTGGACAGGAGGCAAATATCTTTCTAGAAGGAGTTTGATCCTGGGAAAGCATGCTTCCCCTAGGCATGGTAAGTGAGGGTTCTCAAAAGAACCCTTTTTAAATTTTTATTTTTATGTGTATGAGTGTATTGCCTGCATGTATGTAACTGTACTTATGTTGCACAATGCTGGGGTAGGTCAGAAGAGGACACTGTAACCTCTGGAACTGGATTTTACAGATGGTTGTTAGCTACCATGTAGGTTCTGAGAACTGAACCTGGTCCTTTGCAGGCAGCCAGTGCTCTTAGCCAATAGGTCATCTCTCCAGCCCCTCTCACTGGGATCCTTAAGGGTCACCCTCTTTCAAGAAGCCAGGTGCTGCTGGTTTTAGGAGATTGCAGAGACTATGGATGCCACAAAGAAGCCCAAACCCCTTTCTCCACTCACCACTAACCCAGCAGCACCTGCTCAATCTCCACTTGCGGGATCAAGCTCAGACTGCTGCTGGGGAAAGGAGGAGGAGAGCTCCACCCAGGCCCCTTTGCCTGCACAGGCAAAACACTTCTTCCCAGTAAGTGTTCACCCATGAAAGGACAATAGTTGAAATACAGTATTCTAAGAGGAGTGGGTTCAGACTGGCTACAGTCTTTCTGAGGAGTAATTTTTCAGTGAGGACTAAAATCTAAAATGACTGGCAAGTGTTCCTCTTGTAATCTCTCCTACAGAAATACCAGTGCCTGACATAGGTGCATGGCTGTGGGAGTCACTGTGCCTTTGTATGTACTATTTGGAAGCAATCTGAATATCCATCTATAGGGGATTGATTACGGTGGAATATCAATTCTCTAAGATAATACTGGTCTGATATCTATTGACATGGACAGATATCCATCATTGATTTTTGAGTTCCAAAAGCATGATTCTGAAAAAGCTTTTTAAGATGGAAACTTTATTTTATTTATTAATTATTTTAAGTATTTTATTATTTTTATGTTATGTGTATGATACCACTGGGTATGGTCCCCACAGATGCAGACTCTGTCATGCAGTGTTTGAGTTAGGTTCATTTACTCACGAAGCAGCCATGGGGTGCTGGAAAAGCACTGGGATCACAGGGTCTGAGATTTGTGTCCTTATCCTAACTCATCCCTAACTTGCTGTAAGCCCTTAGACAGGTGTCCTCAGCTCTCAGACTCTCATGTGTCAGTTGTCCTTTCTAGCAGAACAGTCCTTCGTAACTCACTATCTTAAAATTGGAAAAGGCCCCAGTCCCTTTGATCAAGGATCTCCTCAAGCTTCATTCCTACCTTGGGAACTTGATCTGTGTACATGCAACTCGGCCCTAGTTCTTGTGACCTTGAAAAAGTAGGATGATATACTTTGAATCCTATGATGGTGAAGGACCACAGCTTATGATGATAAACTATAAAGCCACCAGTGTGTGCTGTTGCGATTTCTCTCTCAGTACAGAGTGAGGAAGGGGTCAGCGTGCAGGCAAGGGGGTGTGGCCAGACTGACCTGATGGGATGGAAACTTGACAGGCTGTTGAAGCCAGTCTTGGGTTCAGTCCTGACTTAGTTACTTAGCGTAACATTGGGCTAGTTCCTCTCTAACACTGAGCCTCAGTTTTCTCATTTGCCTACCAGGAATAATAAAGGGCAACCCCCCCCCCCCGGGCCCCTAGATGCCAGGTAAATCCTACTTTAGCTGTTTGCCTGGTTTGAGTGGAACAGGAAGTCAGTCAGAGGGGCCAACCATGTGTCCTGAGAACTGTGGCATTTTTCAAGGAGGCAGAGATGAAGCAGAACTTTCCACCTCTTTCTGCCAGGAGGCTGATTCCACCAGACTTTTGTTGGGACTGAGGAGGGTGTTAGATATTTTCAGTTAAGAGGTTTGCTTTCCTGGATTGAATGGAGGTGGTGGGAGACAACACACCTATTTCATGTCTTATTCTGATTCACATCACATTAAGGCTCAGAGCAGATCCCTCATCCCGAATGAGAAATGGCTGCCAGTGCTATAGTAGACAAGGGACTTGGCCAGGCCAGAGATAATTGCTGGCCAAGGGTAGGTGTGTCTTTGCTTAATGGGCCATTCTCACTGTGTACGAGATGGCCTGGGGGAAGATTCAGAGCTTCAGCTCTACTCTCAGGAGTGAAGCTCAATAGGCAGAGAAAATGGGAGCCGTATCTTGAAGTACAGAATCCACTGGGGCTGGGGAAGGGCAGGGTCCATGACTCAGCATTGCAGGAGCCATGGGGCCTGGAAGCCGGGCTGCAGTCGTCGGCACCTGAGCTTCGCCCTCCATGCTCCTCGATTGGCCACTTCTTAGCATGGCTAGGCGTTTACTGTCTTCATTCCTCTAAGACACACATATTAAATCATATAATATATATATATATATACCAGGGCACAACGCCATTTCTGCAGTACCCTCCTTGAATCAACAGTGGCTGTCATCACACTCAGGACAACCAGGGAACTTACTTCTCCCAGAACAGATGACGTCCCTCTAAATGAAAAGGGCAGCTTTCAAGTTCAACTCCAAAGATGGCCAGAGGTGCCCTGTAGGGGATGCTCATTTCTATCCTCAGTGGACTGTATCAGAGATTACATATCAGAGAAAGAGCAGACTCTCTCCCTGTTAACAGGGCTTGGTAGCACTTCTAGCCCCAGAATCCTCCAGCCAGTGTCCTTTGCTTCCCATCCCCTAAGGTTTTCTAAGAGATTTCTGAGATTTTATAAAAAAAATGTACATGTGAATACATGGTCATGTGTGTGAATCTATGTGTGCATGTGAATGTGGTAGCCAGAGACCAGCATTGGGCATCTTTTTAAGTTGTTCCCCACCTTATTGTTTGTGACGGAGTCTCTCAATGAACCTAGAGTTTATTGATTCTAGACTGGCTGGTAAGCAGGCCCCAGGGACCGTCCTGTCTCCACCTTTCTAGTGCCAGGATCACAGTGTGTCTCTGCGCTCAGCTTTCATGTGGGGGCTTGGGAATCCGAACTCAGGCCCTCATGCTTGCATGGCATGTACCCTACCATCTGAAGCATTGCCCCAGTCCCAACCTTTCTTCTACTTTGAATGACATGGAGCAGGACAGGAGCTTCAGGGAGTCCATTCTCTCCCCCATATCACTTGGGCATGATGGCTGAGAGCCGGGGAGCCATTCATCATATCAGATAAAGCAAGGCCGGCAGTATCCACAGACTTCCTCTATTCCACTTTCTCCTGACCTCTGTGAACAGGCATGATCCAAAGTTGGCCAAGGGTCTGGGACAGAACATTAAGCTGGCTCCTGGCCAAACATAAGAAGCTATACTTCATGCCAGCATGTGGAAGCACAAGTTGGCACAGCATGCCTGGCAGCCTAGGGTCAGGCAGCGAGGCCCAGTATGATGACATTGGCACAAAGTATATTATCCCATGCTGTGACAGGGACATGTAGCATCCCTGTTTGCTGAGTTTGCAGATAAACCATAGGCTGCAGGCCTTGAGGCAGCAGCGAGAAAACAAACGTGACTATGCAGGGCAGCGAGCACGCCACGAGTGCCAGCCACTGACAGCTGCCTTTTCTCCTCCATTAAGTCTACTCAGGAGGTAGCTGTGAGTGTAGCTTGGCCTGGATGGAGTTGTGAAGGTAGTCTTTGGCCCTCTGGGGTAGTTTGGTTGTAATGAGTTGAAAGCTATATAGGATACACACACACACACACACACACACACACACACACACACACATCTTAAACAATGCTGATGCTTGGACTGGTGAGATGGGTCAGCAGGTAAAGGTGCCTGCTGCCAAGCCTGAGTTCAATCCCTAGGACCCACATGGTAGAAGGAGAGAATTAACTCCTGTGAGTTATCCTCTGACCTCCTTGTACGCCATGGTATGGTGTATGTACCCCCACCCCCATAAATTTAAAGGTACAGATGCTAAGGCCAAGTTTTGTGCAACAAAATCCTTCTTCCTTCCTTCCCAACCACTGCCAGCAATCCTGACGATGGGCTGGGTTTGGGACAGCTGGCCTTGGTCAAAGATATAAGGGGGACCCATATTTACCCTGGCTTCAGACAGACTCAGCAGGGAGAGGCAGGTGGGGTAGGCTGGTGTTAGCACCAGACAGCTGGACACAGCTTCACAATTGATGAAGCAATTTCACAGCCATGATTGTGTGTGACCCCCACCACAACTTGGCAAGGTATCCAGGTCAGGGATGACAACCCCTATTTTACAGATGAGGACTCAGGTTGGAAGAGGTTAAGTGACTTGTTCAAGGTTGTGCAGCCACTGAGTGGCAGGGCCAAGACTCTAATGGGTATCTTGTTTCATAACCTCTGAGTGTTCCCTGGCATGGTGCAGCCTCCCTTCTCTGAAAACCCCTCTTTCACAGGGGCCAAGTGACCAGAACCCCCCAGCTATGATAAGCGACACTGCCTGAGGCAGTTACAAGGAAAGTGGCTCCACACAACACAGACACTGGTGTGGCAGCCTTGGGGCTGGTAAGGTCCCAGGCAAACAACTCATGATTGCTCTTTGGCCACTGTGTTCCCTGGCAAGCAGACTCCATATTCTGGACAGTCTTCTCCAAATAAGGCCATATCTTGTGGGGGTGAGCAGGACTCAAGGCCAAGGCTCTGTGTGGGTGCTGTCCCCTGGCAGGAGCCAGGAGATGCTGCGCTTGACTCAGGAGACTTTAATCATTATGGAATTATTACTATGACTTCTGGGGCTTTGGACTTCAGGGCTGGCATGGTGGGGGGTAGCTGCTTCCAAGCACTGTGTCAAGGATGTACATCCAGTGTTGGTGCTCAGGAGGAAGGTTAAAGGACAGGGACTCACTGGAGGCCATCGATGGCCAATGCTCTAGGACAACTTGAACTTCCTCCTGTTTCTAACATGGTAGAACTAAGATTCAAAGGGACTATTGTGGGATGGTTTTCCTAGGCCATGCCCTCTGACCAACCTTCCCAGAAGTACTGCAGAATATGTGTGACCCTGGAGACTCTACAGGTAGAGGAACTGGGAGCTTGGGGTCAGCACTGCAGGCTGTTCACTCTGATTCTTCCTGCTCAGCGCTCTGACTTTAGGGAGGATCCTACAAAACCATGACATTCAAAGGCATCTTTGGCCAGCACAGGCCTAGTAAAACTGGTTCTTCGGGATGAAAAGTGTAGTTGCAAAAGGGCACATTAAAGGCAGAAAAATCAACGAGATAGTTCCATCACAGAAGCACACACTCCTGGTTCAGTGGGACTCAGCAAAGCCTGGGCGATACCTCCACTTCTGTATCTGTCTACTGCTCCTCCGAGAGGGGAGGGAATGGAAAAGCCCTGCAGGCCAAGTGTCTGCTATGCTGCTGAAAGGAGACTGGAGCTGAGCTGCAGCCAGGTGCATGACCAGGGGCCTATCAGGTGGGCTGCTCCATCTTGGTAACTCCCTTTTTTTTTTTTTTGTCTTTTTGAGACAGGGGTCTCCCTGTAGCTCTGGCTGTCCTGGAAGTCACTCTGTAGACCAGGCTGGCTTTGAACTCATAGAGATCCGCCTGCCTCTGCCTCCCAAGTGCTAGGATTAAAGGCATGTGCCACCATGCCCAGCCGATAACTCCCTTTTGATTTTCTAAGAAGAATCTTAGAAATACCTGGATAGGGCCTCATTCCCTCATCATTTGTTATGATGTCTCATGTCACACTGTGTCTGGGAACAGTGCCAGGGGACAGGAGCGAGAGCCCTGTGTTGCCTATGACCTCAGATGCAGGGCACCCTGCCTGGCCATAGTCTCTACCTGTGGAGGTGTTTTTCCTTCTTTCTTCTTCCTGTTCCCGTGATCAAGTCCCCAGTGACCCTCATGTGCATGACCTTATGTGCTGGAACTTAGACTTTTTGTGATTGTGGAAACACTACCCAAACCCACCCAGGCCACAAGTAAACATACAGGAAGAGACGCAGAGCTACAAAAATATGGGCCGATTTACACAAAGCTAATTAGAGCACCACACAGCTCCTCAATCTACCTTTTCATTAGGTCAGCTGTACATGCAGCGGGTTCGCCAATTACACCAGTAAGAGTGGGTACATGGGCTGGCGAGATGGCTCACTGGGTAAAAGGACTTGCTGCCAAGGCTATCCCGAGTTTCATCCCAGGAACTCACATGACTGAAGGAGAGAATCAATTCCCTTAGGTTGTCCTCTGGTCTATCCCCCACACACAAATTAATTAATTAACTAATTAATTTTAATTAATTAAGTGTAGTTACTTTTTATAAAAAAGAATGGAGGGGCTGGAGAGAGGGCTCAGCAGTTAAGACCACTGACTGCTTTTGCAGAGGACCTGGGTTCGATTCCCAGCACCCACATGGCTTAACAACCATCTATAACTCCAGTTGCATGCAATCTGGCACCTTCTTCTGACCTCCATGGGCATTGCATGACATGGGTGTGGTGACACATGTAGGCAGTACCCTCATAGACAGAAAATAATGAATGCAATATGAAAAAAACCAGAATTGGGCACCTCATTAGTTGCAGTCAGACATGGCGTATGAAGGAGTTCAACGAGGCACTGAGCTGTGTCGATATGTACCGTTGCCATTGCTCCCTTGTGTACCATGATAACCCACTCATGACTGCAGAAATAAAGAATGCTAAGTGATTTTCATGTTTCCTAGTTAACTAGCTTTGGAGAGTCTTCTCCTTTAGCAGCAACATATGAACATGGAGCCTCTGGAGCCTCGTCAGGGATCAACATGTGAGCTGGGCGTCTGTGGGAGCAGGTACATGCCCTCAGCCTGCAGTCCCTAAAGCCTTCGTGCATCCTGGGTCTTCTCCTTACTAAGTGGTAGTCTAGCCAGGCAGGTGAGAAACAAAGTAGACCTGAAAACAGGTGTTTATAGTGTTTATATTCATCAGTGTGTTTACCTGGAGGCAATCAGGATGCCCTTCATTGGATATGAATAGGTAAAGATACAGGTACATCTTGACAAAAGAATATTATTTAGCACTAAAGGCAGATGTGCTATCAATTCACAAAAAGACATGGAGGAGCTTTAAATGCACTTACTGCTTTCGAAAAGGCCATATGCTGCATAATCCCAGTTACATGACCTTCTTGAAAAGGTGAAACTATGGAGTCAGGTAAAAGATCCGTGGTTGCCAAAGGTGAAGTAGAAAGGAAGGACGAGTGAGATGAGCACTGAGGACTGTTAGGGCAGTGAAGTGCTTCATAGGTTACTAGCATGATGAACGCATGTCACTATACATTCATCCAAACCCAGAGGACATGCAACACCAAGAAGCAGCTCAGGTATAAACTACCAGTTTAATAAGGACGTCTCAATGTGACCTCATGGAGTGCACCAAACCACTCTGGTGGGGGGAACTGAACTGATGATGGGAAAGCCCACTGAGGGGGTTTGAAGAGGGGTCTATGGGAATTCTTTATGTTCAAATTTGCTATGAACATTTAAGTGCTTTAAAACAAATGCTTGTCCATTAAAACAGGCAAGGAAAAGAGACAGTACACTATTTTTCCATTTCCTATCACTTTTTAATGACTATGTTCACATTCATGTATACCTAGAACCTCTCTTATACGGTCTAATTGGACACGTCTAAGGAGACATGGGGAGGGAGAGGCAGCACTGCCATAGGACTGCTGAGATGCTGCCCATGCTGAGGGACCTGACATGGAGACCAAGGATAGGGAAGAACACAGAGTCCTTGGCCCATGTCCTGTGATGGGCTGGATTGGAAGGAAGTTGCTAAATGAACCTGGCTATGAACAGGCATCTTCTCTCTCTCAGGGCCGTCCCTAAGTGCTAATGCCTACAACTCCAGCCTCATCTTACAGATGTGCTGAGATGGATGCATGTTTCTAAACATGCAGACTCCATCATACTAGCTGCAGATTCATGTCTGCTACTTGGGTCACGGATCCTGCCACTTGCCCAGTAAAAGGGGCATACCTAGACCAAATGCATCTTTCCAACCAGGCCAGTGCATCTCCAGCACCTTTAGCAAAGCCCTGTAGGAGCTGTCACTCAACAGTTCTAACAGCCCTCCAGACACTGGGCACTGAGTTGAAGGTTAGAAGGGCACAGACCCAACGAACCCACAGCTGCTAGTCAGTGAGAGTTGTCCCACAGCTGCTAGTCAGTGAGAGTTATCCCACAGCTGGTAGTCAGTGAGAGTTATCCCACAGCTGCTAGTCAGTGAGAGTTGTTCCACAGCTGCTAGTCAGTGAGAGTTTTCCCACAGCTGCTAGTCAGTGAGAGTTATCCTACAACTGCTAGTCAATGAGAGTTGTCCCACAGCTGTTAGTCAGTGAGAGTTGTCCCACAGCTGCTAGTCAGTGAGAGTTGTCCCACAGCTGCAAGTCAGTGAGAGTTGTCCCACAGCTGCTAGTCAGTGAGAGTTATCCCACAGCTGCTAGTCAGTGAGAGTTGTCCCACAGCTGCTAGTCAGTGAGAGTTGTCCCACAGCTGCTAGTCAGTGAGAGTTGTCCCACAGCTGCTAGTCAGTGAGAGTTGTCCCACAGCTGCTAGTCAGTGAGAGTTGTCCCACAGCTGCTAGTCAGTGAGAGTTGTCCCACAGCTGCTAGTCAGTGAGAGTTGTCCCACAGCTGCTAGTCAGTGAGAGTTGTCCCACAGCTGCTAGTCAGTGAGAGTTGTCCCACAGCTGCTAGTCAGTGAGAGTTGTCCCACAGCTGCTAGTCAGTGAGAGTTGTCCCACAGCTGCTAGTCAGTGAGAGTTGTCCCACAGCTGCTAGTCAGTGAGAGTTGTCCCACAGCTGCTAGTCAGTGAGAGTTGTCCCACAGCTGCTAGTCAGTGAGAGTTGTCCCACAGCTGCTAGTCAGTGAGAGTTGTCCCACAGCTGCTAGTCAGTGAGAGTTGTCCCACAGCTGCTAGTCAGTGAGAGTTGTCCCACAGCTGCTAGTCAGTGAGAGTTGTCCCACAGCTGCTAGTCAGTGAGAGTTGTCCCACAGCTGCTAGTCAGTGAGAGTTGTCCCACAGCTGCTAGTCAGTGAGAGTTGTCCCACAGCTGCTAGTCAGTGAGAGTTGTCCCACAGCTGCTAGTCAGTGAGAGTTGTCCCACAGCTGCTAGTCAGTGAGAGTTGTCCCACAGCTGCTAGTCAGTGAGAGTTGTCCCACAGCTGCTAGTCAGTGAGAGTTGTCCCACAGCTGCTAGTCAGTGAGAGTTGTCCCACAGCTGCTAGTCAGTGAGAGTTATCCTACAGCTGCTAGTCAGTGAGAGTTGTCCCACAGCTGCTAGTCAGTGAGAGTTGTCCCACAGCTGCTACTCAGTCAGAGTTGTCCCACAGCTGCTAGTCAGTGAGAGTTATCCTACAGCTGCTAGTCAGTGAGAGTTATCCCACAGCTGCTAGTCAGTGGTAGTTGTCCCACAGCTGCTAGTCAGTGAGAGTTATCCCACAGCTGCTAGTCAGTGACAGTTTTCCCCTAAAGGAAGCAGTCTCAGTCTGTTAGCAGCAGCCCGCACTTACACATAAGACGTGGCTGCTAAGTCAGCTCCTGCTCGTCAACCCCCAGTAGAGTGTCTTTGTGCAGTAGACAGCAGTATCATAGCTGTTTCTTCCAATTCAAACAGTCCTCATCTGTGAAACTTAGGAGATTCATGGGGCTTCTCTCTAAGGTTACAGAACCAGAAACAATGGCTCAGGAGGGGAAATTGAAATTCTTCAATGGAGCTGCCCACAGACTGAGCAGGAAGCTGCAGTTTTACAGCTTTTGTAGGTGGACTTTTCGTGATGCCATGCTCCTGTAAATAACCCCAATAAACTCAGTAGCTCACCAAACTGGTCTTGGTGGAATTATCCTTTGACCTGTCACTGCTGCCTTATCTATAAATACATGATTCTTCATATTTTCCCAGGAAAAGTCACATAGCAACAGGCTACACAACAGCACATTATGGATCTGCCACTATTTGTACACACAACCTCAGGCATTCGTGAGTATCTCAGGGATCCACGACCCTGGTCTACATTGCCCCTCCCTTTCCCGGGAGGCTGGCCAAGTAGGGCAGCCTTTAAGGACTGTTGTTTTCTCACCTGTAAAATAAGAGGCTCCTTCTGCTTCTAATGAGTTAAGATATATGGGAAGTTGAAAGCACATTTCCTTTCCTTCCCCAGGACTGCCCCCTCTTTCTCCTCTTGAACTTGGCCCATCCCTTCCAGACCACACTAAAACAAAAAAAAAATCAATTTTAATTATAAAAGTCCGTTTACTGTATCAATAAATCACTCTGGCCCTGGGCTGCTTGTGAGGAGAAGGTTATACCAGGCACTGAGCTAATAAGTCACTCTCTCCCTCTGCCTCACTGCTCTCAGGCTGACACCTCCCTGTTCCCTGTTCCAATATTCATCTTCTTCATTAGGTTGTGGATTATTAATGATGTCTCAGGTCGATGGATGGGAGCCCAGATACTCTGAAACACACTGCGACTGATTGCAACTTAGTTTCCAGTGGACCCTTGATAAGAGTCTGTGGTGGGCTCCCTCTTCACCTTCTAGTGGTGGGCAGATACGCCTAATGGAAGTGGAGCTGTTTTTCTAGATGGTTCCCTGGTGGAGGAAATAGAAGAGCCAAGGGTACAAGTGGAGGAGCCTGTCTCTCCCAGGCTGCTTAGCAAGTTGACAGCATAGTGTTATATATCCATCAGGTTCCCCTGGCAACGATTCTTTAAATTAATTAGCTGATTAGTTAACATCGTTGTTGGGGTTATTCTTTATGTGTTGAAAGAGAGGGGTGCCATCTGCTATTGGATGGCCATTTGGAGGTCAGGAGGGGAACTGCTGGCTTGAGTACAGTGATGCACCTGACAGGGAAGCAGAGGTGTTGTTCTAAGGAGGCTCTAGAGTTTTGTGATCCCCTAAGTCAAGGGTTCGAATTCACAGGACTCTGCATGACACAGCAACCAAGGTCAAAGATACAAGTGACACCTAGCAGGTGACTCAGTGGAACCAGTGCTTTTTCCAGAGGGTCAGAGACTTACTTTCTCACTGCCAGTCTCTTGGACTTTACACTGGGTCTGGTCCTGAGGCTAAGGTATATTCAGGCAGTCCCCACACAAACACGGGGGAAATACAGTCCAGATGAGAAAAAGAGGTTGAGCTTCTTCCTGAGTTTCTAGAGCCTTCCTTACCTTCCCTGGTAGGTCTAGTTGGTAGAGTTGTGAAGTGGAGATGCTGATGCAGAAGGGAAGTCAGCATGCCTAGCCTACCATCATAGAGGAGAAGCCCCCACATGGCTTTTGGAAGGGGACTGCAGGACCAGCCAATATGCTCCATTTGTCATGGCTGTCCCAACACTCCCCAGAAAGTAGACAGCTAGAACATTGCAACTGGCCAGGCCAGCAGCCATACTATGTATCACTAGTGAGTAAACTGGTAGGGTACCGATGGCTTGATATGTGTGTTTAAGTTCTCTGAGCCTCAGTGTCTTCACTGTAAAATGAGGCCAGTGACCTCTACCCTGGTGGATGTGAGAGCATCTAAACAGGAGGAATATTTCATCCCCAGTAGCATGTCTTCAGGAAGACAGAAAAGGCAATACTCCTCAAAACAACTTGACCATTTGCTTGCATTGATTTTGTGCGAGAGAAAATTAAAAGCAACATCCAAGCAAAGACTTATGACTGTTTAAGGAATCATTACAAAGGCACTAGACTCCAAGTCAAAATACTTGGGCTGCAAACCTGCCTTTCACATATCAGCAGTGAGACCTTTGAGAAATCATTTAACTGTTCTCCCATGCTCTAGAAGATCACGGTGCCAGTGGTGAGGAGACGCTGGGTTCAAGGAGCTATTGCCTGCGCAACGCATTTGGGAAATTGCAAGTCTGAAAAAGGTCCGTGGTATTGTTTCATTTGCTACCATTGCCAGCAAGGTGAGTTTACAGTTTACCTGCATCAAACATAAATGATAGTTACTATTCATTTTTCTGCTGTTCCACTACACTGAGATATCAGACTGAAGAAGTGAGACTATTACAAATAACCAAAGCATAAAAACAAAGAAGAAAGCTAGAAAGTCAGTTTAACTAAACTGAAAGTTCTGGGGCCTGGGTTAGCTATTACTGCAAAATCCAGGTCCCATCATAGTCCTCTTCCCCTCATGAATCTGTCCCCTCTGTTTTCTCTGCAGCAGATACTACATCATTTCTGCCTTTAAGGACATGCAGCCTGCAGAGGCCAGAGGTTACATGGAGTAACTCTTAGATGTGGGGCTTTGGCAGCAGCGATCCATTCAGATCAAACTTGGCTTTGTCCTGGAATTTCCACGACTCAGACCTCGTTCATTTCTTGTGCAAAACAGGTGTCATAGGCCCCTTTCTGATAGTTAATGTTTACTGTAAACTTGACAGGATCTAGAGTCACTTGTGAGACATGGCTTTGGGCATTTCTATAAGAGAAGGAAGTGGAAAGACCCACCCTAAATGTGCTCAGCGTTATTCCATAGGCTGGAGTCCTAGACTGAATAAAAAGGAGAAATAGAATTGCATATAGGCATTCATCCCTGTGTGTCCTGATGAAAAATGTAATGTGACCAGTGGCCTCGAGCACCTGCCTGCATGACTTCTCCACCATGATGGACTACGCCCTAAAACCGTGAGCCAAAATAAACCCTTCCTTCCGGAAGTTGCTTTGTAGGGGCATTTTGTCACAGCAAGGTATGCCTCTATTGAAACTAGCTGTCACAGATACTCAAAGAAGGAAACCTTGCTTGGTAACCACTCCGCTAATTCTGTGATTCATGAAAGAGCTCTGGGTCTCCAATACCACCCAAGCCAGAGGCCCTGCTGGGTTCTGTATGCCCCTGAGCTACCACTCCTTGCTCTCAACACCATTTGACTATGATAAATACCCAATCTGTCCCCTTATTTGATGCCAATAGAACAACAAGATTCCAGGAGTACACAAGATAGCACGCTTTTAAAGTGATAATGAATGTTAATCCTTAAACAACAAGTGCAGCAAGCCATGGCAGGCAGCACGAGACAGACATGTCATAAAAAGACAGCTTGGTGACACAAGGGACTGTCTAATCATCCCAGAGCCCATCCCACCATCAGGTGTGCTTTCAACATATAGAGTTCTGTCGTTGGCCTGTTATATAATACAGGAATCTCGGGACTCAAGTCTTCACAAAGGGGGAGAGTCCAGAGAGACTTGGGTTTGAGTTCCTGCCATACCATCTGCTAAGTCCACAGCTCTGGGAAGCTCTGGGGTGTTGATTCTGATTTCTACTGCATGACTCATCTTCCCCCGACTGTCCAGGGCCCAAAGCTATGCTAAAACACCTGGATCAGCACAGACAGGATGATTCATATCTTAAAAATAATGCTGTGCTCATCAATGATCAGTATTTTGGGGATATTCATCCCAAGAAAAGGTCCGTATTATACTGGCTCAGGTCAGGAAACAATGTCTTCAAGGTCAGATATGCTTTCAGAACCATTATTCATTCTTTAATGGTCAAATGGCATCATGAATGAAGAACTGTTATCTGGGAGGGACTGGGTGGCAGGAAAAGAACATGAAGAAATGATTGGGTTTGTTTTCAGTCCTGGGAAAGAAATTGGGGCAGGAACAGAACAGATAGGACCCTAGACAGTTACAGATCTATACTTCACCCCCAACTATATGTGGCATATAGGACAAACAAGTATGTCAGGATCTGGCAGGTGGAAATGTAATCTAGACAGTCTTTGAAGAACAGGACAGGGCACAGGTATCAGTACAGTGCACTATGACACTGCCAGCCACACACATGGGCACTACCGACAGTTAAAACCAGCTCACAGCTCTGGCCTTGACTCACAGCATTTCTCTGCCCCCCAGCCTGGCCACACATAGACATGGCCCGGTATTCCTGAGAGAGGCTTTCCAGGGTGGTCACCTGCTGGGAGACAGCTTGGTGAGACAAGGGACTCACTGAGCATCCTGGAGAGCATCACATCATCAGGTATGCTTAATATTTAAGAGTTCTGCCTTTGGCCTGTTGTATGCTACAGGAATCTGAGAACTCAAGTGGTCTCAATGTGAGGAAATGACTCCTCGAATGCACAGTTGGTTCTTTGTGTCTGTGGCTACCACATCCAACAAGCCTTTAATCAAAAATATTAGATAAAAATAAAGTTCAGTCATCTCTATGTAGTGACTGAACATGTACAGACTTTTCCCCCTGCTATTGTTCCCTAAACAAGACAACTATTTATGTTGCATTTCTATGGTGTAAGCCGAGTAGAAATGATCCCTGATATATAGGGGATACGCCATAAGTTATATGCAAATAGCACACTATTTCCACAATGGAATTGAGCACCTGCAAAGTTTAATACCCACTGGGGATCCAAGAACCAATCTTCTAGGGATACTGGAGACAACTAGACAAAGAAAGCAAATGTATACCTTAAAACGAATTACACCTTAATCCCAAAGGAGTCTGTTGAAGATCCTTACTATAATAAGGAAAAGGGAAAACTTTGGAGTTTCTGCCCTGATCTGAAGCTGAAATCTGGCTTCCTTTATCTTATTTCTTAGCAGTATAACCTAAGCCTCCAAGAGTTAACACCATATTATTCTAATGCACAGACTACCACCTAGAACAAGGAGCCCAGCACTGGAGAAACCTGCCAGGACCACTATTGATTGGGTTACTTGATTAGTTGGTTAATTGAATATCACTGCTTTCTAATATAATTAAAACAAGATAAATGCTGAGGCTTCATCCTGTAAGCAAGTGCCATTAGCGATCATGGTGCACACCCTGATTAAAAATGCAATCGACGGGGAGGATAATTTATGAACTTGCCAGCCTCTAGTGCCAGTCTATGGTTTGCAAAGACTTGAGCTACGACCTGCTGGCATGGGATTCCCTAACCTGTAGTGAGTGTTCTGTTCTCTCAGGAAAGGAATTTATTGCACAAGGAAATAGATAGGATGGTTCCTCTCTGCAGGTGAAGCTAATTTGGGCTCACTCCTAGCTCATATATAAAGTATCAGAGAGGGAAACATACTGTACCAGGAAACCACTCTGAGAGCTTCCCCCTTTATCCCACTTCTCTGGATCTCCAATATAATACTCTTCATAAGCTTCTGTGTTATCCTCATCAAGTTTTATTGGGAGTCTGAAACTATATTTGTATCATAGATTTGGTCATGCAATACTCAGGAAAAATTAATTGAAGCAAGTCGAGTGCAGCAAGTAGGAGAGGGAAGGGGCTTGTTTACTTAGGAGCTAAGAGCTCTCCCTATAGGCTGCTAAAAGGAAAAGCTCAGTATCTCATGCTTTTTCTCATAGGCACTATGCAGGCCCTTGTGGTATGTGCCGCTCTCTCTGGGCACCTCATTGGTTCCTCTAGAAAGAGTCAGGTTTCCAGACCCACTAGACGACAGGTCCCAGCCCTCTTCTCTTTTTTGGCACCTGCTCAGTCAATGGAGGCATCACCTGCAAGGATGCTTGCTGAATGGGGGTGAGGTAGAGATAGGAAGACCATGTTACCTTTCCTGTGTCTTTCTTATTGGTATTGCAGCTGTCCCCATCACCTGCAAAGGATATTAACCCTTCTTTTGGGACCAGTGGGATGTAGTTGAGAATGTAACTGGAGTATCTCCAAGGAAAGCACTCTATAATTCCAAGGTATTATTATTCTGGTGGCTTGTGTTGTTTATTTTTGGAAGATGTTCAGATGTGCTGACAGGTAAGCAAACACAGATTAGAAAGGAATTAAGGGAATAATTTGATTCATGTTTCTTAAGGAAGAATGGCATCTGCTAGGCCTCGCATCTTGGTAGGATTGTCTTTGTGTGTGTGTGTGTGTGTGTGTGTGTGTGTGTGTGTGTGTATGTGTGTGTTAGAGATTGAATACTGGGCCTTGTGCATGTTAGGTAAGCATACTATGACTAAACCACACTTCCAACTCTTGGGTGGGTTGCGTATGTGTATGTATGCTTGTCTGTGTGGGTGTACACATGTGCAGGTGTGTATGGAAGCCAAAGGTCATCCTCAGGAGTCATCTACCTTGATTTTGAGACAGGGTCTCACTAGGACCTGACCAGGCTAGGCTGGCTGGCCGGCGAGTGAGCTCCAGGGATCTGCTTGTCTCTAAACCCAAGGTATTGAATTATAAGCACGTATCACCATACCTGGGTTTTATGTGAGTACTAGAAATTAGGCTCAAGTCCTTATGGTTTCCTGGCAACCACTTCACTAACTGAGCTACCTCCCCAGCCCTTCAATGGGGTTTTGGGGATGGGTTGGGTATGTCTGGAAAGGCCAATAGGATCTGGAAGTACAAATATCATCTTACTATAGACCTAACAAAGAGTTGATCTAGGATTGAGACTTTAAAATGGTCATCATCTTTTCTGCCGAAGATCACCCTTTCCAACATGTCCTTCTGGTAGGTTTATTTTTCTTTTTCTTTCTTTTTCTGAGAGAGTGGCTTCATCCTATTGTCTTTTTCCCCAAGAGGCTGCCAGGTTCGGATGAACGAGAACACACTGCTGGGATGCCTGATATTTCTATCACCAGAAAGAATGGCATGAGGCAAATATGGAGACCTGCAGAGGGTAGCGGGAGCTGCCCTCAGCGCATTATGGGAAGGGAGGGCTGAGACCCCACTTATAATGGGAAATCACAAAGAAACGTGCTTGAGGGGATGACAGGAATAATCGAGAACAGCAGCATGCACAGAGTCCATTCTGTTCACTCATGGGTTTCTAAGAGCCGAACACATCTTCTTAAATGCTTATTTGGCAAGAAAACCCCTATTTGTAAAGAGACTTGTATAGAGAGAAGCAAGGGTGTATCCTTACCTATGGTTTTCTTTTTACCTTGCTGTAAAATAAATGCTTATGAATTTCCATACCACATACAGAGGGAACTGCCACATGTGAGTTTCTTTCACAGGTAATTGCTGTGCCTGTGACTCCTTAGCTTATATGTACCACGGAGATGGCTTCCAAATAGAACCTGGAGAGAGGGACAGATTCACAGATGATGGCCAGAGATGGCTAGAAATTATAGATTGATGGAGGTCAGTAAGAAACTAGTTATTCAATATATCTCCTGGGGGCTAGAGCCAGACTTTTTGTGTGATTGCAAAATTACTTGTCGGTTTCATTAGGGTGAAAAGCAGTGCAGACTCATAAACATGGAATACAGATTGTTGCTTAAAATTTAGATGGACGTGTCAAGCAAACACTAAGAGAGAACGGCATTTAACAGTCTACTCATCAGAGAATCACTCCAATTTGTGGGCTAGAGGAATGGGACAAGGAGTTTTGCCGCAGTATTTGACACTGTGGATACACACATCCCAATGAAAATTCTGCAAATTACTACTTCTAAGAAACCTGATATGCAGGCGGAACCCTTTACAATGCAAGGGAGCTGTCCCCACGTTCTGTGCTGAAATGCAGAACGGAGGCATTTCAACATTTGAAATACCTCCACAGCATGAACTAGCGTGTGTTCTTGGCTCTGAGACCAGTTTCTGCTCAATCACACATGAACAGTGTGGACTTGAATGAATGCTTGTCCAACCACTAGAGAATTAAGGAATAAACATATTCTGTGAGCTTTCTCACTATGGTAGGGATATGCAGCAGTCTTCAGTCTTACTCAGGTCTTCTGTCACTCCTAGGTACATGAAAGTCTTCCCATTGTCCTACAGATGGGAGGCTGTATTTCCAGACAGTGGGATATGTGTGCAAGTGATATGTGTAACTGCTGCACCAAACTATTTAAAGGACACGTGACTACCTAGCCTTCCCTTTACCTCACAGCAATCATAATATAAACTATGATTGAGAGATGGAGGAGTAAGAGGAAATCAGATGGGATCTCAGATTCCCACCTAAAAAGGATTATTCCCATAGGAATTCTCAAACCAAAGGAACACACTTAGATGAAAGAGAACTAGAATGTCATGTGTTTTAAGTGTCAAGCATTTTCTAGTCTATCCTACCCCATCCTAAATGACATACTATCTTAGTCATGTTATTTGTCTACCAGAAAGTCCATTACAACAAAACCTAATCTGATACCAAAGAAATCAAATAAATGCAGAATAAAGTTTTAAAAAATCTTCATTTGTGTTTAAAGAAGAGCAAGCATACCTGGCAATCCCACTCCCAACAGTGGTAATTTGTTCATTGACTTAATTTTGACAGCTAGAAAGGATATTATTCGGAGGCTGAAATGCTTATTTGGCATAAAATTCCATTTCTTTAATTCTCTTTAAAATGCTCAAGGAACCCATGTTGGATCTCTGATGATCAAAGTTCTACTACATGGGAAGAATCCAGGTCAAGGCCAACATCACAGCCACAATGGGTGTGAGTATCAATCAGAAGCTAACGAGGATGAGAGCTGGTCAGGAGAGGTCACAGGTTGCCTTCTTAAGGGAGTAGTTTCATTGGAGAATCCAGACTACAGAAGGCTGGAGAAGGAAAGGTGAAGAAACGAAGGCAGACATTTAAACCACAGATTCAAATGTCTTTGGTGTTAAAGGAGAGAAACAGGGCTATAGGTAAAGAGAACAGACCAAAGTTGACTGTGAATGAAGATGAAGGTGAAACTACCAGATGACAGGAAGAAGAAAATTAAAAGAGGTCCCAGCACTCAGGAAACTAAGGCAAGATGGTCTTGGGTTCAAGGCTAGCCTGAGCTACATAATGAGAACCTGTTTAAAAAAATATGGACAGAAAAATCACTGGCATATTTGAAAGAGATAAGTTTCAGAGCTTATATAGAAAACACTTATTATAAAGTGTTGGTTACATGAAGGTGTAAAAAGATAGTCCTTCTGCATTTCTTACTGAATGACTGCCGTCACTATACAACCAATTTATGGTAATCAAGAGATCCTTTAATCTCATATTTCTGTGTCTCTATTCCTACAGCCTTTTACGCTGGGCCCTTAATGCTGAGGAAGCTTCAAAATTAGCTTTATTCCTTACCAACTGAGTAACCACAAATAAATTATAATCAGTTTCTTCTCTGCAAAACTGAAATAAAATAACTACTTTTTCAGCAATTTAGAAGATGAAATTAAATAAATACCTGGTATAGTAATAATAAAAACTTAGACACTGTAACTCTAGATTTCTCAATCACTCTAATGATGTCAGAATGGTTTTGAAGATTGAGCCAGTCACTGTTTCACCCTTCTTAACTCAAGCCAAGGAATTTTTATTGTGCATGGAGTCAAGTCTAGGGTTCTTATTGACTTGGAACTTGAGACATAGCCTATAATAATTCCTGCCTGACTGTTCAGTCTTCACAATTTCTCTTGCTCCAACCACAAATTCCTGATGGCTTTCTTAAAGACAGCTGCCAATATTGAAGCAGATAAGCCCACACTGTCAAGAGAAAAAGTCTCCTTTTTGTTTTCAGAAGGGGTTGCTTATGTGAGTAAGAAATTTTAATTGGGGCTGGAGAGATTGCCTAGTGGTTAAGAGCACCGACTGCTCTTGCAGAGGACCCGGGTTTGAGCCGCAGCACCCACATGGCAGCTGAGAACCATCTGTAACTCCAATTCCAGGAGAACTCCAGTTCTAGGGGAATCCGACACCCTCTCTGACCTCCGCGGCATTGCACGACACGGGTGCACAAACCTACATGCAGACAGTACATTCATACAAATAAGTAAATAAATAAATAAATAAAATTTAAAAAAGAAATTTTAATTAATGAATGAGCATTTTATTTATTTATTTATTTATTTATATATTTATTTATTTTTTGGTCTTTTCGAGACAGCGTCTCCCTATAGTCCCAGCTGTCCTGGAACTTACTCTGTAGACCAGGCTGGCCTTGAACTCACAAAGATCCACCTGCCTCTGCCTCCTGAGTGCTAGGATTAAGGGCATGCACCACCTCACCCGGCTATGACCATTTTAAAAGGAAACCAAAAGGCACTCAAGATGCGTCTTTAATTTATAGAGGACCATTACATAATAGAGCTCTATGTGGGAGAAGAATAGAGCCTCAGTAGCTTCCACTCATTATTCCCAGTAGCTATTCCAGGGGTGGGGTTGAAGCTTCCTCAGGTGGACGTCTCCAGGGAGCAACTAACTCAGACAAGACCAGGGTCTTACACATCTTTTGGGACCACCTGGCATGGCGATTATCCAATCAGCACAGTTCAGTGACTAAGAAGATAAGTTTTCAAGGTTGAATCTATCTTTATCCTTGATGAGCTGTGTAATCTCCCAGAGGATGGTAACCTTCTCTGGCCTTGGTTGCTCATTCTATGAGATAGGCCCAAACCTTGCCACAGATTGGGAAAGAGGATTTAAAATTCACATATCTGACAAAAGATTGGTTTTCAGAATATATAACTACCTCTCAGAACTCAGAACAATAAGAAAACGACATGATTTTTAAGGCAAAAACATCAGACACTTTATCAAAGAAGATACATTGATGTCAAATAAACATCTATGTGAGTCTGTGCCCTATCTGTGCAGGTACCCGTGGAGGCCATGTCAGATCCTCTGGAGCTGGAATTACAGGTGGTTGTGAGCCATCCGAAATGGATACTGGTCTTGTGGAAAAGCAGGAAATGCTTTTAACCTCTGAGCCACCTCTCAAGCTCCATCAATAGCTTTTATTTATTTATTTATTTATTTATTTATTTATTTATTTATTTATTTATTTATTTTGATGTACGAATGTACTTTCTGCATGCAGGTCTGTGCACCCGTGTGGTGCAATGCCGCGGAGGTCAGAAGAGGGTGTCGGATTCCCCTGGAACTGGAGTTCTCCTGGAATTGGAGTTACAGACGGTTCTCAGCCACCATGTGGGTGCTGGGGATCGAACCCGGGTCCTCTGCAAGAGCAGTCGGTGCTCTTAACCGCTAGGCCATCTCTCCAGTCCCATCAATAGCTTTTTAAAACAACAGGGCTGGAGAGATGGCCTAGCGGTTAAGAGCGCCGACCGCTCTTACAGAGGACCTGGGTTCGATCCCCAGCACCCACATGGCGGCCGAGAACCGTCTGAGATTCCAGTTCCAGGAGAACTCCAGTTCCAGGGGAATCCGACGCCCTCTTCTGACCTCCGCGGCATTGCACGACACGGGTGCACAGACCTGCATGCAGACAGTACATTCATACACATACAAAAATAAATAAAAAATTAAAAAAAAAACAAATACATACATAAATAAGTAAATAAATCCAACAATACTAAGTGTTGGCGATGATGAAAAGCATTTGGGATTCCCACGCGTTGCTGAAGAGAAGGTAACAGGCAGGCAGCCTGAAGAAAGTTCACCAGTTTGGTGTACTCTGAGTTGACAGCTGTGATCACATGGTAACCCTCACAAGAGTATCTACAGGAACTCTGTTCATAAACACTGATGAATAGGAAACTGAGGTGTACCCATATCACAGAACGTGTGTCAGTGATAAAAAAGGAACAACACTATAGGTGAATGTTAAACACCATGACTGAGTGAAATAAGTCAGATATGCATGTTAGGCAAGTGTCCTGCTACTGGGCTAGATCCCCTGCCCTGCAGGTAATTTTAGACAATACCTTTAATAACTTTAATGTATGAAAGAAAATAAATTTTCTATTGTGGGATCTTTTGGTTACTTGAAAAGTTTTGAATTGGGGGCATTTGGTACTTTTTAACTTTCAGATTAGCATTATTCAATCTGTAATCACAGTCATAATCATTGGGAAAAAAATAATATGGAGAAGGATGAAGAGATGGCTCAGTGGGTAAAGTTCTTGTTGTGCAAGAGGAACTGAGTTCAGATCTTCAGCATCCATGTAAAAGCTGGGCAAGCTGTACATCAGTAACCCCAGCACTGGAGGGCAGGGCAGGTAAGTTTCCTGGGCTCCATAGCCTTCTAATCTATGTGGCCAGCCTTGTCAAATTGCTGAGCTCCAGGTTCAATAGGAGACTGTGTCAAAAAATAAGGTGGAGAGCTGCAGGGACAGTACCTGGCTTCTGTATGCACAATGCCTAGACAAGCTCACCTCCACAGATATGTGCATATCACACACACACACACACACACACACACACACACACACACACACACACGGTGGGATCCCTTATACCCATCACTCAGTCTCCACCAATGGTTACATCTTACAAAACCAGAGAATAATATCAAATAAAGGAAGCCGCATTGGCATAAACTGATTCTGGTTTGATGTTTGATGTCACTTTGTCACATGCGTAGATTCCTGTATTCACCACTCAGAACTGGAAATCATGTATAAACCACAACTTCAATGTATCTAGCAAAAGACAGAAAGGCCAACCCATCATCCTCTGCCAGAACCATGGCACCGCGTCACCCTCAGATCTCATTACTGCTGCTGTGTCTTCCCGCATCATTTGTCTCCTGTGTTTGGGGTGCCAGGATAATAAAGAAAGGCTGTTCTGTGTGATAAACACAGAAAGGAGGGGAAGGGCCTCTTCTTTCCTATGACCCTTGCCTGTCTCTATCCTGGATAGATTAGATTAAAAAGAAATCCCCACACCTGGGCCCAGGACAGCTCAGAACTACTGGAGCAATGTTCAGAAATCTCCCGGAGACATCAGCATGGACTCCCATTTGTTCCTGTGTCTTCTCTCTGCATGGTCTTTCTGTTATTTACACTTGCTCGTTTCTCTGTATAGAATCTTTTCCTTAACAGCTATCCAGTAACCAGCTCCCATGCCTTTCCAACAACCTCTTGGGCCACCTGGCTTACCCTGCCCATTTGTAATGTCAATGTCTTTCTATCATGTGACTGTTTTCTTTCCATCAGAGCATGTCATGAAAAGACACTACTATAGTAACTGAGTCTCTGGCTTGCTCCTTACCTCCCCCAGGTCCCCTCCAGACCATAAAGTACTCATAGCTCATGAGCCTTGAGTTCCTTGCCGCTTGGCTCCCACAATTCATCCTGTGGATCTGAGTTGACAATTCTGAAATGGACCCTTTCTCCGCAAGATGAGCTCCTCTCCCACCTCCACTTTCATTGTCTTTCCTCCTTTCTTTATTTTAAATTCTAGTTATGTCCCTTTATATACCTCCCCTGGGATTTAAAATGAAGAGTCTAAGGGTGGAGAATGTACCCTAGTGGTAGAGAACTTCCTTAGCATGCGTGAGACTCTGGGGTACATTCCCCACATGGTGAAAATATTAAACAGCAGGAAGAAGAGTCCTTGGGTTTGCGGGGTGCTCAGGAGCCAAGCCCAGAAGGGAGGCCTCGCACTCAGTTGCCTCTAGGCTATTATTCATGAAGCACACTTCAGCCAATAGGAAAGGCTTCCCAGGAAACCCACAGGCTCCTCACCCTCCCTATACCTGCCCTTTGCCCCATTCCAATCTAGTTAGTCCTGCTATTATTATTATTTCTGCAGAGTGGCATAAAGCCCTGAATTCTACATATTTTTAAGGGAGCTAGGAGATGGAAAGGAAGAAAAGACTGATTATTTATCAAGGAAAAGACATTTCTCCTTTCTCTGGTCAGCCAGGTGGATTTTCTGAACTCATTTCTGCACTGGAAATGGAGCTGCTGCTTCTGAAATGAGCCCCCTGTGTTGGCAGTGGGGTCTGCTTTTATGGCGAGTGGGTAATAGCATTTCCTGATTTATGAATTGGCATGGGGGGAGGTGCTGAACCCCTGGATGGGCTCATCAGGGGGAAAGCAGTCATATAAATACTCCTGTCACAGAAAATTATTTTTCTCACTTTGATTTTTAAAAAAATCTTTCTTTTGTGTAGAGGTGGGATTTAGGAGCCTAGAATAGGAAGAGGATATAGTTCCCTTTTTTCATAAAGCAAAAATGCTCAGACATTCTCCAGAAACAGCATCTTGCTTTGAAGACAATTACCAGATGGTTTAATTATTTGAGGGGTTCTTAGTGCTTTGGCTTAAAGCCAAAGTCACGGTCTTGGCCTGCAGGGACATGGAGGGTGTTCATCTGGTGAGTTTAGCCGAGACTATATTTGGGATTTTATTTTCAATTGGTTAAGAGAAGGCTATTTTGTGTTAAGTTCCTTCCATCTTCCTCAGATCAGAGCAGGGACTCATTTAAGTGAATCAAATACTTATTAGGAATCTGCAAGGTACAAATAAATTACCAGCCAGGTCCCCCAGTGAGGGGGGCAGGTCGCAAGACAAACAGGAGAGCTGAGCTTTGCCCTACAGAAGCATTTAGCCTAGGGCATGTGTGGAGTAAGGAAGACTTGGTACAGACCACAGGCTCAGAAAACTGCGTGGAATTTCCCTGGGGATATGATTCTCAGGGTGTCCTGGACAGATAATTAAAGCAGACACTCAGGAGGGAGGCTGCACACCAGGTGGTTACACAGAGCATGGAAAATTGTTGGCAGTGTATATTTTATGTATTTAAGGTTTTTATTTTCAATAAACACATAACCTCCCTGTGGATGAAAAGCCTGTTGTAGAATTCTTTATGCCCATCCTTTGGGTAGGAGAAGCCACATCCTTTTTCTATCAAAGACATGGTAGTTTATATTTTTGACTTTCTTTAAATTATGCCACCCTACCTCTGTGGCAAACACAGCCATAGACTATATGTAAATCAAGGGGGTAACCAGCTCCTCTAGTAAATGGATTATATGCAGATGCAGAATTGAATGGAAAAGATATCACCGAGTGACAAGTGATTTTCTTAAAAAAATAAAGTGGCCGGGCGTGATGGCGCATGCTTTTAATCCTAGCACTTGGGAGGCAGAGGCAGGCGGATCTCTGTGAGTTCAAGGCCAGCCTGGTCTACAGAGTGAGTTCTAGGATAGCCAGAGCTACAGGGAGACCCTGTCTCAAAAAGACCAAAAAATTAAAAAAAAAAAATAAAGTGGGAAAATGTGAATTCCTAAACATATTTTGGAATTAACATACAGTTTATTCTCATAAGTCATAATTTTGATGCATATGTGATGATTATATAGGCATATGTTGGAGCAATACAAAGGGGAGGGAAAAACAACAACATAAAGACTGGGTCAAAAAACTGAATGATACAGTTAAACTCTACCCCAAACGACAAGTCTCTTCAGGGAAAAACTTTGAAAAAAGACTGAGAGAAAGATGCAAGACATGTACGGCAGAAGGCATGAACTGGGGTGGGGTGGGGGGCAGGGAGAGGGGAATGTGTCTAAATTGGACTGAAAGATAATGAATGCAATACACATTTCATCAAAGTATTTTAAAAAAAATCAGACCTGACCAAACAAAGTAAATAAATGCAGAACGTGTTACAAGAGTGATTTTTCCAGGCAGAAAGGTCCCCATATTCATGTCCCAAACAAGTTACTGGATAATGTATGAAGCAGTGTGTCCCTTATATGCAACCTCCAGGTTTTGGAATCACTTTCTAGTATTCAAGAGAATAGGTAGACGTTATATTTTTTTCTCATGACACCAGGCTTCAGGAACAATTAAGAGAAATGTTTTCTCTTCTCATTTCAAGCCTTAGAGTGATATCTGAGTGACTAGAGAGCAGGATTCTTCTAGTAGGTGTGACTTGGTGGGATAGAGCCAGTATAGGCTGTTAAACTCTGCCTAGCTACTATGTTTAATCAATGAATTTCTATTCATTCCTCTAATTTCTGTCTTTGTTTCATGGCAGAATAAACTCCAAATTCCAGGGTTCAACTAAATGCCTGCCACTGAGTCCATGCATGGCCAAAAATCATCCTTGGTATCATCAGTCAATGCCAAGTAGTTAATAATGACCAGCCTCTGCGCTAATGGTCCAAGGTAGGGGTCCTTGGGGAGGCAAAGACTCTTGGAGAGAGACTTACAGCTGCATGAAGCGGGGGAGATAATGGTTTAGCAAGATACACTTCTGCTGGCCACCTTCAAGGGCATATCCACCCATGCTCAGCTCTTTAGAAAGGTAGTAATTAGTTCTTTTTTTCCATTCAGTGCACATGGTGAATGCAGCAGGATTTGGCATTTGGAGAACCATTGGAGTCTGTCCCTCTCATCTCAGCTTGCCCTAGGTTTATGTCTATAACTAAGAAATAACAAGACTGAGAGGCTGTTTGGGGGCCGTGGGGACTCAGCTCCCACAGAGACAAAAGAGACTTTCAAGCATGAGGGCTTTAGGCAAGGAGAAGAGATTGCAAAGTAAACGTTCATCACCAGTAGCTTGGCTCCGTCCCCTAGACCACACAGCACTGCTTGAAAACTGCACGTGGCAGCTACAAGCACTAAATAGTAAGCTCCCAGAGGGCTCTGACTTGCCTTGTGCATCTGTGGGTGTTCCCAGCACCGAATCCTGCATGGAATTGTAGGAACAAAAATTTCCAAGGCTGCACAGTATGATGTGATCATACAGACAGTGCTTCCAACTGTGGAGTGGTGGCACACTGCGATGGGTCAAAGCTGTGCTGCCATCTTGATCCTATCAGCCAGTGGGACAACTGGAAATTGTTTGGAGAAGACAATGCTCTAAGAACCTGATCCCCGGTGGTCTTCGAGAGACCTCCGTCTCCTCACTGAACTATACAAATAAATTCATTTTCACATGTGTCTTCTTGAAGTAACAGGTTGGAAAGCTTTGATCTAGTCCACAAATGAAGGAAAAAAGACTCAGAAGTCAGGAACTCGCAGAAAGACAAACCTGAATCCCGCCACTTGACTGAGTGCCCAGGCCTTATGGGCCACCGCTGTCTATGAAACTATCTGCAAAGAACTGTTCAAGCTAAATGTTGAAATTAAGAACTCACCTAAATGAAAATGAGCAGAAGGATAGATAATGACATCAGCATGGCTTGAAACGTGAGTTAGATGCTCATAACCAAGGCCAATGGACTAGTGATGTATGCAAGGAGTTCTCCTGAGACCAGCACCTTTCATTCTGTCAGAAGCTCATGCTAGAGAGATATTTTACATTGTAACTTGGGACAAACATGAATGCACTATACAGTTACACAAATAGTACTTACCCTTACCATGTTTGATTTTATTTTATCCCATTTGAAATGAAATTCTGCCCATGACCCTTTAAATTGATTTCATGACCCACTAAATTGATTTCTTGAACCACTGTGTCCTGTCCAGCAGCTTAAAAAACACTGGCCTGACCCTATTCCACCTTTTCCTCCCTCTTCAGAGCCTGGCAGAACAGGGGTGAATGTGGAGATGAATGGGGCAGGGATGGGGAGATTGAGCTACGAATGAAGAGGAAGAGTGGAGGGATACCACAAGATAATATAAGGTCGAATGGTGGGGGAGAACAGGAAGAAAAATGAATGAAAAATGGGAACGCTAATGAGAAAAGGCAGCGCTGGACTGATAGACATATTGATGGCCACTGTCCTCAAGCTTCCTGATCATTCTGGACACAGGTATTCCCACTGGTGTCAATAACCAAAGCCTGATAATGCTGCCTGCTTAACTGGAGATGAATCTGTCAGCCCTGCCTAATTCCTTTTACTCACCCCCCAGAGATAATCCCCATGTATTGTTCAGGTATCTTGAGTCTCCAAAGATCTAGAAGGCATTGGTTAAATACCCAGAAAAAAGGAAACTGACCATATTCACTCTTCCCATTCTGATTCGAGGTGACTCTATGAACTTCCGAGAGCAACAGCTAGATAGAAAATAAATTCTTGGTACATACGAGACAGTAAAATTCAGAGATAGAAGTGAAAGTCAGAGATAAGATTAATTTATAATGAAGCTTCAAATGAATAGATAGTGATGATCAGAGGTCTCTAAATAGTCTGGACTCCTGATTGATCAACATGTCTGTGCATACAAGCTTCTCCAACTGGTCTATGGGAACCTTGGGTTGTTCAAAATTTGGACATAGATACTTGCAAAATGCACCAATTACCTGATTGTATGACATAATGAGTGACATCAATGCTATCTGCAAACAACTGTGTCATTGTATTGTAGAATCCCTTAAAAAAATAAATAAATTAAAAAAAATAAATAGCTTTGATTACAGCTCTATAATAAAAATACTTTGAACATGCATATATATTTATAAGGAATATATATCCTGCTTATTAGAACCATGACGTTATTAAAATTACCGAAAAATAGGAAATAAAGGAATAAGATATATAAATGAATAAAGAAAATGTGGTATGCTCAGGCACAAAAAATTAAATTATGTAATTTTCAGGAAAATTAGTAGAACTAGAGATTATCATGTTAAGCAAAATAAGCCAGTTCAGAAAGACAAATGCCATTTTTTTACATGCAGGATCAAATTTGAAGTATACCCCCATATATTATATATACATATATATTTCAAACCACACATGTACATATATATAACACATATGCATATATATTACATATATACATATATATGTATATAGGCCCTTTCTATGGAAGTAGAAAGGGCCTATGTGAGAGGAGAAAATGGACCAATAGGAGGGGGAGAACACGAGAACGTGATGAGGTAAAATGGCAATGCTGGGCATGTGGCATCATGGTGGAGCCCTTGCCAACATGCGCCCAGCAGCCCCAACACCAAACTCCCCCAAAGCTACACAAAAGTAAAATGGCATCTTAATTTTTATGAATGAATAGCACAAACATTTTACTATCACCAAGAAAATTATACTGGTGAGAATATGTGTTATGGTTCTTTTTTTTTTTTTTTCAGAAGAAATCTTTGTTTAGCACTTAGCAATACAAAATTCTAACATCTGGGGTTCAATTTATTTCAATAGTCTGTTTCAATGGCTGCCACATGGAAGGAGGGCACCTCATATAGACACCGAGATGCCAAAACTGGCACTGTTGGCTAAGCTAACTCGAGATATTTTACTTTTAGTCTCATGAACCAATTAGGTGAAGACTGTTGCTGGGAGTTGGCTAGTAGATTCTCATCTTTCCTGATGTCAATCAGTTGTTCTTACTCATTGGAAGATGCTGAGTATATATATTTAACAAATAAACCCGAACTCTGCAACTCATTTGGAAGAGGTTTAAGTAGGTAGAAGACTTTGTGCCTAACTTTTCAAAGTTTTAGGTATAATTTTTTCAAGTTTCATACTCATTATCCACAACAAAATCACATCATGATAAAAATATTTTCAAACATTCTTCTCTCCCCCCAAAAATATGATCTCCCCATGCAGTCTCTCTGTCGAAATGTATCTGCTTCCTCACTCATTGTTACTATATTATCTTTATACTGAAGGAGAGAATGAAATGTTTATTTTTCAAAGTTATCAGCAAAGTGGCATTTTCTGACAGCTGCCTGTCAGAACTGAAAAGGTCAAAGAATGTGGAACATTTTGGTTCTTTTAAAGGAAAAATGTTTAATTATGTTTCCGCAATCAGCAAATGTCTGTGTTGGACAAAAAAAATCATGGTCCCTTTCACAGTATGATAAAGTATTATAAAAATGTTCTTTAAAGGATTATGTTTATAACATGGATAATGTCTGTCACACATAAACTACAAATCTGCTCCAATATGTTGAAACAGAATCATCTAGAAAGAATGCTAGCGTTAATCTTTCCAATATGTGAACTGCCATACAGCACCATGCTTTCTTGTCCACCAATGGCTGTCGCAGGATTTCTGGTTTGAAGGAGCAATATCCCCCACCGACCGGGTATTGAACACTTGATCCCTAGTTGGAGATGCTATTTGGGAAGGTTGTGGAACTTTTAGGACATGGAGCGTGTATTGGTTACTTTTATGTTGCTATGATAAAACACCCATGACCAAAGGAAGAGTTTATTTAGCTTACGGTTCCAAAGGGGCAAGAGTCCATCATGGCGGGGAGGCATGGCGACAGAGGTGGTCGGAGCAGAAAGCAGAGCCTCACATCTCGAAGCAAGCACAGGAAGCAAGGCAGAGGGCGACCCGAGATCCCGCGAGGCTAAAGAACTCTTTAAGCCCACCCGCAAAAACGTCCTTTCGCCAGCAAGGCCACACCTAAGAACTCCAAAACCAGGGCTGGAGAGATGGCCAAGCAGAGCACCGACTGCTCTTGCAGAGGACCCGGGTTCGATTCCCAGCACCCACATGGCGGCTAAGAACTGTCTGTAACTCCAATTCCAGGAGAATTCCAGTTCCAGGGGTATCCGACGCCCTCTTCTGACCTCTGCGGCATTGCACGACACGGGTGCACAAACCTACATGCAGACAGTACATTCATACACATAAAAATAATAAAGAAATTTAAAAAAATTATTTAAGAACTCTGAAAACAGCGGCACCAACTGGGGTCAAAATGTCCAATTCTTGGAGCCTGTGGGGGACATTCTCATTCAAACCACCACTGAGCCTTGCTGGAGGAAGGAAGTACATCTGTGGGGAAAGTTGAAAGTTTACAGCCTTGACTCACTCTGCTTTGTGTCTGCGTTGAAGATTCCATCCCTCAGCACCTAGCTCCGGCTGCCGGCCACCATGCTTTCCCTGCGATTACATACCCTCCCTGTGGAACTGGGAGTCAAAATAAACTATTCCTTCATAAGTTGCTTTTGGTTATGATGTTTTATCGAGGCAAAAAAGTAACATACATAGGATGACCAAGCATGAATGATGTGGGCCAAAGAAAGGAGGAAGCAGCCGGTATCAAGTGCATATTAAATACAAGTTAAGCTCAATGTATTGTTTCTGTAGAAAAAAAGTTTTTTTTAATGGAAGTTCTAATACTCCCTCCTCTTAAGCCATCAGATTTTACTCCCAGCCCCTCTCAGCAGTAAAGCATACTTTAAGATCACCACAACATAGAAAAAATGGATAATTAACAGTTTTAGGGTTTGGTCTTTGATATTTTGGAGCAAAATAAAACATAATAAATCCCTCCAGATCATTATAAATTGGGAGATCCTGAGTATTTGATTTTATTTATTGAAGATAAGTAGTAAGTTTTGAGGATAAACAATGGTCCCTAAACTGAAAACCATATAAGAAGATGCAAAGTGATACAACACATTAAACCCACCTTACTACTGTGTGATTGAATGGTGACGGCAGGTCAGAGGCAGAATGCAATAGTTTAATAAAATGTATGACTTTTAGAGAAGGATAGTGAGTGACAGATTAAACTTGAAAGCTCAGCTCAAAGCCAAGAGGGCTCTAAAAGCAGAGGATAGTGGGACCTGTGAATCCTGGCAGCCCAAGTAAGCCAGATGTCAGTTAGCTGGAAAGAGACTCATTGCCCAACTATGTTAAGGCCCTTGAGGATCTGGGAAAAGAACTTTTCTTCCCTGAAATCCTTGTGGAATGTCCCCAAAGTCTGCCTGTGCCTAGAGATGGAAGCACACAAAGAGTGAGCAGGGTCAAGGTCAAAGCCGGTGAAATCAGAGAGAGACAAGGGAGAAGAAACTGCAGGAGCTGGAACAAGTTCAGTCTCTGCCAGCAAAGACCCACAGTGTAGCCCCAGCTCTGGGGGCTCCTGGCAAAGGGAGGGCCGAGGCCAAATGTGTTTGAGTGGCACTGCCTCCCACGTGGTCACTGCAACTTGCAGATTCATAATACCCACTCACCTACTAAATATTCAAGAAATGCTATAGTGGAGTTATCTACTCAACTCAGATTTCCCCAGATGCATTTGATCAAAGAAACTTTCTTTTTCATTCCTTAGCTCTGAGAAATAAAAGTTTGGATTGATAGCTGCTGAACCCTACACCCAGGCAGGACTGGAGGGCAAGCTCATTTATACAATGTGCTTCATGAGGGGGTCCTTTGTTGCCTAAGACCTTTCATTTTAACAAGAGGGGACATTTAGCTCCTGGTTTTATGGACAGGCGAGTAGAAATTTCTTCTGAAGGCAACCTCAGGCACAAGTTGGTAACTCTAGTCACAGACTGTGTGGGTCTCAGGTAAGTAAGTTGAGCATCATGCATCCACTATTGTGGCACCCACCGACTTGGGCTGTAAGTCCAGAGATGCTAGAAGATACCCGGCCTGCTCTCTATTATCCTTGGCACTTAAGTTGCAAGGGCTAATATGCTCTGAAGGGGGTTGAGTTTATAGATGACAGAAGGCAAACATAAGTGGATTCTTTCCAATAAAATCTGGATAACCGTATAGTAATTACCAACAGTCTGAAAACAATAGAGGTGAAAGCTAAGATTGATTGAATCCCCATGTGCCAGAACTCTAAAATTTCAGGCCCATTTTAATTCACTCCTTGTGAATACTCAGTCAATGGGTATGACTAAATCCTTATTTTGCTAGTGAGAAAACTGAAATACTCAGGGTCCAAATAACTCAGTGGTAAAGCAGAACCAGGAAGAAGAGTTGATACTGGCTGTTCTGACCCACCTCTAGCCTCAACACAGGACAAAACAGCTGTAAGCACCAGTTTAGGTCTTGTTGAAAGAGGATATAGTCCATTCACAGTCCTCCATCCCTTCACTATTCTGTTCAAGTTTCTTTTAAAAAATATCCAATTCACCCTCCCCACAGCCATTAGGAATTCCCTTGAAACCACTATCTGCCTCTGAGTCAGTTTCAAGTTCACATCTCCATTGTCCTCTTGTACTACTTAAATGCACTTTAAAAACTCACATGAGATACACTTCTGCCATTTGTAATTTCCCCTTTTATACCTATACTGCATTTGGTAAAGTCATGCGACAGCACTAAAGCCATGTAGTCATCCTGAACAATGGCATAAATTAACAGGCACCTATTTACTTTGAAAATATCTCATCAATATTCAAACCGAGTTCGCAATTTACTTAAGCATTCAATATTTCCAGTCTCTTTTCTACAGAACTCCAGAGCCAGTCAATCACAACTCAGGGAACTTAACTACTTCCATTTAGAGAGGACAGAGAGAAAGAACAGAAATTGTGTTACCTTCTAAAACAGCAGCCTTGGTAGGGGAGTGATGCATCCCAGGGTCCCCTACTCAAACAAGGATGGGTGGCAGTCTGGGGGAACACCTCAAGAGCCAGTCACCAGCCCAGACTCCTGTAGCAGGGGGGATAACACCCCCTTCCAAAAGATGTCCATCCCTACCTGTTATAGTTTAGGTCTGAAATGTCCCACAAGGCCTAAGTGTGAAAGTCTTGTTCCCCAATGTAGCAATGTTCAAAGGTGTGGCCCTTCAAACGTTATTGGATCATAAGGAATCTGATTCATCAACAGACTAATCCATTGATGGGTTCATAATTTGATAGGCATTTGGGAAATGGTAGAAATGTTAGCTAGCAGGTTGGTCCTAGAGGAGATAAGTTATAGGGGTTTGCGTTCGAAGGCTATTTCTCGTCCTTCACCACTTCTCTGCTTCCCAGGCACCACGAGGTGAGCAGCTTTGTTCCATCTGCTCCCTACCATCGTACCTGCCTCACCACAGTCCCAGAAACAATGAAACCTATGGAATTCTGAGCCAAAATAACTTTCCTCCTTTAAGTTGATTTCCCCAGGTATTTTGTTACAGCAACAGAACATTGACTAATAGATACTCATCATGTCCACACTCACAGAAAAGCCATGTATCCTGAGTAATCCCAGTCATAGCAGTAATCCTGAGCAGGAGGGAAGGAGGTAGACACGCAGCCCCTGGTTCTGTGTCCCCACCTGATGCCACATATGCAGCTGTATAGAACATGCCAGGTGTTTGTCTTTAAAAAGCACTTTGAGTAAAGCAAAGTATTAGGATGCTGACACCAAATTAAGAGAAGAAATGACTGTCGGGGCAATTGTCAGAGACAGATGCTTAATGAATCTCTGGAGGAGAGAGAGAGAGAGAGAGAGAGGTGTCAATGTTTCCCCTAGTCACCAGCTGTGATGGTTAATCTTGATTGTCAACTTGACAGCTCCTGGAATCATCTAAGAGACAAGCCTCTGGCCCTATCTGTGAAGGCATTTCCAGACCCTCCCCAAGGGTGGATGGCACCTTCTGATGGGTGGCCCAGCTATCGGTCTGAGGAACAAAGCAGTTTTACTTGTCAGTCTGCCTTAATTTCTTGTTGCTGCAAGTATCCATCCCTGTTTCTTCTTTTTCTCCTCCTCTTCCTCCTCCTCCTCCTCCTCCTCCTCCTTCCTCTTCTTCCTCTTCTTCTTCCTCTTCTTCCTCCTCTTCTCCTTCCTCTTCTCCTTCCTCTTCTCCTTCCTCTCCCCCTTCCTCTTCCCCTTCCCTTTCCCCTTCCCCTTCTCCTTCTCCTTCCCTTTCTCCTTCTCCTTCCCCTTCTACTTCTCCTTCTCCTTCTTCTTCCATCACTGGTACCAGCTTCTTTGTCATTCCAACATGGAGTGAAGACCAGCAACTCTCCAGGAGTTTTCCAGACCTTCATCACCAGATTGGGACTACTGAGGTATCTGTATATGTACATGAAATAGCTGTTTGGTTCTCTGCTTCTTCAGGATGCAGATGGGCACTGCTGGCCTACCCAGCCCCTACTGAAAAAGTCATGGAAGCACATCCTCTTTTATGAGATAGACAGAAATAGAGAGATGATAGATTAGATAGATGGCAGATGAAGATTTATATAAAGAAGATGTGTATATACCTCCTACCAGTTATGTTCCTTTAGAGAACCTTGCTTAACACACCAACACTTGGACATCTCGTCTCCTCTCCTGTTTCACACTCCTCCTTGTCTACCTGTGCTCTGCCTTTATCGTACCATCTTATTCCAAGATGGAAGGGAAGCAGGCCATTTTCCCATCTGCCCTAAATGTCCTGGAGGATAAGGAGGCAGAAACTCTTTATAGTTGCTGTTACAGTTTGACTCTGAAGTGTCCCACAAAAAGCTCATGTTTTAAATGCTCTGTTCCCAGCTGGTGCTGCTGTTTTGGGAAGCTTTCGAAACTAGGAGGTGGGTCTAGCTGGAGGAAACAGATCCTGGGGCAAGTCCTTGGAGATGTCTTATCCCCCCCCCCATCTGCTTCCTGGTCCTTTAGAAAGTGAACAGCTCTCGTCTACCATGTTTCTGCTACCATGATGTCCTGTTTAAGCACATGGGACTAAAGAACAATGAACTGAATCCTTTGAAACTACAAACCAGCATATACCTTTCCTCTCTTAAGGTATTTCTGTCACATATTTTGGTCATAGAGGGGAAAACTATCTGATATAGATGCCCAGCCTGGGATAAGTTCAAGAATCTAATGAGGCTGGACTCAAATGCATTCAAATGCCTTCTTGAAGGGTGGAGAAGAACAAAGAAATATGCACATAATGTCATGGAGGTGACATGGCTTTCTCTGATTAGAACAGGAGATCAAAGCTCCTGGTTCCTCCATCCCCTACAAGGCTCTGCTCATCAATATAAATGGAGACAGCACCTTGGGATTTTCCAAAGGGCTTTGAAGGTAGCAGGGTTCTTGAGTGGTAGCTGAGAACTGAAGTAAACCATGCTTTAGCCCCAGCAGAAGCTTGTTCAGGTGTCCCTGCCCCCAACAGCAGTACAGTTTCTAATAGTAATAATGATAATGGAAAAGATGGTGCCAACACCCACAACTTGCCAGAAGCTTACACATACAAGGACATACACATGCACATAAACACACATACACACACATACACAAATACACACATATACACAAACACACAAACATACACGCACACACATACACTCACATATACACATACACACAAACACACACATACACATACAAGGACATACACACACATACACATACAAGAACATACACACACATCCACACACATCCACACACACACACACGCACACATACACATACATACACACACATACAAGGGCATACACACATACACACAAACACATACACACACACACACACATACACACACACACACACACACACACACTGCATGATCATTTTTATCTCTTGCATTTTTCACAGTAAGAAACCAGAGCATGAACCACTCAACACTGTTCTGGGTGGCAGAGCTGCTGAACACTACAGACCAGGATGAAGCCAAGTTCATGGTCTATTCGCAACCACCCCTGTGGTCTCCTGCTCGTATACACATCTGCCTTCTGCTTGTCTCTTCCTTTAGTTTAAGAGCCATTCTTTCTTCTGAGGGAAGCTACTAAACTCCATCTCATTCAGATATTTGAGACTTTTTGGTTACATGATTGAGGTTTAGAAGCAAATCTGTTGGGAAAGGATGAGGGAGGAGTTGCTTCCTTTCCTGTCTCTTTGTTGGCGGGGCTGGTGCTACACAGGATTCTTTGTACCACCAAGATACCCTAGATGTTGCAAAATGGCTCTAGACCCAACTTGTACCAGGCTAGGACCCAATGGAGAATAAACCAAGGGTCTAAGGAGTAGATCTGAATCTACCCACCCTCACCATTCCATCCTGATCACTGTCCCTAAGGATTCCTCTGATCTTCAAAGTTGCATTCTGGCATTTGAAAGTAGGGTACATAGCTTCCCTGGTACAAAGACAAAACAATGGAAAGTGTTTCTTACTCCTGAAAAGAGCTGTTACTTATGAGCCGCCAAAGAAGATCTCCCTGTGGGAGTTGTGCTCTGCCTTCCAGCCTGGCTCCGCTTTCTGTGTGGCTCTGGACAAGAAGGGGAAGAAAGGCTGTGTGGGAAGTGTATTAGAGAAAAACTATGTGGAGAGGGGTGCTCCCATTCTGAAGGCCAGGGGACAATGGATAATCCAGGCCGCCAGCAGTAGAGACTGCAGGACACTGGGGAGGGAAGCTCTCCCCCCTTCCACCCCTTCAGGCTCTACAGTGGTAAAATGGAGAGGTTCTGCCATGACCGAGAAGGAAGGGAGAAGAGAGAAGGTCTCAGCAATGGCACACGGGAACCTTTGGGATCCAGACCAGTGGGGAGGCTTCCACCTAAGTGAGACAGCTTTTCTCTTTGTGAATGCCTGAGGTGGCTCAGCTTCCTGTCACTCATTTTGCAGCCTGCATTTCAAGTTCACACTCCCAGGAGCTATCAGACACAGCCCAGCCTGGGAGCCAGGAGCAAATGTCCAGACCGGCTTGTTGCAGTGTCAGCCACCCAGACAAAGCAGAACAAGCAACTTAGCTCTCCACAGGGACGCAAAGGACAATGGAGAGATGGTGGCACTGCTACTGTCAAACACATCTCACAAGAGGATCCAGGAGACCAGTGCTGATAGAGGGAGAACCTTTTGTAGACACCTGGTATCTTTAGCTACAGACATTATCTCTACAATAGCACCCTCCTTTAAATAAGTATCCATGTCACAGTCCATGTAAGCTTCAGGATTGTGAAGCTCCTGCCATCCATACTCAGAACATCTCCAGCTAGAAGACATGGGGACACTGAGGCACAATGAAGTAGCAATGGCTTTATCACATGGATAGGTCCTTGATAGAAACACCATAAACTTTGGGTCCTAAGTCCCAAGTGGCACAGGCCTTTCTTGAATCACAATCCCACCTTCTTCTTGAACTATGTTTCCCTTAAAATCCAGGTGTGGCAGCACATGCCTTTAATCCCAGCAAGCAGGAGGCAGAGACAGGTGGATCTCTGTGAGTTCAAGGCCAGCCTGGTCTACATAGCGAGCTCCAGGCCAGCTGGAACTAAAAGGGAGACCCTGTCTCAAGAAGACCAAAAAACAAAAACAACAACAGCAAAAAAAGAAAGAAATTCTCAACATGGCAAAAACTACGGCTATAAGGACAACCATGACATTTCCCTGCCATGGGACAGCTTAACCATCTCTCCATCTTGAATTCCAAGAAAACAGCCTAAGAAGAAACCCAAGACAGAGACAGGAAAAGAAGAATGAAGCATGCTCTCACTCCCCTTTCGATGCCTTCTCCCTCCCGGCACACTTCTGAACACTTTCGAATCACAGGCCTGGTTCCCTCCAGGGCTCCAATTCTCCTTCCCTGCTCCATTTCCTTCTGTAGTGTTTACTGCCTGCTAAACTACTCTGGGAGGCATGGATTATATCAACTGCATCTTGGCTGTTTCCTCTCATTTAAAATCGAGGCTTTTTATCCATTCCTTCACAGTTATGTCCCTGGTCCCTTAGGACATAGTAGGTGGTTTGTGGCTATCTGTTGAATGAGTGGATGAACCAAGCCTGGGGTATGTGTGGTAGATCGAAAGGGTCTTCACAGCTTCTCTGTTAGATCATGATGTCGGAGGGGGTGAGGCAGAGCTGCGCCTGCTCCATCCTGCTCTCCCAGATAACTCCACTGCCCACCCCCCAAGGCATCTGTACCTGCTGGCTCACAGCACAATGAAGACTTCAGTGCCAGCAGCTCAGAGTGAGGACAGGCTGGGAGTGTCCCCAGGCACCTGGAAGCAGACCCATTGTCAACAGCAGTTCGTAAAACAAAGGACATCATGAAAAATGGTGTTGGCTTACACACAAAGTGGACCTCCAGCAAACAGGACATCTGTTGGAGGCCTTGTGCTTTCAGACAGGGAAGGGCAGTGTCATAGGATGGAAATGTGGTAAAAAAAAGTAATAGAAATCTGCCACTGTCTCTGGGGCCTCTCAAGAAGAGCCTTGTCTTGATTGGGGAGGGGGGAGGGGGCAGCTGCAGGTCCCAGGATGCATGGTTCTGTCACCTCATCCCTTTGTTTATCTGCCTTGATGACATTTTATCTCGTGTCCCTTCTATCTGTTTGGCAGGTTTGTATCACAATGGTTTCCGTATGTGTAGACATTCCCTTGGGGTTAGTGAAGTGGCAGTAGACACACACCCCACACATACACGGACATGCGCACGCAAGGAGAAGGCTGGCAGACAGACAGGCCCATCACAGGGGGAAGGAATGTATGTGTGTTCATGTTCCTTCAGACATGCACACACATAACAGTGAGATGCCCAGAATTGTATAACAAAAAAAGGAAAAATAAGAGAGATATAAATGGCACTGAAAGAGACAGGTAGATGGTGACAAAATGACACTGACACCTTGCAGCACACACTCTTTTACTCCAAGAAAAAATATCTGCGGAAAGCAGTGCTCGCTGAGTGAGAGACAGGAGCTCACATGCCCATGAACCAGAAACTATGTCCAGGCTACAGACGGCGCAATTTTCAAATGATCAAACAAAGAGTCTGAATTTGCTCACCATTCTCTGGCTACCAGATATCAATCAAGATAGGCTCCTTCTACCCCCAGCACAACCCAGGAGACCAGTCTTGTTTACTACATCCCCATTGGAAAGACTGAAAACGAGCCCTGTGACCAGAGTGAGCCACTCTCTCTGATGGCTGACACCCTCACCACAGCCCTTCGATGTTGGAACCACAGGGCTTGCTGTGTCTTCTCCCTGGTTGGCCCTTCCCCAACAGTCATCCTTGGCCATTTTACTTTACACTGCCTTGGCTTAGAAGGTCCTTCCTCAGGAAGAGTCCTCTGGTGATTGTCTTTCAAAGAGCATCAAATCACTTTACTCCTTAGCCAGTTCCATTTTCCGTGTGTTCCCTGTTATCTGACATGAGTCATTCATTCATTTCCTGTTCACGCATTCATGGTTTGTCCAGAAAGTAAGCTACCTGAAGAAAAAGACCTTGGTACTGAGATCTGCACAGGAGCACCTGGCTCATAGTAGGTGCTCAGCAAATAGTTGTTGGGTCTTAAATGAACAAAGGGTTGAGGAGTTGGTAATCTGGCTGTGGTTACAGAGCCAGGGAATAGCTTGTATGCACTGATGCACAGGCATCTCTGCACACACTCACGTGCTCTACTCCCTACGTCTGTTAGCCAGGCAGTTTTCCCATCTCATCCTCCTTCCTCAAGCTGAGAGCTGGTGCCTGCTGAAGGGTCTGGAACCAGGGAAGAGCATCAAGCAGCAGTGAGGAGTCTTTCTGGAGCCTTCCTTCTCTGTGGGTCCATTATGTACTTCACAATGACAAAATCGGTACAAAAAAATTTTTTTTTAATTTTCATTTTTTTATTGATGCTTTGTGTATTTCATACATCATTTTCCAATTCAGTTCAGGCAGATTTCCCTTTCCCTTCCCCCCATTTCACCCCATCCCAGATCATGCATTCTGCCATAACTGTCCTGCATCTTTCTCTCAGTTTTTTTTTTTCATTTTTTAACAATAAGTGATAATTTATGAGTATAAGCATCCTTCATGTAAAACCAATTTGCAAGCAGTTGTGCCCAAACCCACACAGCCCATGGGTCCCACCATCCAGCAGGGGGGGCTTGTATGTTCAATCAAGTTGATCAAATGAGTGTCCAGACTATATTGCTGTAGTTTCACCATTCACCCCAATCGTACAAAATCTTTTACCGGATGTCAAAAATCTCATCCCCTCAGTGTGGATGTGCTATATCAGAGAGAGGGTGGAGGCAGCAAAGGCAGCATCATCAAAGGAGCCTGTGGACAGCAGGGATGGGGACCATTTAGAAGAGAGAACATCCTGCTACATGTGGCCAAGAGGGAAATTCCTCAGGCCCAGCAGTAACATACTAGAGCTGCTGAAGGACTATAAAACCAAAACTCTCTGGGCCTTACCCCAAGCCAGAGTATGTCATCACTATCTGAGTCTTCTTCGGTTTCAGAGGGCTCCAGCTCTGGGGTGTGGCACGCCAGGACCAGGCTGGGCCCATGGCTCTGTTCCTAGCACCAACCCCACAGGAATGCGATGAGGCCCTTCCTCTAGACAAAGTCTTCTCCTAGGTGCCAGGCACAAGGAATGGCCCAGAAGAGACAAAGTCCGTGCTTTGTGCAGTCTCCATGCCAGTGTGCAGCAAGGAAGAAAGAAGCCAATGGAATGTTTAGACCGCTAGGCAGTGGGAGGGAAAGGAACGGCAGAAGGGAGGGGCCGTGACGCAGAGAGCAGAAAGACGCCACGGCAGGTAGCTCAGCTTCAGATAGGTGGTCAGCAGAGGTTCTCTGAGTATGTGATGTTAGAGCAAAAGCAGTAGGCATGAGAGGGAGGCAGCCATAGAAGCCCACCAGGGGATGTAGAGAAAGCAGAGGCCTTATATCAGGAAGGACCCTTGAAGGCCTGGGGATACAAGGGAAGCTATATGTTAATATTAGGGGGGGGCGGCACGGACAGGGTCAGAGAGTGATCTTTCTAGAGTGGGAGGAGTCACAGTATGGAGCCAGGGGCCCAGGGCTTATGGCAAGAGCAGGGATGGGAGAGCCTAGGTGGTGAGAGAGTGCAAAGAGGACTCATGCCCGTAGCTTGCTCCCGGCCCCCAGCCTCCCCACTCTCCCATTGGTTGTCTCAGTGCTTCCTGCTTGGTCTTTGATAGACCAGAAGGTCCTTGAGGCAATTGTCCTGCTACAATCCAAAAACTCCAAAAGAGGAGTGGAAGGTATCTATGAACAGATGCAGTGAGGCAGAACATCCCATGCCATCGCATCCTTTGACACGGGCTTCCCATTAGGGTATCCTTCACTCTGAGATGAGCTGTAAAATACTGATGCAGATTGTCAGTGCCCTGGGTTTAGGGGCAAGTCTGCCCTTCTCATGAGATTGGAAAATGCAGACCCTAGGGTGTTTTACAGTGAGTTTTAATGTATGGTGATGGAAACAACCAAAGCAATAGAGTTGAAACAAAGGGGTCAAGGCCACAGCACTCCATAATTCAGATCTGTTTGATCATTTCCTGGTCCATTCGATACATGTCAGACACTGTTCTGGGGGCTATGAATGAATTACAAAGATAAAGCCTGTAAACATTTATATTCTCATGGAGTTTATTCCTAGTATGGAAGACATACAAGTAAGTAATAAATGTAACAGACATAGAAATTATATAAGAAGATACTAAATACTCTGGATAAAAATGAACGCATGTACAGTTGGTAGCATGTATAGCTGGATCTGGTGGACAGCAGGTTAGAGTTTCCCTGGGGAGCTCAGGAGAACCTCCTGAAAGCAAAGGCTTGGGAAAGAGTCATGCTTAGAGTTATCTAGAGAGAACCATCAGAGCAAATATTCCAAAGCAGGAACATGTCTGATGTATCAGAGGACTGTCACCTAGGACATTTCTTTGCTTTGCCCCGATCCTGCAGAGTGGATATTGAGAGTAGAGCAAGCTAGGGTATGATGAGGTTAGATGTTTCCAGGGCATAGAACACAAAGGGTCTCAGTGGGCATGGTGCCACATGCCTACAATCCCAGCATTTGGGAAGTGGAAGTAGAAGGGTCAGAAGTTCAAGGTCATCCTCAGCTACCTAGCAAGTTGAAACCCTGTCTCAAAACCTCAAACCCTCAAATGAAGAAAGAACAAAAAAGAATACACAGGTCTTCATAGACACTTGGGCTATTGGAAGGATTTGATACAAGGAAAGACATAATTCACCTAAACTTTAATTAGCTTATGTGCTTTGAGAAAAGTCCTGAGAGATAAGGGTGTACATAGGCAGGGGAATAGGCAGAGGACTACTGAAAACACCCAGGCTTGATCCAGGGTAATAGCAGTGATGTAGGAAATTGTCACATTCTAGAATTATTTTGTAGAACCAATAGATTTTTCTGACATATTGGATGTAGAGTAATAGATTAAAAGATGGTGTTGGCAAAACTGGATCACCATTTGTAGAAAAACAAAATTAAACCCCTACCTCTGACCCTGTACAAAAATCAATTCCAAGTGGATCAAAGATCTCAACATGAAACCTGAAACCATGAATGTGACAGAAGAAAGAGTTGGCAGCAACCTAGAAGACATAGGCAAAGGAAAAGACTTTTTAAATCAAACAGCAGCCACGCAGAAAATAAGGTAACAGTTGACAAATGGGACCTCATCAAACTCAAAAGCTTCTGTACAGTGAAAGAAACAATCAAGGAAGTGAAGAGAGAACCCACAGAGTAGGAGGAAACCTTCACCAGTGATACATCTGACAGAGCATTAAGATCCAGAATATATAAACTACTCAAAAAACAAAGAACTAAGAAAACAAATGACCCAATCAAGAGATGGAGTAAAGAGCTGAACAGAGACTTCACAAGTGAGGAAATAAAGATGGCAGAAAAACATCTTAAAAAGTGTTCCACATCATCAATAATTAAGGAAATGCAAATTAAAACCACTCTAAGATATAATTTCACTCCAATAAGACTGGCCAAGATCAAGAAAACAAAAGACACCAAATGCTGGAGAGGTTGTGGGGAAAGAGGAACACTTACTCACTGCTGGTGGGAATGTAAACTCATACAACCACTATAGAAAGCAGTGTGGAGAACCCTCAAAAGACTCAAAAAGAGCCTACCACCTGACCCAGTCATACCATTCCTGGGTATATACCCACAAGACTCATACTACCATAGATAACATGCACATCTATGTTTATTGCATCTCTATTCACAATAGTGAAGAGCTGGAACCAACCCAAATTCCCCTCAACTGACAAATGGATAACAAAAATGTGGTACATCTACACGATGGAGTTCTATGCAGCACTAAAGAAAGATGACATTCCATTTTATCAAAACTCTTGTATAGATTTAATGCAATTCCAATTAAAATTCCCAAGAGTTTCTTCACAGGCTTGGAAAAAAAGTCCTTAAATTCGTTTTGAAAAACAAAAGATCTTAATAGCCAAAACAACCCCGAGTGAAAAGAGCTACACAGGGGGGATCTCTATACCAGACTTCAAACTATACTACAGGGCTATAGTCATAAAAACAGCCTGGTACTGGCACAAAAACAGACCTGTTGACCAATGGAACAAAACCGAAGATCCAAATCTGAGCACATACAATTTCAGCCATCTTATATTTGACAAGGGGGCCAAGGAGCCACAATGGAGAAAGACAGCATCTTCAGCAAGTGGTGTTGGCAAAACTGGATCACCACTTGCAGAAGAATGAAATTAAACTCCTAACTCTCACCCTGTACAAAAGTCAACTCCAGGTGGATCAAAGACCTCAACGTGAAACCCCAAACTCTGAAGGCAATAGAAGAAAAAGTTGGCAGCAGACTACAAGACATAGGTGTAGGAAAAGACTTCCTAAATCAGACAGCAGCTGCACAAGAATAAAGGTCGACAATTGACAAATGGGGCCTCATTAAACTCAAAAGCTTCTGTACATCAAAAGAAACAATCAAGGAAGTGAAGAGGAATCCCACAGAGTGGGAGGAAACCTTCACCACAGAAACATCTGATAAAGCATTGATTTCCAGAATATATAAACTACTCAAAAAACAAAGAAAACGAATGACCCACTCAATAGATGGAGCAAAGAGCTGAACAGAGACTTCACAATTGAGGAACTAGAGATGGCTGAGAAACACCTTGAGAAGTGTTCAACATCACTAATCATTAAGGAAATGCAAATCAAAACCACTTTAAGATATCATCTTACTCCAATAAGACTGGCTAGGATCAAGAAAACAAATGATACCAAGTGCTGGAGAGGTTGTGGGGAAAGGGGAACACTCATCCACTGCTGGTGGGAATGTAAACTCATACAACCACTATAGAAAGCAGTGTGGAGAACCCTCAAAAGACTCAAAAAGAGCCTACCACCTGACCCAGTCATACCATTCCTGGGTATATACCCACAAGACTCATACTACCATAGATAACATGCACATCTATGTTTATTGCATCTCTATTCACAATAGTGAAGAGCTGGAACCAACCCAAATGCCCCTCAACTGACGAGTGGATAGAGAAAATGTGGTACATCTACACAATGGAGTTCTATGCAGCAGTGAAGAAAGACGACATCAAGAGATTTGCAGGAAAATGGCTGAAGCTAGAGGACATAGTGTTGAGTGAAGCAACACAGTCCCAGAAAAACAAACGAATGGTATCCCTCATCTGTGGATGCTAGTGCCAATTACCTAGTTGTAAGTATTTCTTGTGCATGGCCCCTTGAGCTTTTGTTCAAAGCAGTTGGGAGTAATGCATATTGGAAACAACAACAACAACAACAACAGAAAAGACTGCATCAAAGAACTGACTGAAACAGTGAACCTCTGCTCAAAACAGTCAACTTCCACATGGAGAATATTGAGAAAGACTGAGAAAGAGATGAAAAGCATGTTTGGCAGAATACATGAGCTCTGGTGGGGTGGGGGGATGGGGGGACATGGGTCTAGATTTGATAAAAAAATAAAATAAAAAAATAATAAATAAATAAAAACAAATTAAAGAAAAAAGAAAGATGACATCACGAACTTTGCAGGTAAATGGATGGAACTCAAAGCCATTATGCTAAATGAAATAATACACTCCCAGAAAGAAAAAAAGGAGAAAGGTTTCCCTCATTTGTTGATACTAACACCAAATCCTCAGTTGAAAGGCAAGCTAAGCAATGTTATTGTTATGTTTTTCTTATCCGAAAGCAACTGTGGTGTTATAATGTGAATCTCTTAAGGGGCTCAAGAATTGACCTACCACTTATTTTCAGACATTGTAATTACTGTATATGGGTGGAAGATATGCATTCATATTTTAGAGTAATATAAAATTAAAGGGAAAAACATGAATGTCAAAACATTTTGAAATTAACATATAGTTTATTCTCAGAGGTCATAATGTTGATACGTATGTGATGTTTATATAGGCATATTTTGGAGCAATACAAAGGGGAGGGGACAACAACATAAGGACTGGGTCAAAGAACTAGCTGATGCAGTTGAATTCTGCCCCAAACAACATGCCTCTGCAGGAAAAAATCCTTGTAAAGACTGAGAGAACTATGCAAGACACGTATTGTAGAATGCATGAACTGGGGTGGGGTGGGGGATAGGTAGAGGGGAATGTGTCTAAATTGAACTGAAAGATGATGTATAACATATACAAAACATCAATAAAAAAAAGAGCTGAACAGAGACTTCACCAGTGAGGAAGTAAAGATGGTTGAGAAAGCATCTTAAAAAGTGTTTAACATCATTAATAATTAAGGAAATGCAAATTAAAACCACTCTAAGATATCATCTCACTCCAATAAGACTGGCTAAGATCAAGAAAACAAAAGACACCAAATGCTGGAGAGGTTTTGGGGAAAGGTGAACACTCATCCACCGCTGGTGGGAATGCAAACCTGTACAACCACTATGGAAAGCAGTGTGGCGAACCCTTAAAAGACTCAAAATGACCCTACCACCTGACCCAGTCATACCAGTCCTGGGTATATGCCCACATCCTACCACAAAGATACATGCATATCTATGTTTATTGCAGCTCTCTTCACAATAGTGAAGAGCTGGAACCAACCCAAATGCCCCTCAACTGACGAGTGGATAACAAAAATGTGGTATATCTACACAATGGAGTTCTATGCAGCGGTGAAGATGACATCATGAACTATGTAGGTAAATGGATGGAATTCAAAGCCATTATGCTAAGTGAAGTAACACAGTCCCAGAAAAATAAATGAAGAATGGTATCCCTTATTTGTGGATGCTAGCACCAAATCCCTAGTTGAAAGGCAAGCTGAACAATGTTATTGTTATATTTATTTTTATCTGAAACCAACCGTACTGTTATACTGTGAATACCTTAACAGGTTCTAGAATTAACTTACCACTTATCACTTATTTTCAGACATTGTAACTGCTGTATATGGGTGGAAGGTATGTATTCATATTTTAGAGTAATATAAAATTAAAGGAAAAATGTGAATTCCTAAGTATATTTTAGAATTAGCATACAGTTTATTTTCGGAGGTCATAATTTTGGTATGTATGTGACTTTTATATAGGCATACTTTGAGCAATACAAATGGGAGGGAACAACAACAACACAAGGACTGGGTCAAAGAACTGACTGAAACAGCCAACTGCTGCCCCAAACAATAAACCTCTGCAGAGAAAAACTTTAAAAAGACTGATAAAAAGATTCAAGACATGTATGACAGAATGCTGGGGTGGGGTGGGGGGCATGGAAAGAGGAATATGTCTAAATTGGACTGAAAATGATGTATGAAATACACAAAACATCAATAAAAGTATTTTATTAAAAAAGATAACTAATTAAGAAAAATAAAGAAATCAAAGATGGCTTCAAGATTTTTAGCTTGAATGGCCTGGGTGCTATTAGCCAAGAGAGGAGGACTACAGTTATGAGTGCTATGGAGGAAGATGAAGAATCAGGCCTGGGCATATTTAATTGAAGGTATATGGAACACATAAGTGGAGATTCCAGGGAGGCAAGTAGCTTTGTGAGGTAGGCTCAGTAGAAGGCACAGGGGTTAGAGACAGGAGCACCAGGTGAGGTTTGAGGTCATGGAACTGAATAGTGTCACTAAAGAATGAAATAACATTAAGAGAATAAAGAGAAGAGGAGGAACCAGAAGAAGAGACCAACAGCAGTAACAGGAAATCTAAGAAGATGAGGGTCCCTAGAAGCAATAACATGAAGAAAAACAAGCCCTTAAAGCTTGGATGCTTATAGATGCAGGGCATTTTTCCTTGAAAAATTATTCTCCAGTAGGTTTTATTGAAGAGCTGGCACAAGGTTCAGAAAATTGCCTGCCACCTGTTCTTATGAATGGAGTGGCATGGCGCATAGACACACCCACTCGTTTACACGTTGTCCATGGCAGCTTAATACCAAGATAGCAGAGCTGAACAGCTACAAGAGGCCATGTGGTCCACCACCCATTGAGCCCTTGTGGAAAAAGACTGCCAACTCCAGAATTAATTCCATTGCATCCTCATGCCATCAGCTCACATCCTTCAGGAGTATTTAGATCTTTACTTGCATGAAGGAAAAATAACAGTTATCTGAAAGCTGCCACACATCATTTTTACATGTTCAAGCTCTCTAAACAAAGTGCTTCATCGCTGCTATCCTTTACAAAAGGCAAAAAATAAGACTGAAAGAACTTGAATGCTCTGTCCAGGGTCTTCTGGATAAGTAAAAGATGGGTCTGGCCTTGACATCCAGGGATTAACCTCAATTCAAAGCTTGCTATATGCATCATCTCATTGATTTTTGGAAAACTGTCTGTCTAACACAATTACACTAGAGGAAGCTGATCCTTGAAGAGTTCAGGAACCTACCTGACACCCCACTTAATAAAATAGTAGGTCCAGGATTCACGCCGAGTGTTATGGTTTGAGTATGAAATGTCCCCCACATGCTCATATGTTTGAATACTCAGTCCCCAGAGAGTGGTGCTGGCTTGAGAGATTATGGGACCTTTGAGACTTAGGGCTACGCTAGCAGATAAAGGCAAATGGGGACAGATCTTTGAGGGTTCCAGCACGGCCCCCCTTCCAGTCCGAGTTCTCGGATTCCTGTTTGCCATTCCAATATGAGCAAGCTGGTGCAAGCCTCAGTCACCATGAACTGATTCATTCTGGTCTTCTTTGCCATGGTGGACTATATCCCTTGATCAATGAGTCAAAAAAAAATTATCTCATTTAAGTTGCTTCTGTCAGGTATTTGTTCAGAGTAACAAGAAGTAACTGTACCCTCAGATGTTGTGATACCAAGGCCTATGCCCCTGTTGTGCTACATCAATCTGCCAACTCAGTAGACACCAGTGTTGACCCGCATATGGGACCATGTGTTGTGATTTGGGTGGCCTAATACTCCTCCCCTCCTCCATGAAGAGCAGCTTCAGAATGGCCTTCTCACTCTGCCTTCCTTTCCTGTCCAATATCCCCTAATCCAAGTTCCCAGCATGCCTCTTCACCAAGCCTGAGTGGACAAAAAGCACATTGGTAGGAAACAGGATGTTAGTGAGACCAGATAAATAAGCAAGGCTTCAGATGGGCCCCTCAGAGGAAGGGGCAGTGCTCTCACTCACTACTGTTATCAGGGATGTCTGGTCATTTACATTAGCATTTTAGATTATCTGTAGAAGTCCTTCTAGGTTGGAAGTCCTTCTAGGTTTTAAGTCCTAGAAATTCTGACTTTCAGGTCAGGCAAGCCATGCTGAAATATTCAATGCTGTATGCAGGTCTTGGGCTATTGCTAAAAGATTCAGTTCCATCAAAGAAAGCTGTTTCCTACCTCCCCATCTCCCACGGCCTTGGAGCTAGGCAAGGAATGTACACAGAGGGACAGCTTCACCACCAGCTGCCTAGGGCAGAATGTTTCACTCGAAGCCTTATGTTAGACCATCCCCAAGCCGTGGTGGTCTCCATAAGAATACCACAATGGGCCTCAGTGTTGCTTAAACTGGGAGACCCAGAGACCCATACTGAGAGAAGATGTCATTGCACGCCTCACGAGGGTGGGGCTGCTGTGGGCTGCCAGGGCATAATGCCCAAGTCCTGTGGGTGGCATAATGTGGAATTCATATCCCTCACTGTGCCTAGTGGGGACAGGCAGAACAATCTAGACTCTGTCAGCAAGGTCCTCTGGAGAGTTCAGGCACACTAATGAAGACGAATAAGAGAGAGAGCTGTCCCTCATGGCTGGTGCCACTGCCACTCATTGTTAAGGCATCCATATTCATAAGCTGAAAGGACAGCTTCTAGAATAACCCCTTGGACACAGAGATGATGGGGCAGAGGTACAGCTGTGCTGATCCACACTTGGGCATGGGTGGGCATATCCTGTGACATCAAATACTCTGAGCGGTGAGTTAGGGGACTATAGGAAATATCTTTAACAATGGGAAATTCCCTATGGGAAATCCCTTTGCCTGCTATAAACAGGACTTTGGGTCTGATCAAGAATGCCTAAAGAATTTCTTTTAACACTCAGCTAAGGTCCAGAACCAAGCCCAACGTTGCTAAGTCCTACTCACTTTTTACTAACAGTCATCCCTGGGCCCTGTCTGATCTTATCTTAGCTTCATGTGACCTAGAATTTCCATAAAGTTGTCAGTACAGAGAGGGCTCACAGCACACTGTGCATCATCTCAGTTCACCACACTTGGCTTTTCCATAGTGCTCACTTACCTAGGTTTCTCATAGAAATAAATTTTTGCCATCACAAGTGCCTTGGGCCCAAGAAAGTCATTTTGGTAGGAGGTTATCCTTTGTGTAGGGAATTCTGGACCAAGAACTTGGGTTTATATACCTAAGAGTTTCTCTTCAAAACAATAAATTTGGTTTTGATCTTCTTCATGCCATGGTTTTGAAGTTAGTGGATTTGTCCTAGACTCACAGATATTTTCCCTATTTCAAAGGTTTCATTCCTGTTACAGCATACCCAGTCTTAGTCCCCAGGCAGCGTAACTGAAAGGAAACACACTGAGCCAAATAAATCAAATCACCTCTCTGCAGCTGGCCTCCTGTAGGTTTCTATGGAGCCACAGGCTAGTATTTAGTTGCAAGACAAATGTCGAGCAGAGCCCAACAAGACTTACCTGCCTTTCTGACATGATGTAGAGTTGCTCATGGTCCTTGGAGAAGGCCATGTCCCGGAGGACTGGGTCTGGGTCCACCACCTGCACAGTCTCATACTGGAGGGCATTGCCTTTGGGTCCATCCACTCGGATCTACAGGGAAAAGGAAGAGGAGAGCTGGATTACTCACAGCCCAGCTTCAGGCTGAAGATACTCCCACCGTCCAAGGGAGAGGCAATGAACTCTCTCCCTGCAGCATTCAGAGCACATAGCCAAAGAGACAGAATGAAACACATGCACCATGGCCTCATATTGGAATTATCACAGAGAAGTCAGGAGCGAGACCAACCTGGGCTTTGGAAAGAATCTGGTCTTGTTCTCTGGTCCCAATGCCCCAGGCTCAGGTCATAAAGGCAAGTGCTTGTCTTTGGAGATGGGTATAGGACTGGTATCAAAGTTAGGGGCCTGGATTTGGCGAATTTCAGGAGAAATGAGGCTGCCTCAGGTCAGAGTGTCATCTCACACCAGAAAGGCAATATTATTTGCCATATTTGTTAGCAGAAAATACTTTTAGCATAGAATGTGGGCTAATTCTTTGAAACGTCTTCCCAGATATCATTGGTTTACTTTGGAGGAGCCATCCATCCCAAGAAGCTTCAGATACCTGACCTTTATTGGCCTGTTGAAACCACTGGCTTGTACTTTAGGCTTTAGAATACATGTAGGGTCCTGAATCCCCCTAGAGGTTCTATTCATGGCCCCAGGAAAAGCAATGTGGACATCACAGGCAAATGTGCCTCAGTCATGAGTTAGCCTCGATCTTTCAAGAATACTTAACAGACTAGATGATTCCTAAGCCTCCACAAAGCCTTCCTAGAAATGCTTGAACAGTGTGGATGCAACCAGAAGAGACATCCACCTAAACACCCCATCACTGAGAATAAACCTATAAAGCATTTGAGCTTTCCAAACTTATACAATGCTTGTCTGGCCTCTGGCTTGAGTTTCTAGAACCACCCAGAATTTTAATGCACAGATCCAGCAGGCCTCCTGCCTCAAGCCAATGACACCACCCATGTATTTGAGACAAATATCATTGAGGATATGGCTAGGTGAGAGCCAGGGGACCAGAGGATTCAATGGCATGTGTCAGTATGCAACTCTGTAAGATATCTCTCATGGAACTTACAGATTTCAATAACAAAACTAAAGAACATGATATATTAGAAGCACTTCCATTATGTGCTCTCATTTTAATTTTTAACATGTAATTTTCAAACTTTTGGGAGATCAAGGAGAATAAAAGAGTTATTCAGAAGAACTAAAGGATAGAAAAGAACACCACAACTGGAACATCAGGTCACCAGAATGCCTGGTGGCACCTGTTTCTGTTGAGCTCGCTGAACTCTGATACGAAGCTGTTTTATGGTTTTATATTTGATTGCTTGAACACTATTCTTCAAATGAACAAATAAATGAAATTAAGACTCCTCTTTGCTGATTTCCCATTATGCTCATGAAAACAACAATAATAACAGAAGACAAGCAAAGGCTCTAAAGAGAGAGACATTTAGTTCTCCAGGTGAAATACCTCAGTGTCCCAGAAGGCTCCTTGCATGCCCACTCCTACATTGGTCAGGTCCTTTCTTAATCCGAATAAAATAGAAATCCATGCAAACCCATTTGATCTTACTACCCAAGTCTGACCGTGCAGTGATGGCCTTGGCCCCTGGCAGAGCCAGGCTTCCTCCCCAGCTGGGACGTGCCCTGGAGTAGGAACAGTGATGCTGAAGATCTTGGCTGATCTTCAGCTTTCTCAGGCCAGAGGCGAGCACTGGCTCCTGTAGGGAATGCTGATGGAACTAAGACCTGCCCAGTGCTCTTGGTCTGATCCTCTACAGAATTTAGATTTAGTCTTCTTTATCATCTGGGTCTAGATTCCCTCCTCATTAGGACGCTGCGATGGGCTAGGTGTAGTTGGAATAAGCAGGGGGCCTGTAAACACCAAGGGTGCAGGGTTTGTAGGCCCCACCTTGTTCTTCCCCATTCTCCGCACTCTGCCTGAGCAGCGGGGCAACTGGGAAGGCATTTCTCTTCCTTCACTCTTCTCCTTACACCACCCAAACTATAGTTTTGCATAATACAGGAAGAAAAGCACTCATGTATCTATCTCCCAAGAGAACCTCATACAATACATGGGTAAAGGAGTTTATTGTGAAATTTGATAACTATTTGATGAACAATCTTGAAATTTAAGTAGAATGGACTAGCTTCCCTATCTCTAGACTCTATCCAGACAAATAAGAATCGTTCTTTATGGAACAGATAATCTATTGGGCATTTGCATCTCATAACTCTGTCACCAACATTAATATTGTCCCCTCATGCAGGTGAGGCACGAGGGGTAAGACAACTTGTCCAAGGTCACATATCTAGTGAACATAGACCTGAAGCTAACCCAGGCCTGTTCAATTCAGTATCCTTGCTTCTGTGAGTTTACATACTCCACCAAGCCTTCATAATGAACCTTAAACCCTCAGACTGAGCCCAATCCAATTGCTTCTACAAATCTGGGTCCTGTCAAGGAGTCAAAGTAGTTAATGTTGAACAAACATTACCCTGAGGGTGTTGGAGGAACCATGTCTGTATGTATTGCAGTTCTTTTGAGAGAGAAACATGCATATGAATGAAGATGAGGTTGTAAATTTTCAAAATAATGAGCCCTTATATTTTTGTTTTATACCTTGCAAAGTATTCTTAAATAACACGGTCTCGTCTGATGGTTGTAAAATTTTTATGATGTTGCCTGTCAGCATAATCATTCTCATTTTATTGATGAAGAACTTGAAATGAGGTTTGTTCTGAGCCTAGCCCAAAGTTCAATGATAAACCAATGTCAGGCTAGATTAGAACCCAGGCCTCTCCTGATTTCTGGCTTAGTGCTTGCCTCTTAGCTATTTAGCTTTTCCAAAAGCCTTTGACAAGGTTCCACATGAAAAGGTATTTAAAAATAATGAGTCTCCATGGGACCTCAGGCAGTCTGACCAAAGGAATAGAATTCACTTAAAGATAGGAAAAGATACATTTCTGTGTGGTTAAGTAGAACTGAGAACTCCCAAAGCACAAATGTCACCAATGGTAGTCTTATTTTTTTTAATGCATGGTCCAGAGGAGGGAGCAGGAAAATTCGAGGCTGATTCTAAGCTTTGAGGGTTAACAAAAAAGCTCAGCAATGGGGATGAACTATAGAAAGCCATTCTCTTCTTTGGGAATGACAGTGAGGGAGGCATTATCCCAGGGACAGATGGCCCTGCAGCTGTGAGTATCAAGGGCAGAGGTCATCCCTATTGCGTTCTGCATAGATCCTAGGACATGGTTGGTGCTCTGTAAGAAGTTGCTGAGTAATGAAAACTACATTCTACCAATCCAACAACATTCTCTGAGCTGCTAGACAAGATGGTAGTAAGAGGCATGATCCAGTATGATCAGTTTTTACGTCCAGTGTTCTAGGACAGCCAACAAAATGTTAAGCAGGAATCCATTGGGATTTCACAGCCATCATCCTGACCAGTTTACCTGAACATGGGCTAACCCATTCGGTCTATTCTTCCTAAGATAGAAACTCAGTTCAGATCTTTAGAGCACATCAACAGCTTGGGAACGACAAGCCCAGCCATGAACAAGAAGAGAAGAGTCAAGATGGAAGGAGACTATTGGTCAGTGGTTATGCTCCAGTCATAGTACAAAGGCCTCTTCTAGGCTTGGGAGGTAACAGCATAAACAAATAAGATGTGCTACTTTACACAGTGCAGATAATACTTGTGGATCAGCTAAGCAGTAAGGAAGGGTCAGCAAAGACTGTCTATTGTGTTTAAAGGTGTGGAATGGAAGGAGACTGTTAATCTCTGAGGCTGACACAAAGGACGCAGCCATGTTCCTATTTGGTGAGTCCATTGATGAACTGGCACATGAGTTCATCATTCATCATGGATTTGTTGCCTGTCCACAGTTTCTAAACTCAGAGCTAGCTTCTGGAGAGGAAAGGTAGAGGTCTAGTCTGGCTACCCAGAAGCCTGGCTCCTGAATGGCTCAAACTCCAATCCAATGAAGCCCAGAGTCAAAGGGGGTGTTCAAAGGCTACTATTACTTCCTTCTGGAAAGCCTGGGAAATTGAATGGGGTGTAACCAGGGATGATAAGCTCAGCCCCAAGGGAGGGTAGTGAATGGGAGCCATGTGTGGGTTAGATGACAAATGGCTACCAGGATGGTGCATCTGTCCATGGGATTTTGACTAAAAAACATGAAGCGGGTAACTCAAAAGCTACCATAGGAGACAAAATGACATCACTAAAAAAGACTGAACCAAAGGAGCAAAGCTGGTGGTACTAATGGTTTCATAAAGATATAAGATACTGATGGAAGGTAAGACTAAACATATAAGAAAGAGGTGAGAGGAGCAAGCGTAGTCATCCCTCCAGCACTGTCCTGATGACGAAAAATGAATGGAGCAGATCTGGGTGCCAGAATGCTTCTTGTGGCAGGCCCTACCTGAGCCCTGGAATAGTCTAGACAAACGTTAGACAGCATAAGTATGTAAACCACTAATGTGGACCATACATACCATTTAAATTTCCTAGTTGTGGCACATTAAAAAAAGAGACTTACAGAGTTGCGCAGCAGAAGTGTGCTGGGCCCATAAAAAAAGAGACTTAAAGTTAAGTAGTGTATATCATCTTACTCCAATAAGACTGGCTAGAATCAAGAAAACAAATGATACCAAGTGCTGGAGAGGTTGTGGGGAAAGGGGAACACTCATCCACTGCTGGTGGGAATGTAAACTCGTACAGCCACTATGGAAAGCAGTGTGGAGAACCCTTGGAAGACTTGGAATGAACTTGCCACCCGACCCAGCCATACCACTCCTGGGCATGTACCCTCAAGACTTACGCCACCACAGAGATACATGCACGGCCATGTTTATTGCAGCTCTCTTCACAATAGCAAGGAGCTGGAACCAACCTAAATGCCCCTCAACTGACGAGTGGATAGAGAAAATGTGGTACATCTACACAATGGAGTTCTATGCAGCAGTAAAGAAAGACGACATTACGAGCTTTGCAGGAAAATGGCTGGAGCTAGAGGACATCATGCTGAGTGAAGTAACACAATCCCAGAAAAACAAACGACGAATGGTATCCCTCATCTGTGGATGCTAGTGCCAATTACCCAGCTGTAAGTATTTCTTGTGTAGGGCCCCCTGAGCTTTTGTACAAAGCAGTTGGGCGTAATGTATTTTGGAAACAACAACAGAAAAGACTGCATCAAAGAACTGACTGAAACAGTGAACTTCTGCTCAAAACAGTCAACTTCCCCATGGAAAATATTGAGAAAGACTAAGAGATGAAAAGCACGTTTGGCAGAATGCATGAGCTCTGGCGGGGTGGGGGAATGGGCGGGAACATGGGTCTAGATTTGTTAAAAATAAATAAATAAATAAATTTATGTGAAAAAAAAATTAAGTAGTGTAACATTTTATCTAACTCCATGTGCTCCAAATGTGACTACATTGACTTGTATATACACATATGGAATTATCAGCTAGCTTTTTTACATCCTGCTACATCTGACATGTACTGTGCACATATTTATTATATATCTCAATTGGGACCAACTATACTTTGAGTGCTTACTATGTGACCAGTGGCTACCATATTGATCGACCATTCTCATCCTTACACTCTGATTCTGAACTTACTAACCAACTGGGCTAAGAATTTGGCTTGGTGACTGTTCTCAAACAAGCACAGTATGTTTCATTGTCCTCATGCTTTTGGTGTTCCGGGGGCTGTAAGTAGTAACCTGTAGTATGGCCTTCTTCAGGTCAAGCAAGTCAGAATGCTCAGATGTACGTTCCCAGTTCTGATCCATCCTACCACTTGGTAGGATCATTGGACATATTCCTGCTCTCTCTTTCCACACCCTAGGCTTGCACAGCAGGACTCCCAATACCCCAGGTGATATTCAAAATATATAACAGCTGCTTGTGGCAGAGGACCAACTAGTCAGACAGTTGTTGTGGGAGTAGGTTTCTGGAGGGTTCCAGCTGTAGCAGCTGCATCTCCAAGGGGAAGGCGGCAGGCAGACAACTAGACAGTGATAGGGACCCAGGAGCAGAGAGCATCGACAAACTATCAAGCACACAGAAGCAGTTCAGTACTGACAACTGGGGAGGTCACATGAGGACTTAACAATTGAGCATCACCCCGTGTGGTCCTTGCAGGAGCCTCCATTATAGTACAGAACAGGAAGGGCACAGCTCCCTCCATGTAGCTTAGTAGGGGCACATGCCTGTGCTATTCTGAGTTACCAGCCTTCTCCAGTCAGTCAGCCTCCAGCCCAGGATCATCCTAGGCAGTCAGCCCCCTTCCTTCCAGTCCCTCTGGCCCCCTGCCCATCCACCAGTCAGCATAGCACCTATCTCCATCCCTGGCACTGTGAGTCTCCACACTGCCAGGCAGACTGCTATTGAAACATCAGCAGGGTGGCCTCTGCAAAGGTCAGCCATCCAGGGAGCTCCTGGCAGCTGCTTGTTTGTTTATTGGAACATTATCTGGGCCGGGCTGTTTATTTACATCTATTGAAGGATTGAACAATAAATATCGTCTCCCAGTAGCAGGCAGATGCTTGCACTAGAGCGTTCTGGCTGCCGTCTTGCTTGGAATAATCTCCCTAATGAGCAAACAGTGCCATTCATCTCTGAAGATGTGGGCCACCCCTGCACTCCCCCCTTTCCTCCCTCCCTGCACATCCTCCCCAAACTTCCCATGTACGGCTATACCTGCCAGGCGGCTAGGCGGCATACAGGCACAAAAATGTGAGAATGGGATCTTTTCTGAGAGCAGGGAACCGGAAGCAGAACTGGAAATGGGGGGCAGGGTGGGGGCAGATTACACCTAGAGGCAGGTCCCATCTCTGGTCTCTGCGTGGACCTTCAAGTCTTGAACACAAAGACTTGAGGCAAACTGACTAGTGGCCTGGATAAAAGGCTGGACCAGGCCTCCTCCTCAGGATGGGATGGTCTGGGTGGTACGCTCACTTTCATATTGGGCTAGACCTATGGTCTGGCCTCCTAAGTACCCAGAATTTGAAGAAGACTGCACAGTAAATTACATCTCGGTTGCAAAAAAAGAGGTTTTCTCAGGGTAGACAGGGATAGGTGAGGTGCCGGAGGAGAACAGGGAAGAACACAGGCTTAGCCCATCCTCTAAGAAGGCTCAAGTGTGTGGCTTTGGCTGCCTTGGCTATCCTGGCCTTGACCTGGCTCCCATGGGGGTAGCCGTAGTCTTGACGCCCCTTGGTAAGGGATGAATACCCAGGATACATGATCTGGAACACCACAGGGTTCTGCTTCTTCTAGGAAGACACATCACAAGCCATTTGGATCCTAGGTAGGTATTTTCTTCAGCTGGACCCCAAAGGCTCTAGGTGATGACATTGCCCTGGCCACTGTCCCCAGGACCTTGCCACAGAGGCTACAGAAGTAGATGAAGGGAAGAATATGCACACCATAGAGTGCTAGAAGCAAGCATACAATAGGTCCCTCTTTGTGGAGTGAATAGTATGAGAGGCAACTTGGGTCTGAGATGTTATGACTGGAATGACACATACATGTGCACACACACACGTCCCTACATGCACACATACATGCATACACATACATATATGTGCAGACTCTGTCTCTAAAGATGAGATCATGCCTCAGTTCAAACATAGTTTCTATAACTTCCATGCTATAATTCTAAGACAAAGTTATCCAGGACAGAATTTTCAACTCTGATAATGAAGAAGAGGAACTGGGAAGGGGCTGGTCGGTTGGCAGGAAGACAGAAAAAGATCTGGAACGAGGTCTGAGTACCTCAAATAAGCTGGCTATGGCGTCAAACATCATTGGAAGGCAGTCATTCATTCTTTCTGTATTTCCAGAAAGGAGATGATGGTAGACTGGAACTCTAGCTGTCATCTGACTCTGAGCATTATAAGTACACCCTCTATTGAGCAGGCTTCCCTTGTGCCCTATGCATTCACTTCCTGCCAGTATTCTCCAAAGCACAAACGAAAGATATCTGAGAAGAAAACTTTACTCAGTAGCACTGTGAGTTTCCTCAGGGCTTTTTTTTTTTTAATTACCCTGGTCCCTTGCTGTCATTTCCCATCTGCTTTCCCTGCTACACCTCTTCATTTTCCACAGTACTTGTCTTCCTGCTTGCTCCATAATATACATATCTATTATGGTCATTGTGTGTCCCCTTGCTGAAGCATAGGAATGCTTATCAAGGTTCATCTCTCAAACCTTTGAACCATGCCCAGAGTATCTGCTCCAATGTTTGTTGAGTGAATGGATAAATGAATGCATGCATGAAAATATCCAATTGTGGTCATTAACATCTTTATTCACTCCCATGATGCAGGCTGCCTATTTTACCATGATGGAAAAGGGATACTCTATCTGGAATATCCAAGGGCAAGATGAAGATACCCTACCCAGTTCCAGAGGGGCAATGTTACCCTATTTCACATGCTGTGCTATACTTCCCCAGCTTGAGCCCCAAGACTTGGAAAGTGAGTCTACATCCCATTTCCATGTTCATGCTGTTTAAACTGCCCCAGAATAGCACGATGAAGACTCTTTGTTTTTATTCCCTGGTTATAGCCAGGAGAAAGAGAATGCAAAAGGAACAGCAAGATTGTAAACAGCAATTAATTAGACAGGCACTGTGTGTGCATACGAATCCCACGCCGCGTTACCAAACACTGCTGGGACAACCAGTCCCCTTGGGTCTTTTATTACACACATTCAAAAGGCTGAATGATGAGTCCTAGGCAGTCATTAGCCCTTCTCACCCTGCATTGTCCAAGTCTACAAAATCAGGGACCATGGGCTCAGAACATTTCCCTCCTGCATGGGTGATGACATAAAAGGACAAGCCCCAACTCCACAAGGTAGAGATGCTAGAGGAGGGATCATCAAAGTCAGCATGGTTGATAGGAATCAGGGGCCAGACAAGGTTCAGACCCACGTACATAAAAAGCAAAAGTATTTTAAAATGGTGCCTCTGATTGCACATGCCCCACAGATCAGGAGCCTGTGTGCTGGAGCTACGGGCTTGAAACTTTCCCGTTGTTAACCAATTTTTGCCCTGAGTAGTCTTCCTTCACAAGCTTCAGCTGACCACTTCTCAGGTTTCTCCATTGATACAGGAAGTTAGACAGACTGTTCCCACTCCTAGCAAACGAGTACAAATGAATAGATAGTTAATTCACCACCTGCTATGCATCAGGTACTATGCCATGTGCTTTACACGCATCAGCTCCTTCTGGTGCCTGACAGATGGACCAGGCTCATCCATATTATAAAAGATCAGAGTCCTGAGATGGAGCCCACCGACAGACAATAAGCAGTTAAGCCCATGGCTCTGATACTTAGGAACTATGTGCTCTAAGACAATCCACTAAACTTTTCCAAGCATCGCTTTGTTCCTGTTAAAAGCAGAAATAATTACAATACTTCATTATTATGGATACTGTATGAGTATGATAATGTCCCAAGCATGTACAATATTTATAAAGGAGTAATAGTCATGTTTCAATAAACACCAGAAATTAGGGCCGGAGAGTTGGTTCAGCTCAGAAAAGGGCTCACCTTGCAAACACAATGACCTGAGTTTGATCCCCAGAACACATGTTTTTTAAAAAATGCTTAAAGTGGTGGTACATGCTTCTAATCCAGTGCTGGTGAGGTGGGACAGGTGAATGAATCCCTGGGGCTCACTGGCCAGCCATGTTACATGGTGAATTTCAGGTCAGTGAGACCCTGTCTCAAAAAACAAACAAACAAACAAAGATTGGCAGCACCTGAGGAACGACACTTGACCTCTGTTCATGCAAACTCATATACTCAAGAACACACACAGACAAGCTTAGTAATTATTCCCCTACAGTTACTATTATTGAAATGAATGTGTCTCTATGATCATCCTCCAACTCCACTGAGAGCCACAAAACCATGTTCCATGAAAAGAGAAGAGAGAGGATATGGCCCATAGACTGGGCTCCAACACCTGACTGGGTTCCCTAAGGCCTAGAAGGAAAAATGCCCTAACTCAGGCTAGGGCTGAAACAGGCTGGAAACTGGAGGGACTAGGTGGAGGGCAAGGAGCAGGCTGAGGGCTGGATGCCTATGGGTTGATTGTGCAGACCATGTTTCACGAACATAGACTAGACAACTTTCCATGCTGTCCTCAAGGGGCAGCTTAGTCCTTCAAGAGGAACTAAGCCTGGCTGTGCTCATCAGTGACTCAAAAAGCTAGCCACTCTATGAGGGGTGGGCTATGAAAGCAGCTTTGTACCTATGACTTGGCCAAACTGTGTGAGGGAAGAGGAGGACCGAAGGGTAGCCTCACTGACAGAGGGGCATCACGCATCTCTGAGAACCAGGAGAGAGAGAGCACAGTCAGAGCTGGCCAGACACTGTTTCCAAAAGGAGGCCATGCCCTGTGTAGGGCTGGCACAGAGATGTGGGTGGAGTTCGTCACCCACAGCCTTCTCTGCAACTTTTCACAGCCACTCCTGGCCCGTCTCTGGGGTGCCACCTTCTCTCCTCCCTTCCATGTACAATGTTAGCGCCAGGAACAGGTTGATGCGGAGACCCATGCCAAGCACCTGGAACAGCAGGGAGCCGTGACTATGAGGGGCAGCCGTGCAGTCAGCACTTCTCTGCAGGCTTCCAGCAGATGATTCATGTGGCTGTTCCTGCTTTAGGCTCAGGAAAATGCACTGGAAATGGCGGGCCCTTGTCTGAGCTAGTGCATTGTTTTGTTTCATCTGAAATGGTCAAATTCTAACTTGGGTTGGAAGGTTGTTAGCACACAGCTGGGCAGAATAGTGACCTGGGAAGTAGATGTCAGCTGAATGGGGAGAGGACCTCTCTAGCTTTTATCCTAGACTTGGCTCTTTCCTAACCCCGACTTTTCCAGCCACGCATGCTTCTGCTCTTCTGCTTTCTGGGTCCAAACCCCCTTCTCATCAGCACCACTCCTACAGCCTCTGAGTTTGTGCTCATTCTCACACCATCAGGTCCACCTTTAGAAGGTCTGTATTATCACCCTAGAGCGGTGCCCTGCAAAACCAAGACTCTTCCTGGCCCTTCTCCAAATCCCCTCTATCTTCTTGCCCCTCACCTTCCTCATCAGCTCAATAACTGTGGGGTACTAACCACCAAAAATGCAGGTCCAGTCCCTCTAGGACTCATGGATCCCTGCAGACTCCTTTCACACTATCTTCCCCTTTCCAGTCCTTCAATCTCCTCTCTGCTTCCATTCAAGCAATCTAGTTCACAAGTTCCTCTGAAACTGGCTCAGGACACTCTTTTTTTTTGGGGGGGGGGTTCTTTATAATACCTGCCCACCACATCACTGCTTCACATGGCATCTATTCACAATATATTTGCCATCAAGCAAAGCTGTCATGTGCTTCATGTGACCCCAAAGCCTCCCTTTAATTCCTCTCACATTCCCAGCAAGCTCTGCTTCCATGCCAGAGGGTCAACATCTCCAGGGAAGGTCTTTAGGGTGGGGCTCAAGTGCGAGCTGTAGATTAGGCATTCCCTCCCTATTCTGCTTCCTATTAACCATATGTTCTGTTTACAGGGTAGCCTCTTGAAATGTGGGCTCTGAATCCCAGCTCAGAGCTACTGTAAGGATTCCACCAGGTGGATATGAAATGCCCTTGGTCAAGCATCAGGCACAGACTAGGAATAAGCACATGCACCTGTGAGCCAGGCAATGTGTCACGTGCTTGGTTAGTGTGAAGATGTGGGTGAGATCATGGGATGCTGATGGTAATATAGCAGAACACTGCTTCCCAGCACAGCCCCAACAGCTGGTAAACACCAGTTGCTTAATAGATGTTTACTAAATTAACCAAAGAACATATGAACTCCATTACTAATGGGAAGGACTAAAAGGGTCCCAGTGTTACTAGGCACCCTGAGAGTCTCTCCTAAGCTCACCTCTCCTAATGTCTCATCCTGAAGGACTACTGGGCCTCCTAACACCAAAGACATCAGCGATACAACCCTATATGCCTCCCATTCCCAGATACTGCTCCCAGCTGTCTGGGAAACAACAGGGGATCGACCGCTGCTCAGCCTCTAGGCACTGTTCTGCAATTTCCTTGAGAAATAAATAATCAAGGGAGCATCAGACAAGTGTCTATTCCCTTAACATCTGCTCCCTCTGATGAGCTCTGCTCTGGTCCTTTCCCTGCAGCCTCGTCAAGCTGCTGGGCCACCAGTTCTTCTGTGGTGCATGAAGGCTGCCTCTCAGGGACAGATGTGTGTGTGCTTGTGTGGCAAAAAACAGTCTATGTTTTCTCAAAGCAAAGAAAGCACCTGCTTCCCAGAAGGGAGAGAATACAACTCCTGAAACAAGAATGAGGAGTCTCCCCACTTCAGTCTCTCAACCTAAAGACCACATGGCACCTCTGAGAACCACACCAGTCTACACACAGCCTTGCTGCTGGCTGAAAGACTGAGGGGTCTTTTTTGTGATAGTAGCAAACTTGCAAATCCCTGAAACAGGCAGGGATTTAAGTTTTGATCATGGGGGATCTCCATGAGGACACACACATACACACACACACACACACACACACACACTGAAGCATGCTATACTGTGGAGACCCAGTTCAGGTATCACTGAGAATGGAAGTCTCTTCTCACCATTCCACTGAATCCTAGGATAGAGTCCGTGCCTTCATGCATGATGTCCCTCATGCATCACAGCACTTGGAGCACTTCTCAGCAGGGGGTGCATTCATCCTTCCCTTGAGTTCATGTGCTTTGTGACTACAGGGGCCATATGGCAAAGTACCTTGGAGGAACCCCAGTCTGGAGTTGAGATCCTCTACCGTCACATCTGTACCTGACAACAACGCATGTGGAAGTAGACACTGTCAGGCGCCATGGTGAGTCTGTCCATTTCTGTCCAGCAACAAGTCACTGGAGCCTCTTGGACTGGAACCCACTCAATGCCATCTCACAGACCACCACCTGTGATCGTACGCTTCTTCTCCCTACCTTGTCTCTGGGCACAGCTTGCTTTTTGAAACAGAAATTATCCTGAGAGAAAAACATTTAGAAGTATCACAAATGAGCGCCTAAGAATTCTTGAGGCCTGAGGAGAGGCATGTGAATGGTTCACAGTTAGAAAATCTGTCCCCAAAGACACTGTGGGGAAAAACCCTTCCTTGCCTTTAAGTTGTGGATCTGAGGTCATCCCTGTGTCTGGATGACATCACCAGATAGAACTGGAATGTACAGATGCTGAGAGCTGGAGGCCCCCAGCCCGGGGGGAGGGGACGCTGGAATACCACAAAGGCTCTTTTGATCACCCCTCATCCACCCACACCCTCTGTTGGGGGTGCCTAAAGACAGTCTCAAGTCAGACAGTGACTTTTGACCTCAGCGAAGGAGCGCCTGAAGGAGGAGGGACATACCAGAGCTGAAGCGCCTGGAAGGGAGAAAATAATAATAATACTACGTGCCTGTATGGGCTGCTCGTTCTGCCAAAAGTCTGTGGAGTTAATTGCAGAGAAATGCATTTTAGAATAAGATATTGGAAAACCATCCTCTCCGTCACTGGCCACAGTGATTACAATTATTTATGCGGCGTCGCCATGGCCTATGTGTTTCACAGCAATTACGCTATTGATCTCATGGTTCAGAGGCACTGAGCAAAACCCACAGACACTGTTCGTGATCCTTTGGGAATTATTTCTCCCATGTTCCAGATGTGGAAACTGAGGGCAGCAAGTAAGTCACCAGGGCCATGAGAATCAGTGGCTGGAATAGTAGACTTGATCATGAGTATACTCATACAAATGCCAATGTTATATTAACATATTAGTGCTAACCTGGTCAGGTATTGCTTTGGTCGGCATTTACTCTGTCCTGGTGGTTTTAGGATTCCCCAGGAAATTAAATAATGTAGTAGCTCAAATGGGTCTTACAAGTTTCAGATTCAGCTCGCCAGGAACAAGCAACATGAGTTTTGAGAAATTAGTCAACTTCTCTAACCTTTGCTTTTCTCACTCATGAAACATAGTAATATCTACCACATTTGGATGATGTGACAGTGTATAGTGAGTTCGTGGATGGCATTCCTTTAGCACACGATCAGAAGTCATTAAAACTGTTAGCCCAGGATATTCCATGGATCATAGCACACACCTATTAGCCCATGTTCCCCATCTCCGTATTTCCTGGCTTTGCCACTGTAAGGGGGAGAGGGAAGCCTTGCTGTCTGTCTTGTATGCCTCAGTACTGAGACTCACCATAGACTCAGTGACACTTCATTCTTCCTTGATGTGAATGATATTGAGGCAGGGGCGGGCCTTGGACCTCTGTTTCTAACTGGGTCTTTGACAAAGGTAGAGATGGTCCTTTAACTCTGAATTCCCTCTCTGCCTTCTGCACTGCATCCCCAGATGAATTTCTCCACTAGCTCTCCTTCAGCTCAGAGTCAGTATGAAGCTAGTCATGATTCTACAAAGTCTCATTTGTAAAATCTGCTGACTCTTCCATGTTTGGAGAACATGTTAAGGGGTAAACTGTATTGCACAGTGTGAGTCTTAGACTATATAGAATTACTTCTCCTTCATAAAGCTTCTTGCTATGGGAGGTTCCATGTTTCTGGAGCATAAGCTCTTATATTGTGTGCTGTTGAGGGGTAGATGGCAGTCATGGGCTGACAGTAAAGCACAGTGTGCTCATCTTGATCTAACCTAAAGATAGTGGGAAGAGAGGAAGTACAGAGATGGAAGGTAATGGGGCTTACTAATCAGTGACAGCCCTGGCTGTTCAAGGAGTGGTGGAACCAAGTTGGAAGGGGAAACCAGCTTGTGTGGAAGGACAAAAGCAAGTTCCAGTTGTACTGACTGTCAGGTGGTGGTGGCATTATCAACTGAGGGTCTTGGTGCCTTTGGAAGCTCAGGACTAGTGCCTGGACAACAGGTCAAAGCTAAGGAGACTGTCACCCTAGAGGTTGACTGCGAGACATGACATCGAAACGGTTCCCAGAGCTACAGTTTGAACCACCCTTCCAGATGGATGGAGCCTTTTGTTTTCTCTGTTGGGGTCACATTGGATACAGATCAGAGTACAGAGTACAGACTAAGCATTTGGATAATAGGAGAGGAAACAAAGATCACATTTCTCCACGCCCTTTCATGTTGCTTCCAGACAAGCAAAGCAGCTCACGAAGCTGAAAAGTGAGAGCCCTCTTTCATGCCTACCCACAAAACTTAAAAACACACAGGCCATTTCTTTGAGGAGCACAGAAAAACATGCCTGCAAATGACCTTCTCTAAACTGTCAACCGCTACGCCTGGATTCCAGTAAGAGCGGAGATAAAAATACTCTACTCAAGGAGATAACCTTGGGGAGGGGAAGAGTGTGGTCAAGAGGGAGACCCTGATCTGCCTGGAAGAAAATCTGAGCCTGGCCCTATCATGGCCTATACCAGTACCAGTCATCTCTCTAGGAATCATTGAAGAATGACAGGGATAGATGCTCTCTAAGGTCCAGATTACAAAATTTCATAATTATATGTAGTGGTATGTAATTATATTACCATATGTATCTATCTGTCCATCTTTATTATATATAATGCAATATATCCATATATATGTATATATAGAATGCAACACACACACATGCGCACACACACACACACACACACACACACACACTTGTTTTAGCCCCACTGCTCCCAGGATAAGAGAGACTGGAACTCCTGGCAAAGGGTTAACAGATGACAGAAAGGAAGATGGAGGAGTCAGAGGCTTTTTTTTGAAGAACTAAAGAAATGCACCATTTTGTACCATAATTTTCATAGTTTTACTTAAAGCTGCTTTGGGGACACCCCCCCCAAAGTCAATGTGAGTTTTAAAATCCAAAAATATCTACTATTATTTTAAAAAAAACCCTAAAACCTTCAAGATTTATTTCCTACACTGACCTAGGTTTGAAACAAAACGGTGCACATCCTGAGGATTCAGGTTGGTTCCTTTTCTCACCTGTAGACCTTAGATCAGTGCTTCTGGTCAGCATCCAGCCAATGTCTGATAAGAAAGGAGGAAAAATTGTAAGAAGGGAGGCAGAGAAGAGGGTGAGAGTTGGAGAGCAGAGGGATGGAAAACTAAGATTTTTTTTTTTTTGGTCTTTTTGAGACAGGTTCTCCCTGTAGCCCCAGCTGGCCTGGAACTCTCTCTGTAGACCAGGCTGGCCTTGAACTCACAAAGATCCGCCCACCTCTGCCTCCCAAGTGCTAGGATTAAAGGTGTGCACCACCACGCATGCCTGAGAACTAAGATTTTATAGGTTCTTATATTGTCCAACTCAAGAAGAGGTCTCCACCGAGCCCTCAAGTCCCCGTGACTAGGTTATCCATCCTGCCTCATGGCCCGTAGACCTTGATCTAGTAAATGGCCTTCTCACTACTTTACTCCCCATGCCCAGGAGAGACACAACAGAAAAGCCTCTGTGTTCTTCAGCCTGCCAGGATCCTGATCATACCAGCTTCCTACATTTCAAAGAGAGATAAAAAGGAGCCAGCAGCCAGGCTGCCTCACAGCACTCAACCTCCTCCCAGATTTCAGGGCAGGTGATTACTTCCTCAGCCTCCAATGGGCTATGAGCACCTTTGATTTCAGACACTACCTAAAAATACTATGTGTCAGGAATTTCAAGGCTATCTCCTCCACCGTGTTAGCCACGTTGTTATCTGGCTAGAGTTTCTGCCTTTCCTCTCCCTCTGTCCCTTTCTGGATGTCACCATTGGTGCCTAAGTTGACTACTGAGGAGGGCTGGGAATGTGGAGACATTTCTGTGGCTGGGGCTTGAGAGTGAGAACCAGAAGGCCTCTCTTACTGCTCCAATGGGAGTGGGCTCTGAGAGTCTCCTTTTCTCTAATTCACTCCATCATTAAACACTAATTGAGCACCTACTGTATAAAATCCTGCTCAGAGATGTGGAAGATTTAAAGGGAAGTTGGCTTGCTCTCACCTCCATGGCCTCCTTGTCTAAAACAATTAAACTTCATAAGGCAATTTAGAAAGCAATTCACATTTATTTTCCAATTTAATTCACACCAAACATGGTAAGTGAACAACATGCATTTCTGAGTTAAAATGAGCCACTATCCCAAGAAGATAAGGAGGACAGTTATTTTATTCACGTTCTGTGTAGAAATAAGTGAAGAGTTTCAGAGGCCAATTGACACACCCAATGCCAGAGAGAGCTAACAAGCGGGGAGCTCAGGATTTCACTCAGGTCATTTGCCAACCACGCCACCTTCTCCTGAGTGAAGCACAGCCAGATACCAGGCTGTACGGGCCCTAAAGAGAAGGAGTAAGTAACTGTCAGATGGGCACTTCACTGCAGGGCTGCACCTTGAGTTGATTTTAGAGGAAGAAGAATACACCTCGTGGGGCAGGCGAGTGGGAGCCAGAGTAGGGATCGCAGAAAGCACTGTATGTATGCAATAGAAAGTAGCCAGATGTAGTCAAGGCTCGAGACTCAAAGGAACATGGTGAGAAGGAGGTCTGGGATAGAAGGTTAAATACAGGCATAAGAGACTTTTGAATATTCATCAAGGCTCTGGGCTATAGTCTGGAGGCAAAGGGAGAGTCTTGTATATTTCAAAGCTGAGAGCTGATCTTATCTTTGTAAAATAATAGACATAATACATAATCTTCATCTCATTTTTCCAACTTGGAGAATTTGCTGTAAGACCCTCAAAGATATACATTGAATTCCTTTAACAAGGTAAGTATCTACCTATTCTTTGAAATAATGAAAACACAAAATGCTATACCACCATGTTTTTGAATTTTTTTGTATTACATACATCTTAATCATATTTAAATTTTCTTCCTTATCTGCACTCCCTGATAGCCTGCCCACCTGATTTCATGCATTCTGTCATATATGTATTTGTTTTTTTATTAATTTTATTTATTTATTTATTTATTTATTTATTTATTTATTTATTTTTATGTTACTAATCAAATCTAGACCCGTATGTGTATACCTGGATGTCCCTTGGCGTGAATTCGTCCACCGGAGGCTGTTCAGTCAATATAGCGTCACTCTCTCTGATTTGAAGTGTTCATATTTCCTCAATTTTCTAAGAGTTACATTTTTATGTCTGAGTTGGGGTAATAATACATTTCTTTGCAGCAATCTAACTGAAGTTTTGGAAAACCTTGACATTTTTAATACAAACCGAATGAATCAATTTAGGCTCTTGGAAAATGGTGGCTTTAGTATTTTAATTTCCTTCTCTTCTGATTGAGCTGTTATGGGGGCAGAGACCCTGAACTCTTTACTGCCTTCTAAAATTTTATTAAAACTTCTCTATAAAACATTTACTCAATAGTAGTTTCACACCTCAAACTTTGAAAAGGGTTTCCATGTATATTACATAGGAGTGGTCCTCACAGCCTTGGGGTTTATAACCCTTAGGCCCCAGCTTTCTAGCAGAAGAGGAACAAAAGTCAGGATGTGAAATGTCTTCACACATTCCTGTTACCTTTGTAAGCTCCATGAAGTCTCACTGCTCCGGAGCCTGCTGCCATTACCAGCGGGCCTCGACACTCATTTTCTCTTAACGGTTCTGCAAGTAAAACACTGGGGCTCTGACTCAGAAAACCCACCGTTTAGTCCCCACCTTCTTCAGTTCCAGCAGTGCAGAATAAGATGAATAAACAGAAGCTGTACACCTGCCTGTTGCTTGGTCTTAGTTACACTGTTGTGTTATGTTGCGTTGTGTTAGATTTACTTGGGTTGGGTTGAGTTCATTGCATTGGATTAAACTGAGTTGGACTGGATTAGACTGGATTTGGTTGAGTTAGATAGGTTGAATTAAGTTGGGTTGAATTACCTTGAACTGGGTTGGCTTTACTGGTCTGAGTGGGATTCAGCCTTGCTGAATCCCCAAGTGTTCCGGATTGTTTCCATGTCATCCGATGCCATTTACTCACTCTTACTGAATCACAGTGGTTTCACAGTGTGACCACATTTTGTGTAGCAAGAGCAAAATGCTGCCTGACAAGCAAAAGACAGTACCACATTGCTTGGACACCAGCTTCGGGACCCTCCTGGGCAGTCCCTTACCTCAGGAAGCTCAAGTTACACCCATGCAGGCTGCTTTAGAAAGGCATAGGAAAAGAGCCAAAGGCAAGAAGAAGAAGAAAGAAACAGAGCAAGGGCTGGGGGAGAGGCGGCTAGGTCTGCATGCCAGCGAGCAATCTCTCTGAGTGCAAGAATCTGACTCCTGGGAAAGGCTGGGATCTGTTTTCCCTCCAGACTGGAGGGGTCAATGAAACTCAATCCTGAGTGTGTGCGATACAAGGTCACAGACAGAGGCAAGGCAATGTCAGAAGTTCATCTACACACAACAAGTGAGCTTGCGGGTGGGTGGAGGGAGGGCAGGTAGACAGGAGGGTAACACTCCCTAGAGTGACCTTGGGGGGTTGGCATCCTTCTTAACCAGACAGGTGCACACTTGCATCTTTCAGCAGAAGCCACAGTGAGCTTAACCCATTGGTAGCTCCACCTGCTCATTAAAGGAGAACCAATGAAGAAAAAAGAGCAATACTAGGCAGAAGCCAGACCCCCAAGGGAAGGCTATCAGTTTAGTGTGTGCCCAGTTGCTCTGGATACTGGGGAGCTAGACCAGAGGAGGAGGAGGATTGGCTGCTCTGCTCCTTCGTCCTGTCCCTTCTAGGGCTCGGAGCCCAGGATGCAGGCTCCCTGCCTCACCCTCCAACCTCCCACAGAGGAGAAGCTCTCACTAATGCCTTTACTTTCTGTGTTATTTCCCAAAAAATTGGAAGGAGGGGAAAGTATTTCAGAGACTCTTATCATTGTGTGCTTGGCTTCCTTTTCTCTTCTCCCCATTCCAATCTCATCTATCTCTGAAGGTAGAAATCTAATACATCTGTGCTCAGAACAACAGGTAACCCCAGCAGCTACTGCAGGCTGCACAGAGCTGGAGAGGGCCCGCTCAGCAAGATGCTTCTATGTGCATGTGGGTGTGTGAGTGCCTGTGAATATATGCGTGTGGCCACCCCACCCCTGTGCCTGATCATTTGTGTGAGTTCCTAAGCCTTTCTTAAAACCAGTATACAATCTGCACAGAATCTTGCATCTCCTCCTGCTGCCAGTAGGTGGCAGAGCTGACTTGGTCCAACTATGGGAAGAATATACTTATTTGTACCTTGACATTGCTCATGCAGAGGTTCTGGCCACGAAGATTTTAGGGAGAGCTCATCAAAATTCATGGGCTTCCCTCTTCTACCTCTCCTGTTCTTTTCTCTCTGCTTCCCATGATTTTATTAATGTTTATGAAACACCTGCTATATAGTTTTTAGACTTGGTAGTCATTGATTCTGCATGTTGGATTCATAAAAAATGCAGTTTCCCAGGCCCTGTCCCATGCTTCTCATTCACACCCTCACTCAGCAGAGCTGCAGAGATCCAGGAACCTGCCTTTGTGGTGACCCAGGGCTCCCACTTAGACCTGTTTATTGGCCTTGTGTCATTGATAATTCCCCATCCCCCCCACTACTTCCTACCCTTCAGCTACTTGGCCATCACACCCCTCTACCCTGGGGCTTCAGTTCTGCAGTTCTCAATGTTTTTTTTTTTTTAATTTTTTTTTTTTTTTATTTCTGTATGTGTATGAATGTACTGTCTGCATGCAGGTCTGTGCACCCGTGTCGTGCAATGCCGCACGGAGGTCAGAAGAGGGTCTCGGATTCCCCTGGAACTGGAGTTCTCCTGGAATTGGAGTTTCAGACGGTTCTCAGCCGCCATGTGGGTGCTGGGGATCGAACCCGGGTCCTCTGTAAGAGTGGTCGGCGCTCTTAACCGCTAGGCTATCTCTCCAGCCCAGTTCTCAATGTTTTTTTAAAATTTATTTTATGTGTATGAGTGTTATGCCTGCATGTATGCAAGTGCACCTATGTTGTGCAATGCCCAGGGAGGCCATAGGAGGCTGTAGGAGGACATAGGATCCTCTGGGACTGGAGTTATATAGAGTTGTTAGCTACCATGTAGGTGCTGGGATCTGAACCTAGGTCTTGTCCAAGAGCAGCCAGTGCTCTTAACCTCTGAGACATCTCTCCAGCCTCCCAGCTCTGCAGTCTTAAGCAATCACTCTTTTTTCCTGCTTATTTCCTGGTGTTATGAGACTTCTGGATGTCCTGTTCCCTCTGAAGTTTTTCTCGCTCCGTAGAGAGAAGAGCTGTCATCCTCACCACACTCCTGTGCCCTCTCCTCACCCCAGCATCCCCCTCCACAGATGCCTGAATCCAATGGCCCTGGTGGAAAGTCCCACAAATGAGCAACCTGAAGCTTCCCGGGGGCACAGTGGAGAAGCAGAGCATCTCCCTTGAAAGGCAGCATGGTATGAGATCCAAGTGGTCTCTCTGGCACTTGGGATGTTAACACAACCAGGCCCTCAAGTCCCTGTATCCAGCTCACTTTGACTGTATGGTTTACAACAGCAGAAACGGTTCTCTCCCAAGTGTTGAGAGTTCCGAAGTTGGAAATCACAGTGTTCCAGGTCACATCTCTGAAAGCCACAGAACCATCCTCTTCCTGTTTCTTGTGGCTGCTCAGAGCCCTTGGTTTTCCTTTGCTTGCGGTAGCATCCCTTCTTCCTCATGTCTCTGTCTTAATTCCCGTCTTCTATAGACACTGCAATGCAGACTGATTTTATCTTAACTTGCTTCTAACTACGAAGAGCCTATATCTAAATCAGATCTCATACAGAGGTACCAACATTTCTTTTAGAGGACTGCATTTCAACCTATGGTAGACTGCAAACTGAAAAGGCTCCCTTCGTTTCCTTTCTACCAATGGGACAGGAATGCTAAAGGAGGTCTCAGTGCCTCCCTAACTATCAAACTATCTTTCACACTGCATAAAGTCGTTTCCTTTGGTGGACAAAGGAACACTCCCATATACCCTTTATGACATTCTGGATTAGAAGAGTTTAAAGCCTGTAACTTTGTGTTTCCCTAAGCAGTGGTTTTGAGTATGGTCCCTGACCAGCAGCATAGGAGGATTTGACAGCAATACAAAGTCTGTGAACTCACTTAATCAGGAGCTTTGGAGGGGGGGGGGTGTGGTGTGTGGACCCAGCAGTCAGCAATCTGTATTTAATCATCCCAGTCTTGATGCTTTCTAATTCTTGAAGTAATGGCTCTAGAAGCAGAGACATAAGGGTGCCCCCAGCAAGCGTCAGCAACCAAGCACATCCTTAATTTTCCCAAATCTCTCCATTCATCTGGTCTGAGTTCTACTGCCGGAATGCCCCTCCCTAAGGCCCTCTCCCATGGCCTCCTGTGAGCAGCTGGGAAGTGTCAGCCATCCATTCCCTTCCTACTCTCAGCCAGCTTCCCTCCTGCAGCCTCTCTTCACCTGGCTGCCCCCTCAAACATACCTGTTATTTCCTCACCTCCCTCCAGCTCTTTGTCTTGACAGAGAGGCGAGCTTGGCAGGGGTTGGTTAAGATAACTCTGATCACACACAAAACAAACTGTTATTTTTCTATCTGCCAAGCTGCTGAAGGCAAGGACGTCAAGCCTGGATGTTCGTGAACTACAGATCTACAGTTGTCCTAGCGTGTCTGAGTTCTAAAGCAAGCCTTTTTCTTGTTGTTTTTGTGTTTTGTTTTCAATCATGGTCCAGTCCCAGGGAGGTTCAGGTGACAACCTCTTGGATGCTGTTTATGCCAACAATGACACTCTCTGCACACATTTCCCGGCCCAGGAATGAGCAACTTATGTGAATTAGGGATGGTGGGTCACACCTGGCATGACCTCTTCATGTTTCTGATGCTCTGGAAAGGCTGGTTCCCAGCCACCTGGAGCTGAGATGCTGGTGTGGGGATGGGGGTGTTCACACACACACACCTGTAGGCAGGCAGATAGCTAGGCAGAAAGAGGTCCGAGGGATGGACAGGCGTTAGAACTTAATGAACACTAAAAACTTTACTGATACTGCTGGGTGTGGTGGTGCATGCCTTTAGTCCCAGCACATGAGGAGGCAGAAGCAGGTGGATCTTTATGAGACTGAGGGCAGCCTGGTCTACATAGAGAGTTCCAGGCCAGCTGGGCCACAAGACCTTGTCTCAAAATGATAAGAAAAAAGTTAAAGTTATTTCAGCGGGAGGGGTGGAGAGGATCACAAAGTCTTCTACAAAGAGACTAAGGTGCAAGTACTAAAGTTGTGCGTGTGTGTGTGTGTGTGTGTGTGTGTGTGTAAGTGTGCTTATGGTATAAACTCCCTGTAAGTCCCTGGGAAGTCTGCCCAGCTTCAACACAGATGCGAAGGGAAACAGTAGGAAAGAGGGGAGAGAAGAAATGTAGAAACAGGAAGCCCTAGACATCCCACAAAGAAGGGGGCCCCAAGCAGAGGGTCTGGACAAGTTTGTATCTGGTTGCTACACTTTCTTTATCTCAGTCACCGAATTCAACCTCCTCATAGTAGAACCATTGTGAGGAAACAATGTGATCAAAATGAATGCAGGGAGGAGAAAGGTTTGCAAAGAGACTGTGTGAAGAACGGGACAATTTTACAGGCAGGCCCTTTGGGTTGAGGCATAATTTGCACAGAATCTATAAACCAGACAGACAAGGGCTTGCTTGAGTGTAGCCTTCCTAGAAGGGCCACCTGCGTTGTCTGTTCACCTGGGCGATCAGCAGAATGTGGGCTGTGTGCATCACACAACAAGTAGGTAGCATGGCTGAGGGTCCTGATCACAAGGGGACTTTGCCCAGAAGGAACAGAGTCCTTCTGCAGCTAATTGCTTCAGTGAGCTCAAAGCCCTTGTCTCTACTTCCTAAATGCCTTGTTTAATACATATACTTTTATTTTATTTTTGATATTCTTTCCATTTTTAAATTGAACTTTTGTGTATTTCACATAGAACATCTCAATCTTAATTGCCTTTATTCCCCTTCCCCCACCAACGCCCTTCCACAGGCTCCCCTATGAGAATGCATTCAGTCTCTCATCTATGTGAAGGCCCATTGTATTGAGTTAGATATTCTTCAGTGCAAGTTCATCCACTGAGATCTAGTCAGCCCATTCAGAGTCCCTCGATCTAAGAGCAGCTCTTCCTCACCTAGCATAATCGGCTGCCAATATTTCTTCTGCTAAGATTGGGATCTGCTGTCCATTTCCACGGTTCTATGCTGGGTTTTGTCTGCTTAAGCATGCATGGGTTTTGTGCATATTGAAATCACCACTGTGGGATCATATGAACAGGGTCCTTGGAGCTTGTATGATTCTATTTCCATATGGTCATGTGCCTCCTTCCCATTCTTTCTGTCCCCTCTTCTGCAATGGTCCCTGAGCCCTGGGTGAGTGGATGAAGCTTAATATAAGAATCCTGTCTGAGGATCCTGCTCTCCACACTTTGGTCATCCGTGTCCTTCTGTGTTCCTGGCCCTCTGTTGAATGAGGAAGCTTCATTAGTGAGAGCTGAGAGGTTCATCAGTGTCCTCTTTATCTCTTGTTCTACGTTGCCTGAGGCTTAGGAATACATGTATTCTTGATCTATTGTGACTTACTTTGCACAGAGTGTTTAGGAAGTCATTGGGTCACTTATTTTTCTTTCTTTCTTTTTCTTTTTTTTTTTTTGAGTCAGGGTCTCCCTATGGGGGTATCCCAGAACTCACTATGTAGACAAGGCTGGCCTTGATCTTAAAAAGATCTGCCTGCCTCTGTCTCTGGAGTGCTGGGATTACAGGTATGATTCCTGGTTTATTGGGTCACTCATTGAAACAAGTGGAGATACTTAGGAAGAAAAGAATGTCTCCGAACCCCTGTGGATACTGTGATCTCAGGTTCTTATTTCTGTGAATTACAGAGCCACTCAGACTAAGCAGGTCAGTCAATCCCCCATTGCTCTGAGGTTCCCTTCAGAAAATGCAAGCAAGAAAGGCTTTGGGATGAAAAATACAAGGTTCAAGGAGAGGGTCCATTTATATCAGTGTATTCTCCTCTGGCACAGATGAAATACACTGGTGACATAATGGAAATTCATGGACGTTAGAGATATATGGAAGGAGAGACTCATAACTCAGGTAGCCATTGAGCTGTGATCCCCATGACTTCACTTTGTCCAGCTCTTCTTCTCTCCCACCCCCAAACCTGGGCACCTGACCGTAAATCACCTGAGTCTGCACACTGCTGGGGTTGGCGCTTGATTCATGGAACCAATGGACAGATGCTTGGTTGGAACACAAAGCCAAGCAGAGGAGGAGCCTTCAGGGTCCTGGCACTGAGGCTGCTTAGGGACTGTTCAGTGAAACTTCTTAGACTGGTTTACGCTCAGGGCCCCAAAGCACCATCTTGCCCAGCTCCTGGCTTTTCATGCTTTTGCCAGCTGAGGTTGGCCAAGCACATGGGATCGGACCATAGAAACCAGCATCACGGGATCACCCTCTCTGCCATCCTCCTGACGCTTTTCTCTTATCACTCTGCCCCTGGATTGGGGATTTGATCAAATTTGTCGGTAGTAGAAGGGAGGGGGATGGGGCCGATGGTAGATACATGGGTATTTACCTGTTTCTTCTTAGACTATAAAGATGTGGATGTGTTGATGAAGAGTAATTATAATCACAGTGCCATGTGGCCCATCAGACCTTAGGGTGATGCAGCAGACTGTGCTTGCATCAGCTCCTCCAATCTTAAGAGTGATCTGGGGACTTGAGCATGGAGCAGGAAGAGCAGAGCCTCAGCACCAACTCCCCAACTTCATGACTGACCTGGCTTCTCCTCACACCCCTCAGCAGGACTCAAGGCAGACAGACACTCCTCTCCAGTCCCTGGAGGGGTATGCTCTTGAGGCTGTCACTGCACCAGGCACTCCTCTGGGAGGACCTCATGGCCCACAGCTGAACCAGATCCTGCTAGTCTGCTACAGTGGCAACCATGCTTAGGTTAAGAGTGTTACTGCAGACAACCCCAAATTAAAATAAAAATCTGGGATGCCATCTACAGGTCTGTCATAGTAGGAAGATATCATCATCATCATCATCTTCATCATCATCTGTCTCTTCAGTTGCAAAACAACAACAACAACAACAACAACAACAACACAATATCAACCAGAAGACTGATGAGATCCTGGCCCATACGGAACCACTCAGAGCTAACCAGAGACAGGCCGAGAATGACTAACAAGGGCCCAGGAAGCATCTGTACTGTTTACTAAAATGAGATTCTCTCTGCAAAGCTATTGAAGAACTGCAGACAAGGACATCGACCAGCAAATCCCCAGATGGGATACTCGATACTGAGATCCAAGAGGAGAGTGAGAAGAATGGATAGAAAGAGGAGAAAAAGGAAAGAAGAAGAGAGAAACAGAAAGGTGTGAGAAGAGGATGGAGAGAAATCAAGACATTTAAACTATCTGCTGAGTATGAATCTCGCATGAAAATGTCCTAATGTGTTTGCATTTCCTGGTAACAATAATTTATGTTTTTATTTATTCTGACAGGGTGTGCACGTCACTAATCATTGTTTTAGTTCATTTCCCCCCAATGATGGATTGTGATAAGTCACGTCGGTTGTTAATAATGCTACAATTTACTTAACAAATTTTTGAGCCTGTAGTACAGCTTCATTAATATGTTTAATTTATCGTTACAATTCCTCCAGGTTAATGGTTTGAAAGTATGTTGGAGTTTAATCTGGGTAGTTATTATAAAGCACTTGTTTCTCGTTAAAATGTAAAACTGAGATATTGAAGATTTACTTGGGATAAAATGACCAGAATAAATCTCCCCCTCATCTGTGCACGGGGAAGGGAATGGGATTTGACTATTGAAAACATGCAATGAATTGAAGAGTCCCCTTCAGATAGGTTTAAAGTAATTTCACAGATTAAATGGTTTTTCCTTAGGGTGAATGAGAGTCCTGCCTGAAGCTACAGTTTGTTCTGGAAGGATTCTATGGGTGCTATAGGCAGGGAGGGACACTAGAGAATGGATGAGAACTGAATTATGCCAAAAATAGAAGCCCTAGAGATTCCTGGGAAGGTATTGAATATCGGGTGGTGAGTGACGAGAAACAGAATCCACTTTACGGGCCTTCCTGTGTCCTCAAGAAAAGATGACAGTCATAACCCCCCCCCCAACAGAGCACAGAGAAGAGCCAGTAGCTCCCTCTTCTCTGCCTGTAATTTTTCTAGGACCTCTGACTAGCAAATTGTCACAAACACAGTGACATCCAGGCTGATGCATGCCTTGCCCTTCCTTCACTTCCAGAGTTCCTCCAACTGGCCTTTTCTCTGGTAACATCTAACTGCATCATGAAGAAGACTGCAAGTCTCACTCAATGGCTTCTGGTTAACTACACACCCAGCTGCTCAGAGTGGCTTCTGGAGTACTTAAAATTTCTCCAGGGGGAGCAGGGAGCTGGCAAGATAGCTAAGCAGTTAAAGATGCTTTGTTGCCAAGCCTGAAGACCTGAGCTCTATCCTGGAACCACGATCTAATATTAACTAATTACATTTATAACCATCCTATTTCCAAGTAAGGTCACACTGTGAGGCACTGGAAGTTAGCAGTCCAGCACAGTCATCTGGAATGAGAGGAATCACAAATCAACTAAAAATGCTTCGTAAATATACTTTATGCATATTGTCTTACTCCAGTTTATGTTTCTAGGAGAATGTTATGCTGCAGAGTTATATATAATGTTATACACATATATTGTTTATATATGCTATATAAACATGCATACTGCTTCAGCTTCTCTGGAGGGTGAAGTATTGTAGAACTTGGACTTGGAAACCTGCAAGCCCTTAACTAAAGGCTCCTGGGGTTCCCCTTCCCAACACAGCTCCCTCTTGGACTTGCTCACTTCGCTCCCATCTCCTTAGCTTTCCCACTCCCTGTCCAATACCAGCTCTGCCTCAGGGTGACTCTATCCCTGAGATGCTTTCTCTGAGCTCCACAGGTGTCTTCTCCACCCACCTAGTTTCTCAAACAGCATCTCCTCAGAGAGGCCTTCTTCCCTGACTCTCCCAGCACTAGTGCCTCCCATTCCACCGACACATCTCACTTCTCTGGTTTTATTTTTCTCATAGTATAACTTGAAACAACTAGCTAGTTACCTATTGTCTCTTCCCTCTGCGAGAATGCAATTCCTAGAGGCAGGAATCATGTCTGTCCCTTTCTCGTGCATAATATCTACACCCAGTATAAGGACAGAGCTGGTATTTAGGAAAGTATTGTGTCAGGAAGGGAGTTAAGGAGATGAGAGGCAGGGAAGAAAGGAAGGAGAAAAGAAAGGAAAGAAAGAAGAATAAAGGAAGACAGGGAATGTGAGAAGGAAGGAGGGGGATGGTGGTTTTACATGGCCAAGCTCTAAGTCTACAATCAAAAGTGGCCTCTTGTTTCATACATGTTTAAATTATTTGGGGTAGGGACTACAGTCTAAAGTTTAGAAGTGCTGAGAGAGATGTTAACTATGCAAATTAAAATTAAATATGCATATATTTAATTTAAATATATTTAATTTAAATATATTTGAATTATGTATGCATATGATAAACTTTTACTTCAAGGTTCTAAGATGTTTATGATTATCAGATTCTCTTGAACTGTAACTCTCATCCCACTCCAAAATCTTCTGAAAAGGCAAATTTTTTTTCCAAAATAAGATCTGTATACACTTTGCTTGCCTGGAAAGTTGGGCCTGCTTTAACGCTCTGCATTGTCCACTCTTATAACAGAAAAGTTATTAAGTTAAGGCCACAAATGGCCAAAATGTAGAGAACAAGAGACTCCAGAGAGTGTATCCCTGGATAGGAACTATATTAAAGCTTACCCGCCCATGGCTCGGGGTCTGTTGTGGAAGAGGGGGTGGAAAGATTTTAAAATCCAGGGTTGGTATGAAATCATAAGGAGACAGACTCAGGCTCCTGAGAACTCGCTCATATGCACTTAACAATAACGGTGTCAGGAGGCACAAGACCCGTGCAAACTCAGACAAAAACCAACCATAGAATTGGGGAAAAACCCTGACCTTAGTCAAAGAACTATTGGTAGCTGATTACTGCTCAGTGAGAGAGAATTGATCTTTTTGAGGGGGAGACTCCAGATAGGCTGACTGGACTCTAGGAGATGTACTTGCACTGAGGGACAATGGGGTACAAAAATTTGACTTGACAGGCTTTGACATATATGACAGAATGCATGAAATCTAGTGGGGGGCTATGGAGGGTGCAGATGAGGGAGGGGTATAAAGATGATTAAGATTCTTTGTATGAAGTGCACAAAAATTCAATAGAAAATATACATTCAAACAAAAAATTGCACCAGGGGTGTGCTACCACTCTAGGCCCTTAGACACATATATGAATACTCTTTGACAAAAGGGAAACCTTAATTTTACATGAGTTACTGATCAAACTAGACTAAATTTTTTAGTCTTTTTGAGATAGGGTCTTCCTGTAGTCCCAGCTGTCCTGGAACTATGTAGACCAGGCTGGCCTTGAACTCACAGAGATCATGCCTGCCTCTGCCTCCTGAGTGCTTGGATTAAAGGCAGGTGCCATCATATATGGCCTAAATTGGGTTAAATTTTAAATCCTTCTATAGAAGTTTTCATATATGAGTTCATAAATCATTTTTTTTTAAATCAGAGCACATGGCCAATTTTTTCCTGTATATAAAGAAGGAACATAGAGCCAAACCAATGGTTAAGGAATTTCCAGCAAATCTTCCACCTAGAAGCCTTGAATATTGGAGGAGAGCAAAGCCCTTGCTGCTATGCTCTGAGGACAGGGGACCCCTGTCCCGCCGAGGGACCAGGTAAGCTCCTGGTGGTATGGGAGGAGGCATAGAGAACTTCCAGTCTGGATGGAAGACTAAAGTCACAGAAGGGAGGCACCTTTGAATTTTCCTCTCAGTTCGGCCCTAGTGGCCCGTTTTCCTTTAGGCGTCTGACCCTGCTAACAGGAACTCCGTTTTACTTCCCTATTTCCACGTTAAGTGAAGGGGTTACAGGGGTCAGGCAGGCGCTGGCTTCTCTTCCCCTTGACAGATCCATAATTAGAAGGAGACAGAGCATTCAAAGAAGAGCGTTTGGCTCCAGGCACATCCTCGTCAGCCTGTCAAGCAGAAGCCTGTTCTCCATGAGCTATTTTGAGCCACCTTCTCAGCTGCATTTCTGAGCCTCTCGGCCCATGTCACCCTCCCCCAACCCTGTGGCAGCCTCCCCCCCCAACTCTATCTTGACATCACTGAAGCTCCTAAGTTTGGAGAAGTCTACACAAAGAAGCATTTTGTGCAGGATGCTGGAGAATGGCAGGATGGGGCAGCCATCTCACCCTGCCCCTACCTCCCACCTCTGGTCCAGTGGCTTGGAAGAATGAACCAGCAGGAATCACCATTTGCATGTGGTAGATATCAACAGAATATACGAGGTTCTACAGATTCCTGCCAGGGAAGATGCAAGATGAAACTCCCATAGTGGGATTTACAGTATTGAAGCTAGAATCCAGAATGCAAAGTGTATTCTTTACCCAGGAGCTGAGATATCTCTGCACATGGAGGATACTGGGCAGTATCCAAAAGACCAATGCACCATCAGAAAGTCCCTTTGTTGTACCAGCTGGAAGAACATTCCAGAAAAACACACTTGGTCTCCTTAGCCCTAGTAAAGGCTGAAGGCTTGAGTTAAGCCCTACAAGATGACTTTTCTGTCCCTGAGCACCTGCCATACCCCATCGCCAGAGCCTGACCTGCACAGCTCACCATAGCATGATGGATCCTACAAAGACTCACCCCCTGAGGAGCCCCCTCATATTCTGGTACTGCTATAATGGGGGGGGTGAGGAACAGAATGAGAAAGCCAAGTCATGGGGCTGACCACCACAGCAGAACTCCTGGGGATAAAAATGGATGCTGGTTTGTGTGTGCAAAACGCGGAGGGTATCAACTTCAATAGCACTGCCCCACTTGGAGCTTGGTGCCCCAGTGGCACCTAATGTGGAAAGGGGCAGCTCATTGCTGGTTTGTGTGTTATGGCTGCACCCAGCTTCCTCATCCTGCTCAGACAGAGGAGCTCCCGCTGCCTTAGAGCTTCAAGGACACGGGATGAGAAGGGGGCTTTCTGTAGAGAGGACTCTGCCTACAGCTTAGTCCTCACTCCATCCTAGGGATAGGCTGCATAGAATCAGTCACATTCTTACCTAGCTACTAACTACCCAGTCTGACAAGATGAGGGTCTCAGTGAGGAGCCAAGGGCATGGATTCAGAACTCTGTGGCCCATGTGGCCTGCTAACAGAGTATCTCCAAAGTAGAAAGCCGACAAAGACAGTAATAAAGAATAATTATCAAACCACTGCCTTTGATTCACCACCATATGCTAGGCACTGCTGGGCACTTTGTAAGCACCATAGCCTGTCCTGCTTGGGGCAGCTCTCAGAGGGAGAGACCACTGGAGGTGAGCAGAGGTCGTCTTTGCTCAATACCCAAACCCTGAGCATGCTGTGTCAGCCTCAGACCATGCAGATAGTCGTGTTCCCTTGAAAGCTTGGTTTAATTTTCTAGGATTGTCATTTGCAAAGCATAGTCCTGAGGTTGCCAGTATCACCTAATCTATTCACCTAATCTATTTGAACTGCACATCCTGGAACCTTTGCTGGACTTCCTAGAGGAAAACATCATGGTGAAGTCCAACAGTCTCCACTCTGAGGAATCTGATGCCCACTCAAACTTGAGACTTCTGTTCCAAAGTTTCCTTTGTTGACCCACAAAGGAAACACCAGTGAGGGATGTCCAGCCTGAGGCCCACAGGCCACATGTGTCTCAGGATAGCTATGATTGAGTCACAGTGTCAGAAGGTTAGAGAGTCTTGGGCTCTAGTCCCAGCCTACACGTGCAGTGCCTAATAAGAGTCAAATCCAATGCTAACCTTACCCTTCCAAGTCCTGCTCCAGTGTGCAGAGTCTCCAGGCTCCCCAGTAATAACATCCTTTCATTCCTTGCCCTGGCCTACCTCTGACACTTTCTAGAAAGCTTTTCTATCATCTTGTGCACAGTAACTCCTATTCGTGTCCCTGGAAGCTCTGCCCAAGGGTGTTCAGCACTGTGCCTGCCCATCTCCTTGCCATTGGCCCCACACCCCAGGGATCCAGTGATTGTCACACACTGCTTTTACAGACACCAGAGAGAATCGATTAAGTGCAAGCCTTAATTGTGCCGGCATTGCCCAGAGCTGGGAGCCAATTCTAACTGCTTTTCCTTGTTTGCACGACAGGCTTCCAGCTCCATCCGATTGTTTTTAATTACTGAAATAAAAAGAATGTGCCAGCCCTTCGCACTAGCCACTCTCAAGAGGGACTGAAGGACATGAAGATAAAAGTTGATGACTTCTGGCCTTGGTACGCTCTGGAAACTCAGCCCTGCCACAGCCTAGGAACTGAATCCCAGGTTCTAGTACCCTTGTTCCTGATTTTTTCCTCTTTGTGTTTGTGTGTGTGTGTGTGTGTGTGTGTGTATGTGCTTTTGTGTGTATGAGTACAGGCACACCTGTACCACAGCATACATATGGAGGTCAGAGGACAACGTCAGGTGTTGTCTTTACTTTCCACCTTGCTATTGCCTACCAAGCGAGCTGGGCTGTGAACTTCCAGAGATTCTCCTCTTTCTGCCTCCCATCTTGATATAGGGACACTAAGTTAGAGACGCACGGCACTATGCCTGGGTTTATATGGGTTCTGGGAATTTGAACTCAAGTCCTCATGCTTGCACAGCAAGTACTTTACTTCCTGGGCCATCTCCCCATCTGGTGACCTTAACCTAGTCAGGCTGAGGTAAAGGTTCAGAAGCCATGGGAGATTCTACCACCCAAACTGCAGGTGTCTGGAGACTTAAGGACACCTGGTGCTGTTTTGGGTATCAGGACCACACAGTACTTAGAAGACCTCACTATTAAGTTGCCTTGAATTATGTGCTAAAAACAGTTGCTAAAATGCAAACCAGGACTGTGAACCACAGGGAGGTGAGGGTGTAGAGCACACTTCTCTGAGTTGGTCCTTAAGAAATATGTAGGCATTCTTCAGGGTGGGAAAGACAGGGAGCAGATTTTAAGGAACAACATGTGTAAAGACACGGAGGTGGGAAAGACTGGAAGTGTTGAGAGGCCAGAAGGCGTTCAGTGTAGCCAAAATTGAGGTCACACTGAGGCACAACGGGACAGTTATAGCCACTGATATTAGAGGATTCTGGAACGGCAGCCATGATTCAGTCATTGGCTCACCATGGCAGAGGGGTCATCAGAATGAAGTTTTGGGACTTTGTCAAAAATCATACTTTAAGTGAACTAGAATCTGGTCACCAGTGGAGGAAGAGACAGGCACAGAGCAAGAGCGGAAACTGTCCTTGACTTTTCAAAGTAAAATGCTTTTTTCTGTTCTAGAGATTTGAGGATTTCCTTATGATACTTTTGAAAATGTACAAATGAATTGGCTGAGTCATGGGATTTCACTGTGACCCTTCCTAGCTCCACACTGTGCCTGGGTTGGTGAGAAGAGGAGAAACACCCAGGCACATGGCATGATTGAGTCTCTGAGTTGAGCCACGGATTGATAAGAGTCATGAATGAATGGGGTTCACAAGGAAGGAGAGAGTAAGATCACAGACGGCCCCTTGGGCCCTAGCAGACACCTTGTGAATGCGACTTGGTGGACTGTGGTCTGTACTCACCCCACAGCCTCCCAAAGCACTTGGCATAATGTGCCGCAGGTCGTCTTAAGAGCATAATAAAAATGTTTTGAATGAAAAAGGAAGGCCAGTCAAAGGCAGCCACAAGAATCTCCTTTTTACTGTAACCCACTGGCCACCTGAAACTCCAAGTGGCTCCCTGGCTCTTAGGACCTGAAGTCATTTTTCAAGGTTCAAGACTACATTCATAGCAGAACAGAATGAGTAGAGATGGGGTGGGGCCTGATGGCAGGCAAGGACGAGTCAGCCCTGGCAGAGAGAACAGCTCCTGGGCCATGTTAATGAGAAGTTTTGTTCTGCATCACCTAGCTGTATAATAACAGCAGGAATTAATACAGCCACAAATTAATAGCACAGAAGAGCAATCGGGAGGCAAAGATACATTTCTAATGGGCTCAGCTGAAAGCCAAAAGCAGATGGATACAGGGGCTCCTTCCTGCTCCAGCCCCTCAACCATGTCAACTGGGGCTGAGCAAAGGGCCCTCACACAGCTGCACATGGCCGCTCCTTTGTCAATGACAGAGCACTGGACTCTGCCCAGCACGGTCAGCCAGGCCTTCTCTGCTCTCATCCCTGTTCAGAGATGCAGGCCCTGGAAGGAGCCACTTGTATTATAGGCTATTGGGTAGGGGATAGCCCAATCTAAGCCCAGCATGCATCACTCCCAGCCCATTTCTCTCAATTGACTCCTCCAGGTCCTCTGACCATAAAGAGTTGTCAGGAGCAATTTTCTATTAGGGCCAACTGAGCTGCTTACTTGGCCATTAAATCTAATAATAACCTCACGTTTACAGTATCTCTCTCATAATTGTCACATGTAGCTATTGCTCTTGGGCTTTTCCTCCTTGCCTCCCCTTTGAGAGGAGGTTGCAAAGCACCAGCACTCAGATATTGCTTCCCCTAAGCCCTGCATTGAAGAGCAGATGGGCAGAAGGTGCCATGTGGACCACAGGGAGTGCGGAAGATGGAGATCTCCAGTCCTATCTTCTCTGAGACTCAGAAGAAGCAGGGACATCGTCCCAGCTTGTGACACTTGTCCCATGAGAAAGAGGAAGGGGAACTTAGGGGTTGAGATCTGGTTCTAAATCCTGTTCAGCCACATGATTCTATGTGACTTCCATGGACAACAATTACTTATCTATGTAAAATGAAGGACTTGGAAGAGATCATTTCCTTCAAGTGGTCATGTTTATTAAGAGTACCATTGTGAATTAAGTGAACATTCCAGACCTCTCTGGAATCCCCTATCCTTTCTTTTGACTTCATATATTCAGGAACGGAGAGGCAGCAGATCATTGCACCCACCTAGAGGGGTCAAAAGACAGTCCTTAGTGTGGAATGGCTGAAGATGTTTCAGGCACGAGAAGAATGTTTTTATCATTCCAGTTGAAGCTTTGAGAGAGGCCCCGAAGGGAGCCTGTCCTTCCCTGTCACCTTCCAGGACCTGGTCTGTTCTGTTATCAGGAAGCTTTCCTCTTCCCACTGTCTTCTCGTGATTACTCCTCTCCGTGACATGTGGAAGCCAGAACATCTCCATCCCGTCTTGTCTATGTGAGCCATATTTATACAAGGGTCGTTGATATGGCATGTCTGGGGAAGAGATGCTTCTGCACATCTGAAACCATCTTTTCAAAGCAATGAGAAGGAAAGCCATCACCTACAGGACATTTGCCAACCTGAGGGCCTGGAGTTCTAAAATTTCTCAGAGGATGATTTAAACCACGTTGATTCTATAAAGGGAAGTAGGATTCTTCGAACCCAGTAAGAAAGAAATGGACTCAACTTATGTTCAGGCCGAAACAGCAGGGGAGACATTGCTGGCAGGGATGAGAGTTCATGAGACCAGGACAGAGCTGGTCAATGGGTGTGCTTGCTGCAGTCTTCATATTGTATAGTCAGAGCTGAGGGAGCCCGGGTGGACCAGCGTAACATCTCTGGCTTTTTGTCTGAGACTTACCTGCCAAGTATACACATGTGTATAGACACGCTTATATGCACCATGCATTCTGATATTTTCTCTTTTCTCATTCTCTCTTAAATAGAATGCTGGTTACAACCCATTAAACTGCTTTTACAACACATTAATGGGTCTCTCGCCACAATTTAAAAGTCGTTGGATTAGATGATTTCAAGAGTACAGTGCCAGTCTCTGACGCTGTGGTCAGAGATCAAAAAGGGCAGTTCTCTGACTTGCTCCTGTCTAACTTGTGACCCCACAGTAGTCTTCCCCAGAGGGGGGCCCCACTGCTGGGGGTTCCTGAGAAGAGGTTTCCAGGAGGAAGTCTTGTTAAGGGGATTCCAGCCTAATGTCAACTTGACCACAAGGTTCTGGAGCACAGCTCTCTGAGTCTGCTGGGGGCTCAGCTAGGGAGAGGAAGAAGAAAGTGAGACATTGGGGAGGTAGCAATGAGTACCAAACAACCATGAGTAACCCAGGCAAGGTTAAGCAGCAGCCGAGGCCTCACAGGGAGGCTCCTTGGCTCCCCGACCCCTGTCATTGGTTTCTGCTGCTAACAGATGCAAAGCAACAGCAGGTACTTGACTGTGGCTGGTGCTCAGCGGCTGACAGGGCATGACCATTGAAGGGTGGTCTGGGTTTGCCCCATGAGGGTCGGATGCCCCCAAAGAGTTGGGGTTTGAAAGAGGGCTTGGGAGATACTGAAAGAAAGCAACACGCTCCAAAGATGGGAATGAGCACTGTGTCTTCTTCCTGGGGGTCTCAAGGGATCGGGCACTGTCCAAAGCTTCACCAGGGACCTTGCCTTATAGACACCACCGGGGACACTTCAGGGGAAGCCTCCTGTTGGCGCCATGCAGGGCTCCCTCAGGCCTCAGTTGCTCCCACTTATCTTCCAAGACAAGAGTTTACCTCCTTCTGTTTATAAATTCCTTTGAGCCAGACAGCGATTTGTTCACATATTTAACAATTGTGATGATTTTATAACATCTGTAACTTTTTGGTTTTGCGCTATGAATCAACTCTCTAACAGAATTCTTGTGGCTCAGTTTAAGATACAGAAGGAGCGGGGGGGGGGCAGGGAGGGGGAGTAAACATATTTTTGCAAGGAGAAAGGTCACATGGTTATTTTCAAGAAGAATTAAACCCTCTGCTAAGAATCACACCCTCTGCTAAGAATCACATCCTGGTACTTTGTGAGCCATTTTGCTCACTGTAGCAAGAGATATATTGGATCCTGTGGCCTCACAGAAAACAATGAGGAAGTCCAAGCTCATAGCCCTCATAGGACTTGGCCAGAATCAGGGCTGACCCATACAGGGGAACCAGCACCGAAGGTAGAGGAACCCCACAGCTCTGTCCTCTTCATTAGAAGAAAAACAGCCTCCTTGCTATTTCAAGCTTACCTTCAAACACCCCGCTCCCCAGTGTCCAGAGATTTCAGTACTGGCTGTAACAAGGTGGCTGTCCACAGGGCCTAATTTATTTCAGATGATATTACAAAGGCTTTAATAACAAATGTGAGGTTTGGGGTTCTTTTTTTGTTTTTATCAGATCTTTCTATTAAGCAGAATGTCTGCACATCTACATTGACAGATCAGTGCTGGAGATAAACACTCTAAGCCTGTGGAATCTTCAATCTTTCCAAGTAGTTAAAACAAAAGTCACAGTTTTATTGTGAAGTACAATTTATTGCTTTTAGATTAGTTGTCAATTTATCATCTTTGTGATTTGTATGTCCCAAATCTATGATTCTTGGCTTGTAAGGCCTTATTAACCAAATATAACCTTCATAGTGTAGTTGTTTATATATTGACCTCCACAGTGACCATGAGCTTGATAACTTGGAGTTTGGGAATGGGTCGGTCGGTGTATACCTTCCAAGTGGAGTACCTGAGTTCAGTCCCCAGAACCCACATAAAAACATCAAGCACAATGGCACATGCTTGTAATCCCAATGGTAGGCAGGCAGAGACAAGGAGGATCCTTGCACATTTTGGTCAGCTAGTCTGGCCTAATTGGTGAGCTGCAGGCCCATGAGAGATCCTGTCTCAAAGGAGGTGGACAGACTTCTTGAGGAATGATGCCCAAGGCTGTCCTCTGCCCTACACACACACACACACACACACACACACACACACATGCGGAAGTGCACATACACACCAACCAAAATTTTTCTAAAGAGTTTAGGGACCATGAGCAACCTGAACCTTTTGAGTCTAGAAGGCAGAGAGTGAATAAACAGTATTCTTTTCTGTAATAAGGGGCTGACTTAGTGATTGTTAAGATCTAACTATTAAAACAAAAAAGATCTAATTATTCTATGAGTTGCCAAGTCAGAAGCCTGTATTCCTTGCTAGAACTTGTTCATTTCCAATGCCATCTCCCTCTCCTGACTGCCCCTAGAGGTAATTCTCCTTAATGGCTCAGCCTCATCTGAAGCTTTTCAAGTGCTTTTATTCTGTGGCTCCTTAGACCAAAATAGAAGCCCCCCCAATTTTAGTTTTAAAGTTCAAGGTCATCCCATATTAAATTAATGACTTCTGACTTTGTCCCTGAAATGATGAGTTTCAACACACAAAGATATCATTGTTTTTCTCTCATTCAAACCACCAGAGAATACAGATTTATAGTATCTCCATGCTCTCAGAGTTCTTCTAAGATAATCTAGGGCAAGAAGACTTCCCCAAACTGAGCTCTCACAGAGGAGAGACTGTTGTGGAGGAACACTGGGACCCTGGGACCTGTATTCAAAGGTCTATACTCTGTGTTTCTTTTTCTCAGGACACTCTCACCATTCTAGGGGGTGATAGGGGCCTGCCAATGGTTTGCCCCAGCCAGCACATACCCTTGGCAAAATCAACAGAGTCACTGGGCTACTATCTGCTGAGAAGGAAGGCATCATGGGCACAGAGATAAACAGCCTCTCAGACTAAGAAAGAAGTTGCCAGACCTTGGAGGAATGAAAGTGGGGATGACATATTCTTTGTCATCTGCTTGCCCTGCCATCCACGGCAGCATCCAAGGACCCAGCTGAGAAGAACGAGAGGGAAAGCCACATTCTGGTAGAAATAGCTTCTGCTCTCTAACTAATCTAGTCCATGCTAACTCTGTTTCTGGATTTAAGACTTAATTAGCTTCATTAGTAATATAAATAAGTATGTTAATAGCTTTGTTTCATTCAGAGAAACTGATGGTATACCTCCCAGTGAGCTACTGGGTTTTAAAACCTGGCCAGATTCAAGGTTCTGAGCATCTGATCCAAGCGGTACATATTTTTCTGTATTCTTAATTTTCCAGAATAATCCTTCCAAAGTTTTTGATATCATGTTCTGATTTGGCATAGGAGGAGAGGTTCAGAAATTATGTCCAGTGTCAGACATGCATTCACTGTCTTTGCGCATTAGGGATCTGTTATAGTTTGATCTGAAATGTTCCCCCAGAGCTCTTGTGTTGAAGGCTTAGTCTGTGGTACACCAGTTGTTCAAAAGGGGGCTGAGGTCACACCCTTCATGAATGGATTAACCCATTGATGAATCTATGCCTTAATGAACTGTAGAGAGGTGCTGGAAGCGTTGGGACCTGGGGCTTAGCTGGGGAAGGAGACCACGGAGTCAGTCTTTGAAGGGTCAGCTTTATCTCCAGCTCCTTCCTCCCCCCTGGCACCTTTGCTTCCTGTCCACGATAAGGTGAGCAGAATTCCTCCACCACATGCTCCTGCTGCTGCGATGGTCTTCGTCATGATGGGCCGACTGTGGACTGAAACCACGGGCCGAAATAAAGCTTTCCTCCTTTCAAGTTGTTCTCCTTTGGGGCTTCATGAGACAGAAAGCTCAGTCAGAGCTTAGCCTAGTTTCACAAACTGATTTCTCTTATTTTCTCTATCAAGAAACATCTAGAGGTATTCTGGAAGTTTCCTAGGCAAAAGCACAGATGAGAAGGCACACTTGCTGAGTGTCTGCATGCTGCAGGGGCTGGCCTCCCAGGTAATGAAGACCCGAGACAATTAGCTTGTAAAGAAAAATGATTGTTTGGGCTCACAGCTTTAGAGAGTTCAGTCCAGTCAGTTGGGCCCTGACACCTTTGGGCCTGTGACAAGTCTGTATGCCATAACAGGGACACTGGGTTCTGTTTGCCTCATGACTAAGAGTGATAAAGAGGGGCTGAAGTGCCTATATTCCCTTTAAGGACCTCATATCCCCAATGAGCAACTTCCTTCCATTAGACGTAAAGATTCAACCACCTCCTATAGCACCAAGCTGGAGATCACACTTCTGTGCATGGGTGCTTGAGGGTACATTCCAGATCGAAACCGTAGATGTGCCCATGACTGCCCACTACTTGCAAACGAAGAAGTTAAGGTGAGGGACAAAGCTGGCCAAGATGGGATTTGAACACGGACTGTTCAGCCTTCATTGTTCCTGAGCAGAAATAACTGCACACTTTCTCATTGTTCTGCTGACGTTCTTCCCATTTCCCTGAGGAAAATTTATGCTCCATGGGGAGAGCAGCCAAGTCTCTGCTGACTAATAAAGTCATCCCTGTATTTCCAAAAACTAAGAGCCAATCAGAGCAGCCACTGTGCTTCCACGTGGACCTTGTCTCCTACCATGGCCAGCTTCCTGCCTTGACTCACTCCCATCACACCCGGGAAATGTGGAACTTGGAGCCAACAAAAGCTGCCTCTCTCAATTCACTCTGCTGTTGTAATAACAAACCATAAAATTAACTAAATTTCACCAGGGTGTAATGTGCAGCATAAAACCAGTGGCAATATGTCTGCGGGGCAGGGGAACGTTCGTTCGATTGAAATCAGTTTCTCTCTATTGCCAACATCACACCATTTCTTCCCCAGAAAGACAAAGGAGTAGCACAAGCAAAAATAGACTAGACACTGGCAAACATGCTATAGGTAACATATATCTATATATGTATATATATAAGAGTATATACATATATATGCCATAGGTAATTAAATATATGCCATATATATGAGTATATATACATATATATATGCCATAGGTAATTAAATATATGCCATATATATGAGTATATATACATATATATCTGCCATAGGTAATTAAATACATGCCATATATATGAGTATATGTACGTATATACATATATGCCATAGGTAATTAAATATACGCCATATATATGAGTATATATATACATATATATGCCATAGGTGATTAAAAACTGATAAAAGTGCCATGCACATGCACATTCAGACCCATGACCCCTGGGTGTGGAAGCACATACAATTGTTCATGTGAATGCTTACATACATGTATAGAAACATATGGCTGAAATAGTACAACTCTCCCTGTACTGGACACTTTCATTCTTGCTCATCGCTAGTGTCCAAATAGCCATTAGGCAGAGAGTGAGGTGTATTCTTCTCCTTGCATGTAAATGCCACCAGGAGCCACCTCCTGGAATCCTGCCATCGACTAACTGCACCCCACTGTGGCGCTTTAGACCCTGTGTCTGAGGAACAACGTTTCAGACCTGGAACATTCTCTGCTTGACCCATCTCTAAGAAATGAGCCATCCAAAATGACACAACCAGCTGCTGTTCCCAAGAGATCAGGGAACAATCAGCTTGAGGAGATGTGAGGCTGTCTCTGTGACAGTGTTTCCAGGCTGCCTGAAAAAACGCTCCTTGCTCACTTACAGGATTTCTCCTGCATGTCAGGAGAGAATGGCTGTGTACGGAGAGAAACTCGGTCCTGGCAGCCGCATGCATCGAGGCTCATCAGATGGGTCCTTGCACAGCCCAGAACTGTCAAGCCCATGAAGCAAGGATGTTCTCTTGATTGTCCTCTCTAAGTCCTTCCTGAAGGAGCAATTTAAGTCTTTTTTTTTTTTTCTCTCTTGTGCCGAGAAGAAACAGCTGCTCATCACGCTCTGTATCTATTCGGTGGAGTCTGTTAAGTTACCTTTCAAACTGGGCAATGTCCTCACTGAAACTCATTACCACGTTCACAACCACAGAATCCAGATTCCTGGTTACATACTACAATTGGTGAGGGCCTGGTCTTATAATGTCCAGTTTCAGAAAGAAATGGAGGATGGAAGGCTGTATGAACCTTAGAGAGAGGACTGGATTAGGAGCCAGAAGAACTGGGCCCATGCTGGCTCTGTCACCAGCACAAGAACCACGAACAAATACAAGTTCTCAGCCTCTAAAGGAGATGACACTTCAGTGTGCAGGTGAGGCCCCACCAAACTCTATCATGCCAAGATGTTTTAAAATCCATGGATCAAAAGTGAATGCCAATCTTTCTCTTTTTTTCCTTTTGGAAAAGTGTCATATATAAACAGAATAACTTGGATGTTGTTAGAGACAGCCAGCTATTGAGACAGGATAAAATGTGGTATTGGTAAGAACGAGCTGTTTCCTGCTTTCAGGACAAACAGTCTTCCAAAGGCTGCCAGTGCAGTAATTACTCAGATATTACACAGTGATTATTTACCATCTTCACCCAAGGAATCATATGAAGATATCCTATAGACTGCCACATAGCCTCCTAGACCAGTCTGGAATGTCTCTTAAGAGTCACAATGCTTAGCATTCATTCAGTCAATAATTATTTAGTGACCACATTGTGAGGATGAGAAGCTCCACCCCATGCAATCTACACAGGCTAATAGGACCGCTCAGAGAGGGAATGCAAGCTACAGTGACATCCTTGGGGTTCTACAGAGTGAGGTCCACTGAGGAGAGAGCAGCACCCAGAGCACACAGCATTAAGCTGGACTCACTGTCCACTCCATATTTGGTAAAAGAAAATTACAAAGCCAGAGATGGGATGTAGTCTTTATTCCAATCCCAACTGAGTGTTTCTTATACAACATCCTAACAAAGACAACAAGACAGTTTACCTCAGAAAGCAAATCTTTCAACTGGAAAACTGTGCCAGTTCTCAGCTATAGAATCAGCACATCATTTTTTCATATTTTACCACACAAAAATATTTGTTTTACTAAAACCATTGAACTGGAGGTGACTCCCATTCTCCTTGTTTTAAAACAAATATTTTGTGGTGTGCATACCATAGGCAAATCATCAATAGAAAAGGAAAAATGAATGTTCCATTTGTGAAAAGTAGCAATTAGAATGTATTTTCATACACATAAATAAATGAGCTTTAATGAAACCTCTTTCCTCTCCACCCCTCAGATGCAATTACTGCAAATGTGTAGACTTGAGTTTTCTATCTTTTGTAGGTTTAGATAGAAAATCCTAGGCCCTAATATGGTCCAGATGCTGAATTCTCTGTCAGGCCTGTATGGAGTACTTAAAGACCCTGGACGGCTGGGCTCTCATGGGAAGCTTCTTTGTGGGGACTGAACAATATTCTATAGCACTTGCAATAGGCACTGATCCTAAAGATAATAGAGATCATTTGTTTTCACCAAGGGGACTGCAACACACACACACACACACACACACACTGCACCCACCACTACCACTATGATCACACCATCATCTCATCACCATCATCATCATTATCATCATCACCACCACCATCATCTAAGATAAATAATGTAGATCCAGAAGGGATTCACTCAGCTCTCCTGTGTATCTCTTGCAGGGAATTGGTTAGCTACTGGCCTTGCAGGCCCCTCAGACCCTAGGGACTTTCTCTCTAGGTCTCATTCATCATTTTTGCTTTGGGCTCTTCCCACAATGAGACATGCAAAGCTGAGTCTGAGGCATCAGTGGATTCTATTCAAGTCTTGGTGGACTGGTTGAACTTAAAAGGTCCAAGGAAGATCCCACCAAATGCTCCTTCCATCCCTGTCACTATATTACTTACTCGTATTTAACATTGGGTAAAAGAGTGAATTTCATGGGCTAGTCAAAAGGAAGCAAGAAAATGAAGATGCTGAAACGCACACATGAGAAGAGCAGAATGCACTGTTGCTAGGCAACCGGCCCTGGTCCACCACAGAGGGGTGGTATCTATGTGGCTCAGTGGTCAATGACTTCAGATAATTCTGAGCACCATCTGCTGGAAACTTCTAGAGCATTCTTACCTTCAGGCTCCTTACTCCTGTCCCCACAACAGACAGAACCATGGATTTAATGTCTTGAAAAGATAGCTGTGCTCAACAGAGAGAAGCAGAAAAGAGAGGCATAGAGAAAAATGGAAATCAGCAGAAGAGATGGGAAAGTACATGGAAGAAGCAGGAAATTCACAGCAAAGATATCTCCCTATAGCTTTGTCCCTCAAGTGCAGTTTTCTGCCCCAAGCTCTTTCTGTAAAACCCACAGAGCTGTGCAAGGATAGGGGAAGTGGTTGGAGGAGGCGGTAGAACACATCAAGGAGCAGGAGGATAAAGATTCAGCCCTAGCCTGGGGCCACCACTCTAAGGAGTTAGGGAGACTCATGTCTCTCATCAGAACTGACTTATATCTGAAGGCAATTGACAGGGTCTCCCTTAGACAAGACAGGGTTTCCCTTTAGTCCCAGCTGGCCTAGAGCTTGATATGTAGACCAGGCTGGCCTTGAACTCACAAAGACCCACCTGCCTCTGCCTCCTGAGTGCTGGGATTAAAGACATGTGCAGCCATGCCTGGCTTGAACATGTTTTTTATGATCACTCAACAAGTCATTGGAATAGCAAGGAGGAAACAGCACGTGACGCTTTCTCCAGTCCTCCGGTCTTACAGCCTTTAAGACAGGATATTGCCTCTAAGCTAAGGCACCAATTGTATGCACACTGTAATTTTATGTACTACTAAGAAAGAAAAAAATTGCGGACAATTAACTATGACAATGCATTGATTGTAAGATGCATTCAATTTCGAAAATGTTGAAAATGGGAAGGAAAACGTATGTCTTAGAATTGTTAAAATAGAATCCAACCTAAATCCCTTACAACTGTATTGAAACCATTCATAGAAAGAGTCTGATTGATGTCTCCATCTTCTCCTCTCCGTTGTAGGCCAGTGCTTCAGCCAGCCCCTATTCCACCGGCTCCCTCACACCTGCTCCATCTAGACCTGGACTGAAGCTTTGTCTTTTACCTGGAAGGTAAACAGGCACTCTTTTTTATCTGAGATAGTCCCCATATTTTGTTCCTTACCCTCTTCCTTCATAGCATAGTTCTGGGTATTTGGGATTTTGTACTTTCTCTAGATAATGTGTTCCTGAGGAAGATAAAAACCATAGTTAATGTTTATTGAGCATCTACTGGGTGCCGCATAATATAAGTATATGCAGACACATATGTGTGCACATATGATGGAGTACGTTCTGACAAATCCATGCTCAGTTGGCAATATCATAACCCAAAACACATTTAATATATGTGCCCTACTGAACATCTTAGATTTGCCTAGCAAATGCATTACTTTTCTTATCACTGTGACTAACTAAATACCTCATAAAAACAAGTAAAAAGCGGGGCTGGAGAGATGGCCTAGCGGTTAAGAGCACCGACCGCTCTTGCAGAGGACCCGGGTTCGATCCCCAGCACTCACATGGCGGCTGAGAACCGTCTGTAACTCCAATTCCAGGAGAACTACAGTTCCAGGGGAATCCGAGACCCTCTTCTGACCTCCGCAGCATTGCACGACACGGTGCACAGACCTACACGCAAACAGTACATTCATACACATAAATAAATAAAAAAAAACAAGTAAAAGGAGGAAAGATTTATTCTGCTTCTTTTTTTTTTTTTTTGTCTTTTTGAGTCAGGGTCTCCCTGTAGCCCCAGCTGTCCTGGAACTCACTCTGTAGACCAGGTTGGCCTTGAACTCACAGAGATCCACCTGCTTCTGCCTCCCTAATGCTGGGATTAAAGGCATGCACCACCAAGCCTGGCTCCTTATTCTGGTTACTTAGTACAGGGGCTATAGGCCATCATGGGGAAAGGCATGGCTCATGGAAAAGGTTTCTGTTATGGCAGCATGAGTGTGAGGCAGCTGATTTACATCCTGGCAGGTCAGGAGCAGAGGGACTTAGGCCCAACGAACCAATCAATGATGGTTAATCCATAAACTCTGCCCTATAGACCAGCTGGCCCAAAGTCCAAAAGGTTCCACAACTTTTCAAAGCTTTGCCACACACAGAGGATTAAGTGTTCAAACACATAAGCCTGTGTAGAACATTTTACCAGCACACAATAACACCTACTTAAACATGCTCAGAATACTTACATTACTTAGATAAATATAATACTTACATTAGAATTATATATATATATATATATATATAGTAGTTGGGCAAAATAATCTAACATGAAGTCATAAAGCCTACTGTATGGTAAATTGTTGACTATCTCATGTTCTTTATTAAAATGATAAAAATGTGCCAGGTGTGGTGGTGTATGCCTCTAATCCCAGCACTTGGGAGGCAGAGGCAGGTGAATCTCTGTGAGTTCAAGGCCAGCCTGATCTACATAGTAAGCTCTAGGCCAGCTGGGACTAAAGGGAGACCTCAAAAAATACCAAAAATGATAAAAACTTGAAGTGTAGCATCTACCGAACTGGTATTGAATATTTCTTTCACACCAATGGAAAGACAAAAAAATCATTAAGTCAAACCACAACAAGGGACCATCTCTATTACACAGAGAAATGGGAGCTATTCTGATCTAGTAAAGAAGCTAAGCTATGAAGTGTCATTTTTGCCAAATTCATACAAGCTATTCACTGTATTACTTAGTCAAAATAGGATTCGAACATGCTTCTGAGTGACACCATTGTCCACGTCTAGTCATTTTGGATCTGAGTGGCCTACACACGGGCATCATGCCAGGCACAGAGTGGCACAAACAAATTCATCATCATGATTTTCCTTTGGTGTGGAAATGACTTTGTATGGACCATTCAACCTGGCTCTATGACTTTCTGTTCCTTCTCTATATAACATAAAACAATGGTTTCCACCATGAGGAAATTTTATGATTATAAAGAAAAAAAAAGCTTTGAGGCATTACCAAATATGAAATAAAAAGAAAACTAGATAAAAATAATAACATTGGATAAAGGTATGAATAACTATGCTGATAATAACACGGGAATTCATGAGCCACAGTAATCTACTTAGTCAAAGAAAGGCTCTTGGAATATAATGAGCTGAAAACAGATTCATCTTGGCTATAAAATAAGAAACGTCTGTGATTGTTGTTGTTATTATACATTAAACTGGGCTTAAAATATGCTGTGGACAAGTGTGTTTTAGTAAATTTGCAAGCATAACCCAAAAGCAGAGTTCCATTCCCAGTATCTCTAGTTCAGTGATGACAGGTAAGATGGCTGGAATCTGCTAGTCACCTCTAAAGGCCACAGTGCAAATGGTCTCTGATGCTTGTAGTAGCTTGAGAAGAGAGCCAGTCAAGCCTGACTGAACAGGCAAATGCTTCCCTCAGAGGTTTATGAATGAATACAGGCATCTGGCAGAAGTATCATTCAAAGACCAAGCCCATGGAAAAAGTGAGAATCAATTGTAGTATAGGAGATCAATTCAAAGATCTACTAAATGACCCAATGTACCATTCTTGGCTATTTACCTGAAGGACTCCAAGACAACATATCACAGAGATAGTTACACACTGATGTTTCTTGCAGCACTGTTCACAATAGCTAATCTATGGAACCAACTTAGGTATCTTTCAAAGAGAAATGGATAAAGAATGATATATATATATATATATATATTATATATATATATATATAAATTTTCTTAGCCATAAGGAAGAATGAATAAGTGAATTCAGTCAGTTTGGAAAGACAAATATCATAAATGATAATTTTTTCCTCTTGTTTGTGGTTCTTAATTTTTATACAGATATATAAAATTGCATACATATATATATATCACATGAAAATGAAGCAAAACTATCTGTGGGAACAAAGAGGGGAGGGGGAAAGAAGAGAGAGAAGAGAGCAGTGGAGTAGGAGGAATGCCCTGAAATTACACTATGTATTATATGAAAATATCTTTTTGTAACACAGGACCATAAACAATGAAAAAAAAGGCCACTATAATTCCAGCACTTGGGAGGCGGAGGCAGGAAGATCAGAAGTTCAAGGTCATACTTGGCTACATAGAGAGTTCAAAGCCAGTCTCAACTATATGAGACTCCATCTCAAAGAAACAAAAACAAATCATAAAAAAATTAGAGCAGAACAATAAAAAGGAATTATGTATACACACATTTAATGTTATAAATATATTTAGTGTTACATGTATGTATTTAATATATATTAAATAAATTTAATGTTTGCAAAACAGACACAAATGGAAGAAAGGAAGCTTTGAAATGATAATCAAGAATAGATGGGGTGAGATTTTTCTGTGGAAAGTCCTTTTGAAACAATTATTAACTGAGCAAAATACACATGACATGACATTTACTGTTAGAACCACTTTTGAGTCCTTAGATCAGGGATGTGCAATACAGTCACATTGATGGATACTGTCACCAACACAGAATACCTTTCATCTTGCAAAGCTGAAACTCTTACTGCTGTCAGACAGTTTCCTTTCCCTCTCCCCAGCCCCTAGTAGCTACCATTCTGTTTTCTGTCTAGAGGTTTTTAAAAAATAATACTAGGCATTCAAGGTAGTGACTTCCTATAACCCTAGCACTTAGGAGGTGGACACAAGGTAGAGTCACCTGGGAATAGAGAACTTCAGTTGAGGAATTACCTCCATCAGATTGGCCTGTGAGCATGTCTGTGGAGCATTTTCTTGATTGCTAATTGCTGTGGGTGGGCTGTTCATTCCTGGGCAGATGGGCCTCAGCCATATAAGCAAGGTAGCTGAAGGGGCCAGAGAGATGGCTCAGCAGATTAGAGCACTGGACTTTCTCTCAGAAGACAGGTTCCATTACCAGCACCCACATGGCGACTAACAGCTGTCCCTAACTCTGATAAAGGCTGCCTTAGCATCTTGCCCACTGTGGTCCATGGGGGGTACCCCAGCCCACAAAGCATCTGATGTATTCTATCTACTTCTTGTACCTAGAAGTAGTCAACACTGTCTCCTATTGAATGAGAGTCCAATCTGAACCTCTTCCTTTTCCTGTCTTTAACTAGCTCCTTCCTATTCCTTCTTTTAGCTGCCCTGTTAACTGTATGGTGGGGGTTCATGTGGATTCCCAGCAGTTGCCCATCAAAACACTCTTTTTTAAAAATTTTTAATGTATTTTTTATGTGTATGAGTATACTGTCTGCATGTAGGTTTGTGCACCCTTGTTGTGCAGTGCTACAGAGGTCAGAAGAGGGTGTCGAATTCCCCTGGAACTGGAGTTAAAGACGGTTCTCAGCTGCCATGTGGGTGCTGGGGATCAAACCCAGGTCCTCTGCAAGAGCATTCGGCACTCTTAACCACTAGGCCAGCTCTCCAGCCCCAAAACACTTTATCTTTTTACTTCTGTCCCAGAAGTGTGGTAACCTCTCTTCTCTATACTAGAATGTAACTGTGGACCAAGGAACAGATGAGTTAACATATTGCTCTTCAGTGAAAGAGGGATAGTGATATCTCCAAGGCATGGAGGTATCCTGGATTGAAAGCCTCAGAAACTTTCTGAGGGAGACCTCAGATCCCAACAGAGGAAATTATGACAGCTGTGAATTAACTGGATTAGCTGGGCCCTTTAGGGTATCCTACCTCAGAATTCTCACTGCAAATTTGCAGATGATAAATATTCCCCCAGTAGAAAAGGGGCCATTGATTGATGGAGATTTTGGTGAAACAAATCAATGAATGAGTGAATGAATGTAAACTTGAATACATATAATTGGGTAGATCTCCAAAATAACTCCTTTAGTGGTTAGGTGTGGTGTAAGTATAAAAGTAGGAAATCACATGAGCAGAATGTTTAATAACTGACAAAATACAGGTACTAAGGTCCTGGCTATTGATATATCAAGGGTGGCTATTCAGCTAATTCCATCACTTCCAAGGTACCCACTACCACATAGCATTGGTTAACTGACTCTTGTGCTAAGCCAACACTAAAAAGATCATTGTTAATCCCAGTACATGAACAACTCCAAAAAAATCATCTGAGAAGCAATTAGCTACAATAATTTATATATCCATAGATGTGTGTATTAAACATTAATATTGCTTTTATTTATTTTGTAAAATATTTTGTTTGTTTATTTGTTTGTTTATTTATTTATTGCCTGTGTGAGTGTTTTGTCTGCATGTATATAAGTGCATCACATGCCTGCAATGCCCACACAGGCCAGAATGTTGAATCCCCTGGAACTGGAGTTACAGATAGTTGTTAGCAGCTGTATAAAGTGATGTGGGTGCTGGGAATCAAACCCAGGTCCTCTGGAAGAACAGCATGTGTTCTTAAGCACTGAGGCATCTCTCCAGCCCCACCTTTACTTCTTAAGGGCAAGAAAGTTCAAGTTTACCCAGTGCACTGAGTTCTTCCATAGAACAACATGCTATATCTGGTCCCTATGACTGTTACAGCTGCTGAGCTTGCTCTGTTATTTGTTGAAACTACATTGACTATATGGATGGAATGAATGAATAAGACAAGAAGAGGGTCTGTCAGAAGGGTGGGGAAGCAAATGATATAAGCCCTGGTTCTGTAGATCACGCAGGAGTTCAGGTAAGCTGGCTACTGTAGGAACTCCACAGATTTGCCCCCTAAATCTTCTAGCTGTGCCAGCCAACCCCAGTGGGAACTTCCTCCAATAACCATGGCTACAGGAATTTATTGGCAGGGTCCCAGGACCTCCAGTGTCTCACCCCATGAGGAACTCTTCAGGCAGTGCCGGAACAGCCCCGACCTAGCAGCAGAGCCCAGCTGGACTATAAATTGTATGGACAAAGATAAAGACACACATTTTCTCTTGGCTCAAAAGGCTTCAGCGTGGCACATTAACCCTCTGCTCTGCCAGACCAGCAGGGCTATTTTCGTGGTTCCCTTTTTCCCCTTATCAGGGCAACTTTTCCCCCTCTCATTGCCCCCTCTCCTTTTCCCCATCTGCTGCATGAGTTATAAGGCCCCTATCATTCCTGGTCACCAGAGCTACATATCATTCCCAAGCTGGTACAGCAGGCTGTTTGTTGTAATGACCTTGAAATGACCTTTACTCTGCATCTTGTCTCATTGAGAGGTAAACCTTGTTCCTGCAGACAGCTGTGCAGTAATGAGAAGCACTCAAGTTGAAGTTAGCAGATCCTGGTCCAGATGTGGTCACTTGTTACTGTGTGACTTTGGGCAAACTGTTTGATGTTTCTGAGCTTCATAAAATAATACTGACCTCCTAAGATGGTTGCAAGAGCTAAATGAGATATCTCACAACTTTAATTAAATTTAGCATTCCTGGTGTGCCTTGCATGTTATAAAAGATCTTCACAACTTTTGTTTACTTTGAGAAAGACAGCTAGGTGTTTAAAGTCAGTGTTTTGGTAGAGAATAAAGAGACTGATTGATGCAGGGGGCAATAATAACCCTATTAATTATTTATCCTATCCTTCTCCTTACAGAGAAACTCTTAGAGCTAGAACTGTGGTGGCAGTTCTGTCTTCCAAACATGCTAGAAGTTTTGAAGAGCCATCACATAGATGTGTTCCCTCTTTTGGTCCCTAGATTACAATCTGTCTCCTTTCTTAGACTCTGTGAAAGTGTATACCATCCTTCATTTCCATTTTGTGCCTCAGTGTCTCTCATCTGCACAACGCAGCAGCATCAGATGACTTTTCCTATGGGAAATGGTATTAAAGAAGATGCAGCACTGTCCAAAGTCTCTTGAGATGCTTTGTAATCTGTTCTGTATAATTTAGACACACACACACACACACACACACACACACACACACACACACACACACACATATATATATATATATATATATATATATATAGAGAGAGAGAGAGAGAGAGAGAGAGAGAGAGAAGAGAAATGAGAGAGATGGAGACACATAGAGATGACTAGAGATGACTAGAAATGAGGAAAAGTGCAAGCCCCCAGAGGAAGTGCCTCTGCGGAGGTTCAGACAGACATTATTGATGTGATGTGTATCCAGAGCCTTGAATGAAAAGGTGAGGCAGTGTTGACAGTGCTATCTCTGGGCAGTGAGATTTGATCAGTAGTAACAGGATGACATTGAAAAGAGAGGGCAGAGAAAGAAAAGAAAACGGCCTCCCTTTGCTAAGCTTGGAAAACATGATAAAATATACATAATACAGGCACTGGCCGATTGCAGTTTTTCTTTTTATTTTGATTGCCACTTGAGATAATTAGCTAACACTACAAGCCAAATAGAAAAACTACCTGGATTTTTTTGCTAGATCACATCCCCCTCCCTCTTCCTTTGTGGAACAATCTGGATTAAATGATATCAAAGCACTCCAAGCTGAATCCTCAACCCCCACCCCCTGCCTTCAAACAAGAGACACAGAGCTCAAAGACAGATGTCTCTTCCTTGTCCAGCCCAGAGAGGTTGCTGGGAAGAGCTTAGGGCAGTGTGAGGTGGGAAGCTGGGATGTGTCTCCATGACAACCACCCAGGCCAAGGCCAGTTTCATCACCTGGAAACTAAACAAGATTCAAAAGGAGGGGGCACCTGTTGGGGAAGTTTAGATTCCACTAAGCATGAACCTGCTTGAACGCGAGTGCACACTGTATCTGAGGTGAGAATGGGGGGGGGGGACGGACAGAAACAGAGTTGGTCTGAGAAACTGACCAAATCAAGGAAGAGATATTTCTGGGGAAGAGATTTTTGCTGTCCAGACAGCTATCCAAGATGACCAGGTAGGAAATAGTATATCTAGTGTTGAGCCTAATGAGACAGTCTGCAGATGACCCTGTAGGGCTATGAACTAAGCAAGGACAGTTGCCTGGGGTCATGGAGACAGGGGCAGAGACTAGACCTCATCCTCCACTTCTTACTCAACCTGGGGCCACATTTTTTCCCAACTGGCTTCATTTCTTTTTCCAGGCAGCACCTACTCTCGTGAGGCATAATCATGCATAGTCTTACAAGTTCATCTTAACTAGGTTTCCCCTGCAGAGAACAGGGTAGTTGGCTGCCATCTTGGGTGTCTGTTTGGGGATAGTTGTGGGATAGGGATGAAAGGAAAAGAGAGTCAAGTCTCACTTGCCACCTGGATTTTCAAGTTGGTGCTGGAGGGGTGTTTTATGGAATAGGGGCTGTCAGATATAAGCTTTCCTCCCTCCCCCCGCCCCAGACCCCACACACCTTGCCTATTGCTCCCACATGAAGATGAAGATGCAAGAACCAAACAGTCACTTGCTAACTATGGAGACTTGCTCTCTGCCTTGACTTATTGAGCTTCTAAACAAGGATGACAGCAATCCCTACTATTACTGCCCCCCCCACCCCATGGCTGTAGGCAATTCCTATAGTTAGGCCCCCAGAGGCTCATCTGGAGAATGGAATGCCTGATTCCTAATTGGTGGTGCTACTTTGAGAGGTGGTAGAAACTTTGGGGGGGGGGTATAAGCTAGAGGTAGTAATCACTGGGCACATGCAAACCTTCAAAGGTTCTTAATTCCCTTCTCACTCTATTTCTTGCCCTCCATCAGGAACAGAACATCTTCCACTGCTTGCTTCTAATGCCATGATAGTCTGCCCCAGTGAAGGATCCAAACAGCCAGGAGCTGAGCCCAATGAAAACATGAACCAAAATAAATCCTTCCTCCCTTAAATTGTTTATTTCAGGTACTTTGGGCATAGCTATGCAAAAAGTAACTGGTATACCTATCTCCTAAGAGGGAGCGCGTCCATCAGAGGTGACACTGGCGTTTGTGCCACTATGGTCCAAGGACATGGATCACAGATTGGTTACTATATTAGTGAGTGAATGAAGGCATGCCAGCCTATTCTTTTCATTCCAAACCTGACCTCTTCTGGCTCATGGTTTTCCAACCTTTTCTCATAGCATAACACACTAGAAACATCCTAGTATTTGTGCAATGCTACTGTCAACTGGAGAGGTTGTTCACTGCTGCAGGCCAGTGGCTCCAGGAGCACTGGCTGCCCCAGCCTCTCCTGGTGGCTATGGGCATTAATTAATCCAGAGACGACAGAGCAAGAACAGCCCAAAAAAATATGGAGAGGAAGGCTCCAGTCTCTAGGCCCAGGGAAACTCAGGACACGGGTTAGTTTAAGGACCGTGATTTTAGACCAGCCCTGAAGGGTAGATAGAATACCCTGGCTAAATCAAGCCAATAGGAGCTCTCCCCTGGTCATGGGGGTGGAGCCATGCCCTTAAATCTGACTACTCTGCTATAGGAGGAAGTAGAATGAAGGTTAGTGAGTTATTACAGCTCTGACCACAGAGTGGATGGGCACAGTGTTTCTAATGGAAGGAGTAGCCCAGACTTAAGGGTTTTTCTCTCTGACCCCCATCCCAGCCTCACTTTTAACACAGCAGTTGCTCTCTAAGCTCCGAACCCTGAATGATCTGCTGAAGTCTACACTGAAGGACCCAACATTTAGGCTTTTCTTGAAAGGTTTTAAAAATAAATAAATAAAAGGGTTATTTAGTTCTCCTCCTCCCTCTCTCTTAACAGCATCTTTCAACCCAGAAGCTGCCAGAGAAGTTAGAAGCCGTGGCTATGTATAGAAATCCCGTCACTCACTACTGAAAGAGAGAAGAGCGGCAACGCCCCCACAGCACTTAGGGAGAGAAGGGAGAGCAACTCGATCCAGCCAAAACAGGGAGCGAGGGAGACACAGGGCGCTGCCTGGCATGCACAGCGGGTTGCACGGGTTGGGGGGAGGGGCGACCAAGGTGGGAAGGATCAGGAATTGGAGAGAGGGAGAGAGAGAGAGCGTGTGTGTGTGTGTGTGTGTGTGTGTGTGTGTGTGTGTTGTATAAGGAACTGCCTCAGGGAATCTCATTCGCACTCTTAGATATACTTTATCACATTTGAAAAGACCTTCAGGGACAGGAAATTTGATAAATTCCCAATGCAATGTTTCAGGACCCTGACAGCAAAGGCACCGTGCCTCTTTCTAATCACCAAGCTCCAGGCAGCTTCCCACAGTTGCAATGCACTTTCCATGTGAAGTTCTTCATGGAGATGGGAACAGCTGGTCGCCATCTTCCTCATAATAACTCTAATACTGAAGATGGTCATTATGTCACTCTTCACCCTTTGCTTCTCTTTGTGAGAAATAAAAGCAGAGTTCTGATTTCTTTATCTTGGCACCAAAAGTTCTTTTCCTTTGTCTCACTGCAATTCATGGCCATCCTCCTTTTCTTTTTAAAATTATAATCTTTCTTCTGACCTTGCTGCAAAATGAACTGAGCATGTATCCATAGCATTCTCCCTCCCTGCACCATCACCTTGGGGGCATTCAGATCAGGGCAGGATGGAAGGAGAGAAAAATCATGTGCTGGGGACACAACCTCGGGGAGGTGGATGCTTGTCCAAGGTTTTTCAGTAAATCTGGACAACCCAAGGATGGATCACAACCTCAGTTTGACAGCTCTGGAAATGGGGACTCGAGAAATCGAATAATGTGTTCTGAGTGGTCCTGCTAGTCACTCCACAGCTGAATTAGAATTCAGATCTCATTATATATTAGCTCACAGACCAGTTTAGATCAACTGTATATTAGCTCTGCTCAGGGAAATACAAATCAAAGCCATAATGAGATTCCATGTCATCCTTTCTGGGATGCTCACAATAAAAGTCAGGCAATAATAAGTGTTGGTGAAGAAGTGGAGACATTATCCTTGCACACTGCAGGTGTGTGTGTAACTGGCTCACCTGCTTTGAAGACGGTCTGAGTCTTCTTCAAATGGATGGAGATCCCTCAATGTCACTCTTACTCACTTAATTACTCATTTAAGAGTAATTAAAACCCAAGTCCATGCAAAACTGTACATAACTGTTCACAGTAGCATCATTCATAATAGGCTTCAGGTAGAGACAATGGCAGTGTAATACAACAACTTAATAGGTTTTGACAAGAGGGTCAGGAGTTCCAGACCAGCTTCAACTGCTTAGTGAGTTGAAGCTAGCCTGTGCAACATGAGATCCTGTATGGAAAAAAAAGCCTAAACTACCCCTAAATCCATCAAATATGGAATGAATAAAGTGTAGTATAGCCACATAATAGAATATTGTTTGGCAATAAAAGAGAATAAAATGCTGGCATATGGTACGTGGCTGAATCTTGGAAACATTACGCTGAATGAGAGAAGTCAAACATGAAAGACCACATATTATGTAATTCCATTGGTATGCAATGTCCAGAATTGACAAATCTATACACAAAGAAGATAAGTGGTTGCCTGGGGCTGGGAGGCATGGGAAGTTAGAGGGTGGCGGCTAAAGGGTATAGAGTTCATTTTTAGATTAATGAAAATGTTCTAAAATTGATTGTGGTGATGGTTGTACAACTCTGTAAATGTAGTAAAAGCCATTGAATTGTAAAAAAGCCATTGAATTATACCCTTCAAATGGATGAATTATATGGAATGTGAATTATATTTTATTAAAGCTTTTTAGAAAATACACCGAATAACAAAACTCTGCTTTCCAAATGTTTGAGAACTCTTGAGCCAAAATTGGACCACAGTTCCAACAAGCAAATATAAGGATCGGCTCTTGACCGTGTTCTAGGAGCTACCCATGGCTGGGTATCATGTCACCTCCTGTACTGGGCTGCTGTGAGTGTGAGTAGCCACTGTCTCCACTACTCAGGAAAGGAAGACCAAAGACACAGGAGGAAGGGAGTGCTGAGACTCCTCACCCTGAGATGTACGCCCGAGAAATACACCTTGTAGTACTCTCCATCCGTGGTCCCTACTTTCAATGGAAAGCAAGAGGTAAAGGCATGACGAGTC